>OY979696.1:93827187-94458345 GCA_963855945.1 Thereva nobilitata | reverse complement strand
TTAATAATGTCCACCACTTTCAAAGTATGTAATTATAATGATGAACATTTTGAACGATTTTTTTGAGAACTGTTTATAGATAGCGGAATGCTATCTGCTAACTTTTTGTCAAAAGGCGACTTACACCACTTTCAAAGAAAACGGCTCATATATTTTACTTAGTTAACATTACTGCAAAAAATAAGAGGAAATTTAGGTTGAAGACATGAATTGGGTTGATGATATTACTAAAAGAGCCAAAAGGAAAAAACAGGGCCTGAAAGCCGTTCACCAGCAAGGCAAGCCCAAGTATCTGAATTTAAAAACCTGACTTATTAGAGAAGTATATCGGGGCCAACTTCTCGAGATAGAAAAGATCTTAGCATCTTATAAGTGTGACCTGGTAGCCTTATAGGAAAAAATATACATAGAAAGTGGCATGAGCAAGAGGGAAAGGCATAATTTGTAGGGGCTTTATAACACATGTCTTCGGCTATCGTCTTATTGGTGAGGCCAAGCTAAGAAGAAGAATTATGGATTGAAAATGACTGAACGGAAGGATGTGCTCGATTAAAATCAGTGGAAGATTCAGCAATATCTCTCACCTTTGCCTACTAAGGAGGGCTCTGGCCCATAACAGGATAGTTCCAATGACATCGGTGAAAATGGCATACTGGCCAATAACTATAGCTACTTCATCTTAGGTAACCTGACTGTTAAGATAGGGAATGAATGGGCCTTTAAGAATATAACTTCGGGTTGTTACAAACAAAATCGAATGCTGACACTCCCAGGATTCTATAGCATAGATACATACAGGGTGTCCCACGAAAAGTAACAAAGCGGCCGGCTGTGGATAGGTTTTGGATAGACGAACAAAAAATCGTATGGGTGGGAGGGGGGAAATCGTAACGGTTTAGCCGCTAGGGCGTTTTGAAGTTTTTTTGCTACAGTTTTACATATCACCCTTTATTTTTGTAACCCCATGACCTATTTTCATAAGTAAGGTATCAGTGTACGCAGAATACTCCCACCTATCTAAAGCTGTAAAAATGAAGGTTCTACCGTACCAGGTTCCAGAGCAATGAGTCATCAAAGTCAACATTTTGGTTTTTTTTACTAAAATTTCAACTAAAACCACCATTTTCTCCAAAAAAATACGTGATAAACCTAAACTTTTTTTTGCAAAATTAGAAAGCTTGGACAATTTCCTATGAATAATGTCCAGACAATTTTTATGCTACGGCCTTTACTTTTAAAGTTATTAGCAAGTTTGATGTTGAAATTGGCCTTATTTGGTGCTTATTTGGTACTTTTTAGCAAAGCTTAGGTGAAAAAGTACTAAAAAAGACCCAATTTTAGCATTAAAATTGCTTTTAACTCCAAAAGTAGAAGTCGTAGGAAAAAAATTCTCTAGACATTATTCATAGGAAATTGTCCAAGCTTTCTAATTTTGCAAAAAAAAGTTTAGGTTTATCACGTATTTTTTGGAGAAAATGGTGGTTTTAGTTGAAATTTTAGTAAAAAAAAACCAAAATGTTGACTTTGATGACCCATTGCTCTGGAACCTGGTACGGTAGAACCTTCATTTTTACAGCTTTAGATAGGTGGGAGTATTCTGCGTACACTGATACCTTATTTATGAAAATAGGTCATGGGGTTACAAAAATAAAGGGTGATATGTAAAACTGTAGCAAAAAAACTTCAAAACGCCCTAGCGGCTAAACCGTTACGATTTCCCCCCTCCCACCCATACGATTTTTTGTTCCTCTATCCAAAACCTATCCACAGCCGGCCGCTTTGTTACTTTTCGTGGGACACCCTGTATGTTGGTCACCAGGTCCTTCTACCCGGCTAGCATTTAAAGGAGACATGCCTCATGCAGTGTGTGGACCCCATGTGGCAAATGAGGGGCATACCGAAAGAGGGCTTTCCCTTAGATTCCTCATGAGCACCACACAAAGAAAAAATCTGCGATACTCCCTCAGTTTCTCATAAGGGCCCCATGAGGCAAGCCCCATTACAAATGAAATGGGGTAATCCTAACATCTGCTTTATGTATTCGGAAAACTTTTTACAACAGATGTATGCTTTAGTTTTTGTTTTCATATTTCAGACTAGTAAGATCCACACGGCGTTTCCCGTGATAAACCTATGAGTCTTTCTGGTAAAATAAACATATGAAATATCCCTAAAAAGGTAACTACCCACCAAAAATAAATATTAGTGGAAGATTATTTAAAAATAGGCTTTTGCCAGCAACTATTACGCACATTTTACTACATTTTCGCTTGACCTTTACCATCTTTCCAAAAAACTCTACTGATCAATTCTGAACCGATTCCTTAGAGAGCCTCAGCCATAAGTTAACAAATTAGATAAATAAGGCTGTTCCGGATCCGGAACACAGTGGAAAAATTCGTCCGCCATATTGGCACCGAAATTTTTGAATTTATAAGTTTTAATCACAGAGTCGTTATTTGCTACCTTAAAATCCCCCGATATTCATTGGAATCGGAATAGATACAATTGGCAATTTCGTCGGCCATATTTTCGCGACCATTTTGAATTAATGTTTTGACCACAAATTCGTTGTTTGCGACCTTAAAAACTCTTAGATGCACACTTTGATTGGAATCGGCACAGAATTGGCAAATTAAACCGTAAGTGCGCGGTCATTTTGAATTTCGAAAATCGGGTTCGAGGTGCATGATGGGAGTCCTCCACGGAGCTTCGTGCAAAATTTTGAAGCTTGGGCAATTCATAAATATGGGAACACAACAAAATTCGTCCGTCATATTATCGCGGCCATTTTGAATTTATAAGTTTTGACCACAAATTCATTATTAGCGACCTTAAAACCCCAGATACCCACTTTCACTGAAATCGGAACACAATTTGCAAATTCATATTTGCGGGGCCATTTTGAATTTCGGTCATTTTTCATCGGCCATTTTGAATTTCAAAAATCAGGCTTCGAGGTGCATCATGGGAGATCCCCACGGACTGTCATGCAAAATTTCGAAGCTTTTCGAAGACTCATGCGCACGCTATACCGCACACATACACGCATACATACATACAGAAACTTTCTTTTATTAATATAGATAGATAAAAGATAGATAATTATGTTGATGGGCATGAAAGCTGTCTTTAGTATACTCAATAAACCGATTCTCGTTCTATTGCGGAGAAGTAGCGTTCAACGTGGTTAGTACTCAGTGAGGGGATAGCTTGGGAAACGACACTCAGGCTTGAAAATAAAAATCTTTCAACACCGCTTCAAGTGCTTCAAATGCTTTAAATGCTAGCCAGGTAAACATGCAGAAGAATTCAAAAAATACCTTGCCTAACCGGTAAAATATTCAAACAAATTGATCACCTCCTTATAGAGAAAGTGCACGGACCATCTACCTGAAACTGAAACAGTGATGTATTTACGCTTAGGCCCGCGAGGCCCGGGCCTAGGGCAGGGCCGCGGCTAGGTACTTTGCGGCCCAGTGCACATCCGCTGATGCCGCCCCTTTTAAAGGCAAAATTTTTTTTCGCTCGCTTCCCTCGCGGTTTTTTTGTTCTTTAAAAGAATTAGTATATAAGAAATTATTAATTAAATTAATTTTCTTTCTATTTGACAAAGGCAACCAAGTCATTTATTAGTACAATTCTTCTCTTACTTCAGAATCGAGTTAAATGAATTAATTTATTTAATTTCATTTCTTCGCTTTCGATGATAAGACCCGCGCTGACAAGCTGAAAACGGATGGCTTCTTCTACTTCTTTCTATGCCTCTGCCTTTCGTTTCGGCGATACTTCTTGCTTAGTCTTCTGCTCCGCAAACTGACTTGATCCTGAAAAGGACCGTTTTTGTTTATCGTTTCGTCATTAGTCTATCATTTATCGATTAATCCGGTTTTTGGTCTTGAAAAGGACCGTTTCGCGGTTCATCATTAGGGATTTACGTTGGAGTCGATAGATCAACTAGTCTGTTGCTGGAGCTCGACCAAAAGTTGCCATGCTCTAGCCAGCTACATAGCTGCAAATCACTTTCGGCGACATGGAACACGTTTAGCCTATTCGACTAGGCATCTGCGCCTTATCTTTTGGTGAATGTCGTCGCCCATTTAAATTGAAATCGTCGGCACGGAATATTTATAAAATACTGTATATTGTACAAATTTTTCGTTCGCTTCGCTCGTCAAAATGCCGCCCTTCCCAAGTGCCGCCCAGTGCAAATGCACAGTCTGCACATATGGGTGCCGCGACACTGGCCTAGGGTGGTAAAACTTTAGGGGCGGCAAAATTTTAGAGGCTGCAAAATTTATAGAACGATTCAAATTTAAAAATCAATTTAACTTGCTGGTTTGCTCTGTACTCTGAAGCACTCTGAAAAATGAAAAGATCCAAAGTAGTGCCTGTCGTCCCTTGAGTCTATAAATGGTTTTCAAATTTTTCGTAACGATCGCCAAGGTCGCACTGGTGGTGGGGTTGCTAAATTCCTTAGGGACTACCTAAAATGGTCACTATATGAACGTTGGTATTGAGTTTATTTGTGTTGAAGTCTCAAATGGTTCTGAAAAACTTTTACTTGTCAGTGTTTATTCTCCCGCGGTCTATTTAAACCTGATAATTCCGCTGAACTGGAGGAGACCCTGGAGCATCTTTCTCATACGTATGCTCACATAGTTGTTGCCGGAGAATTTAATGTAAACTTATTAAAATCTTCCAGTCAAGAAAAATTCTTCAATCATACAATGCAGACCTTAGTCCTTGTTCAAATGAATACCTTGCCAACCTAATTGAATGCGACGAACCCATCCCTACATGATGTCTTCCTTTGCTGCGAACCTAGTATGATTCTCTTTCAAAATCAAATCTCTCCTCCAAGTTATTTGGAACACGACATCCTATTTGTTAATTACAATTTTCGCGTTGACGCAATTACCAGGAAAACTATAGTGTCTCGTGATTTTAAAATTATTAACCGCGAGCGGCTCCTGGATCACTGTCAATTGCTTACAGAAGACATAGATGATAAAATTGCTATTTTTGAGGAGTTTACCGGGCAGTTATATGATGAATTTGCACCCCTGCATACTAAATGCTTGAGTGATAAGTCTAAACCATGGTTCTATACTGAAATCTAATCACTTATCGCCAAAATAGAGTATCAATATCATCGTTTCTGAGTGACATACATGTTGTCTACTCTTACTAGACTTCTACGAAGCTTTTGATAACTTCAATCACTTCGTCCTTTTACGCAAACTTTGCACACAATTTCGTTTTTTTTCTTTTGCACTTACGCTCATGTATAGCTTTTTAGCTGCTCGTTCACAACAGGTAAAGATTCCCTAATTAATTTCCTCCCCTGCTAAGCTTTTTGCTGGCGTTCCCCAAGGACCCATCTTAGGCCCTCTACTGTTTAGTATATACATAAATGATCTTCCACTAATAGTAAAGCATTCCTACGTACATTATGTATGCTGATGATGTACAACTCTATTTTAGTGATACTAAAAATCAATTTGAGTAGTGCATAAATAAACTCTCAGAAGATTTGCATAACATAACTCATTGGTCCTCTTTAAATTCGCTAAAACTTAACCCATCTAAATCTCAATGCATCATCTTCTCCAATTCTAACGCGTCATCAACCGAGCTCTCACAAATTACCTTAAATGGGACCCTTGTCGCCTGCGTTTACCGGGGCAAAATCTCGGTATTGTTTTGAACAGGAATATGACGTGTGTGACCACGTTAGCTTTATTCTGGGCAAAGTATATAGTATTCTAAGGCTGCTTCGTATTCATCGTAGTCTTTTGTCATAAGCTGTTCGTATGAAGTTGGTTAAAGCTATACCCTTGCCGCACATAATGTATGGCCTCTGGGTCTTCCCTTCGATTCATCCATTAACCGTAAGTTAGAAGTAGCCTTTAACAACTGAATACGTTACATTCATAACCTTCGCAGATAAGACCACATTTCGCCTCACCGGCACTCAGTTTTTGGATGTCCCTTAAGTGACTACCGAGATTTTAGGGTCTTGTGCTACTACCAAAACATCGTCAACAACCGAAAACCCTCCTATCACAACGAATTTATCTAGCTCTCACAAGCCCGCAGAAATAATGCTGTGATTATCCTCCGCTTTTGGCATCTATCGGGACAACGCTCTTTCTTTGTTCACATAGTTCAATTGTGGAACTCCATTCCTGTTCAAATACAACGTTTTGAATCAGTGTGTACTTTCAAAAGGCATCTTTTTGAATTTATTTCTGGCAGGACAAACTGAAGCCCGTGTATCACTAAGGAATATCTTTTTCTGTTTATTAGTTCTTTATATTTGCCTTTATAGAATCACATTTAAAATTTGATTTGCAAAAAAACCAATTCTATTTGACAGTAGAACTGACTTAAAACTACTACCGATAGCGATGTTAAGAGCTTAAGTATGTTCGCGTAAACATGGTCAATGTTGTCTATCCAAGCAAAATTGGTGCAAGAAATCGATTATGAGGATTTAATTGGAGTTTTCACCCAAATTAATAAAGCTTATAATAAAATATTTTCATTATTCGTAAATTAAATGTTTTATTATAAAAAGTATCACTACAAAGCAAAAAGGGCGCCATATCGGACGGGGCCTAGAGCGCAGTCAAGCTTAAATCCGCCACTGAACTGAAACGATGCAAATCTGAAGTAGATAGGCTCAGTAGAAAGCATAACGTTAACGTGACTCTCGTTTGAGTTCCCGGATGTAGGGATATAGATGGAAATGACAAAGTCGACTATCTAGGCAAGAATGGAGTCCCACGCTATTTTTTACTACTCCCTGCTGCTAAAAGCGAAAGGTGGAGCGTACTGGAGACCTGCATTATTTCTAAGACAACTTGACTCATTTACAACAATGGAAGACAAATGGGCCTCGTAAACAGATCTCGAAGAGATATTGCCAGAATTATGTCAATCAAAACGGAAATTGGGGACCACGCTGCTGAACTGTGTATTCCTCACAACTTCTATTGATACTTGTATGTAGTTTTAAAATCGCAGATTACATTTTTTTTGGGACCTCGGTACCTCAGAGTTTGACCCGCCTTTCTACTATCCCAGAGATACGTGGCTCGAATCAGCGCAAGCCCTTTTTCTTTCGTCTTTGCCCTTCGACAACCTAGAAGACAATATTCATTGTTTCTTGTCTTCCTTTTTAAGAGAAAGAAGTTTCTTGTCTTTTTTTATATATCTACCTAACGAGTCCTTAAGAAAGCCTCGTCCATTTACTAGATGATGCACTGGGGCCAGGTGTTTTGCTACTCAATTGTTGGTTAATAGCTACCAAACCTGTGAGTGCCAGTAATGATCGACATAAAAATTTATTACATTGTTTTTCCGTAGGTTTCTTTTTTGAGTAACTCACAGATTTCATCAATGGTAAGTGTAGGGATTATCTGGTTATAAATATAAAACTTCTCTCAACTTTCTCCGGCAATTTTGAGCAGGCTCTACGCAACTTTATCTTAACTTAACTGGATTAATTATTACAAATTGATATACATAAACTGCGGCAAGGAAGAAAAAAAGTGTCGTCATAAAGCCTCTAATACCTAAAACACCCATAACGAATCCTTTGATCGCCTTAGCATAATTACCCACGGCACACATAAATACCATAAAGCCTTCCCAAAGGACCATTTAAGTCAGGGAAATAATAATAACCGTCACCACCACCCTCTCATATATCCCCGTGAGGACCAACACCATACTTCCTTAAAGCAGTTCCTTTTCGCCACACTGACGACCGACCGACCATCGACGTCAACTTATTGAATTAATAATTTCCCAACAAGTGAGTGGAAAATAAATACGAGAACGACCGCCATTAAGGAAGCTCTTTAGAAATTACCTCATAAAAATGACGATTTTTTTCTTCATCCAGGATTTTTCTTTTCCTTATTTTTTTTGTTGGTTTGGATTTCATTTCACTTTTAGTCATATTTTTTTATAGCTCCTCGCGTCTCGTGTTGTGCGGTGTTTATATTTAAAACTGTGAAGTGAAGAGGAAAGCACAAGAAACAAAGGGAAATGTCGACGTCACTTCATCGTCCTTTAAAATCGTCCTTAATATACATTTTTTATATACATATATATAAATTTCCTCGCGTTATGTTATATGTATTAAATCCCCAAAAGGCTAAATGGCTCCTCTTAAGTCATACAACTTACAACGGCTTCATTATGGGATTTTATTGTTCCCACTCATAAGGATTCAAGGATGCCTTTCTTGGGTTATGCCCGGTGTAGCGAACAACGCCTCTAACATGCCTGATTTTACGCAAGGTGGCAGAAATATAAGGATCCGGCATTCTCTGCTTTCCAGGATATTATTTTTTAAGGAAATGAGCGCGAATAAAATTTTCAACATTAATATTTAAAAAGGAGCAACTGCAAATTATCTGAATTATGGCGCCCCCAGTTGGGTTGGTAATAAAGTGTGCTAAAAATTTTAGTTACGGCACTTTCACTAAGGATCGGGTGTTTTAATTGGGGGGTTGGTGTGCTGCATCATATCCTTCCATCACCCTCCGCCATCATTGTTTTGTGCTGAATTGTAAATCTTTCGGGAGGGGATTGTAGAATTTTTAAATGCCTTATTTCCTGTTGAAATGAAAATCGGGGAAGATTGCATGGGAAATAAATGAGATTTTTATTATTTATTTTTTTTATTCTTTTTTCGTCTTTCAATTTCTCTTTTCATTTTTGGAAATTAAAAGGAAATTAAAAATATGATTAAATAAGAACAAAATATATAATTGATATTACAACAAAACGGGCAAAACTGGAAATTTGATTTCAAACGATTGTATCTAGACACCTTTTTATCAGAACCCCAATAATAGCCGTGTTCCTTTTCTACTTTTAAGTACTCCGGAGTAAAAAATTAAAGGAACGCAAAATTTGTCGCTATGAGTAAAACCTATGAATTTTCTGTGAGAGCAGGAGTAGTTCCAAGTAAATACGAGTAAAAAAGAGCAGAAAAGGAACACGGCTAATATTTTGAAAAATGGTAAAACTTTTAACCTGGAGTTTTTTTTAATTACGGGGCAACCCATATGGGCGGCACCGCGGCCAATCTCAATCTCTCCTTGTTCTCCTCCCAGTACAGAATTAGTAAACTACACTGGGCACACTGTGTGCTGCCAACAGTAAGTTAAATTGCAAAAATGTATGAATACTCCAACTCCAAAACTGCTTCCTTCCATTTATAAAAATCAGTAAAGCAATGGAGAGTTCAACCTCTAAACAAACTTATTTAACCCAACTGATCAACTTTTTTCAGTTTTACAGCTTGGTGGACATACATTTAGCAAGTTTAGCAGGAAGGAAGCAGTTTTGGAATTGGAGTATTCATATACTTTTAACAATATTCGCTCTCTAGCAATATTTTGATGGCTGCCACACTCCTCGGCCTCCTAGGGTTCTGGCCAATCACTATGGCTTATACCGCCCCATATCCATCCAATGCTATTCTAGGCGCCATAGTAGCTACACAGATATAAACTGCCTATCTTTGTCTGCGCAAACCCATCTTCTGCGATTCTCATCACCTGATCTATAGCTCGAATCCCACATGCCCACTTCGGGGATTTACTACTCCTATACTTGACTAATCATTCAAACACCGCTGTAATGGTCGCTGTACTATTCACCAATAATTTTCGAATGTTGATCTCTTTTTCGTATAATATTTGCTCGAGCAGATCTTACGCTGCCTTGTAATGGTTCACGATCAGTTGTAGAAATATTATTTCCTTCTCTGGTTGAGTGCCTTCATACATAGCCCCCTTTTACACGACCGTACACCGAACAGACAAAACGAACGAACAAACTGGGTTTATGGGGAAGAGGGTGAGAGAGGACGATTGAAAACCGGCCCCTCTCTCACCTTCTTTCCTATAAACCCCAGTTTGTTCGTTCGTTTTGTCTGTTCGGTGTCCGGTCGTGTAAAAGGGGGCATAGCGGACATTTACTATAAAGCGGCGCTCACATTGGCGATTACAAAGGGTTAGTACGTGTCGGATTTAATATTCAGACGCATGCAAAACTGCTCGGCGCCGCGCCGGCTGGTTACTACAAATTTCCTATGATGCTCCTGAAGTAGAGGCTGGGGTGACGGCGTCGTTCAGGTCGAGTGCTGACGTAAATAATTTAGGCGGCTCGTTTTTCCGCAACTGCACATATACTTGGCCCTACGAGTGAAAGCAGTAGAAACAAGATTCCTTCGTTGGAGCTGACGCGCAGTCTGGAGGATGTCGTTGGTTTTTAGCTGTCAAGCTTTCATTTATATGAATCACGCTGTCAGAGGCAAAGCCCATGTTTAGATTTTTCAGAGTAAGTGGTCCGTGCTGGCGACTTTTTCGTAGGAGCTCTAAAGCTGCTGACAGAAACAGGCCCAAACGCGGTGCGGGCAATGACAGATAGAATAGAAGTAGTGTATTCAAATGCGCACTAACGAAATGATGTTTTACGCTACGCACACACCGCGCAAGTTGCCTTACTTTCTACTTTTTGCTCGTTGCCGCCGCATAGTGTCAAGAGATGTTTGTGTTTTGAGTTGTGTTTTGGCGGTGGTGGGTATATGTTTGGAGTCGTGTGTTGGTGTTGGGTGAGATAGCAAATTTGTTGAATTTTATATTTAATGAGAATCTTTATTTTTCCAAATTGGGGTAATTAAATTAGCACCTAAAACAAAGACAAGTCCTGTAGGATAGAAAAATTATATGTAAATCATACAGGTTTTTCAATTTTTTTCTTATCACGTCCACTTGTCACTTTGATTTTTAGGTTGTGTTCAAAGTCGGAACGCGCCGCCGACACCGCAACATCATGTCAGTGAAAAGTCGCCACATACCGGGAAGCCAATTTTCGCACCGCGTTTGCGCCTGTTTCTGTCAGTAGCTTAACTGCTCGTTGAATGACGGGAATTTAATAATCAGCAATGAGCTTGCCTTTCCTAGGGTGCGTACACGTACACCAGTGTAGGCAAACAATCGCCGACAAGCGCTTACAGGCTCGATTAAAAGTCTCCATGGTTTCAAGTGTGCGCGTTCACAGAGAAAGCTTTTGCGGACATGCAAGCGATTGCTGCAAGTGTCGACCGGCAAACAAGGATGAGGGAAACATTATTTCCAGCGCTTATTAAGCTGGCGGACACCAATGTGCCTATCGATACCCTCATTCTAATACCACGTATGAGCATTTTTAGGGAAATTTTTTTTGTGAAAGATTATTATGTAGTTTGCAATTCTCTACACAGCAGTTGCAAAACCATGAAAGAAAAAGTCACAACAAAACAAAATTCTATGGTCCTACTATAAAATATAATAACGGTAAGTACTGCAGAAGAAATAAAAAGCAGTTTTTTGCTTCTCCTAAAAAATTTGGCAAAAGCCGCCATTTTGAATATTGAATAACGCCACATAGCTAATTGTATTCTACTTGTCATACCGTCTCATTTGATACCCATGTCGGGGTCGGGCAGCACAATTGCGAATTTCGGCCGCCATCTTGATTTTTTACAAAATGGTCAGATTGCATTGTCACGCGAACTATACATATGTGCAATATTTGAAGTTCATCGGTTATATGTAAGTGGGTGAAAATCAAGTTGCAAGATTTGTCTACATTACATAGAGGTGAAGCTAATATAAAGCGTATAAAATAGCTCATCGTCACTTGAAGAAGACATCTCTGTGACTAATTTTTTCCAGCGTTTACCGTGAAATACATAAGTTTTTACAAGCGCTTGGAGCAAGCTGCAAGTCACAAGGTGCTTGTTGCCAGCTTTGTACGTGAATGCACCTTTATATTGCCAGCCTGGGACAAGGACTCAAGCCGTCGGCGCTGTAGTGGTCGAAAAACATTAACGTAAGGCGTCAGTTCATGTCCAATGGTGGAGGCGAGCTGATCTAAAATCTGCCTCGGCTTGTCGTTGTCATCATCATCATCATTGGCGCTACAGCCCTATGTGAGCCTTGGCCTCCTCAAGAATTTTCTTCCAACGTTCTCGGTCCTGCGTCTCTCTCTTCCAGTTGGTAATCCTAATTGCGCGTAAGTCCATTTCGATGTCGTCTTTGTATCTTTTCCTAGGTCTTCCTTGTGACCTTCTTCCCTCTGGCGTTTGGAGGTGCAGGATTTTCGGGGGCGCTTCTTCCGGCATTCTCATTACATGTCCTATCCAGCGTAGGCGTGATATCTTGATGCTTTTGATTATGTCTGGTTCTTTGTATATTTGGTACAACTCGTGGCTGTATCTTCTTCTCCAGACTCCCTCTTCATTTACTGCGCCTGTGATCCTGCGGAGAATGTTTCTTTCGCAACTTCCGAGGATCTGCTCGTCGTGCCTAGGATCCGTACTTTAGTACTGGTTTTATTACTGTTTTATATAACTTGAATTTTATACTCCTGCTTATTCTTTTAGACTTGAAATATTTCAACATACTGCAGTATGTTTTGTTCGCTAGCAGTATTCTTCTTTTAATTTCCGCAGTAATGTTGTTATCTTTATTGATTTGCGTTCCTAGATAGGTGAACTCGTTTACGGATTCAATGGGTGGAGTGAATAAAAACTAAGTGTACACTTAAAGGGAACACTCCTGAGTGGAGTGATTCATTAAAAGTGAGCACTCGATTTAGTGTGAATAAAAATTCTCTCATTCAAATACTATTCACTCATGGGAAATTTTAGTCACTCATGGGAAATTTTGGGATTAAAGGGAAACGTCATTTTTGTGAAGTTAGTAGGCTAGTAAACGTGGATGTATTTAGGAGTTGTACGAAAATTTATTTAAGGCTAAATGAGGTTCTGTGGGAAAAATTTACCTTTGCGGGATTTAGTTTGGGCAAAAGGTGGTTTTGTTGCGAGGTCAAGCATTTATCTAATGCTGAGTAGATTAAGATCTTTAAACGGATTGAAAATTTAAAATATAAAACCAGTACAACTAGCAGGCTAAGAACCATGCAATACTGATGTTCTTGAGGAAATGGAGCGCATGAGAAACTTACCTGCTGCTTTTTAAAATGGATTAATTTAAAAATTTTATAGTTGTGACTAAAAAGTAAAAAATAATTTTTTCTTTGGCAGTATACACAAGAAAAGTTTCATTGCAAAATAAGAAATTCTAGAACTCAGGCTTATCTTAAAGTTTAATATGTATTAACAATTTTAAAATTATATTCTCGTTTGACTTTAAATGTTTGATCTCTTATCAATGAATTGTGTAAATTTACAGCTTTTCAAATGCATTAATAAAAGTTTGGACATCCATAACTATAATCACAATTGTCTAACTGCAACTCATTCCCAAACTTTTAATAATGCACTTGAAATGTTGTAAATTTACACAATTCATTGATAAGAGTTCAAACATTCAAAGTCAAACGAGAATATAATTTTAAAATTGTTAATACACATTAAACTTCTTATTTTGCAATGAAACTTTTCGTGTGTATACCTATCACTGCCAAAGAAAAAATAATTTTTTACTTTTTAGTGCATTTCATTTATAAAAGTTAGTAATTTTAAAAGTTTTTTTAATTTATTTTATTAAAATGAACGAAAAAGGTCTTCGCAACCAGCCTCAAATTTTACAAGTGTTCACTCACAGGCAAACGTTAAAACTTTGTTTTATTCACATCAAAATGAAGTGTTCACTCTAGATGGAGAAATGACAGAGTGAAGTACTTAACGAAACCTAACGAAGGTTATTTTTATTCACGCCAAAATAAGTGTTCACTCCATAAAATGGAGTGAACACTTGCACTCAGTTTTTATTCACACCACCCAATGTTATATCTGTCGATTGGTTTATTTTGTCCTGTTCTTCCTCTACTATTTATTTTCGTTAATGATAAGTCCAAGTGCGCTACATAGGCTTCCTTCACTGCAGTCATTGTCCTGCCTATGATAACTATATCATCTGCATATGCCATTACCTGAACAGACTTGTTTAGAATTGTCCCTCTGGTTTCAATGCGTGCCTCTCGGACTGCTTTTTCTAATAAAATGTTAAATAGTAAGCAGGATAGAGAGTCTCCTTGTCTCAGGCCTCTGTTCATTTCAAAAGGCACCGACACGTTGCTCTGTATTCTTACTCTGTTTATCACTCGACTCAATGAGGTTTTAGTGAGCTGAATTAATTGATCTGGAAAATTCAGCTCCACCATGGCTTCGTAGATTTTTGGTCGTAGGGCAAGATCATATGCTGTTTTAAAGTCTATGAAAATGAGTTGGGTCTCTATGTTGAATTCTTTCGTCTTCTCAATTGCCTGTCGTAATCTGATCGGTTGTGGACTTTTGTTTCCTGAATCCGCACTGGTAATTGCCAATCACTCTTTCATATTGGTACATTGGTATTGGTTGGCTTGTCGTTGTCGGTGGTAGGAAAATCTCGAACGACCACATCTTTGTGTCTCGATTGCCGCCGTAGTTCCTCTAGCTCATTCGATAACACTGCCACATCATGTTGTACGGACTCTACATCATCTTTCAATCCACTTACTTGCTTGTTGAAGGAATTGCAAACTTCTTCAATTTGTGCAGATAAGCGGGCTTCAAAAGCTGAAAATCGATCGTCCACCATGCGATATAAATTGGACAAAAGCCTTTACTCCAGAAGTTCAAGGCTGTTGTCCGGAGCTGCAATGGACGTCGATCGTGGTGTCCTGCTGCTGTTGCAGTCATTGCGTTTGCTGGATGAATGATCTGGAGTATTAATTTTGGCGGGAACTGTGGTGTCTGAGTCAGCAACTTTTCTGGTAGTGTATCTCAATCGCGGTTTAGGCATTTTAAAAATGGGTTTATAAACTTTAAAAATAGTTGTACGAAAAAAACTGCGGTGCACCACAAAAGGTAAGATACCATGCCGGGAATTGAGTTTGAAAATATAATGAAAATTTGGAAAACTACGGAAATTTTTTATAATAATTAAGGAGCTTCGCGACACACCTCTGCTCGATAAGCATCACTCTCTCTCTCTCTCTCTCTCTCTCTCTGCCTCTTCAGGCACTTCGTAATAATAAATCTTTATTTCTCTAAAGCTCAGAATCGAAGAGACGGAAGTTCTTCTATTTTACAAAATGGGTACAATGAAAAAGAAAAAATGTTCCACTGAACTGGTTTTACAAAGTAAAGTATACATTGCGAACTAAAATTGCTGATAAGACGGTACAACGTGGTTTCATATATTTTCTCTAATTAAAATTGCCTCATTACAATATGCTAACTCTAATTTATGTCCTGTTTAGAATTAGTCCTAATCGTCCTCCTAAAATTTAAATCATCTCGTAAATTTCACAAAAAACCCTTTAACCCTGGCTAAAGGCAACAACTATCTTACGAGCAAAATAAGTTTGTAGCTCCAGAAGTAATCTATTTGTACTAACTATTGCCCTTAAACCCTGCGGTTATTTCCAAATTTAATTAAGTTAGTATCCTTCGGGATTGTGGCTCTAAAGTGTGTCGGCATTCGATTAAGCAATAAATTCCCATTTCTCCTGTCAAATTATCCGCAATTAAGCTAATGACAGCAAATTTCCTTTAAGGATAATTGAGAAAACTCGATATTTTCACTCAATTTCTGAGAGAGGAGCGGACGGAATCTAAAGCGTCCAGGAGGATAATAACAAAGGAGAAACAAAAACAAAAAAACAATTGTGCAGAAGCGTTGAAGAAAAAAGGAAACACGAAACTTGGAAACATCGGAAAATTGCATTTTCCCCTTAACGATTCATTACCGGCATTTAAGGTGATTTCCGTGCACAGGTAAAAATGATTCTTTTCTACACGGATCCTGTGCTGGATGAAAGGACACTGGGTTTTGTATAGAGATTTAGTTTTTGTTCTTGTGCTTCGATTTTATTTTATTTTTTTTGTCTACCTTTTGAAATCATCCGAAAAAATGGATTTGGATGAACATAAATTGAGGAAGGAATTGTGATCCTTTCACGACAGGTAAGACATCCTTAACGGCTTCAGCTTTCTGTTACAAATTGGATCCATCGTCCTTGGCTAAGAAGCTAGAGCCATCACAGGAAATGATTATTTTTGGGACATTTATTGGGTCTCCACCGTCACTTTGCCACTGATGTGGGTGTGTATAACGATGAAAAGGGAAGGCTTGGGAGGGTCCATAGCTACTTCTTCTTCTTCTTCTTCTTCAACTAGAAGGCAAAACACTTTTGTGATAAAATAGATCCTTGTCTCTGGCCCTCCAGCAATGTTCGGTTGAATTAATCTCGGAAATTGCGTCTGCGGTCAAAATGGGCATCCCCGCACACGCCCCGTTTTACCACAAAACGATACAAGGAATCTATTTACGGGATTAGGTGAAGGATGGCTCATATCAAGGGTATACCCGAAAACATAATGGGTATAACGTCCCGTGATTATCACCTTCTAAGGCTTAAATATATAACATATATATACACCCAAACCCGTAAGCCTTTTTTGGTAGTTTCTCCTTTTCATGTTCATTAAGGGATTTTATAGGGATATACTATCATGGCTCAAGGAGCTCCGACAAACAACATTAATGTCCCTTTTGGGTTTTCCCCAAGGAACCCCGAAAATTCCATGGAACCGAGTTCCGCCTCATGATATTATTACTTCCCAGTTAATGAAATGAAAATCAACACTCGACGGCATTCATACACGAATACTGCTATTTGCAACAGGTTTTATGGCTAACCATAAAATATCCTTCTTTTTTTTATGGCAACATTCTGTGCCATTTCGATTGTTGTTTTTTCTCTCTCTCTCTCTTACTGGTGTGTGTTTGAACATTGGGGCACATATGTTACCAGAACGGCAGCAATAAATTTTGAGAGTCAGGATATCAGCAATAATTTTTGCTTCTGGTAGGAATAAAATTATTTACTTTTATTTAATCAAGATCTTAAATTAAATCATTCATTTTTATTTGTTCAATTCAATCTTTTCGTTTGCAGAAGCATGATTCAATTATATCAGCAAATATTAAACGAGACCGATTTTTGCAACATAATTGATTTATTGAGTATGGGTTGATGGTGGCATCATCAAAATTTTTAATTTTTCCCTTTTTCAATTAATTGTTTAAAAAAAACTACAAACGAACAGTATTTAACCCAAACGAAATTTGGTAACTGGAAGCAACCAGCAAAATTAACACTGGAGGACCTTTTCCTTGCTTCGATTCCTCCTCTTAGTTGTCGGAGGACCTTTTACACGTTTCGATTCCTCCTCGTAGTCAGGGTGATTTGCGGGGATCTGTTCTCCTTTGATTTCCTTAGCAAGTAGGTAATGCGATATTTGGGCCTGGGAAATATTTCCCAGGCTCAAGTATCGCATTACCCACTTTAGCAGCAATGTTGCACAGATCAGTAATACCTGGGAAGAGGCCAAGATCCTCCTAATCCCATCTAGGAAGATCCCTAGGAGAGCTAAAGGCCGCATCTAGTTCCCAGGACCGAAGTCGAAGAGAAAGAACTCCTAAAGTTTCTGAAGCTCCAAAGCCCAGAGGTCCCGACAGAAAACTGGGTGGTTAACAGGAAAGGAGGATAGTACCACGGAACTGTAGAAGAGCAGCTCGTCTTCCTCCTTTTAATCAACGAGGAAAGCCTGGCCCCGCTCCAAAAGCTAGGGTTATATGAGCCTGTAAAAAGCTATTGGGTAAGACATGGTGTTTTCCGCCACAAATGTACTTGATGATCACGATCGCGATCATTAAACCTGCTGTTACTTATGCCGCTATAATTGGTTGGTCCAATACCAAATAGGCCCAACTGCTCCAACAGCTGCTATGAAGACGATCATTGGATTAATTCCACTGTATGGTCTCGCTCTGCTGGGTCCACGAACACTGGGGTATCAAGGGCAATGAGACTAAGGGGACAAGTTCGCGAGTCAGGGGTTTGAGACTCTGGTTCACGGCTCGAATCTTTTCTGTGGCATCTCATGCAAGTCCTGGATAAAGGACTGGGTTAAGGGGCTGAACCTAACCTATTGAGAATAAATCCTAGGTCTTAGACAGACTAAAATACTAATAAGATTTTTGCCTGAAGGGGCGTTATCACTCTCGATCTTATGCAGTTAGTGAGATATCTGGCTGGTCACGTGGGGCTGTAGTACCACCTCCACAACCTAGAACTGTCTTAGGAGACAGAATGCCGACTCTGCATGGAAGATGACGAGACTTCACCACATGTCCTGCTGTGCATGTCCTGCTCTGATCCGGATTAAAAGAAAAACGATTAACGAGACCTTCTGAGCCCCGATCAAGTTTGGGTTTTTTCAACTTAAGACCTTGTTGCTTTCGTTCAGAGGTCCGAAAATCAATTCGTTAGTGGAGTTCCCGCACAATAGACTGGGGTTTCTGCCAATTGCAATTTAACTTCCTGTTAGCAGCACACAGTGCGGTCATCATGGTGTACAAATTCTGTACGGGAAGGAGAACAAGGATATATAACTCAGCATCAGATGATTCTAAGCTATGGGCGCTAGGCGCAAAGCAAGTCTATGAAGAGATGTTTAAAAAAGTAATTTTACAACCCCACTGAAACACTGGTCGTAATTCTTGATCTCCTACTACCTGATCAACATCAGGAATCGACACACCGTTTGCCAAGTATTGTTTGCCACTTTGGGAATAGGTATCGTCTATATAATGTCTAACTCTCCTTCAAAATAGGCCATGGGTATTTCTTGGTGCAGGGGTTTGCAGGATTGAACGGATAGCATAGACCGTGGGCTGTAATTGTGTGACGGAGCTGAGAACTGTCTAGGCATGTCGATTCATTCCAAAAAAAAATCGATTTTCGATTCGATTCGAATCGAACGCACTAAAATCGATTCTCGATTAAACCGAACATTAAAGGATCGATTCTCGATTAATCATCATAGAATCAAATATTATATTTACATTATACAATGTATTATAATTTGAATGGAAAATGAATGAAAAATCGGATGGGCTTTCTCGCGAGCGAACTTTAACAACCAACTACTCCACAATGTTGTTGTTTTTTGTCTAAATTCTCTTTTACCTACTGTGATTACCTTTTCTTTTGTGCTCCTAGCAAAAGGGAATTTCAGGAAAAAAAACAACAACAACCACACAGCTGCCAAAAAGTTGGCTGAAAAATGCATTGAAAAATTTGATTTGAAAAATCCCCTCTCACCCTCTTCTCTACAAACCACGTTTTCAGCGTGTAGAAGAGCCCAATGTGAATCGGATCCGATTCGAGGGGTTTGTGAATCGGTTCACTGAATCGGTCCAGTGTTTGAGATCGATCTCAAAAATCGATTATTTCACTCGGAAAAATCGATTTTTCGATTAATCGAAATTAAATCGACATGCCTAGAACTGTCACACAAAATAGAGTCGGCTAGAGAGCAACTGTTTCCGACCTATGTCGCACGTGGGATTAAAGGAGAAAAAGTAAAATAAGAAGAAGGAGGAAATAGAGGACAAGAGAGATTAATAAGAGTCTGTATGGCGCTAAAGGAGGTGTTTAGGTATAACAAAAATCTGTAACAAAAATCAAAACAAAAATTTTTGTAACGGGGGCTTCGATTCCTCAATAGCAGACTTCTGCGCTAGAGATGTTACTCTTGGGGTTAAAGGCTGTGACCACCAGGTGAACGAGGAGGAGTACCGTCCACTAGATGAAGACCAGATCTAAGTGAAACTTTGCCATCCTATTATTAACCAGTGAAGCCGGCGTGATACGTTATTAGGGTTTCACTAATAAAGTGAATTTGCATAGAAAAACTTGTTAAGTGACCTGAGCCGGAATGTAGTAAAGCGATTTTTTTCTAAATGTCGTCCACTATACGGTAATTTTTGTTACATTAATTTTTGATACTTTGCTACCCAAAAGAGCGAACATTTTACCAACCAACGTGCCTTATAACCTTCGTTCAATTAAAGTTTTTAGTGCCTTCACTCACTTTTAAAAATTCATTCATATAAAAGAAATTTTACATTACACTTGTGCATAACGTTCATAATCCTCTGGTGGAAAACATTGCATAAAAATGTAACGCAGAAAGGCGAACCTGGTTCAACCCCAAAAATCCGTCATCCATACAATTTTTCTTGTTGCTAATTACTTTTGGACAAAATAACGCTGGTTTTTAATTCACTCAACCCAGTAGCAGCAGGACTACCACCACCTAAATTGCTAACCCTTTAGTTTATGCCTAGAGGGAGTGGTATGGAATTTTTTATTTTAATTTTTTTTAGTAGCGATTTTCATGCCATCCGAAAAAATAATACAATTTATTACTGCGCGCCAGGTAACCCCAAAGAGCCTTACTCTTATCACGAGTTGATTATTTAAGAAGGGATCAAGGGATTTTTCGTTGGGATTTTTACATTTCGTTTTTTTACCAGACGGTTTTTTACCACCGCCGCAACACAATATGCGAAAAAAGTCTCCCAAGTGGGTGTTTCCTTTTAAGCAAAAAAAAATTGCTAATGCAAATGAATATCGCACGTGTAATTTCCCGCTGGCCTTAATAATTACTCATGTACATTATACCTGTCGAGAAGTACCTCAACTCGCTCCCCCGCGCCTTTATAATCGGCCTTAAGATGTGAACTAGAAAAAATCCGCGACTCACCTGCCTTCATACCTTGTGCTGCATTACAAAAAAAATTTTTTTATTGAAATTGTTAGCTAGGGTGTTATAAGTTCGTTTCTTTATTACGAGCCATTTTTCCAGGGTGCGTTTGGGGTTGGCAGGTGCAAGCTGATGGTGGGTTGATGGGGCTTACATAGAATTATACAACTGACATGGCGCTACGTTTACACCAGATTCGCAACGTATTTCACGTTAATAATGTATGGAAGGGGATGATAGCTGGCGGGGGTGCTAACTGGTAGCTGTACCTACGGGGTATGGGAGTCATGTGAGCGCACTTGTTGGGGGTAAGGACATGGTGGAATGGCAGGTATTTGATATCACGTGTAGATACCAGGCAGGATAACAGCAGAATATTGCCTGAGTCCTTAGATAACCCCGTACAATGCCGTTGACAACAAAAGTCTCCACTTAATGGAATGTTCCCGACGTAATTACGACTCCGGTGAATTGCTGTGATTTCATGTTTTAGGGCCTTGTGCGACAGAAGCGCGCCCTTACCAGAAGGTACATAGGCACTGGGATGGCTTTAATCGTTGGTGAACACAAAAAAACAACATACACACGAACGAACTTTATGTGGCACGCAATCTTGCACACCTTATGATGATGAAGAAGGGTTCCCTTAAAGGTGTTTACTTCGTACATTTTGAGATATGATATTCTTTGGAGGTTAGCGAAGTACTTAATTACTGTTATGTTAACGTGTAAACTTTTAAGGCACATTTTTATCAGCTGGTAGTAATAAAGCGTGCATATTTCACGTTATTAAGTTACAAAATGAAAAATCAATAAAAATTTTATTTCGGGGTGTTTTTTTTATAGTACCTGCATGAAGGTTAACCTGTAATGTTCGTAATATTGCGAGACAGATGAATTATGCAAGGTTAACGGTTGGTGGGTGGTCTCACGTGAAGATCTTTAAAATGTTGATCTAATTTACAGAAGTATAATTCATAGACTTTCTAGACAGCACCCGCATGAAAGATTAGACGTTATAGGGTCAATCTAGGATAAGGTCATTTTGCCAAGTAAGGCGGAGCAAAAAACCATTTATTTATTTGAGACTAAATGTGCAAAGATTAAAATCTTATATTATAGTACATTAATTAAAAATTTGGGAGACAGTGTAAACAACAAAAAGAAAAGAGAAAAAAAATAAAAAAAAAAGTTAACAAGAGAAAGAAAAAAAAATTGACAGAAGGAAATTAGAATTAATTAGCAGTTAAAGAAAATGTAAAATTATAAAAATTAAACTAAAAACAATTATTTAAGTTTTGTATTCATGCTCTAAAATATCACACTATAATTTCTTAGTGACCGTGTGAGCTGCACAAACTGATTGAGATAAGATGGTTTACGATCTTGGAGGATATCATGAAACAGACGCAGAAGTCTATATTCACGGTAGGCACCAAGGCAGCAGCCCATAACGGAATTAGAATAGGGCGAGATATGGTCAAAACGGCGTAATTTGTAAACAAAACGAATACAGTCGTTAAAGGCAATCTCAAGTACGCCAGCACGAAATGGAGCTAATGAGGAACTAGAGCCACCAAGTATAACTTTCTGAGAGCGGTTGGTTAAAAAGCTATGCAAGAGTTTGATAGCTGAAGGAGAAAAATGGAGACGAGAGTTTCTGCAAAAGCAGAGAGTGGTTGACGTTATCAAAGGCTTGAGAGAAGTCAAGAAACAAACGTGGTGAACACCAAGAGAGTTGCGGATATCAGTAGTAACTTTGAGGAGCGCAGTTTCGCAGCTGTGATGCTTGCGAAAGCCAGATTGCCACACATTTATGAGTCGAAGTCGATTACAAGACTCAAGGATTTCAGTCGCTATCAACTTTTCAAGAACTTTAGCCAGAAATGGAAGAATACTGATAGGCCAAAAATCAGAAGGATTAGGCAGGAGATGGGCGTTTGGGTATAGGTATAATTAAAGCAAGCTTCCAATACGAGGGAAACTTAGATACTGTGAGGCAGGAGTTGAAAATATGAGTTAAGACGGGCGTGAGACAAGGAAAAAGCATATTTAGAAGCCTAGGCAAGATGTTATCACTACCAGTCCCTTAGATTTAACAGAATTTAGGGCAGTGAGCACTTCAAGGGAGTCCACACAACGAAAGCTGAAGCCATCAGAGGAGGGAGTGAAGGGGGTATATAAGGCGGGTCCGCCGAATGGCGCGATAAGAAATGTTGGTTTAGGGTTTCAGGACAGAGGTTGGGCGCGGTGACTTCTTTTTTAGAATGGATACCCAATTGGGGCAAATTATTCCATACCGTTTTCAATGAGGGGGGAGGATCAGGCCGACGAGAGTACTTCTCTTCCCCCCACGATAGTATTACTCTTTGCTTCCTTAATTTTAGCTACAACTATATTCCTAATAGGCTTAAAAGATCTTCTAGCAGTATCACTGTTGACTTTTTTGGCCAAGTGGAAAAGAAACTTCCTTTCAATAATCAGCGATTTAATTTCCGCAGTAAACCTAGGCTTAGAACTTGCTGATAATATTTTACTTCGCAGAGGTACACACTCATCAAACCGATCAAGGAACATACTGTCAAATGCATCGATCTTGTCGTCGACGTCAGTTGTAGTAAAGATGTTTGCCCAAGCCAGACAAAGGCATCTTTGGACGAGTCGTTCTCCGTCAATACTGGAGAAATTACGATAGTTGAGAGTAACCATGGAAGGAGGGTCAACACTAAAGCTCAAAACAGAATTGCGACTGCGACGGCCAACTGCAACTGCCATTTATGTCATAGGTGGACGGCGCAGCTAATGTATAACGAAATTGCAACCGCAACATCTATTGAGACGTGACGTTTTGCATATCCAAAAATTGTGTTTGAAAAAAATTATGTTTTGTACGCCGACTTTGACTTCGCGGCGCAGTGCCGCTGCAGTTGTAATTTCGTTATACAACGTTGTTTTACATTTGCGCTAAACGACCGACTTCGCCGTCCGCCGTCGCAATTCTGTTTTGACCTGACAAACGAATAAAATATCGTGGTCTAGGTAACTGGGGAAGAGATTTGGTTTTGAAAGGTGACGGAGTTGATATCATTTGTGAGGAACACGTCGAGCAAGGAGGGTGCACTACAATTGAATTAGGTTGGGAGAACATTGGTTACATCTAAGACAAGAGACTCAATTGTGTGCACAAAGGAATTTTGGAGGGTAGATGTCTTTAAGAGGTTGGCGTTGAAGTCACCACCTACCAGGATTTATTTATACACCGGATAGGTGCTCAAGAGCTTCGCTAAGTTCTTCAACATTCCAGGCGGAGAATAAGCACAGACAAAAAGAAGTTTATCAGAGGCACTAGAAATTTCAACACAGATGAATTCAATTCCAGGGAGTTTAGAGAACCCAACGGTTTTTAATTGAAGGTGTTCTCGCAGATAAATGGCGACTCCTCCACCAACACGTCCCTGCCGATCGCTGCAAAATAACTTGTACCCCTCAATGGAAACGATAGAAGAGGGAATAGAATCGTTGAGCCAACTTTCATTGATGAAAAGAGCATGGACACCGGAATTTACGAAATGATCATTCAATTCTCCAATTTTGGGACGAATACTTCACCAATTTAACAGGCAAGCGTTAAAACCACTATGTTTCGAACTAAAAACTTTGAGCAACGTCCCCAGCCGGGCCTCGCCGCCGAAACATAAATTAAGTGCAATCACGCGAAACAACGAACATGGTCAAGAAGCATAAGCATGAAGAACAAAGAGTCCTAAAAAATAATATAGCAGGGTTATAGCATGAAAACAAAATGGAAGGTAAAAAAAGCATTAATAGTACTAATAAAAAGAATAAATGAAAAAAAAAATTAAACTAGAGAGAAAGTATAAACAAAACAGGAGAAACTTAAAAAGAACTTAAAATAGTAAAAGCAATAAGCTTCTAAAATAAACTTGAAAGAAATGTTCTAATTAAACGCTGTTTAGCAGCAGTGACTCCAGTGCTTCGATGGATGGGCATTGTAGTTGGGAGGCATCTCGCACGGTGACAAAACGACCATCTTTTTTATTCCTGATACTCTGTGGGCTGCAGTAAGGCTTTCGTTCACGTACACTGGGGAGTCAGCTGTAAAGCCATCCAGCCGAAATGCTTCGATGTAGTTGGAGATATTGTGATTGGGCCAATGCACACGAGATCATAGTTATGGAACATAAAACCGGTTTTACTATACTCCTCGGAACACAGACGGGGTAATAGCATCTTGTGTAGTAACTTGAATCTTTACAGGAAATTTTAAATGTATTTGTGCATATGAAAATTACTTGTCGTAGCTGTCATTTCGTTGACAAATATAAATAATAAATAAAAAGTCCTTAATATCACTATTTCCAATATAATCACAAAAAAACAAAATTTTCAGACCACTTGAACAGGTTGATGAACAAAAAGCGAGTGATTAAAGAATTTCAATGGGAAATGCAGAGCTCAGAAAGAAGAAGATTTGACATAAGAAGAAATATAATATGCAAGTGTTAGTTTTCACGCTTTTGATTTTGCGTGAAAATTGTTTCGTTAAGTTCTTTCCTTCCCTTCCCTCTCTCTTCTATAAAACCGGTTTCATGTGCCATAACTATGCGCCGTGTGCGTTGGCCCATTAACCATGGTTGCAAGGTTAGTGATAATCTTCAGAGGGGAATCACTAGGCCTCTGAGTTCGCCTCAAATCATCCACATGACGTGGGTTATCAGTTAGCTGGGAACTGTTAACTTGAAGGTCTTCGGAGTGATCCGTTGCTTCCAGTGCAGAAACTATCGCATGCAGAGACTCGATGTTTTTGTTGATATCAGTCAGCTGATTTTTGTTTTGCTCCGTGATGGACTTTAGTCCTTCCGCTAGACGGTGTTCAACAGAGCAGAGATGTTCATTGAAAGTCAACATGGAGTTACAAAACAAATCATCAATTTTCTTAGAAAATCGGGTTTCAAGGACGATAAGTAGCTCTTCAACCAAATTTTCTTCCTGAGTACTTCCAGCTGACGACCGAGCAGCACCTCTGCTCATATAGCAGGGTATGCAAATTGGGAATTCTTTTTAGATGACACTTTACCGGCCACAGTTTTCACTTTATCAGACATTATAGATAAAAAAAAGTAAATATCAACTGCGAATAGTTAAGTAAAAAATTTACTGGGAACGCAATATTTATTTGGAGCATGGAAAAAAGCGTCCTATCCTCGCATCGATATGACCAACCACCGTGGTGGAATGCAAATCTCTCCTCAAGCTCAGGAGTGGGTTGTAAAGATAAAGGTAATCCGCCATTTTGTGTTGGCCGCCATTTTGAATGACGCCACATAGCTAATTATATTGTACTTGCCATACACTTTCATTTGATACCCATGTCGGGGGGTCGCGGAACACAATTGTAAAATTCGGCCGCCATCTTGATTTTTGTACAAAATGGTCAGATTGCATTGTCACGCGAACTATACATAAGTGCAAAATTTGAAGTTGATCGGTTATATGGAAGTGAATCAAAATCAAGTTTCCAGATTTGTCTACATAAAAATGCACTATAAAAGTGCACTTTTCCATGCAGAAATGCAATTTCAAAAAAGTACAACACCAAAATATGGCACAAAGTTTCTAAATGAGTTAACGAAGTGAATGCAAAAAACCCCATCTCAATCCGACTTACTGCACAGAAAATTTAAGAATGACTGCTATATTTCCTCGCCTAAAGAGGCAAAAACCATTGAAATACCTAATTACAAGTTCCTGCGAGTTTAATACCACAGTCCGAGTAAAGCGAGAAACACATTTGGAGCTTTTCTGCCAGCTTTTCGACTGCCTTGTAAATAAAATAAAATTTTCCAGACAAAACTCGACGACATTTTCCTCCGTTTAGTGAAGCACAGATCAACAAAAGATAATGACAGCAGCCAACTGAAAATTTAAAATTTTTTAAAGCTCGAGCTGACCGAAAATCTGAAGCTGTTATTGTGACCAGATGCATGGTTTTCCTTATGCCAAAAGCTCAAGCTGGCAGAAAAGCTCCATTTGTGTTTCTCGCCCAAATCACGCTGACAAAATATGTAGCATTTGAGGGCACCCATGTTTATGGCGTTAATAGGACAGGCCAATATAGCTGGGAATATAACCCCTTATAGGGGTTTAGGTCAAGGAGATATCAAAGAGGACTGTATAACCTTTTTTATTGTTGGTATTGGAAAGTGTAAAACTACCTTATGTAGAACCCGAATCCCCATCTCCTAGTTTTCACTCTCCAAGCGGGACGGAGCTTATGGAATATCCTGTTACTCCGAGGGTTTCAGAACTGGCAGAGTCTATATAGAGCGCACCATTAACGGTTTCCTTTGTTGGAGAATCTAAAATAAAATATAGTAAGAAGCCACCCATATGGGTAGAATAAAGAGTTATCAAATCTGACATTCCATATTCGAGTTCGTGTTCTTCTTCGAAAAGTAGAGGTCGTCATTGTGTTATTCGTCGCAATTCAAGGTATTGTTTTTGATCAGTAATAAGAGTATCTGTACATCGTCTAGTCTAAGAGTATATTTGTAGCGCAGGGAGCACGCTATTCGAACATCTCCTACCGAGTTGGTTGGTCTTACCGATGAATTACTTTGAGTAACTACGGAGGTGAGACTAGCACTCATAAACATGGTTTATAGGTGTTTATCTGCAGTAAGTTTTTTCGAGACTTATCTGGTGTTGTATTACTAGAGTCAAACGTGTGTCGCTACCTTTAAAGCTCTATGTTACCCGTGAACCCCCACCCTATACACAAAGAATAAAGTTACGAAATAGCAAAACATTCTAAATTTCCAAAATTTTCTTAAATTTCCCACTTTAAGACTACGCCATGAACTGAAAACCTTGTCCAAAGTTAAACTGAATATGTAAGCCACTTCAAGTACCAGCTGAAGGGTGGAAGTCCTAAGATTGATTAATTTACATCATGTGCTTACGTTACTTGGTAGGCAGTAAATTTTCTCCATTAATTAGAATGTCTAAAGTTATAGCCCTGAAAACCTTAGAATTTATTCCTTGGTATACGAATAAAAGCTTCTCTGCTATCTACGGTGCGAGCCATACATTTGCCTAATTATTTCATTAATATTTGAATGGAACAGGTTTTTGGTGAATTTAAAGTCTGGTGAAGTTTGTAGGTTTTTGGGAAAGTGCATGGAGTAAATGGATTTAAGGAAAAGCATTAGCGAACTTAAGGAATAGCAGTAAGTGAAAGAATAAGTTGAAACGACCTAACTAAATGGCAGACTAAATGACTAAATCTACAAAGTCGTGCAAATGTGGTGAGTGAGTTAAAATTTATTATTCAGAAAATTGTTGTTGCCTTGTTGAACTAGAATGCTTTATGGTACGGGGGCACGACGCTCTCGAAAAGGACTTTAGGAGCAACTTTTTTCTTCGCTGACATGAGCTGGATTTTTGCCCGCCAGAGTCTACCGAGATTATCTCCGCGACACAGAATCACAAGCTTCCATACACCATTTGAACCACAGTTTTTCACAAGTGCACCAAAAAATTGACATTTTACGCATATGATATTGACACCATTGATAGAATACCACGGACTATATAACACACTCCAAATAGATCTGACGCCATCATCAAAATTAGGGTTCCACACTAATGAACACAACACAACGTTCATGGTCGACTAGAGCCTAAGGACGATCCTATAATCTTCCTAAGGACGATCCAATAATAAAGGTAAAAAGATCATCATAGTTTTTGACAAGCTATTCGGATCTTACAAAATCCAGTGTCCAAGTATCTCTTTTTTAGAACTTCGGCGATCTAGGGTCTACCACGGAGGCAGTAAAGTCTATCTTTTGGCAATTTGCCCTCTCGATAAGTTGTGATCAAGTGCGAATGATCAATTCATAAAGCGGGTTTGCTCTCTCAAAACTTGTTAGTTAGTCAGTCCTTATTGTTCAGATATAATTCTCCCGGTTGCGGACGAGCCTTCAGACCGTTTTAAAGCCTAGAAACTTCGCAAAGTTCTTTTTGTGGCTTTATAGGTTACAAAGACATTAGTGATCATGTAACTAGTGACGATCTTATTGTTGGAATGGTTTCCTTGTGGCAGCTTGGTAGTTTATGGATTGTTCAGAAATAAAAATCTAACCAATTTTGTCGTCCCTTTTCGTCCCTCTGCCTAGGATCATCTCAGTTAGGGAATCATGGAATGTCACGCTGCTCCCTTATTTCGCTTCTCCTAACCTACCGCATCTCATCCAACCAATGAAGCCAAGTGAGAACAGCTCTTCTCCTCATTAGTGCAAGAGGGCTTGGCCGTCCCAGATAATTATCAATTGACCGGTGTCATCTTCAATAATTATCATTCCTTTCAGCTGATACCTTAAATTTCCGTGTCCTTATGGGTAGAGCGAAATGAAAAAGTATGACAAGTATAGTACAGTAATTTTAAAACTAATATGGGGGTCCCCACAAAATGGCGGAAGACATAAAATAGACTACTGCAGTCACAATGACATTCACTGAAAGTTGTTGGACTCGATCTGATAAAGCCATGCTTCTCCTACGGTCAGCTGAATATGTAACTACCTTTGTATTTTTTTGGCGCTTGGCGGGAAAAACAATTTGGAGCGGAGGAGAGTGCCATGAGTGAAGTTCTTCACGGGGCGTCTAATCCCCTAGCATAGCAAAATCTATGCGGACGATTCTGAATATGTTTCGCTACGTGTCTGTTGTACACGTAGTACACAATTTTCATCATCGAATCATAAAAAAGTTGTAACCAATCTAAATTTTTTTAAAGTAGGTATCCAAAATCAATTTTTGCAAATTTGTTTTTTTTTCATTATAGCTTTTTCCTACCGCGGACTGTGCACACATAATGCGGTATGGAGAGCGAACATCAATTGGATGCAGTGTACACTGATTTCAGCAAGGCCTTTGATCGAGTAGACCACGACATTTTAATTGCAAAATTATTAAAATTTGGAATATCAGGTTCTGCCCTGGAATGGTTAAAATCGTATCTGAACGAAAGAACACAGGTTATCAGATTCCAAGGATTTCTATCTAATGGGATCGAAGTAACCTCTGGCGTTCCTCAGGGTAGTCATCTTGGTCCTCTCCTCTTTAATATTTTTATCTCCGATCTTTCAGAAAAATTAGTAAATATTCCACATCTTTTCTACGCGGATGACCTCAAAATCTATAGTGTCATTAAAGGCCAAACTGATGTTTCCTTCATGCAGACGAAACTCAATGCCTTACAAGACCAGGCCGCCACATAGGGAGGGCAACTGGGACGAATTGCCCCGGGCCCCAGGCCAGAGGGGGCCCCGAGAATAGATTGAAACCCAAAAAGTGAAAACCCCATATCCCTGCGTACTAATCGTCTAGGGGCCCCGAAACTATCTTGAAACCCAAAAAGTCAAGACCGCCATATTCCTGCGTTCAACTTTTCAAGAAGGCACTAATCTAGAGCCTGAAACCCAAGCAAGCAGCACTCTAAAATTTATGTTATGTTTGTATGGATATGGATTCTTCTACTCATCATACTTAATTAGTAAACACTATTTTCGTGCTTTAATTTCCCCAGTCGTCGATGACATCGTCATAATCTATATTTTTTGCCAGCTCTCATTCTATTAATAATATCATGCAATGATTTAAACGTGACTGACCCATACATGATTTCAGATAATTTTATATCATTTTTAATTTACTGAAACCGCATTCACCAGTTGCAACACCAATAGGTATCACAATAAAAAGACATAAGCAAATCCATAATTGAGGAAAAACAGATTGAAGACCTTTAACAAAGATTAGATTGGGAGATTTAGCTTGCCCTTAAGTAGTCTCTTTACTACCACTGAAGTAGCATAAGCTCGAATTGAGTATTAAGGAAAAAGAGAAAATTTACGCAGCGGAAATGGAGCTAGAACTGTCCTTAAAAAACTTGGGGCGTTCCCCTTCCCATCCCAGTTCTATATCTTTTTTAACATTGCATGATCGCAGTGGGGAGTATCTACTCCTTTTACTGCTGCTTTTTTAGAAGCAGTCACAAAAGTATAAAAAAAACTTTCTAACCCTCCAATTTAGGTTATAGTGGATATGAGAAACAACTGCAATGTCGAAAAGTTCACCTTGTGCAATTGCCTTTTCGTCCTTCCGAACGCGAGTGTCGACACCGGTTTTACCAAGCGGTCCGCCCACTAAGTACCAACCGCGTTCAATATGCTTCTTGACTACCGCATGGATTGAGAACCGGTCTATGTTTGTCGTTTTCTTCGTTCCATACAATTCCTTAAAGGATCAATTGGAGCATATAACCAGCGCTTCGAATTCGCTTCTCTTAGTAGTGCTTCGAATTTTTCCCTCTGGTATAGCTTCTGGATTGATTTAAAGATGAGTACTGAGCCCCAGTGCTAAGCACAAGGGCCTCTTTACATAAGAACTGTTCCATTCTACGTTGCACTATGTGCACTATGTTCATCCGCGAATAAAGAACCGACCGTTCGGTATCTACATATATTTAATACCTTGAATGAACTTATTCTTACGTTACCACAAATTTTTTTTTAGTCAAAGATTTTTTGGAATTTCAAAATCCCGTAGTAGAAACTCACAGAAGCAGTACTATTATCTCAAGGGCATGAAGTTGAATCAGGTTGATCATATCGTAGATCTAGGCGTGGTCCTAGACCAAAAACTCAATTTCAACCTGCACTACGATAGTATTACTGCCAGAGCCAACAAACTTCTTGGTTTCATCAAGAGGAGAACCAAAGAATTCAGTAATGTACGGGTCACGAAAACACTCTTCTGTTCTCTAGTCCGCCCTATCCTGGAATATGCGTGTCCTATCTTGGATCCTATATTCCAAGTAAGCAGTAGCAGGATTGAATCAGTTCAGAAGAGATTTCTCCTTTTTGCCTTGAGAAATCTACACGACCCGCATGACTACAAAAGCCTACCGCACTACCTGGACAGGCTGAAGGTGCTTGATCTCATGCCGTTATCTAGCAGAAGAAAACTGCTCATATCTTGCGTTGTCTTTGACGTCCTAAGTGGAAAACTTAAAGTGCAGTTTCTGTAGGACAAGATCAAATTCAATGATGAAGTCCGACACACACGTCATACTAAATTACTTCGGGAATACCGTCATCGCACCGATTACGCTAGGAACGAGCCCGTCAACAGATGTTGTATGGTCTTTAATACTCACTGCTCCTGTTTCTCCCCCTCACTCAACAAGGCATCCTATAAGAAAACACTCAGATCTCTACTAACATAACTCCCACCTCTCTTTACAATTAGTAGTAAGTTTCAGTAGTTGTCAATAGTTATTAATAGTAATAATTATTTTTATAATAATAATGACTGTTGTACTACTGTGTTTTTTAATTTAAGTGTGCCTTGTTTGGCTAAACAAATAAATAAAATAAATCTTTTTTTATTGAGAGGCGTTGCCAATGAACTCTGATTTTTTTGTAAAAAAAATTAATTTGGCGGTTCCAAGATGGCGGGAGAATTTTGAAATGGTGTTCCCCGACCACGTGGCATGGGTATCAAATGAAAGGGTATGACAAGTAGAATAGAATTATCTGTGTTGCTCCATTCCACATTCAAACTGGCGGCCAACGCAAAATAGCGGATAATTTTTTTCTTTGCAACCCGCTTGGTATGGGTATCAATATCAAATGAAAGAGTGTGAGCTGTTTTAGACGGTGCGCTTCAGCGCATGTGCCTCACGAACGTTTGGAGATGAAGCGAGGAGTGGGAATGAGGAGAGGTACCACCCCACTTCTCCCTTTATCCACAAAGTTCGTGAGGCACATGCGCTGGAGCGCACCGTCTAAACCGGCTCTGTGACAAGTAGAATACAGTGGCGGCCGCCACAAAATGACGGAAGACATAAATAGACTAAAAAGTAGAAAATAAAAATAAATAGTTTAAAAGAACTAAAAAATATGCTTCTAATTTAAAATGAACTAAAAAGTAAAAATTATTTTTGAATGTAAAGTTTTTATTGCTCCAGCCAGTATATGGGAACAACCTACCTTTCAAAAGCAAGCTCAGAATGAAATTAATGAAAATGATGGTAAAATTTATAAATATAACTTACTTAAATGTAAAAAGCGTGGGGCGTTAACGAAAATTTCCAGTATTAATAAAATAAGAATATGGATAAAGAGCGTTCCACCTGCGACCGTCTGAGAGCATTCTCCAAATTCTGTGTATAATAAAAGTTTTGTAACAAGTGCAGATATAATACTTTTAGTTTTGAGAAAATTTAATCAAATTTGGCGAATAAGTCAGTCAAATAAGCTGTTTGCTTTTCGATTTCGTCCGCGCTGCGTGGTCAAGCGGGAAACATCGCTTTTTAAATTTTTATAATTTTTTATATGAAAACTTTCGATCTTTTTCGCGGACCCCCTAGGTCATCCCATAGACCCCCAGCGGTCCATATGGAGCACTTTGGGAATCACCGTTTTAGAGTCTTCATCATTTATCTTTTCTGTAATTCTGTCAGGCAATAGACGCCATTGTGGTCTAGTGGGGGGCCCATATAACGTAGTTCCTGCAGACTTTCACATCACTAGAGCGTAAGATTACCGTTCTCTGCTATACGCACGCTACGTAATCATCGTTATCTGTGCGAGTGTATATGTAACTCAGGTTCTCAGATTTGGTGGTCTGCAGCATTCCCCGAGTTTGGCACGCGTCATTTCAGAGTATTTTACAATTCCACGTTGCGATAAGTTCTCGTGATTATATGGCCCCGTTTAAGGATTTATAGACTGCAATTTCAAGACTTAAACTCTGAGAAACTAAAGGCACTACAGTATACGTAACGTTCTTCTCTTATTTGCAGCACACACATGGCATTCCTGCTTGGATATTTCTATTTTGCACCTAGAACGACTTTTCCCTAAAATGTTTTGTGAAATATTTTCATCAGTGATTGCCCAGTCCAAAATCTGTTCCACTTTCATAGACACACAACTATGCCAATATTGACTTAAACCAGACAAACACCTAAGCTAATATTGATCATTGCAATTGTGGTATTGAAGCAAACACCAGGATTGATGTCCATTGATATAATTTATTAATGCCAGAACACCGCTGATTAATGTCCAATCATACTCCACCATTCATAAATAATTCATTTAATCCAACCACCTGCTTCTATCGCTCCTTGTTAGTCCTGGTTACAAGGTTAGATGACAGTCAACAGGTGAGCTCATTCAATAAAGCATGCTTAGTTCATTTGCACTAAGCAAAGAAATTAGACTGAGCGAAACACTTCCATCTTCTGCTAGAATCCACTCACCTGTTAAGGATCGAGTTCCTTTAGAGTTTTAATTAAAGTGTGAGTTTCTACTGCATTTTGGGTTTGGGTTTAATAATACGAGTGCATTTCATTGATGATGCACTAAAAGGGGAATTTCTGTTCGTTTCAATTTCAGGTTGTGGTTGAGAACCAGAGTTTGCACGTATTTGAATCATGTGAAACGTGTGTTCATTCTATTGAAAAGAGCATGTTAATTTTATTTCATTTAAAATAAGTTGTTTGAGATGAAAAGGGGAAAGATAATAGAGGTGAATTTCATATTCTCTTCTTGGGAATTTATTTATCTGAAGCTTTAGAGAGTTGCCGTTTATACTACCAGTCCGTTTTGTCGTCCACGTCATGATGCTAAGTCTAGTAGTAAGTATAGCTCGAAGTATAGATGAAGGATAGGATAGGTTAAGAGGAGTCTAGGGGATGCATAAGGATGGATCGGTGAAGCCTGTGTTTAAGTTTTGTGAAGTTATATGAAATCAGGAATATATACTGTGGAAAGATGTTTCACAGTCGAGTTGTTCTGTTTATTAACGAGTTATTTGGCCGATAATAAGCAAAACAAAAGGTGGGCGCGGACAAAACAAATGATGCTATAACCAAGAGCACGGGTTTGCACCTTGTCCAGACAAGCTAATGTTGGAGAATTAATAGGCCCTGTTTTTTATAGACATACCAGGGATGTAAGATGTACTTGCATCACTAAACAAGAAGAAGATTTTTTATGTAATCTATATATATATAAAGGTGAAAGTATGTCTGTAAATGTTCAATAGACTCCGAAACCGCTCATCCGATTGGCCTGAATTTTTGTATATAGGGGTTTTCGGGTACGGCGGGTGTTCCTACGCGGTCTATTTTGCTCTATCTCGAACACTTCGGGTGGCTGTAGTGTACCGATATCCGTAAAATTCGAACTTTTGTATGGGAGGTACTCTTCGAATTACTGCTAAAGAGCTCAGATCTATATTATTTTGGTTTTTTTCCGAAAAAAATACGATTCCCAAAGTTTGAGATCGATCGGTCCAAATTTAAAATGGCGGCCAACACAAAATGGCGGATTACCTTTTTCTTTGCAAGCCATTCGGTATGGGTATCAAATGAAAGGGTATGACAAGTACAATATTATTAGCTCTGTGGCGTCATTCCAAATTCAAAATGGCGGCCAACGCAAAATGGTGGATTACCTTTTTCTTTGCAAGCGGTATGGGTATTAAATGAAAATTCATATCACCTGATTACTACTATTGGTTTATGGGTGCAGCATAGGCGCACCGGGTCCCAGCTAGTTTAAAATAAAAGTTAGTTCCCTTTTAAATTTTCTTCCAATAGCTAAGGCCCAGCTAGTACAAATTAGTAGCAATGAAATTAATGTAACAAGTAGAAGAGTCGCAAGATTAGATATGTAAAGCAATTGTAGCTCCATTGCGACTGAAAAAGCAGATTTTTAACGTTTATTTTGCAACAACTTTGGTCACAATGAGGCGACAAATGTGTTGTAACTATGTGTTAAATGAGTTGTTGCCACAAACTGAAGTTGCACCCAACAAGATGAAAAATGATTGTAACATCCGAAAAAGTTATTGTTCTTTTAGTCGAATAAATTTAATATGTGTTTGTAACAAAATATACATCGCAGATTAAGTGTGTGTTACAAAAGTCAGAGACATAATGGAATGAATTAGAAAGACAAGACATTACTCAATATGAACTTTAAAATTGAAGAATTGCATGATTTTTACACCAAAATTTTACAACGAATGCCATTTTGTCGATGAATGTGGGTGACTTCCTTCTGAAAAATTCACGCGCCACCAAAAAAATTAAAATTTTGAAAGTAATTGTCAATTTAGAAAATTTTCAAATTGGTAATATCAGTATAGAAATCTCAAAACTATAGCTAAATACATTTTTTTTAGTTCCTAGTGTCACATTACACTGAAAATTATTATAGAAAATATAAAATAATATAGAAAATTGCGTTTGATTTTTTTCCAATAAAACTACATGGTATAGCAAAAACATAGAACGACGAAATATATGTTGTAAATGAATAAAAACCTCCCTGCAGTGTTCTTGTACCTAAATGAATTTTATAAGTTCGATCCGCTTTTTTCTTACGTCATTGCAACACATGAAGAAAAATTCATGAAGAGGACTTTAATGCATAATTTTTTCAATTTGGTGTTTTAAGCATGTTTAAAAAAATATTTAATTTGTTTTACCCCATTTACGAATTTCATGCTGTTAATATTTATTAGCTGAGACCAGCTGAGAAATGCTTCGATTTTTTCATGACGTGTTATTTTTTATATAGTTTTGATTTATAAAAATTCTATTAATATAAACTAGTTCCGTGCAACATGCAGATACTGTCTTATGATTGAAAACCACTCTTATTCAAATTACCACGAAAAAGTAATTTTTTCGATTTTTTTCAATTTTCCGGTCAGTTTTTCCATTGCAGTATACCGTTTTTTTACCATTTATCGAAAGTAGACGTAACAACGAGTAAGCGAGCCAAAACAAAACTCCGTAGGAATCGTAGTTTTAAGAGGAATCGCAGTTAAAAATGTCGCTTTTTTTTAAAAAAAATCAAATTTAACAACAACCTCTAAATATTTCCATCTGAAAAAACTACTGCCTTTTTGTATCGGTATCTTTTGCCAAAGTTTCAGTTTCATAGAATTTTTTTTGTCAAAGAAAAAAATTAAAAACCGCTTTACCGCAATTTTTTCGAATAATTTTGAGGTTAGGGTAAAAATGGTTAACACAAAACTTGTAGATCTTTTTATTTCCTACAACTTGTACCTTTAACTTTTTTCGATAGGATACACAGTTTAGCCAGAAATCGCGAAAAACTGTTGTCAACCCCTAAAAAACCCTCCCATCCACCCCGGATTGCAGCTGACGGTTCGATTTATTTTTCCCTCTTTTACAAGAGCTCGTTCGACAATATCCCGCTGTCAGAGTGCTGTAACGAATTATTTTTTTTTCTTTCTCATTTTTACGACTATTTCTACTGGACTATATCTATTTCTTGCCCTAATGTCTGTAATGTTCTTGTATTTATGTTTTTATGCTGTTTAAAATTTGTCTAAGGCTTATAATACATCCTCGTGCACACGGTGCTTGCTCGAGAAGAGCCCTTAAATGATTCTGAAAATAATACGTTTATTTAAATACCTATCTTCGAATAAACACCAAGAAATGTCATAATTAACAGTAGACGTTTCTAAAGACTGAATGACAGTTTCAGCTTCTCCTCTCAAACACGACCAAAGATAGTGCAAGCTTAAACCTTTGACAGTTGTTCCTTAGTATGCACCGTAGACCTTCCTTAGTTTGCACCGTATCTGAAAACGACATCCACTTATCATAAGCTCCGTCAAATAAAGGCAAATCGATCCGTGGAAGATGCACTTTTGAGTTGACATTTGGGGACCTAATTGTATTGACTTGTGATAATGCGTTATCACGTATAAAAATCACTGCACTCGGGACTAAATCACTAAACTTAGCTTAACTCTAATGGCTGTTCATTCACTTTAATGAACTAAATAATTTATTTAAATTACTCTTAGCAATCTTACAATAATTCTTGCAAGCTTACCTGAGATTGATTTTGAATTTTCAATCTCGATATTTTCTCTTTGGCTGATGGGTATATGGCTGATAGGACCTCACTGCGAAAGTTGTTATCTACTGCAATCTGTTCACTTTTCGGTGAATAATCTCCTCGTTGAATAGTATCTTCACTGAAGAATGACACTTGTAACCATCTCTTGACTAGTATTAGTCTAAGAGCTGGTGGCCATTTTTGAGTACATATTTGAGGCACATTGAAAATATTTGAGACACATTCCTGGCTAATGTGGGAATATTAAATTGGCGACATGGCTGGGTGGTTCCGGGGGTTGCCAAGCTACGAATTTTTGAATTTGCGAAAATTTAAACGCAAAAAATATTGTTGAGGCACTTTCAAATTTTTACAATTTCAAGTTTAATATGTAATTAAGAGAAATATTACAAAGCCAGGCGATTTGGTCGGGATTTAAATGGTGACAGGCGATTCAAAAATATTAGTTTTATAATATGCAAAAAGTGTATTTGAGACACGCTGGGATTTACACACAATAATTATTCTTTTGAAAAATTGAGATATATCAAATGACAGGCCGTTCTGGTGGATATCTATTTCTACCAGGTGATAATCATTGTTACATATACCAAACAAGTTCTATATACCAAAAATACAGTTGCCACCAGCTCTCCTGCTATATAACATTCTGTTGATTGAAGGTTGCTTCTTTATTTGATGAAATTTGTTACGTAATTGTGTAACGTCTTGATGTAAATAGTGCTCTTTTTGCGAACCCCGGTTAGAAGGACCAGTTTTTGACGTGAATACGTGGAGTGCCCAATTTGGATGCGGCCAGTAAATCTCAGCAAACAACTACATTAAAACGCCCTGTGCGTGAGCCCCCTTTCAAATGCTAGCTCATCCCAGTTTCTCAGAATTTTGACGACTTTTTATGGTTTTGTAATTTTCAACTTTTTTCTCAGAATTTCTAATAGTTTTTTAGTCGTCGGGGTTTTCTGAAGTTTGAACAAGACGACTTTTCAATAGTTTTTTAGGGTGTCGCAGAATATTTCAGCTGAGGGTTTTCCGAAGTTTTTCAGTTTTTTCAACAATTTTTCAGAGGATTTCGACCATTTTATATGGTTATTTAATAATTAAATAATTTAAATTAAATCGATAATATTACGTTTTGAATTCTTATTGTGTCAATTCTCAAGAATCCTCATTTTAAAAATATTAAATAACCGTAGAAAACGGTCGAAATTCTCCGAAAAATGGTTGAAAACACTCAACTGAAATATTTTGAAATAAAAACTATTGAAAAGTCGTCTTGTTCCAACTTCAGAAAACCCCGACGACTAAAAAACTATTAGAAATTCTGAGAAAAAAGTTGAAAATTACAAAACCATAAAAAGTCGTCAAAATTCTGAGAAACTGGGATGAGCTAGAGCATTTGAAAGGGGGCTCACGCACAGGGCGTTTGAATGTAGTTGTATGCTGACATTTACTGGCCGCATCCAAATCCCAGCGGGAAAAAGAATTAATTCGAAATTAATTTAGAATCAATTCCCATACAAACGAACTAATTCCATTTGTATTCTTTTGTATGAAACGAATGAATTACTTTAACACGGCCATTGCATTGGGCGGAATGAATTTATTCGCTCTGCATTACAAAATAATTAATTCTGAATTAGTTACAAAGTGTTGTATTCTGAACTAGTTACGAAGTAATAAATTCAGAATACAATACTTTGTAACTAGTTCAGAATGGATTCCTTTGTAACTAGTTCAAAATGCAACACTTTGTAACTAATTCAGAATTAATTATTTTGTAATGCAGAGCGAATAAATTCATTCCGCCCAATGCAATGGCCGTGTTAAAGTACTTCATTCGTTTCATACAAAAGAATACAAATGGAATTAGTTCGTTTGTACGGGAATTGATTCTAAATTAATTTCGAATTATTTCTTTTTCCCGCTGAGTAACTGTGAACACATATGACAAATATTACTGTGAAAATAGCGTTGTATATAACATAGGTAAAAAAATAATTTGACAGTTATAACATTTCAATTAATTTATTTTAATATTTCAAGCATAGTTTAATATAGTTTTTAATTTATTGATTTTTAATAGTATGTATTTTTAAATACTAATAATAAAAAAATTAACTTCATTTAATTTTGAAATTTATAGTAAAATAAGGACTTCAACTTAATTTACTGCTTCTTTCTCTGGTCATAAGCACGCTTGTTTAATTTTTGCTTGCTTAAGCAGAAACCATTTCTTATGGTTTTTCTGCATCTTTACCAACTAGCAACTCTGAAAATTGTAAAAACTAATATTAAAACCTATATTTAAAACTATGAAATATGTTTGTTACCTTCTAATTTTTCAGTTATTTTTTTAAATACTTTAAACGAGAGTTTTCCATGACTTCCATCGTAATTATAAGTGTTAATTATGTTTTCTCCTATAAATTTGTGGAAATTTTTTTCAAATTGATCTGCTGGGAGAATTCGCTTATGTATAGTAAGCTGAAACAAGATAAATTAAAACATATTCTTAGGCATTTGTCATAAATAATCTTTCTTACATGATGAACGCGATTTGGCTCATTTAGAGCTTCTTCAAACTCCTGCACTTTATCTGTACTATCTAGTGGAAATTGCAGCAGTTCTCTTTGGGTAGCAACTTCTTGTCGCAGCAACTTCCATACTATTGCTTCCGTTGCTGTGATGGACTCTGCCATTGGGGCCAATTGTTGATTCATCTTCTTTCTACATATATAAAACAGTAAGTGACTGACAGACAACGCACAGACCAAACCGCTGGACCTAAAGTGCTGAAATTTTCACAGTGCATCCCTACAATGACATGAACATCCACTAAGAAGCGATTTTTCGAAATTAATCCCATAAGGGGGTGAAATGGGATTGACCCAAATTGCTGGACCTAAAGGGCTGAAATTTTGACAGTGCATCCCTATAACAAAGTGGACATTCACTATGAAGCGATTTTTCAAAATTCATCCCCTAAGGGGGTGAAATGCGGTTGAATAGGTTGTATGGGGAATTTTTTTTCTGAAAGGCGTTGCAACGCACGCGGGTTTTTTTGCTAATAATATTATATTAAAAATGCATTAAATTAAATATAGAGAACTTTTGAACACTTACCTTTTTTTAATTATATTTTTTATCGCTGGTTTTGAACTATTAAAATAAAACACTTCTAGTTATTAGTTCTTCATAAATATAAGTTCACTTATTAGTTTTTCACAAATATTATTCACTTATTAGTTCTTCACAAATATATAATTTTCCCTTTTCAAAAATGTCACTTTTTTCACTAAAAATTTATCCAACTAAAAATTTTTTTCAGCCGTCACGGCTTGAAACATAAACAATGAATTAAAATTTCTTCCCAATTCATTCAACAGGTCCTCCCATTTCAAATTATGTAAGTCATAAAACTTTTCGGAAACTTCCAAGAATCCAAGAATTACAAACCTGCATTGAAAAGAAAAGGACAACATAGGGTAAAAATGTTTTTGTTTGCCTCTTAATTGCAAACTAATTCGTTTGTAATAAATTCGGAATTAATTCGGATGGAATCAATTCGAATTTTCCCGCTGGGATTGGGCACTCTGACGTGATACCGTGAATACCGGTGATAACGAAATTATGTCATACAATTTGGAGTTGCAGCTCAAAAACTATTGTTTATATCGAAAAAAATATACCATGACGTAGATGAAGGATCAAAGAATTTTATTGTGTACTTTTAACTTTCCAGATATCAAGCTAAGTTTAGCTTTTACACGCTTTATATTAGCTTCACCTGTATTTTGTTTGTAGTATGTAAACAATTCTTGAAACTTGATTTTGACCCACCTCCATATAACCGATCAACTTCAAATTTTGACATATGTATAGTTCGCGTGACAATGCAATATGACCATTTAGTAAGACACTCAAGATGGCGGTTCCAAGATGGCCGCCGAATTTTGTAATTGTGCTCCCCGACCCCCGACATGGGTATCAAATGACAGAACTTGACAAGTAGAATACAATTAGCTAAGTAGCGTCATTCAAAATTCAAAATAGCGGCCAACACAAAATGGCGGATTACCTTTATCTTTACAACCCACTCGGTATGAGTATTGAATGAAAGTGTGTGACGAGTATAGTACAGTAAGCTGTGTGACGTCATTTTAAACCATATTTAATCACAAAATGACAACGGTAATTTAATATAAATAAAATAAAAGTTTAAAGACACAGTTAACCCCACGCCTTCTACGTGCACCAGTTCAGCGGGTAACTATACCCAAGCGAAGGTTAGGTACCACATGCTAGTACACATTGTGAAGATAAATTTTACCATTTTATTGTTGCTTTTCTGATGAAATTTGCTTCCATTCTGGGACTTTCAGAGTTTTTGACGTAAATACATCTGTAAGTTTGCTTCCTCCATGACAAAAACCAATGATAACGAAATTATGGCATACAGTTTTGAGTTGCAGCTCAAAAATTATTATTTATATCGAAAAAAAAATACCATGACGTAGATGAAAAATCAAAGAATTTTAATGTTTACTTTCAAAATGAAATTTGAAATTGTCGCCAATTTGACAAATTCAAAATGGCCAATATGGCGGACAAATTTTGTCAATTGTGTTCCGATTCCAATGAGAGTGCGTGGAGTTCTCGCATGATGGCGCTCGAAGTCCGATTTTCGAAATTCAAAATGGCCGCGCAAATATGACCGAAATCTGTATCTAGGGGGTTTTTAGGTAGCAAATAACGAATTTATTATCAAAACTTTTAGATTGAATATGGCGGGACCAATAAGGCTGACTAATATTGTCAATTGTGTTCTGACTCCAAAGAAAGTGGGTATCTAGGGGTTTTTAAAGTCGCAAATAACGAATTAATGATCAAATCTTATAAATTCAAAACACCCGCACCAAAATTGCCGACAAGTTTGCCAATTGTATTCCGATTTTAATGAAAATCCGTATATGGGGCTTTTTAAGGTAGCAAATAACGAACCTATGATCACAACTTTTGCAGGGCCAACATGGCGGACGATTTTTGCCAAACTTGTGTCATTTTCCGGCCAGCTGTAAGTAGGTTGTTCAAGAATTGGAAAATCTGAAAATCTTCACATCCTAGCCCGAAATGGAAGAACATTGAACATAGTGTATCCCGCACTTTTCTAAACAGTCGGTTTTTTCAATTTGTTTTTCAATTTATATTTCCTACTTTTTGATACCAATAAAAAAATAAAACGATCTCTTTCAGAACATTGTAGACACGTCATTTGTCCGTATCCGTGATACAGACACCCGCTCTTTTTATGATAAATCAAACATCGATTTCATAAAAATAATGTATTTGGATAATGTATTTCTTTAGAACAAAATACTTCACAAAATTATTAGATGTTGTAGCATAAAATGTTATGCAATGAATGAAAAAATTTTGAAACGAAAAAAGTAAATTACATGACAAAAATTAAAATTACCATCATTACATCTCATCTAAGTATGTAAAAACGTGAACAATACAGTGCCCTTTGCAATGTAACAGGCTTGAAGGTGAAGGTCCGGTTTGCCAGGCCTTTGTTCCTATTGTAGGGTCGGTGAGCAAAAACTACCTCTGATCCAGAGTTAGGAGGTTCTTCTAAGGCAAATCCAGGTTCAGTTACTAGAGAACTCCGGAAATGGGTACTCATTAATAGATCCATGACATCCCTGGTATTCTGTCTAAAGGATCTCTCAGGGGTTTTGAGGGGTGCCATGTCATTTCAGTGATCCTTAGACAAGACAAGAGTTTGTGTAACCTTTGATTGTCTATTTTTCTTCGCAATAGGCCTTCCATGAACTTCCTTTTGATCTTATCAGCTCTTTATAGTAATTCGTGAGGACTTTCTTGTAGCAGTCCCTATTACCCGAGATCTTAGGCGAGTTGAATACTTTCCTAACTTCTCTTTTTTTTCTGCAGAGGTGACTGTTCGGCTTCAGTGATCGACACGATGTTTAGCACTCAATCATTTCCATTTCCATTGGTCGTATTATTTTGCAGATATTAAAATGAACTTCGTAAAGGATGAAGTGTAAAACCATTGTTAAAGAAAATGAAGACTGCTATGCAAACAATTCTCTCTTTATTCAACCATTAAAAAATTGTACATTCTCCACTTGTATTCACCATTTTTAACGCTACTTTCCGAAATGCAGGAATAGACTTATTATGCATCCACTTTTATGTAGATTAACTAGGTACTCCTGGAAGGAATATGCAAAACGTTTGAGCACTGTTAAAAGGCATTCTCCTTTTAATGTGCATGCAGTTTGCTTTGTAAAATATTCACATTTCTTGAGTCCTTTGCCTCATGCAAATATGTTTTTTTGTGAATAAAATTTTCGTTAGTGAAAGTTTATAAAAGTAAAACTCAACAAAAAAAAAAGGAAGTAGCACAGAAAGGAGAGTGAATGCCTTGTTAAATACCTAGAAGAGTCACAGTTGCTTCCCACTTTGGAAGTAAAAAAAACAATTCTATAAATTATGCCTCAGGTCGTCGGATTATGTTCAGAAAGGAAACAGGAACAATTTAAAAGGTAAACTATTTTCATAATCCTTACAAGTCTTATTTTTCACTTACTTAAATTCAACAACGCCCGCCCTTACACCAAAGTATATATCCTTTTTCTGTCGCAACAGTTTTTATATCCTTTCACTGACAATAGGATATAAGATCCTCTCAAGTGCGGCAGGCAGACATTAAGTTTGTAACACAATTTCTTACCCTCAGTGTTATATTATGTAAAATGTCCTGGATAAAGTGGCAGGAAGGAATTTTTCTTCCATTTTTTTTTTGATTTGAGAAGACTTCAACTCCTTTTCATCATCTGTGTATTTTTTTATTGAAGCCAGCATAGCAAGGAGAAAAAGGGGCACGTGTATTGGATTTTCATCCTTTTCAATACTAATAATAACAACAACAGTAACAACAACAAATAAGGACGAAATCTGTGTATAGAATCAGTCTGCTGAGCTTTTATATGAAGCCATTTCAAGTCCTTTAAGGGGAAATAAGCGAAAAAAAGGACGTAAAAAAATTGTTTACATACTTCTTTTCATTAAGTTTGTATTTGAAGGGATGATGATGATGATCTGGAGAAAAAAAAATTGCGTTTTTTTTGTGTCTGTGTATGCGTATAATTTCGAAGCTATTCATTGAAGTTTTCATGGGCGTTTTGTAAAAAAAGTCTCACTTTCACTAAACAAATATTTTTGATGGACTTTTTTTGAATATATTTTACAGTGAAAAGTTATAAAGAAGAAGAAAACTTTATTCCATGTCACTTAAAGCATATCCTGTCCGTAAGAGGCATAACTAAAAACTTCCTTAACATTCCTATACAAGAGTATAAATAAAATACCCTTTAAAAGGAATGCCATAAAAAAAATCTCCTTCAACAATTTCATTATCCTTGTTCATTTGTTCGATGATTGTGAAGTGATCATTGAAGTGGAAAAGCTTCATTGCAACTTTCGTAAAAGTTTCTTCAAGAAAATATGCATAATTATACTCTCAACTTAAGGATAAATATCCACTCGAAAACTTTCAAAAAAAAAATAAATAAATAAAGCAGGAAACTTAACGTAGAGAAACTTTTGGAATAGTTCAGGTGTTTTTAGGAAGGATTTTCACTCAACATTTTCTCCTGTAGACTCTAACACTAGCATCACAGTTTCTTTGAGTCAAGTTTTCCTAAGTTTTCCGTGCTTTAAGGGAAAAGTTAAATTCAAAAAAGAAAAAAAACTTTTTAGTTATAGGCAAAAGTCAAGGATATATTCCTTTTTTATTAATTATTTTTTGAGGGACGAAGTTTGTGAACATATTTTATGACAACAACTCGTACAACAGCTTTGAGACAAATTTGTTTTGCGATTTCAACGATAAGAATTTTCGCTTTAATTATATGGCAATGAACGCCATATTAAATTGAAACAATGTTACAACAATATCGGCCTTTCTAGCTTGAAGCTCATCTTGCGGATGTAAGCAGTCGTGGGACGTCCAATCCACACGAACTGCTCGATGTACGAGTGGGCCTAAACAAGACCTATAGGCCGATGTTACAATTGGGGCTTTGACTTTACTTTGACTTAACTTCGGGCTTTGATTACATGTAATGTCATTAAAGCAGATTAAATAAAAGCTTCGACTGAACTTTGTCTGCGACTGTATTTCGACTGCAGTCCGGCTTTAAGAAAATTCAAAGTTTCGTCCGCCTGCAGCCAACTTCACTTTATTTGAAAAAACTGAAAACAACTTTTTTAAAGCGAAAGAAACGGTTTTAAATTCCGAGTATTTTTTATAGACTGCGAACAACATTAAAAAAAATTCCAATTCCTTTTCAGACATTTTAAAATTTTGATTTTTCTACTTTGCTTCTGCTTTGAAAGGAAACAGCTGATTGCAGTCAAAGCTACAATTTAATTTTAAAGTCGAAGTCTCCGGGGACTTTCTTTGCAATCGGAGTTGAAGTCGAAGCCAAAGCCTCAATTGTAACACGGCCCTTAATTACGGAAAGCTAGGGAGCTAGGGAGGGGATGGGCCCCTGGATGTGCTCTTACATCTTATCGTTCCGTTGACATCAAACACCTACGCTCGTGGAGGCACTTTAGGCTAAACGAACCCCCGTCATGGATCTCAAAACCCTACTGTCATACTGACATCTAGGATTAGCTATCCGAGGGTAGGGTTGATACAACCACAGGGTACCTTTCTCCTAGATTGACCTCAATGAATAACTTTTTCTTTTTTATGTGAAAGTCTAATCTCAGTACGTCATGCCATTTAAGTCATGGTGCAATGTCTAGTAGTAAGCTTAGCTCGAAGGATAGAAAAAGGATAGGATAAGTTAGGGGGACTCTGGGGATGCATGAAAAAAGGTGATTATCCTTGGGTTTGAATTATTAGATCTTGTATGGGTTCGGAAATACTGACTGTGGAAGTTTGTGTCACAGTCGACTTGTTCTAGTTATAACCAAATTTCTAGACTACAGTGTGTGTAAAATATGTTCAGTAAGCTGTGCGAATGTGTCGAGAAGGCTAGTCGTATGGTGCCGAAAAACGTAGCCGTGGAGGCAAAAGGTTATTATTTCGCGTCCGAAATACCCTTTTAAGAAGCGAGTGGAGAAACGGAGACTTCCTTAAAAAATTTGATCTACTGATATTCACCGACGGCTCCAAAACATCGGACGAGGGCGTCGGGGCAGCTCCCTATCTACTAGAGACTACCAACAATTCATTGTCCATACACTTTCCGTCTCTCGCAAGTATTTTTTAAGCGCAAATACTTGCTGTCCTTAAGGCTGCCAGGCAATGAACTTTGAACCTACACAAAGATATAGAATTGGAATATTCATAGAAAATCGCCTCTGTAAGATCTCTAGGCTGGGTGATGATCGCTCTAAGCTGGTGATAAGATGCGGAGCTGTGCTAGACAGACTCGATAGAAGCCACAACGTGACTCTCGTCTGCTAAAGCTAACTACAAAGTCATGCAGGAGAATTTCTCCGGAGATTTAGGAGGAGATTTAGATGGTTAGCAGGCCAAAGATATAAAACTATCATAAGACCTGTGATCACGTAACCGCCCCATAGAATGACCAACAACACGCTGGTGGGAAAACGTAAGAAAGGACTTAGGAAGATTCTCCCTAGTAAGAAACTGAAGAGAAATCGCAAGGGTTTGTGGACTTAAGAAGGCCAAAGTTAAGGAGGTTAAGATTCGCTTGGGTTGCGATGCCATCTGGTGATGATTATGGGCAGGCCAATAGCCGGCGATCCCGCTACGAAGTTGGGTATCCAACACAATGTCTGTTAGCTGTAGAAGCTGTGGAAAAACTCACAATAGAAAAACACTCGTTTGCTTCGTGCGTAATTGCCCGGCTCTAGGAAAAAAGCCAGGATACACAAACTGGACTGCCACATTCTGGAATACTTAACTGGAGTTTCCTAAATGCCACAGAATGGCTTATAAAATCCACCACAGTTGGTCAAACAACCAGAGGTGTCCTTTAGGCACAGTCAACGGGTATCATCTTCAAGAATTCGAATTCTGTTTAGCTGAGATATGAAATTCTTTTGGATATATGTACCTGTAATACTATAAGCCATTTGTCCTGGGTATTTTACCGTCCTAGAGATTATAGTTTCATGTACAGGATCTCTCTTATAACTGCGTTTCCCGGTAGCTTAATAACCACCTGATGACAGCATCCCACCGTTTTACTCTACACAAATGCCAGATAGACCAGTGCCAAAACGCTTTTGAGAGGCCAAAAATCTGAAGAATTGTTAGCGGTATATGGATGATGGGAAAATGTAGGATAAATGGTACATAAACAAGGAAGAATCGATTGCACCGCAACAGATGACCGGAAGCGTGGTGGGGGTTTCAAAACGATGGTTTTTAGGGGTTAGACGTGTTTTTTTACGATTTCTGGAGAAAGTAGACCTCCTATCGAAAAAAGTTAAATGTAAAAGTTGTAGATAATTAAAAAATCTATAACTTCCATTCAAACATTTTTTCACGCCCTCTCTAGAACAATTTTTTTCTCTAAATACATCCAGGAATCACCCCTGAAAATATTAGTCACGTAGTTCAATAACGGATTTATTTACCATATACAAACTTTGTAAACGGTTTCCCGTGGTAGAAAGTCGGTAGACTTTATAACCCCTTATTAATAACCCTAAAAGGAAGCTCTCTGACAAACAGCCAGTATCCAATCATTTCCGCTATTTTTACTATTTTACCTATGTACTAATATGAATTTGAATATACAATAGGAGAGTTTAAACAAGGCAATATTTTCGCCTTGTTGATTCCAAAGAACAAAATATGGAACTATTAGGGACCTGATATTTTTATCGAGCCAATAACATCCATCGACTTAGCATTTTTCAAGATTTGAATTTGATGAAGTGTCCCAAAGAACGGCTACTTTTCTGTATTTTGGATTTCATATCCGTCTTGCGGTGCTTCGCACAAATAAAGAACACAATCATGTACTTAACCATTAACGTATACACAATATTTTTGGTTTTTTGTTTGGTGTATAAATGTATAAATTTGTTAGTTTACCGACTCGCGAACAGGCAACATACAATTGGCCGTGTGAAAAACAGGAATTTTCTAAATTCAATCCAGCAATAATCAACGGTCCAATATGTGTGGTGACATGCGTGGTGGTTCCAAAGAATTAAGAAATTCAATTGGATATTTGATTGCTTGTTCTTCGTCCATTACTGTGTAAATCGATTTGTATTTGACAGTTTTTCCGAGTAGTTTCATTTGAATTTGTTCATTAAGTTTGATGACATCGTCATTCTTGCTCTCTAAGATTGCACGTTCGCACAGTCTGGATTTTTGTAGTTCGTTGTTCGTTAATTCGGGAACACCTTGTCCACAACGGCTTGAATATTGGGCTGCTTTCGACAAAAGTTTTGCGGGAACGAATTCCCTTTTGTTCTGATATCGATTGGAATTTCGCCATTTCCAATGTCCAAAAGTTATTTTGAAAATGTTTGAGCAGAGGCATCTTGTAGTAAATGGACACGCATAATCGTTGTGAGCGTGATTTTTCAGTGCTGTTCCATAGATATGATGCTTTCAAGCATGCTTTAAGCTCATCTGCAGGCGTTCTTCGATGTAGGTATAACAGGCAAAGTTTAACGAAAATCGCCTGCAAGAAGCATCAGAGCGCCTCACATCGGTTGGTTTTTTCCTCGCAAATCTCGCAAAGTCCTGTCAAGCGCTTCGAGCGATTTTTTATAGGCCATGGTGCATTCGTCCCAAATTATAATTTTGCACGTTTTAAGGACTGTGGCAATATCGCAGTTTTTGCTGATGTTACATAAATTCTATTATAGTCCAGGCGCTGGAGCGTTTCCAGTGGTTTTGGCGTGATGTAACGGACTTTTTTGGTGGAATTGGTCAGGAATGGCATCCCCAACAAAATCTAGGGGGTGCGCAAACATGAAAACGCCTGGAAAATTTATGGGAACTCAAACTCTGAAAAATTCACGAAAAATTCCCTGTTTTTTGACCTTTCTTGATAAATATTTCTTAACGAAGCCTTCTAGGCGAAAAGTTTGTTGGAAATGTTTTGTTCGTTATTGGGTTTGCTAAAACTTAGCGTAAGTTTGATTTTTGAAATTTGAATTTTTGCATTGCAAAATAGCCGAAAACTGCGAAAAACTGTACCCTCAGTTTAAAGTTATACCAACAAAAGAAAACACCATTATTTTTCAATGTAATTCTGGAATTAGGTAGTTTAAGGTATGTTTAACTTATATCCAAAACATGATCACTGTCGGTCAAATGGTTTTTGCATAATGGATTTTGCAATTAAGTGATTTTAAAAAATTAAATTTGTTGCAGCGCCAAAGAAAAAGCTCCCATGTTGGTCCTTATTTTTTTACATATGCTTTAAGACTCACTTTACAATATCCAATCGTAAAATTGCTGTTTTTTAATTTTTTTTTGTTTTTATTTTTTTTTAAAAAATTGCAAAATATCATTACCTTGGATATGCTCGGCGCGTTTCAAATTCGCTCGAAAAAGGACTAAGTTTCTATTGCACCAATTTAGCTGTTTTTCGAGCGAATTTGAAACGCGCCGAGCATTTCTGGCGCTATTTTGCAGCTAAGGGGTTTTTTTTCAAAAAATTAAAATACACTTAAAAAATTTAAAAAACAGCAGTTTTATGATTTGATATTGTAAAGTGAGTCTTAAAGCATACGTAAAAAATTAAGGCCTAACATGGGAGCTTTTTCTTTGGCGCTGCAACAAATTTCATTTTTTTAAAATTACTTAATTGCAAAATCCATTACGCAAAAACTGTTTGACAGACAGTGATCATGTTTTGGATATAAGTTAAACATACCTTAAACTACCTAATTCCAGAATAACATTGAAAAATAATGGTATTTTCTTTTGTTGGTATAACTTTAAAGTGAGGGTACCATTTTTCGCAGTTTTCGGTATTTTGCAATGCAAAAATTCAAATTTCAAAAATCTAACTTACGCTAAGTTTTAGCAAATCCAATAACGAACAAAACAGGTCCAAGAAACTTTTCGCGTAGAAGCCTTCGTTAAGAAATATTTATCAAGAAAGGTCAAAAAACAGGGAATTTTTCGTGAATTTTTCAGTTTTTGGGCTCCCATAAACTTTCCAGGCGTTTTCATGTTTGCGCACCCCCTAGATTTTGTTGGGGATGCCATTCCTGACCAATTCCACCAAAAAAGTCCGTTACATCACGCCAAAACCAAAATTTATATGTCTCACTGCTCTAGCGCCTGGACTATTAGAGCTTGAGTGCTGAATGCGCTGTGTGCACCATCAAGTAGAGTTTATGATGTCACTGCGAGTTCAATCTCATTCTGCATTCGAATCAACGCCAAAAACAAATTGCTATTTCCGCTATTTCCTTTGGCTACACGTTGCATGATTTTATTGTACGATTTTTTTTTGAAATTGTACGGCAACTACTCGTAAATCACCTCCGATCGTTCTGAAACTTTGGGAATCGTATTTTTTTCGGGAAAAAACCAAAATAAAATGGATCTGAGCTCTTTAGCAGTGATTCGAAGAGAACCTCCCATACAAAAGTTCGAATTTTACGGATATCGGTACACTACAGCTACCCTGTGTTCGCGATAGAGCAAAATAGCACATATCGCTGATTCCATGTCAAACCGAACACTAAATTTTAATTGATCATCCCGATTTTTTTTAAATACACGTGAAATAATGGGACCCATATTTCGGGAAAAAAAATTGCGATTTTTTTTCGGAAGATATGCACGATTGTAAATTGCAAGAAATTTCAAAAAACGTCGCGCGGCCGACCATTCAAATAAGTGTATCTTTGAAACCATTAGTCGTACAAAAAAATTATATAGGTCGATTTTGAAGATCTTGAGTCACTCTATGTAGTGATATATTTAAAATTTGCGTTTGATATTAATAAATTGTTATTATTTGTCTTTAAAATTTCATTAGCATTTTTCATCATCAACTCACCAACTTAAAGTTTTGTAAAAAATATCATCGTGTTCCTACTTCAATTCTAAAGAAACAGTGAAAATTTGAAAATGGAACTCAAACGGGGTCTCATTATTCATGTGTAGAATGAGTCTGCAAAATTTAAAAAAAATCGGTATCATTGAATTTAATTTTTACCGAAAAACGTTCGGTTTGGTATGGAAAGACCGATATTCAAAAATTCATGCCATTCGAATAAGCGGTTCCGGAGTATATTAAACATTTACAGACACACAGACAAACTTTCACTTTCATATAAATAGATGGATAAATAGACCAGTCCAAATAAGTTTTGGAAACAAAGAAATTATTAACAGCATGACAAAAGTTGGAAAGTGAAGAAAATATAGCGAGCCAACCAGAAAAATAAATTCAAGTCGATCTGAGTTACGAGGGTGAAATAGGGGTAACTTTAAGGGGTGAAAATGGTTTTTCACGATTTCCAGCGAAACTAGACCTCCAATCAAAAAAAGTTGAATATAAAAGTTGTAGGTAATAAAAAGATCTACAACTTTTGTACAAACCATTTCCTCAAATAACCTCAAATTTCCGAGAAAAATCGAAAAAACTAGTGTTTTTGTTTTTGATTTTTATCTCCTTTAAAAAAATTTTTTTTTTCCACGAAATTTTATGGAAACTTACCTTTTTATGTCCCAAATACGCTGTAATTTTTTTGAATTAAAATTTTTATTTTTACGTTTTATTTTGAATTTAAACCTAAAAAGAGACCTCATTTTCAGCCGAAAATGCCCATGTTCTAAAAACATTTTTTTCAAAAAATCTAATGGTTTTTTCTTTTGTTGAAAGGTCTAGTTTCAGATGTTGTAAAAAAATTAACATGACTATGGACCAATTTGCCAGGAAACGCGAAAAACTTAAAAAACTTGATTTCAAAAAGTTATTTTTCAATCATTGTTTTAAATTTTTCAATATTTATTAAAATTTACAATTGAAATCCTTGAATAATGTAAAATAGAAAATAATTAGTTTTCTTTGAATACTTCCTAGAAAAAAATTTACTTTTCTCAATTCAAATAAAGGACCCCGCAGAATCTGTATGGGAAACGGGTCCCGGTCAAATTGGCCCAAATTTTACTCACTTATAGCATTCGGCGAGTAGATAAAAAGTGCCCATGGGCTCACAGCTGAAATTTTGAGAGCCACTGTATATACAGGGTGTTTAAAACCACCCGTGCCAGCCAATTTTCTGGGATAGTCTCGATTGAAAAAAAATAACCCCCATTTTTTTTCACGGATTCTGATTCTCCCCCCCCCCAAAGTGGGGATGGGCGCGAGGTCAATTTCTGTATGGTCAGATAGATTTTCAAAAAATAGGTATCAACACTTTATTTCAACGGTTTTTCCCATTTTTTCACTATAATTCAAAATGTAGGTCGTTAAGGGTTAAGGTCCTTTTTTCTGAACTTGTTTAACATCAAAAATACAAGGTAGCTGGGGTCTTGGAGTGTTCCACGAATTTTTTAAGCAGCTTTTGGAGACGTTAAACAAGTTCAAAAAAAATTTAAAACAATGATTGAAAAATAACTTTTTGAAATCAAGTTTTTTAAGTTTTTCGCGTTTCCTGGCAAAATGTTAATTTTTTTTACAACATCTGAAACTAGACCTTTCAACAAAAGAAAAAACCCTTAGATTTTTTGAAAAAAATGTTTTTAGAACATGGGCATTTTCGGCTGAAAATGAGGTCTCTTTTTAGGTTTAAATTCAAAATAAAACGTAAAAATAAATATTTTAATTCAAAAAAATTACAGCGTATTTGGGACATAAAAAGGTAAGTTTCCATAAAAGCTGGGTTCCAAAATTCGAGCAAAGTGCTCGCAAGCAGTTGGCCTACTCGTTCTTACTTCTCAACAAAGGCATGAGTAGAGAGAGAAAGCCAACTGCTTGCGAGCATATTTCCATAAAATTTCGTGGAAAAAAATTTTTTTTTAAAGGAGATAAAAATCAAAAACAAAAACACTAGTTTTTTCGATTTTCCTCGGAAATTTGAGGTTATGTGAGGAAATGGTTTGTACAAAAGTTGTAGATCTTTTTATTACCTACAACTTTTATATTCAACTTTTTTTGATTGGAGGTCTAGTATCGCTGGAAATCGTGAAAAACCTTTTTCACCCCTTAAATTTACCCCTATTTCACCCTCGTAACTCAGATCGACTTGAACTTATTTTTCGGGTTGGCTCGCTATATTTCCTTCACTTTCCAACATTTTTCATGCTGTTAATAATTTTTATCATTTTTGCCTTTTTAAAAGGTATCTGCACTAGCCTATAAGGACAACTATGTAAGTTAGTTTAAGTATGCCTTGTTTGACCTATAAATAAATACACCTTATTTATTGCTCAGTAGGTTTAAGGTGGTCGCCTGTAAGATGACAAGAGCTGAATCCCAAAAATTAGTTCTTAACCTTAAAAGCTCCCAGATGCTTTGCTGATAGTGATTTGTCGTCACGACTCACGACAGACCATCACCTACCGTCACTTTAGACCATTGGAATGATAGGAGTGCTCCAGTCCGAGCAATTAACTTAGTCAAGAAGTTTGATTAGCTCAATCTTCACTCTAGTGATAACAACGTATTTCTTGGTTCACAGATCGGCAGCTTACTGTGAAATTACAATTAACTGCTGTAAAGACATTTCATTTTCACAACGTACGAGACCCGAATTATCGTTAGTTTTTTTGTAATTTTCATTCGAAAAAAGCGCGACTGTGCAGTTTTAATGAATAAATCAATATGATATTTTCTTCTTAATTTCCCCAATGCCGCTAAGACGCACCTTACTCCTACGCTCTATCGAAAACTGAACGTCTAAGAAATAAATTATTACGGTATTGCAGTAACAAATCGATAGCTACAAAAACGAGTCATAAATTTAGATTTCTACAGAACATTTCAAGATAATAACAAAAAAAACAATTCCAACCAAGACAAAATATGTGCTTCGTCTAGCATGAAAGCAAAACACATAGTTATCGTCCTAGGGATTAATTTATCAATTAAAGCAGGAATTATCTGCACAGACCTTCTGCCCCATACATTGAAGTGCCACTCCACTTGCATAACTATCACATTTTCACATCCATATAACAATTTTCCCCTAGTCTTAATTAAAGGATACTTAATCTCTTTCGACCGACGGATTTCTTTATATTTATTTACTTTTTTCCCCAGTTAAAACCACGTCTGCCAGCCAACCATACATGCCCTCCATCCGCCGCTGTCCTGGAGACAAGAACGTTGATCCTTAATCAAGATTATCGTCGACATAACATATATCCCTCTAGAAGGAGCTCAAGCTTTTACCTTCATACCATGAACAAGTTGAGTTGATGACTTGTTCGTTTTTGTTATTTCTGTATGTCCTTGGTTCTTGTACTGTGATACGTGGATGCATTGCAGTAAAGCCAACAATCAAAAGCCAGTTAGGAGCAATACCGAAATCCTTTAACATATCCTTAAACAGAATTTGTCAGGATTAGTGGAATGCAGATTGCAAAAGAGGATTTTCTAACTATTATAAAGACCTTGAACAAAATCTCCCTTTGTCCTTTTACCATCGCAAAGAATTGTAGAATAGGAATCATTTTCCAAACCGAGTTTTTTCCAGGACGAGGGAATTTCATTGCATTTTTTTTCTGCTAGAATTCTTTCAAGGATAATTACATCGTTTTACAGCATCTTTTCAAAGGACCGGCACTTGCCGGAGGGCGAACAACTTAGCTTTTATTGGACTTGGTGGTTGCAAGGACCAAAGAAATTACTGCTGAGCGAGGACTTTATATGTATGAGGGTACAGGAGCTGAGGAGTTCTACGTCGTCTGTAGTCGTCCGTCCGTTGATAGAATTTTATTGAGTTTCTTCTTCTTTTATTTGTAACTTTTGTAATTGAGTTTCAATATTTTTAGTTTAACTTCTTCTTTCCTGGCAAGGACCTTATTTGCGTAAGCTGCGCGATGGTGATAAAAGGGAAAATTGTTTAAAACTGAATCTCTGTCGCTAGCACGACGCTATTCAAGCAGAGAAAAGTGCAAATTTTAAGTGCTTAATTGATATTCTGTTTTAATTTGCACTATAAAAGCTTGAGAATTTTAAATACAATTAGATTTTAATTTGTTTATTTCACAGGAAATTTAAAATGACGTGACTGCTTATAGCGCAGCAGCAGATTTTAAAAGTGCGCACATTACATCTATGTATTTCTTTCTATAATCTGAAGACAGAGCCGAAACTACAATGGGGCAACCGGGGCAGCGAAAGAAAATAATTTTCTTTACTTAGAAAATAATTATGTTTCATAAGTGCATGAATAGCGCAGTCTGAAAATGAAACGAACTTATCAAAGTGGCGGTACCGTTGACATAGCATGTCAGAATTCTCGAACGAATTCTTGACGTTACAAAAATGCTAGAGCAACGTGCAATCTTGCTTTTCGAGGCTCGAGTGACAATATTCAGGATTCGAATAAACGCAATTTCCTTTCTGTTATAGTCCGAGGAAATTTGCATTTTAAGGAGACAAAATTTCAAAATGGCAGAAAATTGGTCCACAGCTTCCTTGGAACTTTTTAAGAAAACAATTTCGGAATCACAAAAAAACATGGCCGCCGGAGATATCACTTTTCGGCAAAAAATCACTCAAAAACTGCTTTTTCGAAAATTTTGTTTGATGAATCAATGCGAAATGCGTTATTGCCTACAAAAAAGCCCTCTAGAAACGTTATTGCCTACAAAAAACCCCTCTAAGGCTTTTTTGTAAGCAATAACGGTTCGTATTGACTGATCAAAATTTTTTTTCGAAAAAACTATTTTTGAGTGATAAGTGATATGATAAAGATAAAAAGTGATATCTCCGGCAGCCATGTTTTTTTTTGTGATTCCGAAATTGTTTTCTTAAAAAGTTCCAAGGAAGCTGTGTACCAATTTTCAGCCATTTTGGAATTTTGTCTCCATTCGTGCGCTTTTTTTGCTAATTTCCCCGAACTATTATTGCTCTGCTGGCAAAGAATGACCCGATTTCGAGTGAATTGTTGGCGCGATTTGCAGGTTCCACGAAATATCTAAGTTATCAAATACAAAACGGAGTCATTTCTTTGTTGGCGCAAGAAATTCGTCACAATATCATTCGTGATTTGAAGGATGCTCGATTTATCTCTATTATTTTTGACACGACCCAAGATGCCAGCAAAATTGATCAGTTGAGTCAAGTTTTCCATTTTGTACATATTATCTACAATGATAAAGGGGAGCCGATGAATCTGGTCATAGACGAAGTATTCACTTCATTTACTGCTGTGAAGGATCAATCGGCTTCAGGCCTTGAAACACTTGTGTCAGATTCTCTATATGAAAAGTGTCAGGCATACGTCGCGTTGGTGCAGCAGTCATGAGCGCAGCTTATTCAGGATTGCAACAAAGATGTAGGTCCACAATCCACATGCACATTTTGTACATACATTGCGTGGCTCATAATTTAAATCTTGTTTTGAAAAACGCAGTATCGTGCAATAGAAACATTGACGAATTCTTCGAAACTGTTCAATCTGTTTACGATTTTTTTGGCAACAGTATCAGTCGATGGGAGAAATTACAGAGAGTGTACGAAAACGGTGCACCCACTTTGAAGACCTTGAATCCAACTCGCTTTTCTGGAAGGTACGACGCTCACGGTAATATTGAATACAAAAAAGTCTAGCGAACAGAACATGGCGTTGGGGGGGGGAATCAGAAAAAATTGAAACTTTTGATTTCTAAAATGAAGTTAATCAAAAACTACTTGCGTAGATAGACTAAGTAAATTAGCGCTACTATTCAGTAATGCCTGATCAGGACCTGACCAGGAACTCACCAGGATTACTTGATTTGGATTCAATTAGGCTCTTTTAATCTGAAATTATGGGGTTAAAAGCAGATATAAAAAAAATTAAATTAGGGAGGAATCGCTCAAAATTAGTAATTTTTTTTATGAAAATTTAGATTTATTTTTTACAAAAACTACTGAATGTATTTCAAAAAACTTTTTTTTAATTATATTAATTATATTAATTATATTAATGAAAAAAAAATTTTTTTTGTATCAATAATTAATATCCAAAAAATGGCGCTAAACCTAAGGTGTCAAAAAAATTTGTCCACATGATTGCGGAAAAACTAATCATCCGATTTGCAAATGTTTTTTAAAGTCTTTTTTTTCACTTTTTTATTATCTTATGGCATTCATCTACAGAGAAGCAGATCTGACTATTTTTTCAAGCTGTACACACAAAAGAGTGTAAAAAAATGAGGAATTTTTGGGACAATTTTTTCCTCTGCGTGCCATTTTCTTAATTTTCAATATTTTTCTTTGCTTTTAGATGAATGCCAATTCAAGTGTGTCTACTTTAATGTGAATTGTTTTTTTTATTCAGATCATCCTACACTGTGGAATCGTGTGGACAACTTTTTTTTTACACCTTAGGTTTAGCGCCATTTTTTGGATATTAATTATTGATACAAAAAAATTAAAAAAAAATTTTTCATTAATATAATGACGTACAATTGCAATTAAAAAAAAGTCTTTTGAAATACATTCATCGGGCGTTACATTTAAGCAAGATTGATCTTGGCATTTACCACAAACTGGTGAAGAATACTGTTGAAGAAGACCAACTTTTCTGCAGCCGTAGTCTAACCTACAGCCTTTGTTTTACATTGGTATTAGCAGCTACAAATTTTTCACAGAACCTAGAAATGAGTCGCTGCTTGTTCGCATCCCCAAGGAATTTTTCTTAATTTGTTGGGTCCAACAAAGAGAATATCAGGGGATGAAAGGAAATAATATTCAATACTAATGCACCCCTTACTAGCGTGGATTACGCTTACTGGGGACACCACGCGAAAAAAACGCACCTTGTAGCTTGTACTCTACCTCGAAGGTGGCGTGAAAAGGAGTACACGATTCATGAGAAACATAAAATTTAAAATTCTGTAAATCAAAATATCTCAAAAACGTTTACTCTTACAAGAAAAAGTTATAAAATATTTTTTGTAGGAAATTACCTAAGCTACAAACTTTATTCACATAATTTTTCTATAAAAGTGAGCATTACTGAGATATTTTTGAAAAATCGCTTTTGGTGACCTTTGACCCCGCATAAAATCATGTGACATTTTCCTTAGAGCAATAATACCAAAATTCAGCTTTCCCGGAATTTTTTCGAAGTAAAATGTCTAATTTCCCTGGACTATGTACGCCTTGACATTTTCGGCATTTTCCACTAATTAAATAACACAAAATCCAATGTTTTACACAAATTGTTCACACCTTCTCAGAACGAGGAAAATTCGGGATTGTCACTTGTCATTTTTAAAAAACAAATACTTTTCCATTTTCGACCAGATTTTATTTTTCATAAGATGAGGATTTCCTGATCTGGACCCGACTTGTTCCCGACTACGAAAACCTCATAGATTTTATTTTTCATAAGATGAGGAAATCCTGATCTGGCCCCGACTAGGAAAGCCTGGTTTGGCATGCCTTACCACTGCCTCATCAGGACCCGATATTATGTTAAGGGTTTTCCTCAGCTAAATTCTAGTCGGGTTCCTGGGAGAACTATATGGCTACTGCCTCCCCCCACCGCGGAGTGTGAAAGCTTGTAGAGCCAATGCTTTCAGTAGATCCAGAAACCTTGAGTAAGTAGCCATCAGTCCTTTTCATCTAGGAGCTTTCTGACCTCCTGATTGTCGGTGGCCTTTATTTTATAGGGGACGAATTGACAAAAGTGGTGCTCGGAAATGCCTTAGCTTCGTGAGGTTTCTTAGGCCGGGCGCCCACTAAAGGGATGTGGCAGTGGCGTGGTTTTGGCCTGGCATGTGGAAACAAAGTCGTGCGGCAATTGAATGGTGGCGGAGTGGTATTAAAATTATTAAGCGCTCATAGAAAGGGCAAGCAGCGTATCGCATAAGTGATTAACATCATCTTATTAGTAATAAGAAGTGGCATGCCACTGCAGTGGCGGACTAAGCCCGTCAGAGGCCCGGGGCGGCAAAGCTGAATGAGGCCCTCAGTCTAAGAAGTCGATGTAATTTTAGAAGCCTTTTATTCAGTTGCCATTTGTAAGGACAAGTGTGTGTATATGTTTATTTCCCAGTAGGAAAAGCATTTAATTACCCATCGATTCCGAAAGTCGTACTAAAGGCAAGTGTCCACTATAGAGTTTTTTTCGGTAGAATGTAGAGCGTAGAGTGTAGAGCTCTACCTGTCGTAAGTACTCTACAGCGCTCTCTACCACTCCACCGCCCGTAGAGTTGATCTAGAGAAATTTTGAGTAGAGATCTACCACGAGCTCTACAGACTGAGTACACTGCAGATGCGTTTTTCTCTACTGTAGAGTCGTATGGTAGAGCGCGCAACTGCGGCCATCAACTTTTGCATCTCATTTCATTTCTCAGTTATTCAGAGATGCGTATGTACATATATTGTGTAAAAAATTTAAAGGAAATTAATAGAAATCAAAAAAATAATAAAATGAGTTTTCCCCAAAAGAAGGGAAAAGAAGGAAAGGAAATGTTGAGAGCGAGATTGGATTGCGAAAAGAAAACAAAACGCTGGAATGTACCGAGAATTATCGAATGAGCTCACGGAAGAAGATACATCTTCATACCAAAATTTTCTGCGTATGTCGTATTCGAATTTCGTTGTTATTTAACACGCCGATGCAGTGCCGCGGCTGGCATATGTGCTGGGTGTGCAACTGCACAGGGTACCGCGTGTTTGGGGCACCGCGAGCGAAGCGAGCAAAACATTTTTTTGGCAATAAAAATCATTTGAATTCTTTATTTGCATTTTTACTTCAATGAATGGGTCATACAAATCAGCATATGGGTCATATCAGACGAACTCGCATCACACTAAATATTACATGGGGCCATTTTCCATAATTCTGTCGCGGGGACGGATCTTTATGACAGAAAATTTTTTTTGGAGACTCTGGGGCCCCTCGCTGAATTTTTGCACAGGGCCCCCAATTGTCTGGCCGCGGCACTGCGCCTATGTACAACAATTCGAAGCGCAGTCGAAACGCAAATAAGAATGAATACTGTAGAGAGAAAAACTCTATCAAACATGCTTGTTAGAGCGTAGAGCAGATGTAGAGCTCTACCAAACACAAAAAAATTGCGTATACACTTTATAGTGTAGAGTGCAGAGCGCGTAGAGTGGGTGTAGATAGCATGTGTAGAGCTCTAGACGGTGTATACACTTCTCTACGCATCTCTACGCGAGAGTTTTCTCTAGCTCTACGCAAAAAACTCTATAGTGGACACTAGGCTTAAGTTTACAAAAACTCCTCTTGCATGATGCAACCGAGATGAAAATGGTCAAGAAGTATTGAAGTATATGTAAGCGATGTAGAGGGTAACGATTCAGTAAAGACCCATTTTAATTATTACATGCTGTACTTATTTGTGTCTACGGGAACATTGTACGCGACCTCCGACTCCAAAGTACCACTTAGGTAGGCACTGCCCTTATTTTAAAAGCCCTGTTTAGGATTTGATCAAGGGAACTTGTAGACATTTGGAGGCCCCAGGAACCAGAGGCCCGGGGCGGACCGCCCCCTCCGCCCCCCCCCCTTAGTCCGCCACTGTGCCACTGCCACTTACCACTTAAAAATTAAACTTGTCGGAGACTAGTGGCTATCAAGTGATGCCACGCCACTTGCCAGATTCCACACCATCGCCACTCCACTTCAATGTGCGCTACTTCATTTGATTATACGGGAATAAATTTTTCCACTTGCCATTAGACCGCCACTACACTGCCACACCACTTTAGTGGGCGCCCGGCCTTATTTTCCTTTCGCCTCTCCTTCTCTTGGCAGCTCCAAAATGGTTTCTGCTTCATATGTCGGCAACTTTGTCAGGAATGTGAGTGGGAGGAACTCATTCTTCCGGGGGCTCCAAGGAACCTCTTCTGGTTCACCAAGCTCTTGATTGCAATGGTTAGGTGGCCTCTGTTTTCAAGACTTGAAAATATGCCATTGAGATCTTGGTTCAATATTGAGAAAGGTTTGAAAGCCGCCAAGATTTCATTTTTTTCGGACAGTGCTCGTGCTGCTCCAATGTCTCTGATGACTGACATCCAAGATACCAGTGACTAGTTCCAAATTTCGCTGCCTCTGCCTGCTGTTTCTAAATGCTGATGTAATCTAGATCTTTAAGGTGATGATTACGCCCAGCTTCTTAGTCCCTATTTTTTCTTTGGTTTAAGCTTCCGTAGGTAGAGCATAGCCAGTTGAATTTGCTATAATTTGTAGCCAACCTTATATGTATCTGCTAGATCTGAGCAATTGATTTAATACCTGCTTATAGACAATAACAAGTCTTTACTTTAGTACAGTTAATGAAACCTTTTGTTTATAGTATCAAAAGGTCATCAAAATCTAAGCAAATCCTGAATAAATTTATGTACTCTCGCTCTTTCTCTTATCGGAATAATTAATAATGGCCCTCAATTAATACATTTTCATGCATATCAAAACATTTAAGCTATATAAATACAAACACAACATAATCCCTTAATGGAATCAGAGGCCAAAAATTTTACCTAAAATGTAGCTATCACGTAAAAAAGGGAATACGAAAGGTCAGAAGCCATTAATGCTGAATCTACTGAAACATAGAGAAACCATCAACACCTGCGTATTCATATTTATAAATAACGTCACCGCACACATACATAGGCAAACAAATGATGTCCTTTTGGAAAGGCTCAATTTAATATCGCTTGTGTTCCAGTAATCAGGAGAAAACTCAAAACTTGTGTGTGATAATTGGATCAAGGAAAAGGATTCGAAATTCGAATATGTTTCAGACATCTTCGTCCTTAACCCCACACCGCTTCTTATTGGGTGTAAAAAACATATTTTTCTTGGCAGTCTTCATAAGAATCAAAAGGAGCTGAGAAAATTGTGAACGTTGCAAATCCTGGGTGTCAAAAAAAAAGAAAAAGAAAACGAGGAGCAAAAGAACATTTATTATTAAAGAAATTTTCCACGAAAATAATTTTGTGTCTAATGCCGTTTAGAACCCCTTTTCGGGATGTAGTAGGGGGGGGGGGTAGAGGCAATGAGGTTTATTCCCGTTCGTTCACCGTCAGGATCTGACTTTGGCCCATTCCCAAAACGAGTTACATAGAGCTTTTACGGTTTTGAAAGGATACAGGATTTTAGTGCGTCAGACAGGAGTCGTGTAGCATTTCCCCATGGTAGATCTTCCAATTCAAGTTAAGCCCCCCATGCAGAGAACGGAGCAGGCAGCTTCAGTTAGCATTCGAACTCTCTAAGGACTCTTAAGGATATGCAAAAACATCCGGGGATTCACCTCGAAGAAAAAAATACTAAAAGGCTGTCTGATGTACACCTGGGATATTCCCTAATAAGATTCTGGTTTTTTGTGTTTTATCCTTTCTTCTTTTGGTAGCAAAACGTTTCAAGGATGTCTAAACTTTCCTAAAAGACGACGAATGTGTATTAGGGGAAGGATTCTTTATTTTGACTATTATTACTTTTCTACGCCATAATTGAAATGAACTTTATATCCTCGAAAAAGGATCAGCGTGATAGGAGCGACAGATTTAGCATATCCTTTTTACTGATTTGTAAATGTCCTTGCAATATTCTCTTTTTTTAGCAGGATATCCATTTCCTTTATTACATAAACAATCCACTACCAATGTCTTAGTAAATTTTTTTACAATTTATATAATATAATAACAATGCCAAAATCCTTGAATCCTTTCATATGCAAACTATTCTCATACTGTTGAGAAAAACGATATCTATAACTAGGACACTCTGTAAAGGACTTTTGTGCCCGCATTAGTGTCGCATTTCATCAATGTTTGTTTGTATTTTATTATAATTTATTTGATAAGGGATTGAGAATGATGACAGCACGTGTGTGTGTTTTGGTATAATTTGTGTGTTTAGGGCGTCGCCGTTTTGAATAAATACATATATAGAAATCCGATCTGAGGGCGAAAAAGGGATATTTGTTTGAATGCTGATGGAAATTTACTCATTAGTTGAATTTTTTATGCTTGTTTACCTTTTTGGTTGGAATGTATTATTTTTAAATTTTTGGAGGTTTATTTGTTTGGCAGTTTAAAGTATTAATTACTCTTTAAGGATGCGATGGTCCTCAAAGCCCTTATCGATCGGATGACTAGGCTCACTTCATTTCAGGAGGCATACAACTCAAATGAGGCGATTGGAGCTGAGGCTTACAACTTTGAACAACACCGGCAACTTTGGCAACACTGTCACAAAGATGACAAAGCGCCCCCAGAGAACGTCACTGGAATCCAATACCACGAACAGCGCAGGCGAAGGAGCAAGCCTAAAACGAGCGTGAAATAGATTGAACGTAAGTAGAAGCCACAGCCGGTCGAAAACACCATCGAAGAAAGTCCATGGGCGCGAAGGTATGTGCTGCTACCGCAATTAAGAAACTAGAGGGAACTAAGCACGCCGATGGGAAACCTAGCGTCTGTCGGCTTTTCAACCACTTCAAAGATCCTTTCAATTAGTAAAATGAAGACAAGCATGAAATTCTTGCTAGACACAAGAGCAAATATACGACAAATGTACGCCACATCACAAGAATCCAAAACGAAGTATCTGACGCACTATCTAGAGAAAATAACATAAATTTACCGGTTTGCATTGCAACCGAGGATATTGCAGACGCGCAACCAAAGGACGAAGTACGGAAGAACCTTCTTATACACCCTAGCTCACTTAAATTCAAGAAACTGAGACTCTCCGGCAGGTATTGTCTATTGCAACGTCTTTACAAAAGAGATAAGGCCATTCATACCGAAACACCTGAGAAAATTAATTTTCGACATGGTGTACAACACTGCGCATTGCAGTGGGAAAGCTACGAAGACGCCTATCACAAGAAATACTTCTGACAAAAATTTAACAAAGACATCAACGATTGGTTACGATCCTCGCGTACCTTGACAGCGAACGAAAGTAAACCGTCATACGAAAATACCACCAAAACACATACAGGTAGCCGACTAAAGAATCTATAAAGTACACATTGATATTGTAGGGCCCATGCCCGAATCACAGGAATTCTGATAGAGCATGATCCAAATCAGTTGAGGTTTTCTTCGCGCATGTGGGGAAATAAAAATTACACCCAAATAAACATTGCGCGCATCGGGATAAGACATGCGCTGGTGTATTTTTACATTTCCCCTTCGAAATATGTTGATATTCTCTTTTTTCTGTTGTTATTCTCACTGCGCATGGAAAATGCGATTTTTGAGAAAACTCATCTCTTTTGGATCGGGCTCTACTGCCGAACGATGATCGATCATTGCACACGATCGATTCCGATGAAGAAGCTATCTCGATTGAAGATATTATCGCCACTACGGTGGCCGAGGCGTTCTTCTCCACATGGATAGTATACATTTTGGTACACCTGGGATCATAACCACAGACAGATGAGCGCGATTTGATTTAGAAATTTTTGAAGGTTGCAGAAAGACGATTGGAAGTCAAGCCAAGCGTATCACCCGCAAGTGAATGGACTCATCGATTGATGGCATAGATCACTGAAGGCAGCGAGTCATGAGGCGGACAAATGGGTCCACCTATTAGCCGTTATCCTATTAGAACTAAGGAATTGCGTAAAAGTGTACCTAAGTGGCACAGCACCAAGATTATCTGGCCAATACTTCATACAAGATTAATTTACAGGAAAATCTTAGGGAGTACACATGCGAGATGTCAGACCACCCCAAAAGGCACACCACAAAAAACCGAAGATCTTTGTGTATAAGGACTTTGCACCCACGTCCCTATATAGTCCAGTCAAAATAAACATTTGACTGATAGATAAATGGTAAGTTGCTGAAAATTGGTACACACCTTGAAAACATCATTATACATAAAATATCAAGACTGACACGCGATCGGTCAGGAGGACATTTTTTTATTCAAGGTCAAAATGTCAGTTTTTTTCAAATCTCTCTTAAACGGTAAGTCTTATCATAAAACAGTGTTCACAAAGTTTGTAAATTAAGCGCTTATCTACAAAACATATATTATACATTTTCCCGTACGAATATCCATTCATGAGATATCGCCGTTTTAAAGATTTGAAATACTCATATGCACTCATTCGCGACTTGCAAAGGACATCAGACGTTTAATAAATCCTTTGTTGGCCTACGCGGCTAATAATTTCAGGGGTGATTCCTGGATGTGTTTGGAGAATAGCCACCCTCTCTAGAACAATTTTTTTCTCCAAACATATCCAGGAATCACCCCTGAAATTATTAGCCGCGTAGGCCAACAAAGGATTTATTAAACGTCTGATGTCCTTTGCAAGTCGCGAATGAGTGCATATGAGTATTTCAAATCTTTAAAACGGCGATATCTCATGAATGGATATTCGTACGGGAAAATGTATAATATATGTTTTGTAGATAAGCGCTTAATTTACAAACTTTGTGAACACTGTTTTATGATAAGACTTACCGTTTAAGAGAGATTTGAAAAAAACTGACATTTTGACCTTTTGACCTTGAATAAAAAAATGTCCTCCTGACCGATCAGTCTCGACATTTTATGTATAATGAAGTTTTTAAGGTGTGTACCAATTTTCAGCAACTTACCATGTACCAATCAATTTCTGCTATTTTTCGTCTATTTTGACTGGACTATACAGGGTGTATTTAATAAAGTTACAAAACGGCCGGCTGTGGATAGGTTTTGAATAGACGAACAAAATATCTAAAACTGTCAAAATCAAGCTTCTAGCCTAACAAATTCCAGAGCAAAGAGTCGTCAAAGTCAAAACTTTGGTTTTTTACACTAAAATTTCAACTAAAACCACCTCGATAGGGTAGAACCTTGATTTTGACAGTTTTAGATAGGTGGGAGTATTCTGCGTACACTGATACCTTATTCATGAAAATAGGGCATAGGGTTACAAAAATACAGGGTGATATGTAAAACTCTAATCAAAAAACTTCAAAACGCCCTAGCGGCTAAACCGTTACTGTTACCCCCCTCCGATACGATTTTTTGTTCGTCTATTCAAAACCTATCCACAGCCGGCCGTTTTGTAACTTTATGCAATACACCCTGTATAAGTGTAGTCGGACTAAATAGACCACTCGATCATACATGTATTCTTGTTAAGCAAACATAAGTGAAACTGCTCCCTCCTTACACTTACATGAAACCCCTGACCCCGTGCAGTCCCCTAGACTGAGAAAACCGGAGCGTGCGGACTTGAGTTCGGGACACTGTTAACACTGTCAAACATCACTAATTGGACCTTCGCTCGAATTGGAGGTAGTCCCTAACCTCGCATGCTGCTCTGAAAGCTGACCACCGCAAATTAATTAGAACTATTGCCCTTTGCCCATTACTTCCTTCCTTCTTCTTCCTTCTTTATCTCTTTTATGCATACATAATTTGAAAGTTATCACAACTTTGACAACCTTAAAAATTCCTTCGTACTCAGACAGAGCTCACTGCTCTAAAATCGATTTTTTTACATCTGCAACTGCATTCGAATGATGCAATTGTGATTATGCATTCATGCAATCCGTAGGCAACTGTGCAGATGATAGAGGAATAAAACGCTCCGGTATAGTACATCACAATAATTCACAAAGGCTTCACAGTTGGTTTATTTGAAACTCTAGGAATCCTTTGTGGCGGTAGTGGGGAAACTTATCCTATCACAACAACAAACTTCAGGGTTGTGAGACTGCATGAGGGAATATTTTTCTTGGTTGGAGGTCGGAGATATTCAGGTGCTTATAAAGTTGTAAGTCGCAATTAGTACTGCCAGTTAGTTATGTCAATCATGACATGATGCAATGATTAAGTAGTAAGCTTAGTTTAACGGATAAAAGGGGCATGGATAGGAGTTGTCTGGATTATACTCATGGAGATGGTGATGAACCTTACGTTTGCACTCTCTACGACACCAATTCAGGAGTAATGACTGTGGAAAATTGTTCTACAGTCGAGTTGTTCTATTTATAAACAAACTTCTACATCGTTTTGTAAGCGAAAACGACTGCAGGGTGTGGATGTGAGCCGAGCGGGATAGCGCTGTAATTCGAGATAGGTATTACCGTGTAGTCAGAAAGGCTTTAATTTCGGTAAAGATATCGTTTGGCAAAGCAACTAGATTTTAACGATGGCTTAATGAGTCTATGCAGCCGAGTAAAAATAAAACTCGCCAACTCCTAGCCTACAACTGCACGGCAACCGAAACAGACACGGAACGCCTAAGTAAAAGTTCTACTTTTCCAAATGCAGGCCGCTATAGGCACGTACCAATAAAAAACGGAATAGTCCAAACGAACCACAGTGTGCTCTCATTTTTTCTAAGCTAAAAGGAGCAAATTTGGAACTTTCAAAAATTGTATCGGAGGAAGCAAAGGTGCAATTATCTTAGTGGCCATAAAGGGTGCCAGTAACATACTCTGTAGACCGGCTCTAGTTCGATTGCATAGGTCAAGCAGCATTGGATGTGGTTAGTACTTAGACCGTTTGCGGAAACGACTTTCGCGTTTGGAATGGTCGATTACGATTACATTAATATTTGTAACAAAGTTGTACACAAGGGCAGCGGAGCGTGTGGGGATGGAAGGAAAAGTGCACACGCACTTTCACTTTGGGTGGGGAAATCCACACCCAAAATATTTCATCCCAGAACGTAGCAGGGCCGTCTCGGTCGATGGCGAAGAAGGAACGTGGTCAAGGGGCCGCCCACAAGCAAGGCTTTTTATACGAAAACTAAATATAAAAGGGACTAAGCATTTAAAAAGGGATTGCCTCAGGAGCATGCCGAAAAAAAGATTCCCCGTAGGTTTCTCATGAGGATTCCAAGTGGCAAATGAGGGCATGCCGAAAGGCTGCATTTCCTCATGAGCACCACAATGATGGGCATTTTCTCATGAACACCACACAAAACAAGCGATGAGGTATGCTTTATCAATTTCTATAAGGACCCTATGAGGCAAACCACATAACAAATGAAAGAAATCCCAACATCTGCCTTACGTTTCGGAAAGCTTTTTAAAAGGCTTTAAAGAAATACCCTTAAGCTTTAGTTTAACTCATACAAAGCTTTAGTTTTTGTTGTTGCATTGGTTCTCAGGGAATTATGTTAGTGACCGTGAAGGATGTCATTTAGCATACTAAATAGCCCGGTTCTGGTTCGATTACAGAGGTCAAGCAGCATTGAATGTGATTAGTACTCAGTTGGGGGGCCTTATTGAGACCACACTCGCGTTTATAAATATAAAGCTTTCTACACCGGCGCAGTTATTACTCATATAACCAAGCCGAAATTCTCAAAATCCACTCGGGATCGGGTAACAATGATTTCTCCTCAAGGGGGCCAAATGGGGCATTCCTTGGGCCTGCGCGAATGAGGAAAGGCGTTAGATGTCCTGTGTGGGCCTTACAGGGTAATCCACACGGGGTCCACTTGAGGGTCTAGCCTCATAGGGGCCCTATCTGCACCCCTCACCACGAAATGCTAGTCGGGCATAACCTCATAACAAAAGAATTTAAACCCCACATAACTCAATAGACAGCTAGTGCCCCCCACCCACAATGATTATGCTCCGCCGCCCTTGGTGGTACATATCTCTGGCGGGCGCATTTTTTTGATTTTTATGCCTGAAACGGTAGCGCACATACCCGTGTGGCAGGCGCCTTTGTTCGCTATGTGCGCTAGTAGCGAGCGTGCATATACTTTACAAAAAATTAACCAACTAAATTATTGTATTACCCTGGATATACTCTGGAAAAATGTGAAAGGGATCATGATTAGCCAAAGGTGCGACATAGTTAGCCAAAGGAGTGAACAGCTAGCTCAAGGACGGAGGGTGGCATAGCAGCTCAAGACAAGCAGAGATGTTAATACGTCGGCCTTGTGAACGAAGTGAAATTCTTCTTGACGGACCAGAAATATTTGCTGCCAGCATTAGCATTGAAGGTGCGTTAGTTGGTGCAGAAGATGGATATGGGCACTTACTAGGCAGTGGTTTGAGAAACCAAGGGGTGAGTCTGCCTCTAAGGAGTGCTTTATACTCCGGGCTGGAGGGTAAAAAGCGCCAGCCACTCTGCTCTTCTCAGCCTTCGACAACATATATTTTGACATTATAACCTCTAAAACATAAGGTCTAGGCGGGATTCTACTTTGAGAAGTAGCGTGAGGACAACATAGCAAAAGAATGCCCAACAAGAGTTGCGTCTCCTTTCCTGTCGTGGGTGAACTCCTAGGACTACTCTTTGCGAATACTTCTTCATCCAAATTTACGTATATGATCTTGTCATCATGGTTACAGCTGAAACAAGTATGATGGAAGAACTACAACTACTACAGCTGTTGCGCTGGCAAAGACGAGACTGATATCAGGAGCCAGTAGTGATTGACCTGGTACTTCCAAGCAAAGGCGTCTCCTAACAACCAAATCCTTAGGTGTGACAATAGATGAAAAACTCCAGTACATAATAACTTGATCAGTAAATCTCAAATATTATTCTGTGACGAAATCGGGGAATCCCCTTTCTTTAAATGAATGTATAATAATGACGTCTTGCTCATTGTAGCGACTGGCAACACCGTCTGTACTGACTTGCAGGGATTCCCCGTATTTTAATTTGTGCTTGGATTGTTTATGACTAAACAAGAATGACTTCTATCATATAAAGAGAGTGTTCAATATTGTACGAGGGTCGTCTCAAAAGTAAGTTCCACTATTTTTTTAAATCCGTGTCGTTGGCGAGAAAAGTCTGGGACTCACAGGGAATTCGCGTGTAGGGTCAGCACTGTAAAATTTCTATGCCCGTGCGTCGCTCCATCCGACAGTCAGGCTTCAGCCACTATGGAGGCTCCACTCGCTCCTACCGCCAAAACACCAAATAAAGCGAAAGTTGTGGAATCCGCGGGAAAATGGCAAACTTTCTTTTGAGATTCCAAAGGGGTGTTGTTGATCAATTACCTGCCCCGTGGGACCACGATGACAGCTGCACGCTTTTGTGTGGTCTTGCAACAACTCAGAAAGGCGATCCAAAACAAAAGGAGAGGAAGTTGACAAAAAGCCGTCCTACCGCTCTGCTGAATACAGAAAAAATACTTCATTTGGAACGAGTTTCATGCCAACGAGTTTGTAAGATATTAGAAAAACTAATCAAATTAAGGTGCTTGTGACCCTTAGCCCAAGTCTTTCCATTTAATAAAAAAAAGGCTTGACCGTATATTATGAAATTATTTTCAGAGCATGTTTTTGTTAATATACGCCGATCGGCACCTCAACGAAGTCGTTATCAGTTTTGATACCCTCGATATTGGGCAGTTACAAAAATCACGAACTTCGTTCCAACAAAAAAACGGCTCGACCGATTTTTATGAAAATATTTTCAGTTTATAACTTCGGTAATACGCGTCGATCGGCAGCTCAATGAAGTCAATATCATTTTTGGTTCGTGCGATATCGTGCAGGTAAAAAAATCACTTACGTCGTCTAAACAAAGAAACCTCTCAACCGAATTTTATGAAAATCTTTTCAGATTGTTACTTCGGTAATACGCTACGACCGGGATCAGTCGGTATCATTGTTGGTTCGCGCGAAATCGTGCTGGTATAAAATCACTTACGTCGTTTAAACAAAAGAACGACTCGACCGAATTTTATGAAAATCTTTTCAGATCATATTTCAGTTAATATGCTTCGATCGGCACCTCAACGAAGTCGATATCTTTTTTGCTTCGCGCGAGATCGTGCAGGAGAAAATGACCACATACGTACGCACACACAAAAACACACACACGAATGCTTCTTCTCAAATTTATGCTTAAAATGCTATTGAGACCTTGAAAAATGAAAATACGTTGAAAATTACGATTTCGTTTTTCGTACCGATTACAATAACTTCCCAAACTGGGAAGTTAATAAGAAGGCGGCAAAATTTTATTCCGCCGCTGGCGGCTGACATCCACGCTACGCCACTGCCTGATAGATTGGTCTAAGTCAGTGCATTCATCGGACGGGCTTCACTTTCGTAAAGTTACGCCACACTATACAGGATTATCGGAAAGCAGTTTCGTTAGAGTCATACGCCCCTTAAATTGCGCCAACAAAGATGCTATAACCTCCTCCAGATTTGAAAGGTTTAAAGCTATTAACACAGAAAAATGTGCATTAAAAAATATCGAACAGAGATTGGACCTGCCAAATTTGGTAGTGTTTTATTTAAAAAAATGCGTCCTCAAATCTACCATCATTGTGGGGTGCTACACGGAGACTCAAGAAGTACGAAAAACCCGGTTTTATAGGAAAGAAACGAAGGAGTGGAGAGAAAGAAGGACGCACATGACGAAACTTTAACGAAAGAATTTTCACCCAAAAATTTCCGGGGTGAAAACTAACTCATACGCACATTTCTCTCTCTTCTCCCTTCTCAGATGTAAACAATGACCGCGGTAAACACACACAATCAAAGATTTCATGTAGGATAAAGAATTATTCAAGCCGAAGGCAGCCTCGTGTAGCATTAAATAACGAGACTCAAATCTGATTTCGGCCGACTTCTCGAGTCGCCGTGTAGCACCACCCATTCATATTCACGAATATCCTTTTTATATATTTTTTTTAAGAAAACCAAAAAAGAACAATCCCATTTCCAAAACCACGGAAAATAAATTCGCAAATGGCTCTGTGCTGATTGTTCAAATGATTTTACTCATTTTCCTGTGTATCCTTCTCACAATCTCTTAAAGGACGACAAAAAAAACAGTCTCATCTCATCTTTCTTATTTTGTTTTTCACAGCGACTATTGTTTGAAGGATTCACAGTAAAGGAATTTTCTAGCTACTTTATTCCTGTGTGTTTTATGTACTTTGTTGTCAAAAAAACGTTTGGAACACGTGCGTTTATTGATTTTTGCTGTAGGTGTATATTTGCCTAATGAAGCTTTAGTTAAAGGCCAACAAAAAAAATCAAGGATAATAATATAATTATAAAACAAAAAAAAGAGAGACAAAAAAAACTTTAAGTCATCAAAAGAAATTAATTTTGTTGAACAAGAAACAGAGAGAATTAATAGAAACTTCTTTGGTAGAGGAATGAGGGCTTGAAGAGTTTCAGTATAGTAATGAAATGTTTGTTAATGATGTATTTAAGTTAAACTTATGTTCTACAATAAGGACTATAACTGAAGGAAATTAGGGACAAAAACAAAGTGCTTTTGCGATACTTATTTTGAGTGTGAATAATGGTGCCGTTTTGTTGCGTTACTATATAGCATCACTTAAAAGTTTACAAATCTTTCTTTATGATGTACTAAAATTCAAAATATTCCAAATATCCTTAAGCCGAATGTTAAGGATTGCCCGTCCTTCTTAATTAAATCAAGGCTCTAACAAAAGTAGTTTATGTTTGTTTTTAGTGTTTTTTCGTCCTTTAACATTTTATTGAGGATATTAATCAACAGTCGTAAAAGTTTCAGCTTTTTGTTCCCCCATTAACTGGCACACCAACCACACACCATATATACATACATATACCAGCGCGATGTATCGATTACATTTAAAGGTAGTGATCAACAGTTGATTGGCTAGTAGGTTGTGCCTAATCTAAAAGGTTTTTCACCCCTTTCTCCACTAAACGAAAACAGAGGCATAATCGATGTTGACCTTCCGGTTTACAGTTACACTAAAAGTTCTGACGTGCACGCAATGTTAAATGACCCTCGACACAAAACTTCCTCGTCCTTGGCCAATAACCTATACTCTATACTCTGCCTAGACTTTAACACCTACATTATATCGTGATTGGAAGGAAGGGGATGATTGCGCCAACATAGAGTTTCGTGAGGTTGGGGGGGGAGGATGGGGTGGTTTCGGAAATAAAAGGATATAACGAAAGCGAAAGCAGGAGTCGTATCGGTTAGGGGCTGTCAGACAACGTCATGTCATGTCAATCAATCAACCCTTATTTGGCCAATCACAAAATATCCGATCCCTCATAGAGAGTGGAGATATTCGTAACGACCGCTTCAGACGATCCTTATCGCGGATTTTGTTACCGTGGAGGGGCGGAGAGTGAAATATGTACAATTTTTTTTTATTATTATCATCCCCGTCATTGTCTTCTTTCGAGGGCTACCATTCCCTGGATGTTCGGGGGCGAATGTCACCCAGAGCAAAGTTTAAAACCCCCCTTAATATTGTCTGCTTTGCCTGTGAACTTTTTTGCAGAGTGAAAAATTTCAGTGACAACATACAGAATTGTTACATGGAAAATTGTGTTTTTCGGTCGCTGGTTGCCCAATAAAATTGGAATTTTATTGTTTACGACGATATGTTGTATGGAAACGTTGAAGCATAGTTTTTAATTAAATTCGGAGCTTGAGCGAGTTTTTAATTGCAAAAATTTTCATAGTGGCTCATATTCAATATGTTTTTTTTTAAGCTTCTTATATTTACAGTTTTTAATCCCCATGTGAAAGAATGTCAGCGATTCTTCATTGTCCAAGAGGATTTATGTATATCAGAATGGAGCAGAGTTCAATTTTGCTTTTGCGTTGTAGCTGGTGAGCAATGGCATTGTATGTATGCTCTGACATGGTCCAATAAACTCAAGCTTCAAATTGTGGTAATTAAAGCTAATTAATGTGATTGATTGGTTGAATTTTTGGCAAAACATTTTGGATAGCAATTAAGGAAATTATTACCGAATTAATTTCGGTAATTTTTTTGCAGGCATTCTGTACGAAGGAAGACAAAAATTGTCAAAAATTACTATCTAATCAAGTCCGATTTTTATTTGAGTATTAAATTCAAAATTTTGTGTGTTTTTAATAAATTTTATTGTTTTTTGAATTTAAAATTATAAATTGTGGATACGGTGCCTCTATATTTGTTAAAAAACCACTGCGGTCTGCAGGTAGTGCGCGCACATAAAAATCCACACAAATTGAGCAAAAAACGAAAAATCTCAAACTGTGCGGAGACACAGCTTTCATTGCGTGTCCACTAAAATCTTGCAGGAAGCATATGAAAAGTCTCAAACTCAGTTCTAAATGACTGTGCGCGCACTCTACAGAAACAAGACTTTAGGTGGATACGACCTTGAATGATAAAATTATTGTGTGCGCGCAATGTTTTATGTTTTCCGATTTAAGTCTCTAAATATATTACCATAGTAGGGGAGCTGGCACTTGAAAAAATCGGGTCGTCCCTACCTTCTGCCGTTTGGTATATAAGCTTTTCAAGTAATTTCAACCAATTTTTATAATATGACATTTTTGCGGGAAGTGGACCCATTTCGAGTTGGGGGGTTGGGGGTAAAAACGGGGTTAAATTTGAAAAAAAAATCTGCCGTTGCGTATGTAGGTTCTATTAGGGCTAAATAACTGTTAAATATAAGTAGGAATTTTTTTCCATTTGCTGGGGTGAGGGGGGTGAAATGGCAACTTCAGCTACGGGTGGCTTGGGGAGGGTGGAAATGGTCAAAAATTGCTATTTTTATTTTTATACTCCTTTATTCGGCATCCCACAATAACTTATTTATTTTTTATTTGTCCATTCCATCGTAAGAAAAATCTATCTCTTCAAAATAATGCCCTTTTTTGTCCTAAGATGTTTTGTGTTTTCCATATTCACTGGAAAACAAAAGATAGGCCTCAACAAGCAACTTCAAGACTTTTCGAAGTCTTTTTTCAAGTATCCACTGCATTTACTTATCCGCGCACAGTCCCCGCAGAAGTTCTCCGCACCGACACAGAACTTTTTTTAATGGATACGTTTTGTATCCACTGAAATATCGGTGTGCGTTTGTAGTCTCCGCACTTCTTATCTCCGCACATTTCTTCTCTCCGCGCATTGATTTTGGTGGAGACCCTTAGGCGGATAATGTATGGTGATAGTGCGGAGACAAAACTCTTGGTGGATACCCACCTTAAGACAGAAACAAGATATAGAAGACATTGTTCTCTTAGTATAGTCAATGTGTGTATAATAAATATATAAGATATTGTCTAACTACTGTAGAAAATATTAACTTTGAATAGCCATTTTGTTAAGTATCACCAACTATGGTATATGTATAATCTGTCTTTTTGCAGTCGGGGTACCGTTTTAATTAGTTATTCTGTAAAATTGTTATTGCTACTACTGTTTATTCTCCATTAGCCCGGACAATCAGTGTCGGATTTATACGTTGCGGGGCGCAATATTGTGATGGGGTTCCAAAAATAATTCCCCCCCCCCACTATATATGTATTTGAACATCTTGTACATTGAACATCTTCAATATTTTGAACAACTTGACATAAACAAAACAGTGTTTTTGGTATGGATTAGATAAGGTAATTTTCTGTCTGCTCTTCTCTGCAGAAAATTGGTCGATGATCACCTGGAACTGAAAGATCGCAGCTTATCATGTTCCATACTTCAGTCTGTTAACATTTCTTGCGTCATACAATGTTGGTCGCAAATAATAGTTTGAAATGTTCGTAGTTACGTTTAGTTTTACATTTAAGGCCCTTTTACATCCCAAGCGCAAAGTGTACACGCAATTTGGAGCTCTTTGGAGAAATATGCATGCTTTTCGCTTGGTCTGGAATCCAAGTTCGTGGAACACAGAGGAAAATATACAAATTTCTGTGCGATAAAAGAGCTCCAAATTGCGTTTCCACTTTGCGCCTTTATTGTTTTAGTCGCAAAGCTATCACGGTTTTGTATTATGCAAACATTATGGCCAAATAATTTTTTTACTTCCCTTTTATCTAAAGACGAACCAAACAAAAAATAAGAGGCGCGGGCCCCCTGAGGGTGGGGGCCTACAAGCAAATGCATGTTTTGCTTGATGGTATATCCCGCACTGCGGCCAATTCATCTGAATTCTCTGTGCCTTCGATGCTCCTGTGACGCGCTAGCCATTCTCGAGTGATTCTAGCCACTCTCGAGTGATACCATCTTGGACATTATACAAACCACGCCGCTTGGATATCCGATAAGTATTGTCCTGACTCTTGGGTAAGTCTGCATTACTAACCAGGCTTTGAATATTTTTAGAAACTCTACCTGGAAAATACTTGTTAGAGCATCACGAGACCGAGACGAGACGAGATTTTTAAGAATCTTGTCTCGACCACGGCCATTTCGAGTCTCGTCTCGACTCTCGGCGGATCTCGCCCATCCTGTTCTCGTCTCGTCTCGTCTCGTCCGAGTCGAGAGTCTCGACCAAAATTCTAAAGGAAATTGGAGAGATAATTAATTGAAATTATTCAGTCGTTTACTTTAGTTGCTCAAAATTAATATATTATTATAAAAATGAACAGAAGAGGTATTTAATATTTGAAAAATATTTTTTAATTCATATTTTCATATAAGTACGAATATAAGCTAAATATATGCTAAAGAGCATAGAACAATATACGTTAAAAATTAATCTCGCAGATATTTTTTCGAACAACACTTTTTGACCAAGAATTAATGCACAGAAGGGCATTAAACGTGGCGTCTTTCAAAGAGCACCTCTTTTCGGTCATTATTAGACCCATAGAGACTATACAAGGAGGTAAAACTGTTATGGGGAAAATGACAGGAAATGGATGGGTAGAAGAAACTAAACTTCTAGTTCATTTTCGGCCACAGATGTCACTTTTGTCCGATGTACCCCACATGAAGTTAGCTGAATTTGACCTATTTCGACGATTCGATCAAAATTAAGTTGGGTGGTGCTACACACGAGACTAATTCGGACGGGTGAAACCGCTTTTATGGGAGAGAAACGAAGTGAAGAAAGGGGAAAATAGCCCATTTCCCCTTTCTTCACTTCGTTTCTCTCCCATAAAAGCGGTTTCACCCGTCCGAATTAGTCTCGTGTGTAGCACCCCCCAATGGGGCAATGCAAAAAAAATTCATTGGAAATTAATAAAAATTCATTAGTACAGGCTGAGAAAGTTCAGATCGAAAAAAAATAACCTGGCTGGTTTTTCAACGGGATAATATAGGTAAAATTTCTAGTTTTTAAAAAAAAAAACTTTGGAAAAAATCGGTTTGTAGCAGGGGCGTTTCCAGCCAACTGGCTTAGGGGGGGTAATTTTAAAAAAAGAAAAAACTTAAATATTTTTTTATTCCATAAATACAAAACAATCAACATCAAAAAAAATTAAAAGTGCGTGTCAGCTCCGACGATTGTCTTAAATTATATACAACTAGCTGGAACCCATATAAACCCCACATTTCCGCTTCTCCTTACCATCTCACCAAAAAAACCTTGTTGATCCATTCTGAACAGATTGCCTAGAGAGCTTCAGGATACACTATGTTCAATGTTTTTCCATTTGTAGCTAGAATGTCAAGATTTTCCGATTTTCCAACTCTTGAACAACCTACATACAGTTAACCGGGAAATGACTCTTAGTTGGCAAAATTCGTCCGGTATATTGGTCCCACAATTTTGAATTTATAAGTTTTGATCATAAATTCGTTATTTGCTACCTTAAAAAACCCCAGTCACCGATTTTCATTGGGATCGGAACACAATTTGAAAATTCGTCGGCCATTTTGAATTTATAAGTTTTGACCAAAAATTCGTTATTTGCGACGTTATAAACCCCTAGATATCCACTTTAATTGGAATCGGAACAAATTTAACAAAATTCGTCCGCCATATTGGCACGGCCATTTTAAATTTATAATTTCTGATCATAACTTCATTATTTGTTACCTTAAAAAATTTCAGATACCGATTTTCATTGGAATCGGAATCGGAACACAATTTGCAAATTCGTCGGCCATCTTGAATTTATAATTTTTGACTGCAAATTCGTTATTTGCGACCTTAAAAACCTCTAGATACCCACTTTCATTGGAATCGGAATAAAATTGGCAAATTCAACCAAATTTCTGCTTCCATTTTGAATTTCGGTCATATACGAGTATACCCCATGTTACTCGCTGATAATAGAGATTTCTATTGGCGACAGAATTTTTAAAATCGGTTCGGTAGTTTTTGAGTTTATCCGGAACAAACAAACAATCAAATCTTTTCTCTTTATATAATAGTATAGATAGGCAAAGGAAGCAAATATGAACCCATATATTTATTTATATTGATTTGATAAAACATATTACATAAATTTTCTTTCCTACTTTTTAGTCTATTATATGTTTTTCTCCATTTTGCGGTGGCCGCCATATTAGAATCAAAATGACGTCAGACAGATTACTGCATTACAATCGTCATACCCTTTCATTTGATACCCATTCTGAGGGGGTTGTGAGGAAAAAAGTAATCCGCCATTTTGAATTTGGAATGACGCGACACAACTAATTGTATTCTATCTGTCATGCTCTTCCATTTGATGCCCATTTCGGTGGGTCGGAGAACACAATTGCAAAAATCGGGCGCCATTTTGGAACCGCTATCTTGATTTTTTACAAAATGGTCAGATATTGAAGCAAACACAGATCAAAAATCTGCTGAAAAGATGGTGTGCCCTCCCCATCGTCCTCTCTCACCCTCTTCTTCATAAACCACTTTGCAGCCGACTCTTGTCGTGTCTTGTGTACGCTCGTGTGGAATCAGCCATAGCGTGCCATATTAGCGGGAGTCTCGGGTATCGGTCCCTTCCACGACTCTCCAGCAGTTTTGGAAAAATTCACCGTCATATATCGCCGACTAGATTCACCATAACTTTTCTTGTTTGTTTGAAATTGTGGTAATTTTTAAGAATAAAAATAAATAAGCGAACGAAAATTCTTAGGGGGGGTAATTACCCAATTACCCCCCTCTGAAACCGCCCCTGGTTTGTAGGAAGTTATCGAAAAAAAATCGGAAAGGTGGGAAAACCGATATATCGGAAAAACAGGGACAAAAATTTTTAATGGAAAAACAAAAAATAAGAGGTTGTATTGTGAGAAAAAACGAAAAAAATGATAGTTGTTGAAGTCAAATCCGTTAGAAACTTTACGACAAAACACGCTTTTATCTCGAAAAAATCACGATTTTTCGCCCTTCATTTTCTCAGCTTGTGTGACTCGTAGGAAATCCGTTTGGGGCTTAAATTATAGCTTTTAATACTGTTTCTTTGTAAAAAAAATTTCGACGCAAAATAATATTAAGTTTCAGCACAATTTGCGAAAATGTATAAATAAGTGCTTCGGAAAACCGTGCGCAATCGGCCAGAAAGCATCCTACGACAATTTAATCGTTAAGAGTTGCCCTACAACCTCTGCATAACTATAAATCTCCCAGATGCAAGACAGAGCCGTGAAAACGCAAATAAAATCGAGCGATTTTTTCCGATTCCGATTTTATACGATTCCGATGCTGTCCTAAATAAATATCCTACTAGGAGCGCTCGCGGAAAAAATCGCTCGATTTTCTATGCGTTTTCACGGCTCTGTCTTGCTTCTGGGAGATTTATAGTTATGCAGAGGTTGTAGGGCAACTTTTAACGAAAAAAATGTATTTTTTTTATTGTCGTAGGATGCTTTCTGACCGAGCGTGTTTTCTCGTAAAGTTTCTAACGGATTTGACTTCAACAACTATCATTTTTTTCGTTTTTTCTCACACTACAACCTCTTATTTTTTGTTTTTCCATTAAAAATTTTTGTCGCTGTTTTTTCCGATATATCGGTTTTCCCAACTTTCCGATTTTTTTTCGATAACTTCCTACAAACCGATTTTTTCCAAAGTATTTTTTTTGAAAACTAGTACTTTTACCTAAATTATCCCGTTGAAAAACCAGCCAGGTTATTTTTTTTCGATCTGAAGGAATTTTGCTCCGCACAGCCTGTACTACATTGGAAACATCAAAAATTGATTAATTACGAATAATAACATTGATAAAAATTGAATTTAGAAAGTTTTTCGTAAACATAAAATATATTAGTAATAAACGAACTTGGCCATGAACCGGATAAATACAATCGGCCATGTTTTTTAGGGTACATTTGACTGCAGCGCCAGCATTAATCAAAAGAAAATTGACAACACGGAGTTTTACCTCCTTCTATTATCGCCATGATTAGACCGGCGCGCGGCGGCTGAAAAGAGTTGTCGCCATGATAGCGAGCAAATCTCTCGCTATTTTCGATAAGAGAGGATACGAATCTTGATGAGCCTGCCACCATTTTAGAATGTCCACATTTCCGTGCACAACAGGCGCTTCCAAATATTCCGCTATCTCTGTCCTCCAAGAAAGCAAGAGGCAAAAATGTGTTTATCAGTGAATGAGAACCATATCCCAGCTTTGAAAATAGCGTGCGCGCTTCATCAGATTCTTTTTTTACCAGACTTGTTTGCTATTAATTTGCCGCGAGATCTCAAGCGAACAATCTCGTCTCGGCGAGAATATTTCTCGAGACCGAATTTTACTCTCGTCTCGACGAGAATATTTTTGTCGAGACCGAACTTTACTCTCGTCTCAATTCTCTAGTCGAGACCAAGTCGAGACTCTCCAGTTTGTCGAGAGCTCGTGTGTGCTCTAATACTGGTAGAATTAGACAAGCGAGCACATTTTTAAGGGGTTCCACGAACCTATATCCAATTGTGATTTGAAGCTATCTGTATATAGAACTAGATTATAATTCTTTTTAGGCTACGACTTTTCCACTGCTTTCCGTTCATGTGGAACTGTTAGGACTTGAGACTCTTACTCAGCATGGAAACAGCGATTTTGAGATTCCCTTCCTTTATGGCGCGGGCTCTACCTGCTTTGTAGGTCAGATAATAGCATATCGAGAATTGGATTCAGTCCTTCAGTAGCGGTTGCACCCAAAGCTTCCGAAAGGGCAGATTCTCTTGCAAGAGCAGGCTACCATAGGGCAGAGCCATAGGTCAAATTACTGCTATGCACACCCACTGCACCATAGAATATTGAGGATTCATTAACTTATTATACTACAGATCCCGAATTCCACCAGGGCGACGTGGAAGGCCTTGGTGTTTTAAGGCATCAACGAAGGTGCCTTATATTTCTAAGAAGGCAGCTGTGCTAAAATGTATTCAGGGGGAATATTATGTTGAGTGTCTTATGGTGTTTACCAATTTGCTCTAGCAATATGAATGCTCGGAGGAAGGCATAGGAGCCCTTGCTACAGTTTTTGAGGTATACCCCTAGCTTGGTTTCTAGGGTCCCCGGGACAAAGAATGACAAGTTTACCCGTCTATAAACCTTCTAACTTCTTTTCGAAATGAGCTCCAATTTGACCCTCCTCCAGGAGTGGGGAACGTGGCAGAAGCGTAGACAATTCCTCTAGATTGACATAACTCACGGATCTTTAATGTATTTGGCATTATGTTATCCATTTCTGACGACTTATATGATGGTAACAGTATAACAGGCTTTTTCCATTATATATTATAGAGATCTATGGTGTATCTAACTTACTAATTGTATAACATGAAACCACTTAGCTAAGCTATAAGCTACCTTTAAGCAAATACTAAACTATAAAGATTACTAAATAAATTATTTTGTTTTTATATATTTACAGACTAGATGAAAGTCCAAGCTAGCAAAAGAACTATGCTAAAATGAAGACAAAACATTATAAAATTGCCACCGAAAAAATGAAATCGGCCATTTTATATCCTTATGGGCCATTAACTGGAACAGGATGTTGTCGAATGTTACATGCTAAACATTTGGCCTTAACAAGTGCCGTTTATACACTGGTGAGTATTTTTTTAGAATGCTTTTGCTAATATTTCTTGATTTATCATATTATGTATTTAAATGTCATTGGCAACATGTTCTGTGAGCGGATTTCCGAAAAACCATTACCTATGAATCAACATGCATACATATGTCAGACCTGGTAAGTTATATGCAGCAACCCTGCAAACAATTTCTCGGCTTTTCTCGGAGGCTCGCTTTCTCGAACCATTCTCGATTCGAAAACTGCTTGCGAAAGGTACGAGAAAAGCTTCAAAACCCACCATAAAAGCTTTCCTAGTACATTGGTTTCGATATCTTGCTCTGCTTTTATTGCCTTCGAATTCGTTTACGAGTCGTTTACGAGCCCGAGTTCGAAGCAAGCTCTCGCTTTTGCGTGTCGTTCTCGAATCGTTTCCGAATGGAAATGTTTGCAGGGAACAGTTTAGATGCCATGGCCCTGCAAACATTTCGATTCGGAAACGATTCGAGAACGATTTGCCAAAAGCGAAAGCTTGCTTCGATCTCGGACTCGTTAACGACTCGTAAACGAATTCGAAGGCAATAAAAGCGGAGCAAGAGATCGAATCGCTTTCTCGTGCTGATAACGAATCGCATGCTCGTATCGATAGCAATTCGCTTCTGGGCCCAAAATCACCCCGCCGAGCAAAACAAGTCAAAAGCTCAAACTTTCCAAACAAATCATTGAAGAGAAACCAAAGGCTTTCAAAATTTCCTCTCAATAGGACTTCAAATCGGTGAAATGACGTTATGTTGTTAGTGTAATTTGGAGATTTGAAGTCCCATTCAGGGGAAATCGGCTCTCAATATTTTTCTACAGCATGAAGGCTTTGGGAGAAACAAATCAACCAGGAAAGCTTTCATTTTGCGTTTTGAATCTCGTACCCTTCGCAAGCATTTTTCGAATCGAGAATGGTCGGAGAAAGCGAGAAAGCGGGGAAACTAAATTTTGGTTTTTTAGTTCTAACTTCGGATGTTTTAAGTAAAATTTGATGAAATTTTTAGAACTTATACTTTAGAACGTGAAGAATGCCTGGTTAAAATTTCAAGTCAAAATATCTAATACAAGACTCAAAAATTAACCTCAAATTTTAAAATTGATTGGCCAATAAGTTTTGTGCATCACTTCGAATGAGTTTCCTTTTTATTTGAAATGTAGGTTTTTTAAAGCAGTTTATGATGGTGAACAAGAAAAATTTTTAAACTTGAAAAAAGTGAAAAAAATCGAATCGAAAATCGGGAATTTTGTTTTTTTCCACTTTTTTCAAGTTTAAAATTTTTTTTTGTTCTCCATCATAAAGTGCATAAAAAAACCTACACTTAAAATAAAAAGGAATCTCATACGATGCGATGCACAAAAGTTATTGGCCAATCAATTTTCAAATTTGAGGTTACTTTTTGAGACTTGTGTTAGATATTTTGACCTAAAATGTTTACCAGTTATTGTTCACATTATAAAGTATAATTTCTGAAAATTTCATAAAATTTTACTTAAAATATCCGAAGTTGTAACTAAAAAACCCAAATTTAGCAGTTTCTTCAGTTTTTAATTTTTTTAGGTTATGTGGGCAGATACAAATTTCATTTTGTAACCGCTCATAGGTAATATCATAATGAACAGTCTCAATTTTTTTAAATTTCTTTGGACCTACACATACCGAGAAATTCTCATATATATTTAGAAAGAACGACCAAAATGGTAGTTTTTTTTACAAAATGGCCCATAATTTACGTAGCGGCGGTTGCGAGAGTCAGAAAATTTCCATTTCGTATAGTATTCGATGTCACTAACATATTAAAAAAAAATTTGAGACTGGACACAATTCCTTACGTTTTGCTTGTCCGACTCCACTATAAGAAATATTTATCTTCGATCTTCAAATTTCTATCAATTATTCAAATAGGAAAATATAAATTTCGATTTTCGTTTGAAATTTTTTAAGCCACTGTGGTATATACAGAAGCTCTAATAAAAAGACAGAGTCGTCGTAATATTTGCAACAAGTTGTCAGAAAGTATATGGCAATTACTGACAATTCTTTTGCGTGCGCCTTTGGCTTCCTATTTTGGAGCTTAATTTCTCAATAGAGAGGAAGAAAAATTATCTCCAGCTTTTAAACATTTTTAAGAGCTTTTTACCCCAACATGCGTCAAATGTCACGGCATTTGAAAACATCTATACCCCGTGTTATTTTAATGAACTGGTTTTTGAGAGCTTTTGAGGAGCTTTTGAGTTCCCATACAAAATCGAAGAACCAGAAGACCCAGATAAAACCTGGGTTTTCGATTTTGTATGGGAACTCAAAAGCTCTCAAAACCCAGTTCATTAAAAGAACACGGGGGTAGTCAGAGTTGCTGGCTTTTAACAGCCGCGACAAGAAACTTTAGCTCAGAGATTGCGATTTCAAACAGCAAGTCCTAGTGGAAAAGACAAGAAGCATGAGCCATGAAAGAGCGTGGAATCGTCGGACCTCTGTAGTCGAACGCATTAACCTCTAGGTAACCGAGAGCGAAGCCTATGCTTTCGTAGGCGGCTTAGGTAAGATCAGGTTGAAATGGCTGCTCCCCCACTTAGGCACACCACTGCGCCCATGGTGATGCCATTCTAGTGTTGGGACAAAATTCAGACCATTTCAAGCCATCTGAAGCTTTTAATAAAGCGACAAAGCAGAGGTCAGGAACACCAAGGCACAAATCCAAATTGGCAAGGCACAAATCCACACTTTCAAACTAATTGTTGATGACATTATTTGGTCTTTGACCCTTGTTTGCGGACTCAGACTGCCCTCATTGAAGAGGGACCCCGAAAATTCCCCTTCAGTTGGGCCACGTTCGGCACCCTGTTGCATGAGTTCCGAAATATCCAACTGGCCTTGCAAGTGTCGTGCTGTTGGGGCTATGGAAGTCCCAGAAGTGTTTGGAGCGTTGAGAGATGATTCATCTACAAAAGTTTTTATATTAATCGTTTAGCACGATTGTTTGCACCTTAATGCTAGTTGGCTAGTACACACTTATAGACATGTTCAGCGATTTTGGTCTCCGAGACATGTCTAGAGTTGTCTACATAGACATGTCTATAGACCAATTGCCGTCTACGAGTCTGTTGCGAGACCAAAAATTGCAGTTCTACGGTCTCCCGATCGGAATGGGAGACCACGTGCAACGGTAGACACATCGCCTACCGAGTTTGTGCTTCGGCGGTTTTTATTTACATTGTTTAAACTTTTTTTTTAAATGTGGTCAAACGAAAAAGTATTACAACTTATCGAAGATTATCCGACGTCAGGTTGTCTTTGGGATGTTGCGAGTTCCGATTACAAAAACCGCGTAAAACAAATTGATGGGACTTCAATAACTGGTTAAAAAGCACGACGTGACAGTGGCAGATATTGAAAAGAAAATCCAGAATCCTCCCGAGTAAAATAAAACTCGCCCGCAGCTAGCATGCATCAGGTACGCACTAGCCTGCACGGCGCCTACAGCTAGGGCGCATACACTGCAAACCCAAGTGTGTGATTTTAAAACGCATTTCGCGTGTTAAATGGTGTAGTTACTTTGTACGCGTTTAAAACGTGTTAATATTTAACACGCGAAAAGTGTTTAAATTTAAAACACTTAATTCGTGTGTTTTTAACACACTAAATATGTATTACTTAGAAGCTTTTGAGCGAAGCTTTTTTAAGTGCCGTTTTGCGGGGAGTAAACATAGAAAAATCGTTACTGTTAGCTTAAAATTTTTGATGTCAGCTTAAATTACTTGTCATGACGCCCTTCTGTTACCGACTGACTGTAAAGAGAGGTTATGGAGCTCTGAGTATTTAAATACTGTCATAACTTTCATTTAAGTTATCCTATCATGTGTGTTAATTTAGTGAAGTGTGTGAAATGACATATAATGTGTGATTTTCACAAGTTTAAAGGTCCGTTTATATCTACAGACATCGAGCTTTCCAGACACAAGCCGTGCCCGACACCAACAGACGCCGTTTATTCACATCTATCGTGTCGTGTCAGACGACAGACACTAGTTATATTTGTGTTGAAAATGTTATCGATTTCGTAAAGAAAAGAAAAAATGTCTGCACGGTTGCGATAGTCTTTTCATATTGCCCGGCGGACACCCACAGACATGAACCGCGCAGACAAAATACTCTTTCGGCAAATACTTTCCGGGTACAGCTTGTGCCTGTCCACGTCGGCGCGGTCGTGTCACGGTTGATGTGAATACGTTCATACACACTGTATAGAAGAATATTATTTTGTCTGGCGTGGCGCGTGCCTGACACGCGCGATGTCTGTAGATATAAATGGACCTTAAGGCGTAAAACTATAAAACGTTACGATTTCTTTAGCGTGTAAAAAATATTGTACGCTGCATGTGTGTGATTTTTAAAAATATTCTGGCGTTTGCAGTGTAGCCAACAAATGCGCACGGCACATTTTTACTAGGGTAAAAAATCCTTTAACCGAGAGCAAAAAAAATAGCCTGAAGAGTGGGACCTCCACGTGGTTTGCGTTTGATTATTTGCTATTCCTGCTACCAGCCAACGCACAGTGGGGTCAGAAGAAAAATTACCGTTCAAAAATCGGTGGCGCCGTCAATTTTCATCGAATCTACTTCGCTTTTTTTTAAATGTTCGTTGTGCAATTCTCGGTTATGTAAGTCTCCCGGCACTTACATAACCGTTTTCTAGAAACTACCCCTCAGAGAAGGTGAATCAACCCCTAAATGGGGGAAAACAGGAATACGGTATGAAAATATATGAAAAATCCGGCTCGAGAGATCGATAGAGAATTGCACAACGAACATTTAAAAAAAAGCGAAGTTGATTCGAAGTTGATTTTTGAACGGTAATTTTTTTTCTGACCACACTGTGCAACGAGTCAAAGGGCAGCCCTCCAACCATCAGAAGCAAATCTTCAAAATCGGTTGGTGTAGGCCAGGTGAAATTCCGAAAACCCATGGCGTCTTCCATTCTTAATTTATTTAATAACATATTACCGAACCTAGATTAGATCCTTCTGCAAGCACTTCGCGCGTCCACCAACCTTTACGTTTTCGCGTTCTTGAATTTGCAATCAGCACTAAGCATGAACTCATTGCGCATAAAACAACATCCTCCATTATTAATGGACTGACGGAGAGTAAATTCAAATCATAGTATGGACACTAGACGAGACAAAATTCGGTCTCCCACTGTAAAAGGTGTAACACACTGAAGTGTGTTTTTTATCACACAAAATGTGTTGTTTAACGCAACAAAATGTATTATTCAACACACCTAATTGTGTTGTCAAGAAAAAGTGTGTTGTTTTAACACAGTTTATCTTTCATTTGACACGCTCTTCGGTGCTAAAATTATAACACCCTTTTAACTGTGTTAAAAATAAGTCGTGAATTATGACCTGAAATCTAAACAACACACTTAAGTGCGTTGAAAGTCGCTTAACATTTATTAACACACTTTTGGAGTAACAACACACTTTTGAGCTATGAAAATACAACACACTTTTTAGTCTGTAGAATAATTTTAGTAGAGGCAAATTAAACAAAAAAAAGCAAAGTTATGATGTAGTTGGGAAGTTGGATTTTTGCTTTTTTTTCTTTACATATGTTAAGATAAAGCGAAAAAAAAATTTCTGCAAAATCGGGACTGTGCGTGCGAGAAAATTGCATAAATGTGGACTTTTGATGCATTTCGAGTGCGTTGCTACACTATTTTTTTAATTTCTCCAGTTCTGTTGGTCGTAGAAAAATAAAAGAAGTTGAAAAATACTCGTGAATGAATAAACTATCGAACTGATTCGGTATAAATACTTTAAAAATGAATCCTAACCTCAAAAAACCAAAATGTATGAAATTTTGTTTTTTTACTAAAAATGCAATAAATAACGGGAAAATAGTCGGATTTTCATAAAAATTGAAGAAAATGTGTATTTTGATGCTATAAATCCGTGGTTGAAATTTCAAAAACAAAATTTTATTTTTACGGCAACAATTAGCACTTTTGGAAAAACATTCAAATTGCCGTCATTTTATGCCAAATCATCGTAGGGTAAACATTTTTTTTTAAATTGTAGGTTTTTTTATGTACTTTATTAAGAACATACGCAATACTAGTTACTTTATTTAAAATGCCCATTTTAAGAATTTGAAAAAAATAAAAAATTTCAATTTTTAAATTCCAAATGAAAACTGTCATAATTGTCTTTATTGTAATCTATATATATAAAAATGAATGTGTGTATGTATGATTGCTATAGGCTCCTCCACCGTGCAACCGATCTTAATGAAATTTTAACCATGTGCTATTTACATTCAAACTTAGAACATAGGCTCTTTTATTACTTTCTAAAGCCACCTCTAGATGGCGCTGTCATGGAGAGCTTCGTTGAAAATCATCGCAGAGCTTTGAATTTTTGCATGAAGTTCCGGGGAGGTCTCCTATGATACACCTCGAAGCCCGATTTTCGAAATTCAAAATGGCCGCCGAAATATGACCGAAATTCAAAATTGCCGCAGAAATATGGTTGAATTTGCCAATTTTATTCCGATTCCAATGAAAGTGGGTATCTAGGGGTTTTTAAGATCGCAAATTACGAATTTGTGGTCAAAACTTATAAATTCAAAATGGCCGACGAATTTGCTAATTGTGTTCCGATTCCAATGAAAATCTGTATCTGAGGTTTTTTAAGGTAGCAAATAACGACTTTATGATCAAAATTTAAATTCAAAATGGCCGCACAATATGGCCGGCGAGTTTGCGAATTGTATTCCGATTCCAATTAAAATCCGTATGAGGGAGTTTTTAAGGTATCCAGTAAATGTATGAAAATTCATATCTCGAAAAATGCCATGTCAATGGATGGTTTTTATTGTCTCGATCAAAATGTCAGATCCCACACATTCACATTTCACATTTTGTTATTTGGAATCAAAAATGCCAAAAAATTTCCTTTTTCAAACTCTCCTACTGTATATTAAAATTCATATCACCTGATTACTACTATTGGCTTTTGGGAGCAGCATAGGCGCACCGGGTCCCAGCTAGTTTATTATACTTTTTAAATTCAATGCGCTCGTGATACACTAATGAAACATTATGTTTTACTCATACCTTTAAATAAAGTCAAATCATGTGGAAAAATCAAATCGCAAATATCAATTACAGACTTATTCTGATTGTGGGCGATAGTTTTTATTTAAAATAGACTTACCCTGCGGATTTCTAACACTATAATTAAGAGAAAAATCATAGGAGTTATATGAATATGTTTTGGCTAATTTCGGTCGAACCCGGGCAAAAAGGCTGGAACTCACATACATTATATGGAAACGCGAACAGTTCTTCTTATTTTTTGATGAATTGCAGATAGGCCACAATTTAAGCCCTGAAACAAGTTTCTTCGATAATTACAGTTCCTGCTCCTGAAAAATTGCCATATTTCACGGTTTTTAATTTTTCTTTTACAAAAAAGTTGTTAACCGATTTCAATTGTCCAAAACTCTTTTTTAAGCGCTATTACATACGATTTTATGTTTTCCACAAAAAAACGTCGTACCTAAAAGGTAAAAAAACATTCGCATTATTAACTTTTTCTCACCCGTTCCCCGAATTTATTCAAAACATATTCATAAAACATTTACGATTTTTCACTTCATTAATTAACTTTAACATATGAAACTTCTCCGCTTTGTTCCTGATGAAGAAGTGGAAATTGAAATAGAAAATCCGTACGTAAAGCAAATGTTTGCGATATTTTTGCAAACTTGATAAAATTTGTTCAAATCAGATCTTGTTCAGATCTTTGAAGTGTGCTATTTTAACACGCTTTAGTGTGTTATTGTGACGTCGCCCATTTGATTTACATTGTAGTCACCTTTTACACGCTTTAAAGTGACTACAATGTTAATCAAATGGTTGACGTCACAATAACACACTAAAGCGTGTTAAAATAACACACTTCCAAAAGCTGAGATTTGCAGTGAGAAAAAGCAAAACTAGCAATTATCCTAATGACCATAAATCGTGCCATTAGCATACTCAATAGGCCGGTTCTCGTTCGATTACGGAAGATACAGTGATGGGCACGTAATCTACCTAATGTAAACTACTCAGTTCTTTACACGTAGACAACAACGTAATTTACGTAACCCCTTTTCACGTAGACAACGTAGACGGTGTAGACAACGTAGACAACTAAAAAAATACTAAAACAAATTATTGAAATACGTAAAATATGTATCAAAATAAAAAAATATTGGTATCTACTTCCACATCTGAATTAGTTTTTTCCTTTGTCTTGCACATATTCCTAAAAATAAATTAAGATGTTATAAATTTGAAAAAAAAACTTTACTATGAGTAAAAAGGATTACCTATGTGCCTTTAAGCGTGATGCATATCGCAACATATTTACTAATTTCCTTCTTAAGTGTGAATCCTAATTCATTGAAGGAAGAATTTTTAGGTCTTCCGCCTGGCATATTTACAACGGCTTAATCGAAAAAATTTCACAACTGCACTTCACTAAGAATAAAATCGTAATGAGAAGAACGTGATGACAATAAAAATAATGACATATGCAAGGCTGTCTACGTTGTCTACGTAAAAATGAATTGTATACGCTAAAACCAGTTGTCTACGAATTGTCGACGCTAAAAGCAGTTGTCTACGAGTTGTCTACGCTAAAACGAGTTGTTTACGAGTTTTCTACTCCTAAACGTAGACAACTCAAGTCTACGCGTAAATGCCCATCACTGAAGATAAGCAGCATTGGACGTGGTTAGTTCTTAGTCCGGGACCACTTGGAAAAACGACACTCGCGTTTGGTAAGACGAAAAAGCAATTGCAAAAGACGAACAAAAATAAAAGTTTAAATCGAACCCTTCAAATGTCACATGACTGGATGTTGCATATTCTCAGGCCGCCATGAATTCTATTTTAAAAAGTTTTTTTCTACTGCGTTGTTTCAACACCTTTAGGTGTGTTGTTTAACACACTTTACGGAAACAGCACACTTTAAAGTGAAAAATGACTAAAAGAAAACAACACACTTAGGTGTGTTTTTTCAACACACTTTACATTTGCAGTGTAGACGGGCTATAGACATGGTCTATAGACAGTCTGTAGACGGTCTATATACAAATCTCTCAACATAGTCTACTAGTGTGTACTAGCCTTTAGGATTGCGAGTTTTTTGGAGTTTTTTCTCTCTAGATCCGCCGTATCCAGTCTGCTCCATGGCCAGACAAGGGCCACCTCGGGTAGGATGTGACCTACGGTCATGTACGGTCGGTCTTGGAGTCAGTGCTTCCTGCTTGTACTGTTCGAGTCATATTGATGAGCACATACACTTGGCTGGCTACAAACAACGCAAGTGTGCTTCCAAAGTTTCCGGCCCCAAAAATTTACCATCAAAATTTTATTTTGCGCTGGAAATTGTCGTATTTATTTTGGCGCCCCTGGCCACCTGTCGCCTAGAGCGACCGCTCCTCTCGCTCTACCGCAAGGCCAGCGCTGACCACTATGCTTCCCTTTTTAATGAGTAGAGACTATTCACCCGTAATAAATTACTTCCTATTTCCAAGGCAATTTTTTTTGCCAAAATAGAAGGCGAGTCCGCTTATCTCACTTCCAGAATCTCCAGATCTTCTATTCGTGCGTACTACGGTCTAGGGATTTATTTATAAGCAAAACATCTCGACTGCGGACCAACCTTCCCCAATCAGAATTCCCGAACTCATACAACATTCAAGTTTTCAAATGCAGGGCCCATCGATTTCTCCTCATGCATCCCCCTGGCTACATTTAACCTATTTTATCATTCATCTACCCTTCGAGATAAACTGCATAAGTGACTTGTTACAAAAATAAATATAAATAGGATAAGTCCTAGACCCTAATCTTAGCCCAACATAATCTGTTACCAGTAAACAATGACTCAAAAAAAATTATCGTAATAAAAGTCCAAACACCGTCTTTAATGCTTACCATAGGCGCAAGGGGGATAACAGTCTTAACGTCTGGCAGAGTGCGGATAAAAATTGATATGCTTCCACCCCCGCGCAAATAATTTGTGCTACAGTTTTAATGATGCGATTAATTTGCTTAATGAGTCTCTGTTATCCAGATCCATTTGGGCTGTGGATGACATGTTAAATAATCGCTCCTTAAGGGAATTTATATCGAAACCAAAGCACGGATTTCCATTTATCGGGGATTTATAAAGTCGAGATTGTTATTTGTCAGTTTTGAACCAATTAATGTCAATAAAATAGAAATATTGTGGGGAGGTGTATATTCGGAAGGTTCTTTTTATTGACGGGGTAGAAGCAGAAAAAATCAGGAAAAAGAGAGAGATTAATTTTTTATGGTGCTAGGGTGTCGGGGGGTTGATTTTAACTATGAAAATCAGTAATGGAACTTACTTTTTAGTGCAATGGTTACGTTTTAATGTCGCAATTTCGTCATAATAGCTACAAAAGCACGTGCAATTTTATTAGCTGCAATATAACACTAAATGCTAGTAAAGTATACTAATCAATATATCGTTCATGTTAAAAGCCCGTGTAAAAAGCGTACATATGTTTGTTTTGCGATAAGTGGATACTAATATAAGTGCCCAGCCATTACTGGGGATAGGAGAACGACAAAGAGTATATGGAAATACGGACATTCTGCCATTATTTCGAACTCATGGAAATATAATCATAACCTCGAAAAGGTGATTGGTGGTGCTCAAAATTGGACTAATAATATCGTGCTAGACCTTTCCACGAATGTTGTTTCGAGGACGTAAGACAACTAGTACCCTTCATACACCTGGACCTAGTTTCTTTGTGTATCCCTTTCAAACTTTGCCTACTCGAAAGATGGACATAGGCTACTGATCAGCCTTAGTACTAGGGCTGTACGGTTTCTGGCACATTGAGGTCATTGGTTGTTGACTTGGGTGTGGATGTGGCCTTGGGTGTTAGTGCGCCTCGGACGAGCTTTCGCGCCGGATGAGTTTTTAAACTTCGCTGAGTCTTGGCTTAACTTGAGGAATTTGCTTGAACTTTGCTCTGTCTCGGGTGAGCTTCCGCGCTGGGATCGAATCTGTAGTTTTTAACTTCGCTGTGCCTTTGGCGGGATCTTGCTGATCCTGGTTCCAATTAGGGATGTTACGAATGTGATATTTTTCACATTCGCGAATGCGAATGCCAATATTCGGAATGCGAATTTGTGAATGCGAATGCGAATACGAATGTTTAGGAATAGCATTAAAAAGATTTAATTAAATTGTGTTTATTACTTACAATAGGAATGAAAAAATATTAGAACAATAGACCAGTTTTATACAGGGTGTGCCCGACTAAGATGCTAATCCGTTATTTGGCCAGTTTATCCGGCCTTATTTGGTGCTTATTTGGTACTTTTCGACAAAGCTTGGGTAAAAAGTACTAAAAAGTACGAAATAGAGCCAATTTTCGCATCAAACAATTTGTTTTTATACGCTTTATATTAGCTTCACCTGTATGTATGTGTCTCTGTAAGTATGCATGTATGTCTGTTTGTATGTTTGTAGGTATATATGTTTTAGCTTTATATTAGCTTTACCAGATGTATGTATGTATGTATGTATGTATCTATGTATGTTCTATGTAAACAAATCTTGCAACTTGATTTTGACCCACTTCTATATAACCGATCAACTTCAAATTTTGCAAATATGCATAGTTCGCGTGACAATGCAATCTGACCATTTTGTAAGAAAATCAAGATGGCGGTTCCAAGATGGCGGTCGATTTTTGCTATTGTGTTCCCCGACCCCCCGACATGGGTATCAAATGAAACGGCATGACAGGTAGAATACAATTAGCTGTATGGCGTCATTCCAAATTCAAAATGGCGGCAAACAAAATGGCGGACTACCTTTTTCTTTACAACCCACTCGATATGGGTATCAAATGAAAGGGTGTGACAATTAGAATACTATTATCTGTGTGGCGTCATTCCAAATTCAAAATGGCGGCCAACACAAAATGGCGGATTATCTTTTTCTTTACAACCCACTCGGTATGAGTATCAAATAAAAGGATGTGATAATAGAATACTTTTCGCTGTGGGGCGTCTTTCCAAATTCAAAATGGCGGCCACCACAAAATTGCGGTTTACCTTTTTCTTTACAACCCACTCGGTATGGGTATCAAATGAAAGTGTATGACGAGTATGGTATAGTAAGCTTTGTGATGTCGTTTTAAATCTAATATGGCGGTCACTACAAAATGGCCGAACACATACATATAATAGACTAAAAAGTAGAAAATAAAAAATATAGTTTAAAAAAACTAAAAAATACGCTTTTATTTTAAAATGAACTAAAAAGTAAAAAATAATTTTGAATGTAAAGTTTTTATTGCTCCAGCCAGTATAAGAAAACAACCTACCTTTCGAAATCTAAAAAAGCGTGCGGCGCTAGCTAAAAGTTCCGGTGTTAATAAAATAAGAATATAGAGAGCCCCACGCTTTTTTACATTTCGAAAGGTAGGTTGTTTTCTTATACTGGCTGGAGCAATAAAAACTTTACATTCAAAATTATTTTTTACTTTTTAGTTCATTTTAAAATAAAAGCGTATTTTTTAGTTTTTTTAAACTATATTTTTTTATGTGGAGGACTAGAGCTCAGGGAAAGCCCTTTGTACTGTCGACAATCTATTTTCTTCGTATTGAGTGCAATGTCGAACAGCAAGCTCTAGTCGATAGATAGTGAAGGGGAAGAGAGAAGTAGGAAGGAACTGCCACAACCACCTAACCCCAACCATTTCTATCGCGACTCTGGCATCGTGGCAATGAGAAACAACTCGCTGGAGTGTTATGCCTCCTGAAACAAGTTGAATCCCATCAACCAACCGATGACATGCGCTTGGTGGAGCGGGGCAGTGCTAGCGGAAGGCTATGACAGGATGGAAGGTGGGAAAGGCGAAGGACCGTGGGGCTCTGCAGGGACTCGAACCCGAGACCTCTGGGATAGTAGCCAGGCGCCTTACTCACTAGACTACCGAGGCCCCCAAATTGCTAATAACTTCAAAAGTAAATGCCGTAGCATAACAATTGTCCGACATTATTGATTGGAAATTGTCCAAGCTTTCCAATTTTGGAAAAAAAAATTATGGGTTAATTACGTATTTTTTGGTTGATGACATTGATATCAAAATAAAGAATATATATTTCTCTAAAAACTGAGCTTAATTACGTTGCTCTACGATAAATGGTTGAGGAGTAATTAAAGTTTAAGTAAATTAAAAAATGGTTCAAACGAGTTTTCATAAACACCCTGTATCTCAGTGGATAGGTCCGATAGCCCCATACTGTAGAACAATTTTTTTCTCCAAATATACCCAGAAATCACCCCTTAAGGGATTAGCATCTTAGTCGGGAACACCCTGTATACAGTAATGGCGTTCTTTCTTCTCATATTTAATAGTCAAAGTTCAAGAGAGCAATATTATATTTCCATGAGGCGATTTCGAAAAGCCCCCATTCCATTCCTATACAGGCCGCCGGCAGGCCATGCCCCACACACTCACTCACCCAGACCGTCTACTGGACGGGGCCTGCAGTCCACGAAAACTGACAAAAATCTTTATGTGTATGGGTATTTATCGTCAGTCCGTGCCTGAAGATCTGAACTTCGCCTGTGTGTAAGGAATCATGAGGTCACCTGCAGTTCACGGCCTGTCAGACGTATGCCTCAAGCCCTCATCCCTCAGTCAGACTGAGTAATGTATAGCCTTCATCGAGCGGTACCTGCTGATTTGGCTTAAAAGGCTACGGCCTGCCGGCGACTTGTTATGAATGAGGGCCTTAAGGGGCTCCTATATCAGGCCTGCTGCACTGAACAATAATTGTTCATTTGGAACGATGGCCGGTGGAGCGATTAGATAATTGCGAGCCAGATATGTCAATTTGTCGTATTTTAATTTTGTTTTTCATGCGAATGTCGATGCGAATGTTTAAAATGATGGGAATCATTCGCATAAGCGAATGCGAACATTCATAACATCCCTAGCTCCAATGGGGGTTGGTGCATGAGTTTTGGTTTACGTCTCCGAAAAATCTGTCAATACCGTCCTCAGTTCTTGCTTATTTTTACTTGAGTGGACAGTCCACATCTGAATCTAGCTTTTACTAGGAAGTGGTCCCATTCACAATATTCGCACCTCTACAGTATCTTGGTTGGATAATATTATAAGCTGCTCTTCTGTCTATTTGATTACAGTATCTTTCGCTAGGAGATTGCCGCGTATGTTTGTGAATGTCCTTCGCTCGGATATTTGTTGGTCTGATCATATTTGTGCTCATTGCAAAGTCGATAACTTGTTGTCTTGTTGACTTTCCTTTTCAATGGTCGATCAGGGCCAATACTCTCTCCCAAATTTGCAATTCAGGTCTCCTACCATAATCTTGATGTCATTGGAAATTGGAAGGGGCTGTATCATATTCGTGCTCAAGGTTTTAATCGGAAATGTCCTTGGTCGGGTTCCCTTTCTCTTCCGTTTGTGCATGTGCGTTCATGATCTATAATTTCGTTCGGAGTCGTGTCGAACATAGTCGTTCACTTATTGGCTTGAATTCTATAATATAATTTATAATGACCTTGTGTATTATGAACTCCTACTCCTAAATGATACTCCCTTTCGCAACTGTAGAATATCATGTAGTTACCAAGGTCAATTGTCCGGTCTCCTATCCATCTAATCTCTTGTTAGTCCCACGCCCAATTCCTCTACCAGGAGGACCAAATCCGTGAATTTTACCCCGTCGAATAGGGTAGCTCAGCTATATCGCCGAGCACTAGGTACGTCAGTCGTCGTTTGGTTATCCAGGGGGCACCTGGGTTATCCAGGGGGCACCTGGGTTATCCAGGGGGCACCCCTTTCCCTAAATACTTTTTCATCGCATTCATATTAACAAAATTTTTTACTCTGATCCCTTTTTCTTAATAAACGAAAACCTTAAGTGTGATTACAGCTTGCTCTACTCAAAAATAGACTTCTTCTAACAAGATTTTACACTTAATTAAACTTGGGTAATATTCAACTTCCGCTTCAAAATTAACCAACGGGCGCGGGCGGGCGGGCGCACATCTTAACTTCTGCTAACAAAATAAAATTCATTCAATTAAATCTAAATGCTTGTTTCTTCTTCAAAACTTCTTCCAGTACAAGTTCTCCCCCATTCCATCCAATCAATAAGAATCGATTTTTACTTGAATTCCTTCAACGACATCCTTTCAAACTGTCTTCGTTCATATATACAAGGGAAAATATAAGGAAAAAAAACAAACCTCCCGCCTCCTGCAGTGAAATCTCACGAAATGAAATCCGAAATAAAATCACCCCCATTTTCAAGGACATCATAGAATAAGAGCGAAAATTTTCTCTTTTTACCAAAGCAGAAATAATAAAAAAAGGATATCTTCAATTTAAAGAAAAGATACGAAAAAATACCAAAAAAAAAGAATTAGAGAACGAAGAAGTTGACGTCGTCGACGGGTGGAAAACGTAAAAGAAATAGAAAAATTTTCCCTTCAATTTCATTTAACTAAGGAGGAACTCTTTCCAGGACGTGTTCAGGATAGTTAACACAGCACTGTTGCCATATTCTAGTGCTACATCAAAAAAGGTGAATGCTGGCAGGCACACCAAAAAAACATTGAAATGGCAACAAGTTACATGGATTCACTCCCAAGGACATACCACATAAAATTGAGAAAGCAGCTTCAATTAGTTATCCTGGTTAAATTCAATTTTCCTTGCTTCATTTAGTACTGAATCGATTCGCTCGTCCGAGGGTCCTTTTCCTGTTTTTCTTCCTTTTTTTTATTCCATTTTTTTTCTTCGTTACTTTGATGCTAGAAGGAGCATACACTGAATGCGCGCGACATTGACAGACTTTTCATTTTATATGCGATAGACGCAAGCATTCGCAATTCCTTTAACGGAGCTAAATTGATGGAGGAGCTTCAACGAACGATTTGAAAGGACATTGCGAATGGAATCATTGTTAGTTTGAGGTAATCGTTGGCGAATTTAAAGCTGGATTTTTTTTAAATTAAATGTTGTTAAAGCTATCTCGATACGTGGCAGTTCAGTTCTTTCAGTTGCATCTATTTTAACGCAGCTTCAATGAGCAAGGATAACTTTGACCTTGAATAACTTTAAAAGGGTTAATCGGGTCAACATGTTTGTAAGAACTAAAGTTGTAGAGAATTTCATTGCCAACATTTTGGAAACTCCTACGGGGTTGTACGACCTATAGAAACCGAGATACAAGGAGAACACGGCAAAAAAGCGATATCTCCGGCGGCCATGTTTTATTTTTTGTGATCCCGATTTCCTTAAAAAGTCCCAAGGCAACTGTAGACCAATTTTCAGCCATTTTGGAATTTAGTCTCCTTTCGTGCGTTTTTTTGCTAATTTCCCCGGACTACCAGTCAATGACCGTTTTCCCTCATAATTCGGTGAAACAGCACCGATTTGCACAAAAATTTGGATCTTACTCTCTACATCAAAGTTGGCTTTGTGCGGGGGGTTGCTTTTACCCTGGGGGTGAATGCCACCCCTTCTCGGGGGTGAACATTTTTTCATTGAAAATAAGTCAGGGAATAGATAGATTGGCTAATTCTAAGCAACTTTTGTCCTATAAAGTTTTTTCTGAAGGTCAATACATTTCGAGTTATTCGCGAGTGAAAATGTCAATTTTTCAACCAAAAAACACCACGTTTTCAGGCGGTTTTTTGCAAATAACTCAAAAAGTAAGTACTTTAGCGAAAAAATTATTATTATTAGAAATGTAGCTTATAAAAAAACAAAAAAAATGGTGAGTTTATGGTGTCTGTAGACCCAATACAAAAATAGTACTAGCTTGTAGAAGGTTGGTTCTTATTTGTCAAACGCCAAAATTGAAAGTTTCAACTTGAAATAAACAAAAACAATGCATTTTACTGGAAAACTCATTAAACCTTTTTTAAAGTGCTTGAAAAAACCTTTAGTTTTGTTTTTTTATAAAAGTCCCAAAGCATTAAAACTAAGCGTGTTATGACGAAAATAAAGTTGGACCCTATTTTTTCGGCGACAAAAAAATGTGAAAATCACCCCCTAATTACCACCCCCTTTGAAAATAATCGGTACCACTTCACAACTCACTTTATTAATGTACTTGTAATATGCTCTAGAAGTTTGACCGTTTTACAGTGCTTAGTGTTGAAAAAATTTGAGCTTGAAGTGAAGAGATAATTTTTGTAATTTTGCAAAATATTGCCTTTTCTTCAAAATAACCCAAAAACTATTAATGATACGCAAAGTTTTGTAGAGTACACAATCGTAGGTTTTGCTTTTCTGAAAATTTTTCTTGTTTTTTTTAACTTCCCAGCAGGAAGTTATTGTAATCGGTCCGAAAATCGGATTCGGAGTTTCAAGGTCCCAATAGCATTTTAAGCAAAAATTTGAGAAGAAATATGTGTGTGTGTGTGTGTGTGCGTACGTATGTGGTAATTTTTTCTTGCACGATTTCGCGCGAACCGAAAAAAATATCGACTTCGTTCAGGTGCCGTTCGAAGCGTGTTCAAGGAAATATGATCTGAAAAGATTTTCATAAAAATTGGTCGAGCCGTTTTTTTGTTTGAACGACTTAAGTGATTTTTGTACTAGCACGATTTCGCGCGAACCAAAAAAGATATCGACTTCGTTAAGGTGCCGTTCGAAGCGTATTAAAGGACACATTAATTGAAAAGATTTTCATAAAAATCGGTCGAACCGTTTTTTTGTTTGAACGACGTAAGTGATTTTTGTACCAGCACGATTTCGCGCGAACCAAAAAAGATACCGACTTCGTTAAGATGCCGTTCAAAGCGTGTTAAAGGAAGTATGATCTGAAAAGATTTTCATAAAAATCGTTCGAGTCGTTTTTTGTTTGAACGAATACTGGGAAGTTAATCTTGTGGACCGAAAGGGTAAAAAGCCACATCCCAACTAGTTTGGATAAAAATTGAGTAAGATATGTATCGCCGTTTTAGTCCAGTCAAATTAGTATTTTCTGATCTAAAAAAATATAACCTTCATTTTTTTTTGGAATCGGTTTATTTTGGTGTTTTAAAAAAAATGTTAAAAGTCGAGAACGATATCACCAAGGCGTAAAAAATTATTCAATGTCAAAGTTCATAAAATACAGTTTTTTGCGAATATCGCGCTTTCTATAGCTCGGAGGCCAATTAAAGTTATTATGAAAATGAAAGATAATTATATTCCCCAAAAAAAAGATATCTTTCATTTTTTACATAAAACGAACAGTTTAGGCAAAAATTTGCTTCAAAGTTTCCGCACATGGCATATGCATATTAGCCCGCCCAGTCACTTTATACATAAACCTCTAAAAAAATCCAACTGGAGATTTTACAGCGGAATTCTCTTTATTTTGGGTTCACAAATAATTTCTTAAAAGTCCATAAAGCCAATTGACCGGATACTCAACAAACGGAGGGTCAAAGGTCACGAAAATGAGTTTTTCTTAAATATCTCTTAAATTATCGTTTTTACGTAAATGGGTAAGTAAAATTTGTTCGCAAGATAAACCTGCATAAAAATGTCCTGTCGAGCTATTCGTGTGAAATAAGGCCACAAACAATATTTGGTTAACAAGCCAACTCCCCAAGCCAACGAAAATCACAAGAGCTGCGGAATCCCAACTGGATATCCAATGGGATATAGAATGCTTTTCGGGCAGTATGCTGCCCTATCTGACTACACAACCATGATCCTATATCCTGGCGATATATAGTATGGATATGAAAACACTAAAAAGTGAATGGAACGCGATATAGAGGATGTCTTTGAAAAACTTCTTGTGAATCCATAGAACCGAAGGCCAACAGAAAGGGAATAGATTCCTCTGTGATAAAATGGATTGTTTCTGTTCTGAAATGTAAATTAGTAAAAGCCAGTTATTAAAATTGTTATTAGCAGTGAAAACCTCGAAGGGATATCACCAGAGAAGGGTGATATCACCATTCAATTGGAATTTACATATGCAAAGAAAGAATCCAGAAACCAAAAGGAAAAACTTAGGTTTTAAAACCCAAAATGATATGCTGGGCATACACTATCCACCATCATCAAACACATGATCGCCTACACAGCCCTGCACTGGTGGCCAAAGATTCAAGAGAAGATAATCCAGAGGATACTTGAAAAAGTAACTCAAATGGTCTTCCTGAGAATTACAAAAGTAATGAATACGTGGTCTACTGCAGCATGGGGAGCAATGCTAAATGTGCCTCCACTCTACTTTGAGGTAAAGAATGAGGCAGCTAGCAGCGCCCTTAGACTAGTAGCGGACAATAAGTTTAAGAAAGGAGATCTAATAGGGCATCTAGGTGTACTGAGAAAAATTCTATTTGATTCCTTGATCTGAATTACAGATTTCGATTTTAGACAACTTTGATTGTCAAGTTCGGTTGTAGCGAGTAACATGCTGTGGTGTGTATCGGTTTCTCCACTAGATATGTATGCAATATTGAAAACGAGTCATCTGGGTAAATTTTTGGTCTATTGTGGTTCGGCCTTAGTTCTGTATTGGGAACCTTGGTTCGTGATATGGTAATAATCTTATCGTCAAGGTGTAACGCAGTGCTATGTCAGTAGGTATTGGATCGATTTGGCATGGGAAAATAAACTGGGTTTTACTTAATGACGGTTATTACCTGTTGTATGGACAATTAATATTTGTTAATTTTAGGTTGTAATATCCTAGTTAATGCAAACCGTAAAAGCAGAAAAGGACTATGAGATACATACATATGCCCTACATTAAGTGGCATTGGCAGTTCTAAGCTTAGGAATCATCCTTTGTACTGCCAGTCTGTCAAGTCATGGATCACGGCATGGTGCAATGTCTAGTAGATAGTAAGCTTAGTATGAGGGACATAATAGGTTTTTGATTATGAGGAAACAGAAGGGTGTCGAAGGAAGTGGTGCTGAACTCTTAATAAGATTGTCTTTCGATAGTATATATCTCTTAAGGGACTATCACAATCTAATTTTCATACTAAATCATTCCAGAAATATCTTAAATCTAAAACCCTCGCAAAACTTTAATAATTCTCATTCGATAATTTTGTGAAAGTCACAATAAAGTTTCATTAAATCAATATCGAAAACTCCTTGCCATAGAAATCAAATAAATTAATAACTTTAATTTCTGATTTCTCCACACACACACAAATCAATTATTGTTAATTAACATGGAAACGGCGAAAACGAGAGATATCTCATCAATGAATTCACAACCCACGAAGGGATTCATTAAGCACATCCAACCCTGTCGCTTGTCGCATAAGAATAAGAGATAGGGTGGATGGTGGTGCTGGTGAGATTCCTTGCAGAGTCGATTTTCGTGGGCGAAAACTTTTGATAACTAAATTATACAAAATTATTCAATCAATGACATCTTCTTAAATAAATTGGGATATTTAAAGTTGCTACTATGTCAAATGACTGTCATTAAAACTTCACCCTTAGTTGAAACCGGCACGAAGGTTAGGTAACAAAAAATTGAAACTCTTGTGTGATAAAATGTTCGCATATGGGCTGAATTGGGCTATAGCGCAGGGCGGCAGAATTGCAGAGGTGGAAAATATATCTTCCCTTTAGCGGTAGAAAAATAGTGGCTAAATTAAGACTAAGTCTGAACGTGCTTTAACCGGTTGCATTTTCATCAGAACGCAGCGGTATCTGTCCTTTGTAGTGGAACGCAACTGAAGCAACTGAATCTATGGATGTATTCCATTTCGGGGAATCTCCACAAATGCTTAACATCATAACTAGGATTTTGCAATCCCGTGTTATATTTTCAATCCCTGGATTTCGGGATTACATTATCCAAATCCCGGGATTGGTACCGGGATTAGGATTGGACTATTTATGAAAAATACTTACACATTATCATAGTTGAAATTACATAATAAAACTGGAAACATAATTAAAAAATTGGTTTAATATTATTATTTATTGAAACAAAACAAAACAAAACTTAATTCATCATAAAAAAAAATAGTACATAATGGAATTAAAAGTATTTATTTATTAAGTCACCATCGACATCAGCCCGAATATATCCAAACAAGAACACTGGACACTTGACATTGGACACTCGTAGTTTGATCATCGGCCAGACGATGCGCCCTACCATCAAGCGTCCAACGTTGGAGAGTGTTCATAGCAACGTGTAGAGCCGCCTTTAGATCAACCAGTAGTCGTTAACTGTGGCATTCACAATTACATTTAAATTTAAATTGAACTTAAGCAGTGATAGAACACACCAAAAAACTCACCCACTAGTACCAAAAAGTAATGGCAGTCCTAAAATCTACTTTTTTGGCAAGTTTTGAAATATTGAAAAAAATTTATTAAGGGAGTAAAATTTCGCTGTGAGGAGTATCGGAATATAGCCGGCTCGAGAGGAGCACAAATACTCCGATCGGAGTAACTTCGGCAGCCCTGCTCGTGACAGAAATGCAAAGTGATTTTGCAAAGGATGGGCCTTTGGTATAAGGTAGATTACTTAAAGCACAACCGATTAAAAATATTCGCCAGTTCGAGTCTACTTAAGTTTTAATTTTATGAATTTTTGAACTTGTCGATTTTTTGTCCATGAAAAAAGTGATATTGCAGAGGATGGGACTTGGTATATAGGTTAATTGGGTTGCCCCAACATATATTCCGATTCCCATCTCGTTTGGAGGTTAGGTTCGACTATTTGAAATTTTTGAAAATGTCGGTCCGATCAAGATGGATAGATATTGCAGAGGATGGGGTTTGGTATAATGGTGAGATAGGCCATTAAGAACCCTAATTCAGCTGGCCATCTCATATGCAATCAGGGTTGCGATTTTAGGGGCTTTCAATTTTGTGGCCATTTACAATTTGCAGTGGAAATTGAGTTTTTTTGATAAAAATATATTCTGCCAAAATGGTATATTTGAGCCTAATATAGTTTAGCACTTACATAACCGTTTTCTAAAAACTACCCCTCAGAGAGGGTGAATCAACCCCTAAATGGGGGAAAATAGGAATACGGTATGAATATATATGAAAAATCCGGCTCGACAGAGAATAGCACAACGAACATTTAAAAAAAGAGCGAAGTTGATTCGATGAAAATTGAATCGATTATTTCAAAAACAACATTAGTCACACAAAACTAACTTTACAGGAAGGACAAAAAACATTTTTCATGCTGATCTAGCAAAAAAAAAATATTTTTTTCATTTGCATAGCTAATCAGCTTTATTTCACAATAAAAAATAACATTTTTTTTTATGTAGCAATATTATTTATTAATAGATTTAAAATTTAAAACTGTGGACAAATGTTGTTTTTGAAATAAAAGTGGACATATGTTGTTTTTACAGCCAATCTGCAAAAATTGGGTCTTAATAAAAGCAAGAATTGTTAAGAAAGTTTTATTATAAAAAAGACATGTAAAAGTATAAAAAATGCCTACAGCTCTTCTAAATCTTCAGTTGCTGTAGTTGGCCAACAAGAAATAGTGTTGTAGAAGTCCAGGTATTCTTCAGGAATATAGGGTTCCAACTTTTTGATGTCGATGATTTTTTTTTCATTAATTGGTACCACATTGGTGTATGCCTTATCGCCAGGAAAGCAGAGGTTAATTCTGCGTCTCAAAATAGTAAATTTCATGCTATTTAAACCATCTATATATTGGAAGCATTCTACTTTTCCAGAGAGGGTGATGTCATGACGGAACTCCATAAACCGAGTGTGGAATGTAACTTTTTGTTCCTTTTTTATGTTTCTTCCATAAGATTCGTCACTCAGGCAGCTTCTTTTATAGTATTTTGGCCACCAGTTTTTGAATGATATAATGTTATCAGTCCGCACTGTTTTGGTTGAAAACTTTTCAGTTTTAGATGAAATATTTATATAATGACAATATTCAGAAACAGTGTATACTCTATCATGCTTACGAATTTCTCGTTTGATGGCACCAAAGTTTCTATCACAGGGTAAAAAACTATGGCCACGCTGTGGAAAATATTGTATAATTTTATCAAATTTTCCTAGCGAGACCAGAGCAGAACATAGTCTAATAAGTGTATGATTTTTATTTTGCCCTGTACACCCGTCACAGAACAAATATAACTTTTTTATGTTTGAGGGAACATTCTCATTGATATAATCGAACAAAAAGGAGCAAACTTCATTTGCCCCCTTTTTGGCTATTCCCTCATGATATACATAAAATTTTGACTTGTTTGTCTTTAAATTGTGGATATTAAAGACTGACACTGTCAGCTGCCTCAGGTAAAACACATCTTGCACTGGAATATGAGGCAGTTGCAAATTTTGCATAAAATCAAAGCATAAGCCTACTGCATTTTCATCTCTTTGGCACAGTTTTTCAATTTCCTTAAGCTTTTTATAAAACTTATTAGCTCTTCTCTTGTGTACAAGAAGTTCTACAATGTATGTTTTCCTAGCATTATCAGTTAATTCTCTTGACTTTGATTTTATGGATAAATTTTCACATGTTATGCAACTATCAGCTTGAGGTCTCCCTATATGAATATCAAAGCGTTCTTTGAAAATTTTTAAATAAAATTCATATGTCACTTTTAAAGACGGAAAGGTTTCCTTAAAAAACTCCCACATTTTCTTGACAGTTAATTCTGCTGACAAGTATTTATACTCTTGAGAACAATAATGTGAAAGTTTTGTTGGAAATGATTTAATATGTTCTTCGATCTGTAGGCATGTCTCCCCTGACACAGCATTTCCTGAGCGACCCATACCTCTTTTATCAACTGGTACTAAATTTGCCTTTAAAAGATTGCACAGTCTCCTTAGGTAGATGCCACACCGAACTTGTGATGTGGTGATGTGTTGATGTTGATGTACTGATTTTGATATTGCAACAAAATCACATCACCAGTTAATGCCACATCTAACAAGGCGATCAAGTGAAAATGTGTTGTCAAAACGAAAATGGAGTTTGATGAGGAAGAAGAAGTTTCGTTGTTATTACTACTAAAAAAAAAGCAAAATTAAAAGGAAAAAACGAAAATTTTGGATTCATCCTTTTATTTGGGCTTTTATTCCCTTGTGCTTTTGGCTTATCAGCAGACGCAAACGGAATATTATTAATATTGGCGTAGGTGAAGTTGGGAAAAATAGTGATGGAGATATATTCCGAAAATCAACTTTAAATCAATGCTTGCAACGTGGAAGTTTACATATTCCTTGTCTAGCGCCACTACCAAATGACAATGCATCTTTCCCTTACTACTTTGCTGCAGATGAAGCATTTAAATTGAAAGAAAATTTCTTAAGGCCATTTCCACTAAGCCATCTGACAAATACAAAGCGGATTTTCAATTATCGACTCTCACGCGTTCGAAAAAGTATAGAGTGTGTCTTTGGTATGCTTTCTTCAAAATTTAGGATATTTGAAACTCCTATTTGTTGCAAAGAGCAATCTATACACTCTATAATAAAAGCTGCATGCGTTTTACACAACTTTATTACATTACGCTATTTTACACCTGCACCAAATATTCCAGCACTTCCTTTATCAATGACAGAAAGAGGCTTAACTAAAGCTCAAGCAATTCCGAAATAAATTAGCGAATTATATTCTAAAGGAAGAAAATGCACTACCATGGCACTGGAATTATTGCGTAAAGCCATAAGAATATTTTAAAAACAAGAAACGTTTTTAAAATATTTTACTTATCATTAATATTTAAAACTATGTATGTACGTACATATATTATGAAACAAAACCTAATAAAATATGTAAACGAATACATACCTGTCTCGTGCGAAATTATTTTCCATGCTTTTTCTAATTTATCCCTTTTACCATATTCTTCCGACGAAGAATCCCACAAGCATCTTTGATTTTCTTCACTTTTTGCTTGTTTTAAAATAAAATCTTTGGTGTTTCTTCCATTACAAATTTTAAAAATCAACTAACTTTTTCAAAATTATTTCTGACATCCAGATCATTTGCTGATTATCAACTGGTGACTAAAATGTCACCACATCACATCACTTGTAGTGTGACATGATACATTACAAAACCAACGCTGCTGATAATCAGTAGATCAGTACAACAGCATATCACCACATCACTAGTTCGGTGTGGCATATGCCTTATTCTTTCAAATGACACTCCATGTATACTAGAAAATGCTTTTTTACAAACCTCCACTTTAGATGTCCTTGAATCAATCTTTTGGCGTTCTATCAATCCCTGTAGATAGATATCTTGCTCATTTTTAGATGACATATCATGCAACGTACTAAATATTATTATTCTATCTTGTTCTGCCACCTTGTCGTAACACCTTTTCTTACATATACAATCTGGTCCGATCTCCACACTCTTAACTTGTTTATTTTTATGGTTTACATATTCTTTTCCTTGAATCCGAGCCTTTTTAACTATATTTCTTTTGTATTGGTCAGATGCTCTCATACCACGTTTACTTCTCTTCCTCCAAGTTCTAACTTCTTCTTGATCACTTCCTGATGACTCCATTTTTAAATAAAAGAAAAACTGCACTGGAACTGTTTTTTAACAATTTGTAAAATTCACAGCAAATTACTAATAAGTTCAAAAGCAATGCTTAACAAGCACGAAGTTTTTACATTAATTAATGTTGCCAGCTCGTTTATTTCAAAAACCACATTTGTCCAGGACAAATGTTGTTTCTGCAACAATCCACACTTCAATTTCCTCGTATCGCTATAGAAACTACCCGGACATATGTTTTCTTAGCACGTATTTGTGGGTTGCCAGCCAGAGATGTCAATTTCAAAATAAAACGAATTTCCCAAAAAATGTGACAAATGTTGTTTTTGAAATAATCGATTCAATTGACGTCTCCAGCGATTTTTGAACGGTAATTTTTTTTCTAACCTAACTGTGCAGCGGTTCCATTAAGGGGGGCTAGGGTTAATTCGCTACATTTTTTGCATATTTTTGAAAATTTTTTTTGACCATGTGGTAAATTGAATTAATTTATTAATTGAACACATAATAAAGTATTATTTCAAGAATATCCAGTAAAATTTTTAGCGTAAAATATTGAAAAATAATCTTCTGAGAGCAAATCTTCGCATACTCCTCCAAAAAAAGGTGCATTGGGGTGGACATCAGAACTCATCACTGGATCATCTAAATTCAAAATTTCGAAATTTTTGGGTAGGTTATGAGTTTCTCGAGGTAATGACGTCGAGCTTTTTTTTACGATTTTTCAGTTTTTGGGATCACTTAGAAGTCAAAAAAAAGATTTTTTTTAAAAAAAAAAGCCAAAAATCAGTATATTTGTCATTGTGAAACTAATTATAATGCAGAAAAAATAAAAAATCTCGACGTGATTACCACATATTTTTTGTATTAAAATAGTGTGTGCAATTTGAAGAGGATTGATCAAGTAAATTTTGAGTTACAGTGTCCACTAACTTTAAAAATGCTATATTCGAGAAAAACGCTTTTAAAGTTTTAACACTTTTTTTTGTATTTCATAAAGTTACAAAGCGGCAGGCTGTGGATAGGTTTTGGATAGTCAAACAAAAAATTGCCTATCTAAAACTGTAACAGTGAAGGCTCTACCCTACCAACTTCATGAGTTATGAGTCATCAAATTCAAAATTTTGATTTTTTTAACAAAAATGTCAACTTCAATTACCTTTTGGGATCGAATGGAGGGAGACCCGAGGCACTGTTTCTCCGGCAGTTTTGCTACAATCAACCTCAAATTTTAACTGGATACTCTTTGAAGAGTTGTACTATCAAATAAAAAAAAATAAAAAAAAATTCAATACCATAGCCTCCCCTTAAGCAATTGCGGAAATATTTTATAAAACAAATGCGAACTTGAGAAGAAATGCTGGATGAAGGGGGGCCGAATTGAAGAACCCTGACGTGCCACTGAGCCTTAATACGACACCGATAATATCTATAACAATGTAAATCAAAACTAGAAATTAAATTTTGTTTTGAAAACAAAAACTTTAAACATTTAATTTGCATCGCAATTAGTCGTTGAAGAAAACTTTCCCCTAAAGTAGCTAGCAATGTCGCTCTTTATTATAGCAAATTGGATCCAGAAAATTGCAAGGATTTGCCTCCAGTCAGGAAGTCCTACGTCGAAGTCATTCTCGGAAAGTGGAACTGGGGTGTAGCGTATTTCATACTTTTTTACTTGGCTTCATAATTAACAATATTCAGTCCGCGTTCGGGGGTATTTCTCAACGAGAGACTCAACCAACCCCTAACAGAGTACGCTCTTCCTTGTTAAGTAAAATAAAAAGAAGCAAGGAAGAAAAAAAATTGAAGCAAGTTCGCCATAAAAGCCCCATTCAAGCAGTATCCTTGCTCCATTAAAACTGGTTGGAGAGCCCTTTTTTTAGTGATTTCATTCTATGTTTTTATCCTTGTGATAATTTTTCACCCTACAATGCTCTCCCACACCAACCAACGACTTATTATTCTTGGAAGACCTTAAGCACCTGAAGCGCACGAACCTGGAAATGTTTTCTTCTCTGTGTGTGTGTGTTCTTGTGTGTTGAAAAAGGACGATTCATATACTCAGAGATGTTAATAAAGACAGAATTTTGTTTTTGCTCTTCATACACATATATTTATTCGCCTGATGCACGTATAAGCATATCGTTTCAGTTGCATTAGTAGTTGTTAATGAACATCATATATAAGAGTCAGGATCTTAAAGCTATCAGGTTGAGGGTGTATTTAGGTTTCGTGTTGTCAATTGTGCACCTGTACGAAATGTATGTCAACAAAAATGCTGAATTGCTCTTCAGACACTTTAGAACTTTTCTTTTCAATTTCTTAACTGAGGATTTAACACTGCTTTTTGAGATTATTTTAGGACATTTAAACTGGATAAAGTGGTTCTAGAAATATCCTCTTTCATGGAAGCTGGCGTCATTGTGGTGTGTAGAGGGGGGAAGTTTTAAACGTTTACAGGAAGTGTTTTAGAACAGGTGTATTTTGAAGAGAACTTATGGCAATTTTAAATAGAATTTAAGTTACATGTTCTGAAAGTGTTTTAAAGAGTTTTTTTATTTTCACTTTAAGGAAGATTAATTAAACAAATCGTAATTTGGAAATAAGAGTCCGAACACAATTTTAACACATCGATTTTCTTGGGTCGATCTTCTTGCTCATCATCTTCAAAGAAGGTATCATTTTTAACCTTACCGTGGCCACCACCGGGTTAGTACAACCTCTTTATATCAGATTTATAGTTTACATCGCTTAAACATACTTAACAGTTTGCATATAGATTTATCGCCAATTGGCAGAGCAGGTCGCTTCAATCAAGAAGACTCTACTGCTCGCTATCAACAGACAGCGGACAACGGACACATCATCCTCGAGACAAAGCCTGCCCTTCCTATCCTGTGAAGATAATAATTTAGGGTGTAGCGTTCGGCGATCAAGCTATACCAATGTGCTGACACCCTTTCTATTATTTTACCTAATTCTCTAGCCAAGCCTCTCTAGACGACCCAGTAAGAAATCCAGCGCAGATTTGCACCATTCGGTATGTTTCACCAAAGTCCGTTCATCGCCAATCTTATGGTAATTCAATAGCCGGTTCCGGATCGATGCATGCAGAGTCAGAGCTCTGTCTGCATACGCTTGTATCCAGGGGCGGCGGAGGACGTGGGGATGGAAGGAAAAGTGCACACGCACTTTCGGTTTGGTTGGGGAAATCCACACCCAAAATACTTCATGTGAACCAGAACGTGGGGGGCCGTCTCGGTCGCTGGCGACGAAGTAACCTGGTCGAAAGGCCGCACGCTTTTCATATGAAAACTAAATATATTATATTAGAGCTATTAAGAACTTATATTTGTATAGGCTAAGCTTTTTAAACCCTACCCGACTAGCATTTAAAAAGAGCCCTGAGGCATGTCAAATGAGGGATTACCTCGTAGGTTCCTCTTGCGGACCCCATGTGACAAATGAGGGGCATGCCGAATGAAGGCTTTCCTCTTAGTTACCTCACGACCACCACACCAAAACAAATCAGCGATACTGAAATGAGGTATGCCTCATCAGTTTCTCATAAGAGCCCTATGAGGCAAACCTCATTACAAATGAAATAGCTTTAAAGAAATATCCTTAAGCTTTACTTTAACTCATACAAAGCTTTAGTTTGTATTGTTGCATTGCTTCACATTTCAGACTATTGTGTTAGTGACCGTGAAGGGTATCTTTTAGCATACCCAATACATCGGTTCTGGTACGATTACAGAGGTCAAGCAGCATTGGACGTGGTTAGTACTCAGTTGGGGGACCGCATTGGTAAAACGACACTAGCGTTTAAAAATAAGAAGTTGTCGAACGCCGGTGCAGTTATTATTCACATATCCACGCCGAAATTCTCAAATTCTTCTTTTCTTTTTCCACTCGGGTAGCAATGATTTTTCCTCAAGGGGGCCAAAAGGGGCATTCCTTAGGACGAGGCGCGAATGAGGCAAGGCCTTAGATTCCCTGTGTCGGCCTTATAAGGCAATCCACACGGGGTCCTCATGAGGCACTGGGCTAGCCACATAGGGGCCATCAACAAAATGGTAGTGGGGCATAACCCCATAACCAAAGAATTTAAAACCGTACACCTCAACCCACAGTTGGTAAATAAATTGACTGATCCACTTTTTATATTTTAACAGTTAATCTGTTCTCGTACTCCCCATCCACAATGATTATGCTCCGCCGCCCCTGCTTGTATCTGTTTCCAGGTTTTAGTCTTCGCAGAGGCGAGATCGTCCTCAGTGATAGCGTTATTACCTATGTGGCTGACTTCTAACCTGAGGGCTGTGCGATAAGTCTCCCAGTTAGTCTGCTGACGAACTCAAAATGCTTCCGAAAATATCATACGTTTTTGGCAGCACTATCTCTGCTGCAAGAAGGCCTCTGATGCGAACTGCGAGAGAAGAAGGCAAGTTAGTCTTTCGCCCATTAACAGTGCTGTTCTACGACAGTTATGCTCCTTGGAGTGAATTAGGTCCGCGTTACAATTGGGGCTTTGGCTTCGACGTCAACTTCGACTTTAAAATTAAATTGTAGCTTTGACAGCATCAGTATCAGCTATTTCTTTTCAAAGCAGAAGCAAAGAAAAAAAATTAATATAACAAAATTTTAAAATGTCTGAAGAGGAATTGGATTTTTTTAATGTTGTTCGCAGTCTATAAAAAATACTCGGAATTCAAAACCGTTCCTTCCGTTTTAAAGAAGTGGTACTTCATGTAAAAGAACTCATGAAGTAAAGTTGGCTGCAGCCGGACGAAACTTTGAATTTTCTTAAAGCCCGAAATACAGTCGTAGACAAGCAGTCGAAATACAGTCGCAGACAAAGTTCAGTCGAAGCTTTTATTTAGTCAGCTTTAATGACATTACATGTAATCAAAACCCGAAGTAAAGTCAAAGTAAAGTCAAAGCCTCAATTGTAACATCACATCACACATTCTTCCTCGGTAGACCCATGGCTCTTTAGTTAGCGCCACAATCAGGTTGTCTGAGATAAACCTTTTTCAAGCTTGACGTAAGGCAGGTTTACCTGGAAAAGCTTCATAAGCGCGAAGCGCGGTTTCCCCCAATAGTTTGAGAGGTGGTTTTCGGGGCACAGATCCTCTTGTAGCGGCAGTAGAGGAAACATTCCTTCCAAGGCCGCTTCCCCGTCGTGTTCGCCAGCAACACCAGCCTATCTGGAATCTATATGGTCCGCTTTAACAGATTGTATCCAATTAATTTTCGTATTTATTAGTTAAATCATGATATTTTCTTGTATTTTTGTTATAATATCTGAAACATTTGCAAACTCAGCGCCCCAAGCTTTTACTTGTAGTTACATACCGGTGGATTAAAAAAATTATTACTTTTTATTAAAGCATATTTAAAAACTTTTTCATTTTTTAATATTTTGTAGTTTATCTAATAAAAGCTTGTTTTTAAATTTTTTTTTTTATTTCTTTTTTATTTCGTTTTGATTTTTATTTTTGTTCTTTAAGTTTTTTCCACTCTTTTCATTTTAAGCTTTGTTTTTTCACTTGAATTGACGACAAACAGCTAATTGTATTCTCTTCATTTTCTTTCATTTGATACCCATGTCGGGGATTTTTAAAGAAAAAGGTAATCGGCCACTTTGTGGTGGCCGCCAAATTGGAATTAAAATTACGTCACATACCTTACTGTATTCTACTCGCCATTCTTTTTCATTTGATACCCATGTCGGAGGGTTGTACAGAAAAAGGTAATCCGCCATTTTATGGTGGCCGCCATATTGGATGTACCATGAAATTTAATAAACTATATTGCATTGTCTATAGAACCAAAGGTTTGTGCCAAATTTTGAGCATTACCGGATATCGGGGAAGGGCCGAAAAATAGATCGCAAAATTCCACTCCAGAAATATCCGCCATTTGATCGTGGCCGCCATATTGGATGTACCGAAAAATTTAGTATACTACATTGCATTGTCTTCAGAACCAAAGGTTTGTGCCAAATTTCAGTATCACCGGATATCGGGAAGTGGCCGAAAAATCGATCGCAAGATTTGTCCCACAGAAATATCCAGAAATATCCGCCAGTTTATGTTTGCCGCCATATTGGATGTACCATAAAATTGAATATTTTATATTGCATTGTCTTCAGAACCAAAGGTTTTTGCCAAATTTGAGCATCACCGGATATCGGGAAGTGGCCGTTTAATCGATCGCAAGTTTCCACCCTAGAAATATCCGCCATTTTATGGTGGCCGCCATATTGGATGTACCATAAAATTGAATATTCTATATTGCATTGTCTTCAGAACCAAAAGTGTGTTCCAAAGTTGAGCATTACCGGATATCGGGGAAAGGCCGAAAAATATATCGCAAGATTTGTCCCACACAGAAAACGAAGTTAATATAAAGCTTATAAAAATGCACTTCATTGGTATTCACTTTCTTTCTTTTTTTAATCTGCTTGTTTTTGTTATTTTGGCATTACAATAGCACCTCGCCTCGTTTGAAGCATGAACTGGCTCAAAAGAAAAAAGAGGCACCTCTTACAAACTCATTTTATAATCGGGTCCTACCCTTCCCACAAAGAAAGCCTAGACGGTAGGCCGCTGATCCGTAAGCTCCGCTGTCCCGGCTCTGGTGAGCACCTTCAAGGGACGTCTGGACTCAAACGTCATACAAACGGTTTGGTGATCTTAGTCAATAGCAATCTGAAGGATGCGGATCCCCAGCGATGACTCCTGTCTTATACATGGTCTTATACATTCCCTGGTGCTAGATCGGTACACAATTACCACCACTCCCTCGTACAAAAAAATCGACTTGTGATATTGCCAATAGAATGTAACTGTCTCTAGCAGTTTACCTCTTCCATTCCCACAGCAGGTTCCTCAGAGACTTCAGTTGGTAGCTCGGGGTTTCTGCTCCTTTGGTGAGTGGAGCGGAAATTGTCGCGGTTGCTTGTGAGGTATTGGGCACCACTGAGGGGACATTGAAAGTTCTGCTGGGGCTTTTCATTCACCCTAATTCTAAGCTGTGCCCAACCAACCAATCTAACCATCTGCCCACCTCAACTCGTCGACAGACCTTTGGCCCACAGAGAACGCCATCTCTGTGAATGATGGACGATGCACTTTGTGGAGTACTCTCCACTCCTGCACCCCCCCCCCCGGCCCTGTTTTTGACCCCTATCCATTTGATCATCTCTTGGGGACTTCTGTTGCAGTTGGGAAATTCCGCGCCACAGCATGCCGCGCGGCAGCAACGAGGCTTGCGCCTTCTTACGGCTTGAGGTCGTATAGTCGACGCAGGTGACCCGGTGGCCAGCTATCCCGCTCGCACTGTGACGCCTAGGAACTAGTGCTGCCCCAACTCGGCTATAACCTTCAGGAACCTCCCTTGCACGGCAAGGAATTGTTCCGAGGTCAAGAGAGTCTCCGAAAAATCAGTCGCACGGACACCGATTTTGACAATTTCTAGGCATACTAGGCTTCATTATGGGTACATCGACTTTAAACTTTTTGTCTGAAGGGTTTTCAGCCGGCTTTTCGAGCCGGACGACGAGCGTTATCTTTTTTTGCTGGGTTATTGAGGCCTGGATAGGATCAAGAAGATCTAACCCTCTTCTCTCCTTCTCGGGCGACACAGAGAGACAAGCAGCATCCTTACAAGAAGTGCCCAGCTTCCATAAACCGCCTAAAACGTTTGCAGGCTTCGCACCCGGCCTTCTTTCAACGGTCGTTTTTTCGGTTACCTTCTCCGATGGAGCAGAAGGTGTCCACGCTTCCGCAGGTGGGCCCTAAGAAAACCTTTTTTCAATGAAGCAGTGATCTCTGCCCTCATTGAAGAGGGATCACGAATATTCCCCTTAACTGGGGCCACCTTCGGCACCCTACTGCACAGGCTTAGTGATGTCCAATAGGCCTTAACGGTCCTGTTGGGGAACTAAGGAAGCCCCAAGAGTGTTTGAAGCGTTGATCCGCCTTCATAAGTTTTTCTTAATGTATCAACATTGATCCCACGAAATGCCCAAAAAACCGTCACAGATGGCAGAGCTTCGCACTACCCTGGGAAAACTAAGGCCTGGTTTACGGATTTCATCGTTAGTAGTTCGTTCACGCCTTGCGAATGCGGGTATTATCGAGTATGTGCTTTCTAGATCAACAGTATTTGGTCCGTTCCACGAACAGGCAGGGACAACTTGATGTCCACGGAGCAAAGCATAAGCACCTCTGACAGGATGTGACCTAAGCACCATGTACTCTCGATGTTGGAGCTCCCTTGGAGAGCTCCCTGTTTGTGGCTTGTTGGGGTCACACAGATGAAAATGATAGTGGTCTGTCGAAAACAAAGTAGTGACTATTGCAGGATACCTTTTTATACGCTTTATATTAGCTCCACCTGTATATATGTATGTATGTACATATGTATGGATGTATGTATGTAGACAAATCTTGCAACTTGATTTTCACCCAATTGCATATAACTGATCAACTTCAAATTGTGCACATATGTATAGTTCGCGTGACAATGCAATCTGACCATTTTGTGAAATAATCAAGATGGCGGTTCCAATATGGCGGCCTAATTTTGCTGTTGTGCTCCCGACCCCCGACATGGGTATCAAATGAGAGGGTATGACAAATAGAATGCAATTAGCCTTATGGCGTCATTCCAAATTCAAAATGGCGGCCAACACAAAATGGCGGATTAACTTTTTCTTTCTAACCCACTTAAAATGGGTATCAAATGAAAGGATATGACAAGTAGAATACTACAACCTGTGGGGCGTCATTGTAAATTCAAAATGGCTGCCGACACAAAATGGCGGACTACCTTTTTCTTTACAACACCCTCGATATGGGTATCAAATGAAAGAGTATGACGAGTAGAATACATTAAGCCATCTGACGTCATTTTAAACCTAGTATGGCAACTACCACAAAACGGAAGAAGACGCAAGGCTAAAAAGTAAAAAATTAAAAATGTATAGTTTAGCCAAACTAAAAAATACGCTTTTATTTTAAAATGAGCTGAAAAATATTGCACATATCTACAGTAAAACGCCAGAAATGCTTAGGTGTAAATTCGATGATTTTGAGTTTATTGCATTTTTCTATTCCGTATTTCCTTCTTTATCATTTCTTTCTTGACTTAAACTGAGCTGTGCTTATCGTACCGGCGAAAGTAATATGGTGGCCTCAACAAAATGGCGGAAGATATATGATAGACCAAAAAGTAGAAAATAAAAATATATAGTTTAAAAAAAATAAAAAATAAGCTCTTATTTTAAAATGAACTAAAAAAAAAAATTTTGAAGCTTTTATTGCTGCAGCCAGTATAGGGAACAACCTACCTTTCGAAATCAGGCAAATAATTAAATTAATGAAGTTATTGGTAAAAATTATAAATATAACTTACATAAATGTAAAAAAAGCGTGGGCCGCTAACGTAAAGCTCCAGTGTTAATAAAATAATAGCATATGTTGGTAAAGAGGCCCACGCTTTTTTACATTTAAGTAAGTTTTATAATTTTTACCAATAACTTTATTAATTTAATTATTTGCCTGATTTCGAAAGGTAGGTTGTTCCCTATACTGGCTGCAGCAATAAAAGCTTCAAAATTTTTTTTTTATTTCATTTTAAAATAAGAGCGTATTTTTTAGTTTTTTTAAACTATATATTTTTATTTTCTACTTTTTTTATTCCCATGTTTCTACATGAAAGGTTAGATATTAGTTATTAATAAAGTTTTTTTTCGCGATAGTGTACTTAATGAGCTGAAATTCCTATAGTGGGTATCCCAACTGAAGGCTTGTTTTAAATAAAAAAAAATTAAATCGAGTAAGGCCACTTGAAAGGTGAATTAATAAACCAACGAAATGTAGGCAAAGATCATAATCTGATACTTAACATTGCTTTTTCTGACTTCCACATCATATTTTACTTCATTTTAATAAAAAATAAAACCAAAAATAGATTCACATTTTCCTCGAACCACTTAAGATAGAAAAAAATCTCTTCTTTTTATACCTTTTTGTCATTCACAAGTTTCACTCCATCTGTTCCCGGTTCTATCCTACCTGTCCAACCTGTACACTACACTTCACATTAAAAATCGACAAGGATGAAAACGAAAAAAAAAATAAATATAGGAAATCCTCAAAAATCGCCTCCTCGTTCCTTTTATTTCAGAAATAGCTCACAGAACATCAGTCAAAAGACAATTTTTCGGGTTGTCCTGCTCTCCTTTACACCCCCGCAAGGCATTATTATTTCTTTTTCTCACAATATGTATTTTTGCATCTCATTTTAGAACATTTCAATTCTGATCGTGCTCCTCTACGCCTGGCGTATAAGTGTCAACGTCAAAAGATATGGAGATCTTGAGGACGTGTACTACGGTAAGTGATTTTTTCGTTGGCGCTAAAAGAAAAAAAATGTTCCTTCATACAAATTCTCAATAGATGCACAAACCAAGCCATATAAGGACCAAATAGAAATGTGTCCTGCGTTACTTTCATACATATGTACATACATAGGCAAGTCGAAAAATGAAATCCATTTATTTACCCTTGTCCTTAATATGTACGAATTCCATCAGTGCCTGCCTATGTTCTTTTTTTTCGGTGGCAGCGGCGGCGGTGGCATATCTTGACATTTATCCTGCGAGTAAATGTAAACATTTGACGGTGATTTTTTTTTATTTAAATTTTCCTAGGCTCAGGATAAAGGACCTATGAACGAGTTTTGAATATCCTTGGCGAAATATTTCCCTGCTGGGGATGGCACATGATGAGAGGATTTGCTTCAAGGAAGATTTTCTTTCTGCTTTTTTTTGTTTGTGTGTAGTAAATTCCTTTTTTTCGTTCTTATGTAAATGTTTGATTTTTCTATTTTACAGGAGTACAAATCGCGTACTTCGCCATCATTGGTACACAAATGTCAATGATAGTCCTCAGTGTTATGCTGATGTTCGGGATTTACAGGGTAAGTAAGTAAAGGATTTTTCCAAAAGGATTTTCAGTTATTGTGGTAAAATTTTTCTTTATTCTTTTTGTATTATATTTTCTTTTATAACATAACACGGAATGGAATGTTAAGCCCTTTTATTTTTGTTAACTATTTGTTAAGAACGACAAATGGCTTTTAATTACACTCATATATTGAAATAATGAACTTTGATAAAAAAAACCATTTACCAAATTTATTATTTTAGAGCTAGGAACATTGCAACAAAACAATAGCTTTGAACTTCAATAGCCTTTCAATAAATAATGCTAATAAAATTTAAACCAACTTTATTAATGACAGTAAGACAGAGCCTTTTTTACTGACACTCGCAGTATAATCCATTTGCAAAAAATGCTAAATTAAACTAAACCACGTCGGTTTAAAAATTTCATCCACCAAACATCGTCGTGGGGCTAGTGAGGGCTCAAGAACTGGTGGCAGCGGTGGGATCCAAAGAAAATAAATAAAGAAATCTTTTTTTCAGAGTTTTTTTCAATCCCATTTACACAAGAAGGTTTTCTGTCTATGTCAATATAATTTTAGGGTCTTAAGGTGTAAGCCTCGGATTTCCTCAGTCTAAGACATTACAGGTGAAGAAGTATAAGATGAGAAGGTTGGAAATGAGCAGATGCAAGAACACATCACGGACGTTCGTGGGGCATGTTATCCCCTATTGTTGCTGCCTTGTAAACCTTTTCTAACCTTTTCACATTATAGATCCTGTTCAGTGCTAGCCACCGCCCCACGAGCCATATGTGAGGATTGGAAGTACCACGGCTGCGTACATCTACAATACCATTTTGGTTTGAGACCTTATCTTGTACCGAACGTGCTCGTACGTACAATCATCATCAGGAGTTCCACGGCCTCCTTGGCTTCCTCCAGCTTTCGCCTCCATGATTCTCGATCTTTGGCCCGTCTTTTCGAGTTTCTTATTCCTAACTGTCTAAAGCCTTCCTCGACGTCGTCTATATATCTTTTCTTAGGCCGACCTGGTCTCCGTTTTCCTGACCGTGCTCTCCCCAGCACTATCTTTGCCGGGTCCGTTCCGCACCTCGTTCGACATGACCAATCCATCGTAGATGGAAAAAAATTTTTTTGGAAGAAAAATAAACTGAAAAATTTTGAGAGTCGGGATTAATACCTGTGACACACTATACTTTCATTGTGGTGGTAACTTTCATTATTATGGTCAAGGAAATGATGGGGTGACACATTACACTTTACTTTCATTTGCATCCGGCGTATCAAGTGAGGATATAAACCTGCGTGTTTTTTTGCTTTAATTTTAAGCTGTTTTAATTTGGAATATTTAAAAAATTTTTTTTTTTTAAGTAGTAAAGAAGATATCCTTGCAAATTGTTGCTTAACTAACGTGAAATCAAATTATTTTATTTTAAAATGTTGTTTCCAATTTTCCAACAGATGTCACCTAACCGAAATTACAGTCCAAATGAAAGTAAAATACTTTCATTTTGGACTATCATTATGGTGGGTTTTTGGCACGATAATGAAGGTTACTTTCATTATGATGGTATATGTGTCACAAATTCTTGATGAAAGCTAGTCGATTTTGGGTCGATCCCTGAATTTTATATTGTGGAGAAAGCACGCAAGGCGAGATAATTTAGTCAAGGCTTAGTGTTTGGTAACATCGTGGATAGCAGACATAACAATCAAAACGAAATAAGGAACGCCCCCCTGAAGTGGAGTTAGGAGCGGACAACCCCCAAATTACTCATTGTCATCAGGAGAACTCAGCTTTCAATTAGTCAATAGGAAGGATTGGCAGTCTGAGAGCTAATCATTTAACTGCAAGAAGAACCTAGGGTGAATCACAGTTTCTTTGGGATGGTCTCTATTAACAGGCATCAGTTTATATAAAAAACCCAGGATACAGGTATATTTTTGTGGAGCAGGTATAGTGCTGTATAGTATCAAGTGAGGCGCTGAAGGTGGCCCGGAAGCAGGTGTTGCGTACGTTTTTTTGAAGAGATGATAAGAAAATTTCGGAACTTTTGCCGGATTAGATGTCATTCAGTCATCCATTTTAGCGTCTGGTGTCCCCCATAAGACGTGCCTGCGACGCATTACCCGAGTCTTATGCCTGCACTACACATCGAAAGATACATCTGGGAGATGATCCACAGATGCATCCGGGAATAAATCCGCGAGCCGTCCACACGTCCGCGTATCAATCAGTCTGTGTTGATCATCGGAAGACGCAAGACATCAAGTACTTATTTTTGGGGTTCCACAAGCAGTTCTCACCTTGGTATAATTCTATAAACTTGAAAGTTTCCTCGGTGCTCATTGTCATTGAAGCCATTTTCAAAACAATACACTTCAAAACAATACACCGACGCGTCCACCTGCATTCAAAATGCGCACAACACTGATGCGTCGGCAGATGTGTGGACACAAGCCTTGCGTTCGCTCTGACGTCTGGCTCAAAATCCGTCAAGAATGGATTCAGGACAGACGTATCTCCGGATGTTAAATATTGTCCGGAGACGAGCAAAAACCCCCTCTACACATCGGCGGATGTATCCAGGGCTGAGGCATCTTCCGATGTGTAGTGCAGGCATTAGGCGAGAAACACAATTGGAGCTTTTCTGCCAGCTTGAGCTTTTGGCATACGGAAAACCACGCATCTGGTCACAATAACAGCTTTAGATTTTCGGTCAGCCGAAATGCCGATTTTCGGTCAGCTCGAGCTTTAAAAAATTTAAAATTTTCGGCTGGCTGCTGTCATTATCTTTTATTGATCTGTGCTTCGCTAAACGGGGGAAAATGTCGTCGCGTTTTGTCTGCAAAATTTTATTTTATTTACAAGCCAGCCGAAAAGCTGGCAGAAAAGCTCCAATTGTGTTTCTCGCTTTAATCTTCTCGCTAAAAACTTCTGCGTATATGTGGACTCATTTTTTGAAGTAACCGCCCAAGCTCAAAAGTTTTCTGCTAAAACTTGATATATAAAATTGGAGTATAAAAATTGTGGTTTTTTTCTATCTGGTGCCAAGATCCTGCCAACTGGACAATAATGAGGCAAACCCAGCTATAAGAAGGTCGATGACGTCACTACGAATAATTAATAATAATTAATTCTCAAAACACTTAACCATTCTTTTAAAAAAAAATCCCAGTCCGGATATATGATGTTGTTGAATATTCTCGATTTGGCCAAAGCGACGTTGTTTCTTCCCTTCTGTTTTAAAACCGAGTCCAGTGGGTAACCCCCCCTACACCCAACATACACCAGATCATCTAATACATTCTGTTGTTAAATTGTTGTTGTTGCAACGGCTGTATAAAATTTGTTTAACTTTAAGAGTTTTGAAAATAATGTATGTATTTTGAAGTTCTACTTACACTGTTTACCTCTTTATTAAGCATGGAGTGCTAAGTTCCCTTTTTTTGGGTTTCCAGGATGGTTGAGAGGGAGATTTTTTTTGGGGTTCTCACGTCGTTGAGTCAACTTTGTTACAGGTTCCACAATGCCTTAGGGGTTAAACAGGACACTCTGTGAGGAGTGACCGAAGACCGGCAATGACATGAAGATTTTTCACACAGACATGTAGGTAAGTGGTGAACCATATAGGTATCGGTCCGGTCACACCCCCCACGACCCGTTCCGTCGAGCTAGCGTTTACTGTGTGACCGGCATAACACCCCCCTAACGGTTATTTCGGAGGATTAGGGAGGGTGAGTTTTTTTTAAAAATTTTTTAAGTCTGCGATTGCTGTCCGGATCAGTTCTTCAAAGCTGCTGATGAAGGAAGCATGACCAAGCATGATGGTAGCCATCCTTGCTGTTACCAGCAAGGGGCTCCATTGTGCTGGTACAACATTAAATATAGTTTATCCTGAAGCTCTTTGAAAAAATACCGTAACGTTTGTTGAATGACTGATTATATGCATTACATTTTTTTTGCTCCTTCTGTTCGTCTCAAGCCGAAATGTAAAAAACAGAGAGGAAATGTGTGTGTAATGTATTTATTAGATATTTTTAGGGCACCAAATTGTGCATTTTTGGGCCAATGGCAAAATTGATTACTCTTTTTGGCGCTTTTTTTTTGGAACAAAAAATTTGGAGGGGAGGAAGGCGCCATGAGCGAATTTCTGCATAGGGCGTATGTTCCCCGGCATACCAAAATCTATGCGGGCGATTCTGAATATGTTTGGCTAGGTATCTATAGTGCACGCAGTACGCAATTTTTCATGATCGAATTTTAAAAAAGTTGTAACATACTCTTAATTTTTTAAGTAATCCAAAATCAGTTTTTGCAGATTTGTTCTTTTTTTCATTATACCTTTTTCCTACCGCGGACTGTGCACACATAGTGATTGTGCTCGAGAATCCGCTCTCGAGATTTCTCGAGATTTATAAAGAAAATTGGATTCCCAATTCTCGAGAATTTCGAATCTTAATATTTCGGAATTCCCATTTCCCGAAGAAAATCATTAGGAAACTCGAGATTTGAAATTTAAAAAAAATCATAAATCTGTTATATTTTTATTTCCCCTTCCACGGTTCTTGAAGGCCCTTCGTAGACTAGTCCATCAACATCAGTTCCCGTTCATAATACTAAGGGCTCTCTCACACTTGCGGTTGTGCACGCGATTTGGATTCGATTTTATTGCTTTTATCGCTAAGTGAACCAATTTTTGATGATGATTCAGTTTTTTTTAATCGAGAAAAGCAGTAAAGTCGCGACCAAATCGCGCGAATGATTGTTTTGTAGTACACTACTGCATAGGTATTGCAGTCCCTACACGAAAATATGCAGAAAACAGAATACAACGTGTAATATCCGAATTATTAAAATCTGTCTTTTTCTCCAGCTTTAAAGTGTCTGGCGGAAGTTAGAGCCCACCGGAGGTGTCTGCAGGGGCGGATCCAGAGATCTGTCTTGGGGGGGGGGCGAAGGTACTTACAAAAGTACTTATAATAACTAAAAAAAAAAGGTCGTAGCAATCCAATGAGGTGATTGTAATGTAAGTTTACGATACAATAAAACTTAATATATATTTTTAATTTAATTATTTACTTTGATTTTGGCGCATTGAGTTATATGAGTATACGAGAATTAGCAGCTTATGTCAAGGTTTTCTTACGCTCATACGGTTGATTCGTTGTTAATTTTTATTTATTTATTTTTTTTTTTAGTTTTGAGTACTGGATTATGTGAATTTGGTTCGTTTGGCGTTTAGGGTATTCCGGGTTATGTGGGTTTGGTTGGCTTGGGGGGCGATGGCCCCTACCGCCCCCCCCCCCCTTGGATCCGCCACTGGGTGTCTGGCAGTAGTTTATATTCGTTTCAAATAGTATTCTATGCAATATAAAAAGCAGCCGTAAGAATTTAACCCAGCTTTGTAGGTATTTTTTGTACCTTTAGGGCCTAATATCTACAAAAGGGCCCATTTTCCGGGCTATCGAGTGCGGATACGTTCTTAACTGCGTATCACACTATGTATTTGTACTCTATATACGAAATATCAGCTTTAAGAAAATGACGTAGGTGTGGCGGGCCTGGGCTCTCGAACTAATAGACTGTTTGTGAGTTTTAAAAAGCTCTTTTAAGACTTTTTCTACCAAGAGGTGTCAAAAGACACTTTTCAAATTTTACCTTAACATTATTCTCTAAGTTTAATCATTTCTCCACAATTAATTTTTTGACTTTTCATACAACGGTTGTTAAATTAATTTAGCGATATCATTTTCCTCCAGCTCATCCTGGATCTAAAAATAAGCATATGGTATACCTATTTCTACCATGAGGTGTCTTTTGACACCTCAACGATTTAAGGAGCAACGGGAACGGGCTTGCAGTGCGAAAAGTATTCGTGTGGAAAGTTTTTAGTAGGGCAACCATAGATTTGTAAAAACTGTGGTATTGAATAAGGAAATTTTTTTATTACAATGCTGTTTTTATTTTTTGTTACAAAGATAGAGACTGAAAGTTCTTGATATTACAATATTTGATTATCTTTCCAATAAAAATAAAAAATGAAGAAGGTAATATTTGTTTTATTACATTGTTCCCATTATATTGCTCAAAATATCTATATTTAACTGATAATTTGAAATCCCAACAGTTTTCGCAATTATTTGGATTCAAACGCAAAGGTGTCAAAAGACACCTTTTGGTCGAAATAGGTATACACAAACTCGTGGTAGAAATAGTGTTAAGAAATACAGTCAGTAATTATAAGGCAAAACATTATACTTTTTCTATATTATTCAAGATTAAATAATATAAAGCAAACCAATTTTTTCTGTTTTCATTTTTCATAGTTTTTCTGCATCTTTCAATTTTTTTTATTAACAGGTATTTTTTAATTAGACGATTTTCGGATTTCGAGATTCTCGAGTTTCTCGAGAATTGTCGACAGAGAATCTTGAATCTCGAGAAATGAATTATTTTCATATTCGGGAATTCCCAAATCCCGAAAATGCAAAAAGTACGGGAAAACACAATCACTATGCACGCATAATCTTTTTTTATTGAAAGGCGTTGCAACGCACGCGGGTTTTTGCTAGTTAAGTAATAAGATGGGGTACTAGTTTCAGTATTCTTTTCAGGATTAATAAGTCCTGGTTTTTTCTCGCAAATATATTCTATTAAAAATTTAACCTAAGAAGGTCAATCCTACTTTTAACGTTAACTAAAAATCAAAAAGCTTGTTTCAGTCTTATCCCTTAAATTGATAAAAAAAAATCTTCGCGGAACTTCCAAATTTTTCTCTGCTATAGAAGACTTGTATTTAAAATTTTAAATAGAAAATTTGGGGGAAAAATACACGAAGTAAATTAAATCAATCAACTAATGTGCAGAACCGTTAATAATTATTACTATACCTTCTAGCTAACAAACAACAAGGCTCTACGATGAAAACGATCGTGGTCCCAATGAAAAGGTAGAACGTTTCCATGAAAATCCTGAAAATCCTTATTTAGTCTGGTAGAAAATTAACAAGGCGCCACTTCAAAGGACACCCGAAAATAATTTAGCTTCTGCTCTTAATTGTGATAGTGGTGGTGTGATGGCACCTTTTTTTTATAAAAAAAAATCCTGTCTCAATTTTCCTTGCTTTTCTGTAGGTGTATTTTGTCACAGGAGCAGAAAAAAAATAAATAAATAAATAAAAATAAAATTGCTTTAAACATTTATTTACTTAAAGGCCAGTCGACATACGGGTGGGGGGATTGGAGAAAAGAAAATGTTCCAGTGAATATTGAAGATTTTCTCTCGTATAACAATAAAGCCACAACAAGGACACTGTGGACCTTTTTGGAAAGATTTCGATTGTCCTTTGAAGTCCCTCTATTTTCTAATATACTGTTGTGTGCCTGTCCTAGAGTAAACAGCTTGAGCAGCTCGTCTTCTTCGTTGATATTTATAGTGAACAATGGGAAAGTTAAAGAGATAAACTGGCGAAAGCATCATAATGGGGGCCGAAGAAGGAAAGCTGAATGCTTTTAGATTTAGCCATTTCCTGTTTGTAGGAGGTAGGTCCTCTCGAACAGCATCCAGCACTAAAAGTGTACAAGTTGGAAATAGGATTCATCCAGGCTCCGTCACCTTAGATATAACGAAATGGAATCGATTTGTGAGTAGAAAATTTATTGTTTTTCCTTGGCGATGATGGTCCGGGTGTATCTTAAATATGAGACGTCCTTTATTCCCCGACCAACAGCAGAGGGGTGTGGGAATTTTCGTTGTTTTTGGTGGTAGGGGGTAAGAAAAAGGGAAGCCAATGTGGATTCTGCTGATTGCCCTGACAAAAGGAAATTATCAGCTTCAAAAACATGCAAATACTCTCTCAATTTGCCAAGCAATTTAAAATGTTAAGTGGAAAAGTGTGTAATGGAAGCAAAATCATTTTGGTTGTTTTGAGTGGGAATTTTGACTTTAAGAGCGGTTTTCTTTGTTTGATCTTCTTTTAACAAGCTTTTTTTGTTAGTCGGGGCATCTTTCCTAAGCAGAGAAAGGAGAACAAACAATTTTTATAAAATTTTGTTATGATATAGCTTAAATTCTTGTGGTTTAATATAGACTGTAAATATCGTAAGAATGAAGAGAAATTCATCGTTATTTAATCAAGGATCTATTAAACCGTAATTTAATTTTAAAAAGCCACAACAGCCTGGTTTATCCAACAATTTACATCATTATTAATTTTCTCTTCAGTTTGAACACTTTAATACCCAATACATAGAAATATAAACTCAGGAGTCACCCTTCATACTAGCAATCTGCCATGTCATTCACATCGTAATGCAATGTCTAAATGAGGAGACGTCGGACCATGCCCTTGAGCTTGAACTCTTGGACACTGTAGGAGCTCAGACCAAAGAGATGAAATTTACACGAAGCCTTCTGTATCAAAAATCAAAACAACAATTTTTTGTAACAGGGACTCGATTTCGCAAAGGCGATATCCTTAATAGCAGCCGGCTGAGCTGGGGATGAAACCGTCGGGGTTAGCTGGAATCAGCTTAGTCGGACCGTAGATGAACAAGGAGGTGTACCGTCTGCAAGGTGAAGAAAAGAACTGATCTAAGCGAAACTTTGGTACCCTATTATTAACCGATTAAACCGGCAAGATATCCTATTTGGGCTACACATAAAGTAATTAAGTAGTAGAGTGACCTACATACACTAGGGAGCGCTTGATTACCCTCACTTGAAATTTCGATTTGAAACATGTTGACAGTGACTCTAGTCGTGCTAAACATTTTTTAAGTTGGTTCTAGTCTGTTATTTCATGGTTCCTAGTAATGAAAATTACTGAAAGAAAAAAAGGAACGGGAAACCCAAATTTTTGCATTTTACGTGCTTTGAAAGAGGAGCACTTTATTACCCTCAGCCATTAAAAAACCCGTAAAACGAATGTATTTTATTTTTTTTTTATTTTTTTTTTGTATTATTAATATTTTGTTGGTCCTCCATTTTGTTAATTCTTATTCCTCCAATGTTATTAATTTTTTAGAAATCCGGTTGAGTTTATGAGGTGTTGGGGATTTGGTTTAGAGTTGGGCCGGACTTACACGAGGCAGTACATTTGTCCCTTACACTAAAAATTGTACTAAGGCTCTAATTTTTTTAAATGTCCCGGTTCAAAAAAAATATCTTACTGGTATATGAGCGTGTACATAGATAAAAGATTGTGTGATTATAAATACGTACTGGAGAGACATTTCTTATATTTGTTTTGCGGCAGCAAAATTTCCACCTTGAAGGCGAGGTGAAATTGTAAAATATAAATATACATTGTTGTGAAGACATAGCTTTCATACCTGCTTTTTCGTGAGTCGGCGACGTCGTAGAATTGGTGAGCCTTTTAAAATCCTCTTCACGGTGCCTAAACTTGCATTAACTCCGACTTCAGTTCCAATTTCTCTGGGCTGGGATGTATATGACCCTGTTCGCAGGACCCGACTCTTTTCTCTCAAATTTTAACATCAAACTTGCTAATAACTTCAAAAGTAAAAACCGTAGGATAAAAATTGTCCAGACATTATTCATAGGAAATTGTCCGAGCTTTCCAATTTTGTAAAAAAAAAATTAGTTAACTAGGTATTTTTTGGAGAAAAAGGTGGTTCTAGTTGAAATTTTAGTTAAAAAAAACGAAATTTTGACTTTGATGACTCATTGGTCTGGAAGTTGGTAAGGTACCTTGATTTTGACAGTTTTGGATAGGTGGGAGTATTCTGCGTACACTGATATCTTATTCATGAAAATAGCTCAAAGATATACAAAAATACAGGGTGATATGTAAACCTCTACCAAAAAAAACTTCAAAACACCCCAGCGGCTAAACCGTTACGATTTCACCACCCTCCCATACGATTTTTTGTTTGTCTATTCAAAACCTATCCACAGCCGGTCGTTTTGTTATGTTATGCAATACACCCTGTATATGTGTAGTTGTTGCGCCCAGGCCCGCCACATAGGGGGGCAACTGGGACGAATTGCCCCGGGCCCCCGGCTAGAGGGGGCCCCGAGAATAGATTGAAACCCAAAAAGTTAAAACCCCATATCCCTGCATACTAATCGCCTAGGGGCCCCGAAACTATCTTGAAACCCAAAAAGTCAAGACTGCCCTATCCCTGCGTTCTACTTGTCAAGCAAGCACTAATCTAGAGCCTGAAACCCAAGCATGCAGCACTCTAAAATATATGTTATGTTTGTATGGATATGGATTCTTTTACTCATCATACTTAAATAGTAAACAATAGAGGAGAGAAAACTTACCCAGTGGGAAATGAAGCTAGAACACTCTTATCCCAGTTCTATATCTTTTTTAACATTGCATGATCGCAGTGGGGAGCACTCCTTTTACTGCTGCTTTTTTTAAAGAATCGTTTTTGAAGCAGTTACAAAAGTAGAAAAAATTTTCTAACCCTCCAATTTATGTTGTAACGCCTGTGGATATGAGAAACAACTGCAGTGTCGAAAAGCTTTATATATTTGTTCACCTTGTGCAATTGCCTTTTCGTCCTTCCAAACGCGAGTGTCGACAGCGGCTTTACCAAGCGGTCCCCCAACTAAGTACCAACCGCGTTCAATATGCTGCTTGACCAACGCATCGAACGACATTGTTTTTTCCCTCTGGGATAGCTTGGATTGATTCTGCCAAAAAAAAAATGAGAGCTGAGCCCCAGAGCTAAGCACAAAGGCCTGTCTACATAAACCTGTTCCATTCTAGGTTAAACTATGTAACTATGTAACGTTTCACGGGTGGTGTGTTGTAGCTGGCAGCCATCCGGAATTTGGAAATTTCTGATTATTCTCGAGCTGGTTGAGCCATTAGCTGGAAATGTTCGGGGAGCCAGCGGAAGATACAACCAGCGCTGGTAGCCAGCTAAGCGGAAACCCCGCTTTAAAACCGACTGTTCGGTATCTATAGTTAATGCCGTGAATGAACTTATTCTTAAGTTACCACAATTATTTTTAGTCAAAGATTTTTTGGAATTTCAAAATCCTTAAAGGGCCCCCAAACATATTTTAGCCCCGGGCCCCCCAAGGTGATGTGGCGGGCCTGGTTGCGCCCATGGTGTCTACCATATCTTTGTACCATCTGTGCGACCTTCTAATCGGCGTTGGCTGTCAGCTTCATATCGTATAGCAGAATCTTCTTGAACATTTACCCATACAATGTCTTAAGCTCCTGTCTTCTGGCTACAAAGTTTCTGGGCTGTTCCCCTCCGGATGCGCCCACCACCATGCTGAAGGTGGTGCGTTGTTGTCCATATGGGTGTAATTCCTGACATGAGGTCCTTTGCTGGTGTGCCACTGACAAAACTAACTAACATCTGCCAAAGATCCTACTTCTGTCCTTTGAAACATGTTCACTGTCCAGTAGTATTCTTCTTCGCCCCAGCTTCGCTGTTGATCATCTATTTAAGTTGCTCGATATTTACTTCGGTCTATGATGAATTACCTAGTTTATAGCTACTCCAAAAATAATTCGAATTATGGATCATACAAAATTTTTTGTTGTATAAACGGGGTAATTCGAATTGTGGCTTAAACCGAAATTTTTCGGCTTAAGCCAAAGTTAGAAGAATGTAAATTAGCCGTTTATACGTTAATTCGAAATTTTGGCGTAAGTTTCAGTTAAATCGATTTAATTTTGCTGCTATAAACTTGGTAAATGATATCGTAGGCTGGTCTCTGGGCTTCTCACCGTCCATACACCTTATAAGATTTTGCGTCTATACGAATTTTAAGAAATCTATCGTGTATAAGAATATCTTTGAACAAAATCTTGTCGTTGATACTAAAATATTGCTTGATTCTGAACGTAGACGCGTTAGAATTAAGATGAATATTTACGGTTACCTAGATGGTAGTCTGTAAAGGGCACAAACCTGGTTAATTTTACCATTGTTTGTAATGGACACCAGGTTTAAATTTCTAAAATAAATGAAAAATAAATAAATCATTATGTGCCTTTCTAATAAACCAAACCTGAAAATGGCGATACAAATTCCGAAATGGTTGATGTAGCTGACGTCCTGTACCTCAAGGGGATGAAGTAATTCAACAAAGGTAAATCTACCCGTAATTTACAGCACAAAAAAAACTGTTAAGGGTTATTTCGCAAAAGGGTAGTTTCCATTTTCAATCTTTCCAAGTTTTCGATTCTTGATTATTTTAAAATAGAACGTTAAAGCTTTACCGGCTCAACACTCTTACTCCATTAATTAACAGAGAAATTAGGGTCGAAATATAAATAAAATTTCCTGCTACACAATGTCCTATAGCTAACAAAATTTTGAGTGGCTATTTTAATAATGAAAATGTTTTAATAAAGTTTAATTAGTATTTTCCTTGTTCGCACACTTAACAGTCCACTCGTGCATGAAACTTTATAATTTTCAACCCTTCCAAAATCCATTTTAGCGCGCGTCATTCATATAGCCAATCAATAAAATATTTAAAGGATAATAAATGTCCTTTTATATTACCATTTACGTTTTGTATAGACCGCCATTGACACTTTCTGCATCTCTTCTGATGCTATATGAAAATGCAAAACCCCGCACAGTTTTAAGCTATTCGATTTGCATACGATGTTACATTTTGCAAGGGTAATGCACCATTTCGTATGCAGTGTTCATGGCAGAATGTCATGTGTGGATGGCCTTAATCGGATTCTCAGTGCATCTAATGTACTGTGAATTTTAGACTTTGTTAACTTTTTTACAACAACAAAAAAATACCCTGCATTGCAGCTGCAACTTTTGTAATGCTAATAGGGTTGCGAAATCCACTAAAATATAGTGAAGATGTGTTTATTATTTTCGATGCTTTTAGCAGGACAATGCTTTATTGTGAGTACAATAGGCATGCATTAACGAAAATTCATTGTAAATGCAGTGGAGTGTTGTGAATATATGGCTTCGTATTTGTGGATATATACATTATTATATACTAACTAAGTTTCAACTCAACTTTTTTTATCTCCCCGAGTAAAAATAAAAAACGGCCTTATAAAGGGCGAACACCGGCCGCTTGGCTTTTTACGGGGCATATGATGGCCGTAGAGTTTTTAACCATTTTTAATGAGAGCACATACGGCCATACGACGGCCAAATTTGATCAAAAGATTTAAAAGGCCAAGTACTGAGCTGTAGAAACGGGCATTCGACGGGAAATTTGAGCCAAAAAAAGAATCTGCACCAAATGTATTGTTGAATGTGTTTTATGGGAGCTTCATCATTTTCGTTATGTACAATGGTTCTTTCGATTTATCCTACTTAAAGATATCGATGCACAAAAGAAACGAGCTCGCCAGTCGTCGGTTTGTTGTACGTGAAGTGTGTGGTGCGTGTTGATTTATATTTTAGTGGGAAATTTTGCTATTTAACGGCTTGAAAAAAAAACACACCCGAAAAAAATCAAGCATTTAATTGCAGTGAAATATATTTTCTTATAGGCGGGCGAATATCCACGTTGCTGCCACTGTACCACCGTCGTATACCCGTAATAGCAACCATACGGCCGCCGTACCACCGTCGTATGGAGTCAAAAAAAAACATGGCGGTCACTTTTTGGCAAAAAAATGACTCAGAAACTGGTTTTTTCGAGAGAAAAATTTTTGTTCAAACAAAACGAAATGTTATTCCCCCCTACAAAAAAGCCCTCCTGTCATTTTTTCGGTAAATCGGATGGGCTTTCTCGCAAGCGAAGTTTAATAACCAACTGTACTCCACAATGTTGTTGCTTTTTGTCTAAATTCTCTTTTGCCTACTGTGATTTCCCTTTCTTTTTGCTCCTAGCAAAAGGGAATTTCAAATAAAACAACAGCAACCACACAGCTGTCAAAAAGTTGGCTGAAAAATCCATTGAAAAAGTTGGTTGGAAAAATCCTCTCTCGCCCTCTTCTATACAAAACGATGTTTTCAGCGTGTGGAAGCCCCCAAGTGAATTGAGCCCGATCCGAGGGGTTTGTGAATCGATTCACTGAATCGATTCAGTGTTTGAGATCGAACTAAAAAATCGATTATTTCACTCTAAAAGATCGATTTTTCGATTAATCGTTTTTAAATCGACATGCCTAGTACTTCGTTAAATGGGAATCAAAAAATATGTCAAGGAAAGGGGTAGATGCCGCAGTGCCGTTTAACCGACTGCTCATCTACAAAGGTCAAAACACAATTGCGACTGCGACGGCGGACGGCGAAGTCGGTCGTTTAGCGCAAATGTAAAACAACGTTGTATAACGAAATTACAACTGCAACCAGGCCCAGCCTTAGAGACCCAGGGCCAGGGCCCCACATCCCACTTGACATTTGGGGCCCCACATCCCAAAGCCATTTAGGAAATTTAGCAAACAAACTGCACTAGTACACTATAGGCTCCTACACCGTGCAACCGATCTTAATGAAATTTTAACCGTGTGCTTTTTACATTCAAACTTAGAACATAGGCTATTTTATTACTTTCTAAAGCCACTCCTAGATGGCGCTGTCATGGAGAGCTTCGTTGAAAATCATCGCAGAGCTTTGAATTTTTGCATGAAGTTCCGTGAAGGTCTCCTATGATACACCTCGAAGCCCGATTTTCGAAATTCAAAATGGCCGCCGAAATATGACCGAAATTCAAAATTGCCGCAGAAATATGGTTGAATTTGCCAATTTTATTCCGATTCCAATGAAAGTGGGTATCTATGGGTTTTTAAGTTAAACTTATAAATTCAAAATGGCCGACGAATTTGCTAATTGTGTTCTGATTCCAATGAAAATCTGTATCTGAGGTTTTTTAAGGTAGCAAATAACGACTTTATGATCAAAATTTAAATTCAAAATGACCGGACCAATATGGCCGACGAGTTTGCAAATTGTATTCCGATTCCAATTACAATCGGTATATGGTAGTTTTTAAGGTAGTAACTAACGTTTGAATTCGTGAGGCCAATATGGCGGAAGAATTTTGCCAAATAAGCGTCATTTCCCGGTTAGCTGTATGTAGGGTGTTCAAGAGTTGGAAAATCGGAAAATCTTGACATTCTAGCTACAAATGGAAAAACATTGAATATAGTGCATCCTGAAGCTCTCTAAGAAATGGGTTCAGAATTGATCAACAAGATTTTTTTTTGGAAAGATGGTAACGAGAAACGGAAATGTGGGATGATTTATGTATAATGGATAAGAAGGCTTATGGGAGCAGCATAGGCGCAGCGGGTCTAAGCTACACTGCAAACCCCAGAATATTTTTTCCGTGTGAATTTAACACACTACACACTTCATAAGCGTTTAAATTCGGCTAATCGTGTTAAAATATAGCGTATTAGGAATAAACCGTGTTTAAATAATGCGGATAAAAAGCCATACGTGTAAAAATCACACACAAGCAGCGTATAATATTTTTTACACGCTAAAGAAATTGTAACGTTTTTTCGTTTTACGTCTTAAACGTGTGAAAATCACACATTATGTGTCATTTCACACACTTTACTACATTAACACGCATGGGAGGATAACTTCAAGGAAAGTTAGACAGTTGCAATTCTTTATTTAAATACTCCATGACCAGAGAGCTCCACGACCTCTTTTTACAGTCAGTCGGAAACAGAACGGCGTCGAGACAAGTCATTGTCGTTTACATCGAAAATTTTAAGCTTTCGGTAACGATTTCTCTAAGTTTGCTGCCTGAAAAACAACGCTCAAAAAGCTTCACTCAAAAGCTTTAAAGTAATACGTTTGGTGAGCTTTAAACACACGCATTAAGTGTGTTAAATTTTACACACTTTTCGCGCATTAAAAATTAACACGTTTTAAACGCGTAAAAAGTGACTACAGGATTTTACACTCAAAATGCGTTTTTAAATCACACACTTGGGTTTGCAGTGTAGTTATAAATAAAAATCAAAAATAATATAAACTTTTTAGAATCGTACGGCAAACTTTCTTCTGTGCAAAAGAACGGATGACGTCATCAGACTGCACTATTTCTGACTCTATGTACATTAGAGAGTGAATTTAGCGCTGAAAATGACCGTTCTGCCGAGCAGTTTGACTCTGGTGTACACAACAGCATTCGGAGCGCAATTCCTATGTTTGGATAAATGTGCAAAAGCCTTTTTCCAATAAGTATTTGTATAAGTTCAATGAAGATAACTCTATAACCTCATCCGACGGCAAATGAGCTCGCAGGTGCAGACACTCATTTTCCAAAGTCTCATCCAAATCCCCGGATAGAAATCTGTAAGGTTCCTGGCTCCTTCGCGGATGTCTTTCGATTCCACACGATGTAGTTTCGTAAGAAAGTCAAACTTTTTGCTTAACTCCTCATAAGCAGATCCGCGTCTCCGTAGTTCTGCAATCAGCCTGTGTATAATGACGTTAAAGATCGTAACTCTGAAAGTTCGGTCTCGTTTTCCTTGACTTCGCCGAACTGGACTTTACGCTTGCGTTTCCTCCGCTATGCATACCTATTTTCGCCGGATTTTTCAATAGCTTTCGACTCATAATGGTTAAAGATACTACTGGATTTCCTGAAGTCTTCTAGGTATGTTACCAAGGACTGATAAAGTTCGGCGATCGTACCCAGGTCGATTTTTACAGATTGCAGAGACTTGCTCACTTTGTTGAACCTTTCCAGGATGTCATTCCAGAGAAGGGCCAGAAAGCAAGTTTCCATGGAGTCTAATGAATTCAGAAGACCTGAAGCCTCAGGACGCGTAGATGGTTTTTCTCTTGTGTTATTGGGAATTATCTGAAGAGGTGCCATGATCTCATCCCAGAAGCAACATAGACTTCGGCAGACGCCAGCTCGACCAGACCATCTTGTCTGAGAAAGACTCTACACGATCGTTGAATTTGGCTTCAGTTTCGACAACAAAATTTCCCATCTGTGTGTCGATACCGAAAAAAATTGTACAATGACTGCAAAGTACCGAAGCAGCTTGACAAGACTGGGCCCCACATGACCCAACAAGATTCAGCGAGTGTACCGAACAGGGAACGAAAACTATCAAAGGATTCACTAGTTTTATTGTCGCTTGAAGACCAGAATATACACCCGACATATTGCTGGCGTTATCATAAGACTGCCAGCGGCAATTGGCAATATCCAAGTCGTGGTTTTTCAATGTCTCTAGGACGATTTTAACCAGGTCTTCTGCTTTATGGCCACAATTTGGAATGAATCTCAAAAATCGTTCAACAGGACATCCGTCTTCAGAGACAATCTCACTATAAAAGAAAGCTGATCTATGTGGGAGTTATCAGGAGTAGAGTCAACAGAGATGGAGATATTTGGCATGTTTTATCTCAGTCACGATCGTGTTTATGACCTTTTCTACCATGATATTGATCATTTCATCGCATATTTTTGTCGAAAGATATGATGTTGTTCCACTGCCTTTGTTACCGTGGACTTTCATGTGAAGTCCAGAAATCGGTCGAACTCGGCCAAAAGTTCTAGGGTTATAACATAGTTCCCACTGTTTTTCGATCCAAATCCCTCATGGAGACCTCGGGTCGGGGTAGCTGGGTGGGTGAAGCCCCTAGGCTGGCTGGGCCTAGGCGGAAATCTGGGGCTGACTTCAGCGGCACTGCGCCGCAAAGTCGAAGTCGGCGTACAAAACATAATTTTTTTCAAACAGAATTTTTGGATGTCGAGGGCGTCAAAGCAGGACCTCGTAAGTGATAAAATGGAAATTATACAGGAGAGCAATTTTCATCCGACGTGACAGCACACCTCAAATACAAATAAGTAAACTGTCAGTTACGAGCTATGCGGCTGAAATTTCAGTTTTGTCAGTTATGAGCTATTGTTATTTGCCAAAAACACCACAGTGCCTGAATTGAATTCAGCGCATGCCCCGTTTTGGCTAAAAATGTTAGTTACGAGGTAACGTCACGTCTCAATAGAAGTTGCGGTTGCAATTTCGTTATACATTAACAATTTCGCTCACGTTTTTTTACATGTCAGAGGCTGGAAGCTGATTCTCAACCAAAAGAGAAACAATAGCATCCGCCGACGCTCTCCTCCTCTTGGCTGATTCTCGACGAACGGAAAATAACAGCATCCGCCGACGCTCTCATCCTCTTGCTGGCCCGGAGTAGCACGATGAAAAAATGATCAGCAGTTGCAGTTGGAGACCAGATCAGAGCGCCAGTCCGCTCCACAGTTTAAGTTGATTTAAATAAATAATAAATCTAAGAAGTATACTTATTAACAAACGCCTTTAATTTCAACTAAAAGAAGGAAGTAGCAGAACATCGTGGAACCCTCGCCCCCTCCCCCTCACCCCGTCAACAACACGGTCTCATACAACATCCAGGAGTTCAACCGCGAAGCTCACTGCCTCCTCTTCATGCATCCTCCAGACTTCCCTTAACTTATCTTATACTTTTTAAACCTTCGAGCTAAGTTTACTACTAGACATTGCACCGTGACCTGAACGACATGACGGACTGGTAGAATAAAAGGTTATACCTAAGCTATAGCCTTCACATAAAAAAAGTCGCGTATACACTTTCAATAAAATCCTTTGTTGGAATACGTGGCTAATATTCTCAGGTGTGATTATCCAGAATAACTATGGAGAAAAAACTTGTTCTAGGGAGGGGGCTATCCCCACTATCCACTAAGATACAGGGTATTTTCTAAGAACAGAAGAGTGCAAGGCCGGCGCCCGATGCAGTATGCCATATTGCGCCCCATCAGCTCCTAATTTTTTGATCGCAGTGAAGGGCAATGGAAAAATTGCGCCCCTCTTCAATTGCGCCCGGTGAAAGTGCACTATTTGCACCTATGAAAGCGCCACCCCAGCTTAAGTCCAATGACCTTCTTGTCGCATTGGAGCAAAGCGGAGAATATTTCGGCAAGCCGATTTCTTGATTTCTTGAATGAAAAAAAGGTATCTACAGCACGTTTCAATCCCTCTTCTGTCCTGATCCTGTCAACTCAATCTCGGTTCAGCCTCGTTTCCATTTCATTTCGAATAATCGCAAGACGTACCCGAGAAGTAGCTTCCTGGAGAGTAAACTTCCGTCATGATTTTACTAGTTTCCTCCAGCTTTTCTGCCATCCTCCTCATTGATTTATGAACTTTGAGACTAAATGAGGCAAAATTAAATGTATGGGAAACTCTCTAGCGAGAGGATTCCGCTACCGCCACCGCGCCAATCTGTTTGTGCCTTGAGTTCGGGGATAGACGTACAGAATATTTTATCGAAAAACTGGAAAAATTAATTGTGGCAATAAAAATGAATTCCTTTAATAGATGAAAATAAAGTCACGGGAATACCTTAACAATTTATTTTCCAAAATCTCAGACTTTGTTTTTAATTTTAATTTCTGAAATTGCGCCCCTGTCCAATTGCGCCCGGTGCAAGTGCACCATTTGCACCTATGAAAGCGTCGCCTCTGCTTGAGTGACTCCATTGAGAAGATATGTACGATCAAAGCATTTTGAGATTTACAACGGATTTTTTTTCTTGTGTGTTATTTTATTCTTAGGGAGTGAATTGTTTACAATAGTTTTAACTACACACCGAATACTATTTCAAATAACATTATCTCTAGATTTTGAGTAAAATTTAATTTCCCCCTCCAAGAATTGTTTCTGGATCCGCCACTGGCACATGCAGGTTTATTTATATTACGAGAACCAAACTTAAAATTTTCCCCAGAGTTAAAGCCTCTATCCTATCGTTTGCGTTTGAAGTCCTGACGTTGAATAGTTGAGCACTGTTAAATTATTATAAGCAAATAAAAATCATATTCTTCTTATTGTACTTATCTAGAATACATTTAACCAATAACTCCAAGTATGATTTATTCTACAAAAATATTTTTGGGACAAATTACAGCAAAAAACCAAGCATCCTTCAGCTAAAATTCTGCCTACTCACTTTACATTTAATTTTATTGATTTATTTTTTTTATTCTTATTTTATTTTAATTCTCTTATTCTTCATCCAATTAATTAAATATTCCTTATCTTAAGAATTCATGAATAATTTCATTATCAACATTCCTTTTCAGCTTAAAATTAAGTGAAACCCGCATTTCAATAAAAAGAAAATAATTTTTTCACTCTGTCTCTCTCTGACTCACTCGCACTCACAGAAACTCACTCATTCATTGTCTTTTTCATTATAGGAGAATCCTGGACTAGTGGTGCCTTGGATAATTGGATTCATCACATTTATGGCATTAGAAGCCGTTGCGATGGTGTATTCGAACGTCCTTCGGGATCATGTAAATAAGGTGAATACATAATTTTTTTTTGTTGCCTATATTTTTTGGGCGCTGTTCATCCCTAAAGTTTCTTTCCATATTTGTTAGTATTGTGTGTGTAGCACAAAATACTGGGAATTCAATTGCAGAAATAGCCTTTCGTCCTTTACCTACTCCCCCCCCACACCACAAAAACGAAAATCTATGGCATAAAATAAACAAATCACTTTGCATTTTTGGGGGCAAGGATACTACCGCCATTGGTAAAGGGGTCTTAAAACTTGATCCTTCAATCCTTAATGTTTCTGGTAGATGATAACTCCAACGAAAGCCACTCGAAAATCTACCGAAGATGTAATTATGTTAAGGACAACGACAAGGACTGGGAGGCGATGAATAAATTATTCATGAGAACCGTTTTTCCGTAGACTTAACTTCTTAGTAGGGGTGGGGAAAGCATAGGCAGACTACCCAAGGGCTTTCTTTCATTCGAACGTGAAAATATTACTATATCTATAGTACATGTAATCAGAATAGGACTTCTTCCTTTCGTCCTACCTTACAAGGATCTATTTCGTGATCTGCAAACACTTTTTAAACTCAGAGGACAAAAACACCCTCCATTTCCTCCCCTCCAAAAAAACCGAACTCAAGAAAACCTCAACCACCACCGAAACTACGACCCCAGAAATGGGGCCTTCAAATTTGTCCGATAAAATACCAGAAACAGGATACCGGGCTTGGTAATTAACGGTGATTTTTGTTAACCCTTTTTTTGCAGCCTTATTTAAATTTCGTCCTTTTTACGTTTTAATTTTTTAAGCTGTCGACTGGCTGCTGAAATTATTATTTTTTTCCTTGCTACAGCGCCAACCTTATTTTTCATGGTCTGCCCCAAGAACGAGGTGTGGTGAACGAGGGTGAATTAACATTTGTTGGTTGGTGTTTTTTGTTGCGCGTTCTCTTTTTCGGTAAAATATTATTTAAGTGCCATAAGCAAATTAAATCCTTGTACAAGAAACACTGAAAAAGAGCAAGAGAGTCCTTTTTCATCGTTAACGAACGGCGATAAGAGCGAAAAGGTTTAAATTATTGAAACAAGTGTTCAACTTTAAGATACCTCATTATGAACTTTATGAGAAGTAAACGAGCAGTAGAAGCTCCTCCTGTTTTTCGGATTTTGAAAGGGTTATTCTAGACATAGGGTATTTTGATCCTTCCTTTTTGGGGGGGTGGAAGGGTGTTTTTTGTACGTCACGTCAGACAATGGAGGAACAGAAGTAAACAGATTTTCTTTGAATTCATTTTGACGTCATTAACCAAAACTGTGATATATAAATAAAGGATTGAATTTTATGGATTTTAAGGGAATTGTGAATGTACGTACCATTAGAGATGATATATACAATTAAGGGTAGTAAAATGCTGAAGTTGTATTTAAGCTAATTACAAAAAAGAGTATTGTTAGCGATTTTTATAATTACTACCGCTTATAATTTTGAATAGACGCCTACAAGGATTATAAAATTTAAAACGAGAAGAAAGAAGAGATGCCTACCACAATTCTGTGGTACAAAACTTGTGAGAAGGATTAGGATAACACCCTAACATCAACGATAAATGGGAAAAAATTAAAAACAGTGTAAAGGGGGCAGGGCCGTAGCCAGAAATTTGGCCCGGGGGGCCTGGACGTAGTTGGAAATCTTCGTTACTGGGCCCCCCAGGGGGGGGGGGGGGTTCATGAATAATTCTATTATTGAAGTAGAATTAATTAAAGTAAAAAACAGCTTGCTTATTGTCAATCAAATAACGTTGATCAAAGTAAAAAATTCAAAATTTCAATTTTCGAGATTTCTTTGCTGCCATAATCTCGAGAACCTCATTCTGATCAACACCTAAGTTCCCATGGATTGACAGTACGGCGAGTGCACTGAGCCTCTCATTACACTGCAAACCCCAGAATATTTTTTCCATGCGAATTTAACACACTACACACTTCATAAGCGTGTAAATTCGGCGAATCTTCAGGCGGGGATTTAAGGGGGGGGGGGGGGTTACGGGGGTAATGACCCCCCCAAAAGCGCTCGCTGTTTAAAAAACAAAATTGATCCAACTAAAAAAACAAAAACAAAAAATAACCAAACGTTCAAAACCGACCCAACTTTTTTGCAAATTAAAGCAACGACCTTAAAAAATTACCTTCAAGGTCAACTACAGATTGATCTATACTCTTTCTATATATTTTGATTTGTAAACTCTGAAGTTAGCTGCACTCACAAAAAAGGGCGCGTCTTCATCAAAATCACATTAGGGCACGTTTTCTGCCCTACTCCGCTCAAACTAGGGACAATTAAAGAAATTTTTCCCACCGCTATGCGACCGGTGCCAAGTGAAGGATATGGGTTGTCTAAGCATGATTTTCACAACCCGCAGTTCGAAAAAAGGGTTGTTTTTGAGAAATATGTGAATTTTATAGTTTTTTCGCCTTTTCTCTATTTTTAAGAGAAACTATGCATTTTGGTCAAAATATCAAAAGGGCAAAGTTATAAGGCATAAAATTTCCTGCAAATTTTGCCTTCACTGTTTTTTCGAATTCGGCATTGTTTCGCCGGTAGAGCACGTTTTGCGCCTTTTTTCAGACTCGCTTGATAATCAAAGCGTCCAAAGAAAAACTACAACTACTATTTTGATTTCATTTAATTTTTCATACAAATGCATAATTTTGGCTCAAAATCTAAAAATGGCGCAAAACGGCCTCCATCGGCGAAAATATGCGGAGTTGGGAAAAATTGTAAAAGTAAAATTTGTATGTAATTTTATGCTCTCCAACTTTGATATTTTCACCAAAATGCAGAGGTTCTCCACAAAATAGAGACTTCACTTGGCACCGGTCTCATAGTTGTGGAAAAAATTCCTAAAAACAGCGATTTTTTGACTAATTTGAGCGGACTACGTTTGTTTTTAATCCACGAGAAAATTCGGTTAGTTTTGTTCGTTTTGTTAATTTTGTATTTTTGTCCCTTAGAAAAGCCTCCCAGGAACGTTCCTCACGAACTTTGTGGATGTAGGGAGAGGTGGGGTGACAATGGCCAGACGGGGTGGGGCCAGACAATTTGGGGGGTTTGGGGAGAGTCCAAAAATAAATTTCGCTCACTTCGCTCGCGCATTTCTCTTCATACAAACCCGTCCCCGCGACAGAATAATGGCCCATATGGTGATTTCTGTGGCCCATACTCAATAATTTTTCGCTCGCCTCGCTAGCGGGGCCCCAAAATCACGGGGCCCTGTGCAGTTGCACATCCAGCACATATGCCAGCCGCGACACTGCCTCACTACCTCCTTTATCCACAAAGTTCGTGAGGAATCCTCCTGGCAGCGAACAGTCTAAATAGGCCCTTAGGAGTAGACATTTTTTAGCCACTTTTAATTCCGTGAACCCCCCCCCCAAGGAAAATTCTAGATCCGCGCCTGCGAATCGTGTTAAAATAAAGCGTTTTAGGAATAAACCGTGTTAAAATAATGCGGATAAAAAGACATACGTGTAAAAATCACACACGTTCAGGGTATAATATTTTTTACACGCTAAACAAATTGTAACGTTTTATCGTTTTACGTCTTAAACGTGTGAAAATCACACATTATGTGTCATTTCACACACTTCACTATATTAACACGCATGAGAGGATAACTTAAAGGAAAGTTAGACAGTTGTAACTCTTTATTTAAATGCTCAGTGACCAGAGAGCTTCACGACCTCTCTTTACAGTCAGTCGGTAACAGAAGGGCATCGAGACAAGTCGTGGCAGTTTACATCAATAATTTTAAGCTTACGGTGACGACTTTTCTAAGTTTACTCCCCGCAAAACGACGCTAAAAAAGCTTCACTCAAAAGCTTCCAAGCAATACATATTTGGTGTGTTTTAAACACTCGCATTAAGTGTGTTAAATTTACACACTTATCGCATATTAAAAATTAACACATTTTAAACGCGTAAAAAGTGACTACATGATTTTACACGCGATATGGGTTTTAAATTCACGCACTTGGGTTTGCAGTGTATCCATTGAGTTTGGTATGTAAGTGTTTATTCTCTTCAGTGTCGAAAATGACCTCTCCACACTTGCCGTTGTTGCCGGAAGAGTGTCAACACTGTTAAAAGATATTTGATTGCTGGAAATCTGCTCGGGTCACAAATATCCAAAACTTCCAAAACCTCATCTTTCTCGAGTTCTGATAATTTTTCATACCACAATTTACATTCAGCTCTTACAGCGGATTCTGATACTCGATCATTGAAGTATGGAGCAAGATGATCCAAGTAATCTACTTTTTTATTTTCGACAAATCCAGGGAGAAATATCTGTAAGCTTGAAAGGATATCATTAAGAAATTTGTCTGAAAAATTCTGAATCAGCGTATCGAGCCAAGGAATAAAATAGCAGAACGAAAGTACGCTTCAACAGAATCCGTTTGACAATTAAAACGAGCTGTTTGCTTCAACGTGAGTCTCGGAACTTTGAGTTCCATATCGAATGCCTCTTTCGCGAGTTTTTCAGCTGCTCTAAAAATTTCGCCGAATGTATTTTTACGTTCTTCTTGAAGCGTATCCACAATTTCGTGAACATGCTTTACTGCTGATGCCAAATCACATGATTTTTCTTGCAGTCGAACTGACAAACGAAGCATGAAACTGAATGAAAACTCTATCACAAACCAAGAGACTGACGCTGAACTATCTTTTCTGAACTGCTGCAAGTAAGCACACCGCTGTTTTTGAGATGATCCAAGATTTCCCAGAAAGGACCCCGCACTTCTTCTAAGGAAAATAGCTTTCGGCTAATTTTCTTGAAATTTTTGCAGGTTGGTAGTTCTCAATGGGCATAAGGCCCCATAACCCCGGGGCTAGAGGGATATAACAGATTTCTGAATGTAAAACAATTTATTCTTGTAGTCCACCCAACGGGTACCCCAAACAACCACCCCTTTGACGGTTCAACCACCGACCATCTAAATCCTCCTCTCCTATGTCCCCTCACACCCGACTGTCAGTAAAGACAAAATGCAGAGTATTCACCTTTCAATTCATTCGTTCTTGATTTTTTGAAAAATTGGCCTTGTGCGCGTTTCATTCCGATTCGATTCGTTCGTAAACAATAATATCAAAAACTGGGTTGGGGTTCGCCGGTTTTAGCGACTAAAATGTGAAAAGTATCGATTTTCGGGAATTCCGAATTTGAAAATTTTGAATTTGGAGTTGTGAGCATATTGGAAAATTTAAAAATTAGGGAAACGGGAAAATTTCGAAAATGCAAATTTAGGAAATTCGAAAATGGAAATTCAAAATTTTCCGAACTCTTTGACCTTCAAAATCCTAAAAATTCAAAATTTGCAATATTGTGTCTCAGAGTTTCGCGGAGGGCCCGGGCCCGGGCCCTTCGTGATTGTAGCGTATTCTCCGTGCGTTATCTTCATTGGTTGGGCCGTATATCCTTCGGAGAACCTTCCTCTCAAATATATGCATCTTATCTGCGGACTTTTGGGAGATACTCCATGCTTCACACCCATACGTATACTGTACGTATGATCGTTTTGTAGATTCTTCTTTTCGTTTTTTTATGATGTCTCTGGATTTCATTACAAGCAGTAGTGAGAAGTATGTTCTATTTGCGGCGTTTATTCTTCTTTACACGTCTATCGTCTTTACGAATTACTCCTTCTAGGCATAGATTAAATAGCATGGATGCCAACCCATCGCCCTGCTTTAAGCCTTGATTCTCCTTTTATTCTGACTGCACACCTTGTGTTTTCCATTGTCATTTTCGTTAACTTCACTATATTTAATGGGATGTTTAGGTCCAGCATTGTCGCATACATTTTTTCCCTGTCGATGCTATTGTATGCTTGTTTGAAATCGATGAAAAGTTGATAAACGTCAATGTTGTATTCCCGGCATTTTTGGAGGACCTGTCGTATTGAAAAGAGTTGGTCCATTGTTGACCAATTTCTTCTAAATCCAGCTTGGGATTCACTTATTGCGGCTTCTGCATATGGTTCCAGTCTGGCTTTAATTAAATTTGTCATTAGTTTGTAGATTGTGCTTGAAAGAGATATGCCTCTATAGTTTGCACAGTTGAATTTGTCTCCTTTCTTCTGTATTGGGCAGATAATGCGTTGCTCCCCGTTGCGAGAGGTTTCCCAATTGCAATGCCCGTCTTTGGAAGCGCTGGAGACACGCGCTGCAAGCGCCTGACTATATTTTTTTTTTATTTATATTTTTGCTTTTGCTCATTTATTTCCTTTTTTTTGTTTTGCTTTTATTTCTCTCAATTTCATTCTATTTTTCTTTTATTTCACATTATTTATTTCTATTTGTTTTATTTGTTTTTCTATTTTCTATTGTATTCATATAGCTTTTTCAAATATAATGCTTCCTTTCTTTTCAGTTTGTATTCATGCTCTAACTATGTCCTTTGATTTCCTCCCATTTTTACAACCTTCCTTCGGTTCTTGGCAGTGGTCATTGTCTCGAGCTTATCATCTTCTTAGATGACACATAGTTTTAGCTGCGGAGACCAGGTGAGAACGCTTGTCAAAATAGTTTCAATACCTGCAATAGATATGCAGAGCCCGCGCCATAAAAGAAGGGAAATGAGCGCTTGATTAAGAATATAATAGCCGGTTATTTTCGTTTTTAAACAAACAGAGTAGCGTTGCTGACTTGTGGGGGCTTAAGACTCTCACTGCCCATGGAAACAGCGATTTCGAGATCCCTTCTTTTATGGCGCGAGCCGTACCTGGGTGTATGCTTGAAGTGATGCTCTCAAGATCTCTTTCACTGTTTGTGTGAATGAGCCATTGGTCTTCTTTCAAGATCGTGCCTGTCTCGAATATCTTCGTCCTTCTGACAAAAGAACCAAAGAGTCCCAATCGAGTTTTTTTAGAATTTAATCGATACGATAATTTGGAGTTTTGTAAGTAGAGCGGAGTATACCTTATTCCTGGATTACCCGGAAACAATATTTCTTTTTTTATTCTGGTAAAATAATTGATTAAATTTAATATTCAAATATCTCAATAAAATTTAAACTTATTTTTAATTATATTTAACACAAATTTTATCTTTTCTCTATTTAACAGCAATTCGATGCAATGTGCAAAGCAGAAGTGGCCTTTTTTATTTCTAGAGCTTTTATTAATGTAAGTATACAGAAAGTTGTTTATTTCATTATTAGAAATAGTGAATCTTAATTATTCTGTACATTTATTTAATAATTTATTAAAACTTTAGCCGTGTTTTTTTAATGAACTATATAGTTCTTCCCCATACAAATCTGAAAACCCAGGTTTTATCGAGGTTTTTATCCAGGTCTTGGGACATTTCAAAATTTCCCTTTCTTTTCGGAATGTAGCATACTTACCGGCTGTCGGAAAAACTTCATTTAAAATAAAAACAACATAGAAGTGACGAGAGCAAATTTGAAGGCATGAGGAAACAAATAATTTATTTTTTAGAAACTTATTCATTATTTTCTAGAGGGGAATTCGTGTAACAGTTGTTTACTGACACGCAACTTCGGATTAATTTTAATACATTTAAAGCACTGCAGATGGCGCTTAGTGAAATTTCCCTTGTCGTTTTTTTAATGAACTGGATCGAAGACCTATATAGTTCATTAAAAAAACGCGGCTTTTATTGACATCCCAATACAGAGCGTTTTTGACTAAATACTAATACCCTAATGAGTGACTCCTGGATAAATTTGGAGATAAGAATTGTTCTAGGGGAGTGGGTCTTTCGGCTCTATAGGGTGTTTAAGAAAAGACTATTTTGATAACTCCTATATTGATTATCGCAGAGTAACATAATTAGGATCATTTTTTTAGGTAAATGTGTATTCTTCCATTTGGATAAATAACAAAAACTTGAGTGATTTCGTTTAGGCAATATGTAGGCACAAATCGATATTTTGCACCTAAAATTCCCAAAAAAAACGCACGAAAGGAGACCAAATTCCAAAATGGCTGAAAATTGGTTCACAGCTTCCTTGAGACTTTTTAAGAAAACAATTTCGGAATAACAAAAAACAAAACATGGCTGCCAGAGATATCACTTTTTGGCAAAAAAATCACTCAAAAACTGATTTTTTCGGAAAAAAAATTTTGATCAGTCAATAAGAAACATTATTGCCTACAAAAAAACCCTCTTCTCATTTTTTTGAAAACCTAACCCTTTCGAAGTTCGTTTGCAAATTCAGTGGTAGTTTAAGGGTTGAATGGGCGGTTCCTATTGTCCTCCTTCTAACAATGTGGCAGCGATTCCGATGATGCTACGGCCAGCGCTATTTGACCTTGTTCTTGTCAACAATTTGGGGCCTCGCACGGGGTTTTACGACCTATAGAAACTGAGAAACAACGAAAACGCTGGAAAAACGCGATATCTCCTGGGGCGGGCCATGTTTTTTTTGTGATGCCGAAATTGTTTTCTTAAAAAGTCCCAAGGAAGCTGTCGACCAATTTTTAGCCATTTTGGAATTTTGTCTCCTTTCGTGCATTTTTTTTTTGCTAATTTTCCTGGGCTACAACTTACGCGGCCTACTTTATTACTGCCTAATTTAAATATGGCAACCAATGGTAAAAAAGTTCCCCACCTGTAGTTTGTCTCAATTAAAATTATTTATTTATGTTTATTAATTAATAAAAACCAGCATTTGATTTGACTTAGAAAGGGCGGCAAAGTTGAGACCGCACCGGGCGGCAAAAGTTCTAGGTACGCCACTGAATGGAGTATTCATAAACAAAATTTATTGACCCTTATTCTCCTGCAATATTAAGATTGATTTGTTCAGTCTCGACACTGAAAATCTAAAATTTATTAAAACTTAAAAACCAGTTTTCTGGGAAATACCTATGCGTTCAAGGTTTCTTCCAAAGATGACTACTAAAAATCCATTCAAAAAATCATCATCAAAACATCTCAAGCTGCAACAAGTTCCTGAAAACATAAACAAACCAAAAATCACAAAGTAAATAAATTCAATATAAAACTATACTTATCTGACAACACCAAACTTTTCCATATCACTTCCAGCCAGCCCCTCCATCCTAAAAAACATATAAAATATAAATTAAAATATAAACTAAAACCAAAAACATATAAAATACAAATATAAACCAACATCTTACCTCTTAATTCAGCTGACAGAATTGACAGCCGATCGTCAACACTAATACACAGACAAAATTTAATTCACAATGCTAAATTCCCCACCAATCTCCAGGGAGCTGTTGTGATGAAGCAAATAAATATCGCAGCTCGTCGAGCAGCAAATTCAGATCACAATTTGATCTTCTACGTATTATGAGCTTGAAGAACCAAGCTGAGGCTAGTGATCTCAAACCTAAAAAAGGCAGTTCTGAGGCCTTTCTACCAACATATGCATTAACGCCCTGAGTTAATGTAATCCTACTGAAGGCAGTTCTGAGGCCTTTCCACAACCATATTAACGCCCTGAGTTAATATAATCTTACCAAAGGCAGTTTTGAGGCCTTACCACCAATTACAACCATTAACGCCCTGAGTTAATGTAACATTACCTGTATTCCTGAGGTACTGATTCAGGACCCGCTTGAATATTACATTAACGCCCTGAATTAATGTAATATAGCTCATCAATAGTATAACTTAACCAGTTTGAATATTTTAGCCGGCTTTCAAACCAATTGGCGAACCGACCTAGGGAAAGTTTTAGCAGCAAAACAACTGGACTCAAGTACAAGCAGCGTTGGAGTTAAGAATCAAGATTGAATTGGAAAGGAAAGGAAAAATATTTCGTGAAATATTGGATTTATCTGCATTTACACTTATATAAGATTACTCGTCTAAATTGATGTTAAGGTTTTAATGATATTTTGAAAAGAATCACGAAATTGAATTTTGCAAGAAATAATATTGAAATTCGAAGTATAATTTAAAGAGAATTTAACTATTTTTAATAGATTGAGTTAAAGTTGAAATTTTGTACTTAAAACTAACGAAACTGATTTTTGTTGAATAAATATTTAAGTCAAAGAAAGTAATTCGTTTTTTCTAAAATAACACGTTGTAGCCATCCACTGAGCGTTACGAATAGGCATAGTTTGGCCCATTCAGATTTAGAAGTATAGACTTGCATACCTATTTGTTTTTAATTAAGAGTAAATCTATTATTATTATTTTAGGTGACTTTTAAGTGAAATCTTAGAATGATTTAAAGCATTTATGTTTCTCAGTAGCAAATAACTACAATAAAGACAAACATTTGGAAATTTCATGGGGTCGTTCTGCACACCCTCTCTCACCCTCTCCCCCATAAACTCACGTTTGTTCGTTCGAATTGTTCGCTCGTGTAGAACCATCCATTATGCTGTAAACATGCGAAGGGCGACCGACGAATCGCTTTCCACAGCGACTGCCAAAAACGAATAAAGTACACGGCTTTTTTTTGCAGCTGCACATGCACAATCTGCAGACCAAATCAATCTAATTTCTTATGATTCAGTACGAAATTTCATGATAAGCAGAAAACTAGAAAGCAGATTCGCAAATTTACAATCAACGTATAAATAACAATATTGTGATCTGAAATTGAATTTGCCACCATAGTCAAGTTGCGAATCTGCTCGAAAAGATGTTTAATCTTGTGTTGGTTTCAGCTAAATTGCAATAAACCCTGATTTTCAATTTACAATGAAAAGTGTTTTTTGCTCATACTGTAAAATTGCATTTTTGCAGTTTCGCAACTTTACCATTGGAACGACGAATTACCCTCACTGAAATGACTAGGCAACTTGTATGATAGCTATTATAATTTGCGCCATAATCAAATCAATCATAATTTTTGAAGAAACCACCTTCTGTCGATTGCATGTCATGGATGCTTGTTATGTACTGTACTGCTACCAGCAGTGTACTTAGTCAGAGTAGTCGACTAAATAATGTGCAAGTTGAACTCTTTGCAATGCGAACGCCTTTCAGGAGAGAATTTTTTAATCGCTTCGGAGATTTTATTGTTATGGCAGCGTTTAATGCAATTTCCAACGCGACTTCGATAAATAGAAGATTTTTACGAGAAGACTATTGCTCTCACCACGGCGTTACTTGGAAGGGGCCACCCTGATTTCTGTAGGCCAGGGGTGGCCAACCCGCGGCCCTTCGCAAGAAATTGTGCGGCCCGCGAGATTCAACAAGATTTATCAAAATATTTTGTGCTAGAAGGTTCCAACATGTGAAAAAAGAGAGTCAGCTATGAGCAATGATTAAAATTCACAGCCTGCCATAGAGAATTGACTCTCGGGGTGACCGGGTTGATGGATAAAAATCCAAGTAATTGTTTTTCTCGGTAACAATTCAATGTAAATACCGCATCCGCAACAAAAATTTAGGGTCATGGAGCTAGCAGAGAAACAAGCATATTTACAAGGAAGTACACTTCTTTGGTCAACATCCAGCTAGTGTGTTATGAGTGCAGGATTCTTTTTCTTCTGCTCCTTTATTCCCGCACGGGACATAGGGCGGAAACAGTTGCCCTCCTTGTTGTGGCGTCTTTTGGTATGGTTCTCCTCCACTTTATTCTAGGTTTTCCAACTGCACGGGTTCCTTGCAGATTCCAGTTAAGGGCCTTTTGGCTAGATTCGCGTTTGAACCTCGCAGCGTGTGGCCATTCCATCCCATTTCCCTTGCATAAGTTGGTCATCTATCGTTTCTTTTCATTTGTAATTCTATCTTGCCAGCAGATTTTTATTGGGCATATTCACACGCTGCCATAATTGTGGTGAGTAAAACCGGTTTTATTCAACTCCTAGCAACTCAGACGGGGCGTAAATGAGTGTAGTAAATTCGAATGCTATACAGGAACCTTTAAATGTATTGCAGATGAAATTTACTTGTTAGAGAAAAACAGAGCTAAAGAATGCAAGAGATAGAAGTAACTTTTTATATGTGTGCCAGTTTTCACGCCTTTGCTTTTGCGTGAAAAATGTTTCGTTAAGTTCTTCCGCTCCCTTCCCTCTCTCATCTATAAAACCGGTTTTAGGCGCCATGAATGTGCACTGTGTGAATATGCCCATTTAGGATGAAAACTTGAAGGCGCGTTGTGATGGATTGGGCCACTTTCAATGTTTCGCACATACAACAGAATTGCCTTAACATTGGAGTTGAACAGCCTCAATTTGGCGTTAGTTGAGATCTCCGTCGATCTCCATATGATTTATATATTCTGGTAGTGACGTAACTAATGCCCCGGTTACACGAATGACAAAAAATGACAATGGTCATTATCGCTGGTCATAATTAATGACATTGCTGTTTATACGACGGACCTTATGACAAATAATGACATGTGTGGAGCTTTGTCATAACTTGTCATTAAATTATGACCAGTTGCCATAAATAATGGCAATAGTTGAATTTATACGAATGACAAATAATGGCAAGTATATGTATGTTTTTTGGGTCCCTGATTACGTGGTCTGCCCGTTTAATCTAGGGGTAGTTTATCCCTTAAGGCTTGCAAATAATAAATTTTTGGCTGATAATATCTATTAAACCGCAAAAGGAAAAAAAATTGTACAAATTAACGGTTTGCAATTTTTTTTTTGTTTAAAGTTGATTTTGAAAATTGTAGGGGTAGTTTAAACTCCTTAATGGTTGGAAACAATTTATTTGTACCTGACAACACGCATCCAATCGAATTTGAAGCATAAAGTTGGATAAACAATTTTTTACAAATTTTTTAATTTCCAATCGATTAAGGGGTGGTTTTAACGCTTTAGGATTATCCGTTATCATAAAATTTGGCTTAATTTGGTATAAATCAACCACCTTCGTAAATAAATATTGAAAAAAGTGTATTGCATTCCATTATTTTTGATTATTATTGAAATTATTGCGAAAAACAGAACACAACAGGATTTGAATTATGACACTCTGTCATAAAAGAATGACCAAGTTCATTATTTTATGACGACTTGTCATAACTTGTCATAATTTGCCATTATCGTTTACACGGTCATAATTTGTGTCATTATTTCTGACAACTTTTATGACACGAATTTTTGCCATTTTTTATGACAGAAATAATGACACAAATTATGACCGTGTAATCGATAATGGCAAATTATGACCGAAAAAATGACAAGTGTGTCATTCGTGTAAACTCACCATAATGAGGTAACAGAATTAATCTACCAATTCCACGTCACCATTAGTCAGCGCTGTATCCGCATTTCTTTAATTTTAATCGGATTTAACCTTAAGCCTGTCGAACTACTTTCTGCTTGTTCTTCTGCTTGAAATTGTTTAACATATTTTTGAGGACCTGAATGTGAAAAACCCTTTCAAAACATGATTTTTATGTTATAAAAGCAAAGTTTTGTAAATTGAGATGTCTGGGACAAAAGGTTGTGATTGCGAATCGTTTCTTTTCGAAAATGAAATTTACGTAAAATGAATTCCGCGCCACCTTGTCTGACGAAAACCTGCACCACCAATTACATTATACTTCACCTAGTTTCTTACAAATGCTCATACCTCGTCTATTGCCTATTTTAACTCACATTCTTAACTCCTGCCTCACGGTATTCAAGTTTCCCTCGACTTGGAAGCATGCTTCAATCATACTTATTCCCAAGTGTCCTTCTCAGTTCTATTAGTATTATTCTCTTTCTGCTCCTAAATTTTTGAAAAGTTTCGTATGTATCCGCTCTCAAAAGTTTAAACCAGGTGGCTATAGTACCTCAAGTGCCCTACTCCACGCTGGCGTTCCTCAAGGCTCCATTCTTGGCTACTTTTATTCAGTATTTTTATTAACGGTATTTTAAGATTCATATGTATGCAGACGATGTGCAGCTTTATTTCCCTGCGCCAAGAGATCAAATACATTATGTGTGTGGAGAAGGTTGCTGTTGACTTGCGTCATGTATCCTTATAGTCGACATTAAATTTACTGCAGCTTCTTCGAAACCCCATTTCATTTTTATCTCTCTCATTCTGATACTGTTCGTCCTGACTTTTCTGCTATCGCGTTAAACTCGGTTCTTCTTGTTTGCGTTAATAAAGCAAGAAATCTTGGGCTAGTACTGAATAGCAGCATGACCTGCTGCGATCACATTAGTTTCATTGTAAGTAAAACCTACGGACTCCTGTCTAAACTTCGTTACCATTGTGGCTTGCTGAAAAGGGCTGTCCATCTGTCCTCTCTTGATTCTTTTTGCGCCCATAAACTTGAAGTAGCGTTTAACGATTGTGTACTTACCTGCATACCTTAACAGTTTGTGCAGCTTTTGCAATCCCTCACAGATAATTTATAATTCCGCGTTTCCGCACGTTGATTGGTCAGCATTCTTTCTTTGTCTTCGCAGAAAAGCTTTGGAACTCTCTCCCTAAATTATATTAAATTAAATTTGAATCACCCAATATATGTCCCCGGCCCGCGGGATCATAATGCATTTTCAAAGTGGCCCGCGATACCATTTGGGTTGGCCATCCCTGCTGTAGACTATCTTCACTCTAAGGTAAGGTATATCAGTGGCTGCCACTTAGAAGTTATGATCAACCTTCCATCAGCCTGATATTGAAACATATTGATAAACTTGTGCTCCACCTAAAAAGGTTTTACCATTTAATATTCTCTCCTCAAAGAATCGCTTACTTCGTATAATCAAAAAAGCAAAATTATTACAGCAATAGAACTGCAATTAAATTTCGTTACAATATGGAAACACAACATTCCAATTGTAGCTTTAAATTAGGCTTTAATCCTGGGATGAAAAGAAATTAACTCGAACGCAAGCCAAAAGTACTAGAGGAGAAAATTTAATTTTTTTTTGCATTAATATAAAAATTGCCCTCATCCCAAACATCCTTGAACATATGTACGTTAAACCCTGGCTGTGTACGAGTAAATTGCATTTTTTTAGCAAAGTTAAAAGTAGTAACGAAAAACAGGAAATGTGCATACACAGAGCCTGTGCATCACTCCTGACGGGAATCCTTTGGGCCTTTTACGATTATCAAAATTCAATTAAAATTAACGACCATTGATCCACTTTTATCGCGAATGCATCTGCGTCGGAATATGGTCTTTATTTAACCAAAACGAGGATATAAAAAGTGAATATTAAAATAAAAAATTTCATAAAAAATTCATATCAACTATGACAGGACATTACTACTAGTAATCCAGGAGCAGGGGCACAGGCAAGGATATGAAAAAGGATATCGCCGCTTGTGCGGTGGATGCATCCACATGACGCTTTTGGATTAAATTATAACAAAAGCAATCGCTATTAAAGGCAATCCATTAAAGTGTTGGTGAACAGTAGTGCTTCACAGTAGCATGGCTGAATTTATTGCCAGGTGAAATCAATTTTATCTACGTTTCGCTTAAGGCACACAAGCGGTGGAAAGGTGCACTCAGACTTCCGTCGCATCAACTACAGTGTGGGACGAAAGGATGCAATTACTGGACCAACCTTAAAGAAGATGGATTATGTCGCAGATAGTCCTGCCTGAGATTATAATTACTCCTCCTCTTGTGTTCTGCTAGTATCCTGGTCACATACAGTGCTTATGGGATGCTGGTGGTCCTTGCAAAGGATAATGGAGAAGAGTTTGGCATGAAAACAACATTTTCAAAGCGCTTCAGTTCCGGTATCCTGTGTTTGGGTGTGTGTGTGCGCTTTTTTTATATCCTTTTTTATATGTTTTGTATTTCATGGTGAAGCTAGTGTGTGGCTTTATTCAAGAGTACGTGAAATGTTTACAGGAGTTCTGTGTTTACATTTGCCTTCATGCAGGATGACGACGATAGAAAAATAAGCTTTAAGCATTATCCTCCACCCATAAATCGGTCGGGATACGTGAGCAGCTCTTTTCTTTTGCATTAATTTCCTGTTGAGTTATTGCATTCTTGGGTAACGCTTTTATTTAGCCTTCGATCGTGAATTGCTTGTGGATTATCGGAAATGCTTTAAGGTAAATTTATTAGGATACAAAATTGAGCTTTATGTTTTTTTGTGTGAAAGTCTAAAGTTTTGTTCTTCTTCTTTTTGGGGAGATATTGAGCCCAAAAGTACCACTGCTTTGCCTATTTTACTACTCCCCTATAACACATATTTGTAGGCCAGGTCGTTTGAAAAGGTTCAGCATTCTGCCTAGTGGGTAGTCGCTTAGATTTTACTGTTTGAGCAGAGACTCGTTAAACAACGAGACCCTGCTCCTCGCTGACATCCTTTCTAGAGAGGAAGAAACGCATTCCTACCCGTTTAATTTTTATAATAGACTTTGCGGCAAAGTTAACGTTATTACTAAGGAAACACAAATCCCAATCAGTGAAAAGGACTAGTCAGCTGTTTTTCCCTAATGTCAGACAGTTCTTCTAACAGCTGAGTAAGTTGGGATAGAAGATTTGTATGGAAAGTTAGGCTTGGTTAGGCAGTGGTCCGGGTTACCTAAAAGCGAATCAGCTTCGCAGGGTATCGACTTGGGTTAAAGGTGAGGAATAGATCAAAGAGATGGTCTGCAGGGTCGAGTAAGGTAATTTTAAATTTGGTACAAGGTAAGATCTATAGAGTGCGACAGCGGGGAGACCCAACCTCCACTGGAAGGATGACGTAGACCAGGACACCCAGAGCTTAGGGATGCCAAACTGGATGACACTGGTTCACAATCGGCACCGGCGCACAGTGCGGCAAATAGCTCATTTTTTGGACAAGCTACAATTCCTAAGCCTGGAATTAATGAAACTTAAAAAAAATTTTAAAGCTATTCGTGATAAAATTGCCTTTAATTCCATCGACCCAGAATTTTGAAATTTGAAAATTAAAGATGGCTAATCCAATATGGCGGACATAAATTTTGTAAGAAAATTAAATTTTTGTCAAAAGATTCTTTAATATTTTAAAATATTGTTACTTTGGGGATTTTTTTGGAAACCAAAAATTAATTAATAATAATTAATTTCAATAATTTTAAAGAATCTTACGAAAAAAATTAATTTTCTTACCAAATTTATGTCCGCCATATTGGATTAGTCATCTTTAATTTTCAAATTTCAAAATTCTGGCTCGATAGAATTAAAGGCAATTGCCAGGACCGGATCCCGGTTGTAGAGCCGCTAAAAAAGAAGACAAGTAAGGCGAGGTGAAATTGGTCAACGGTCCGATAAACGCTGGGACACTGCAAAGCAGGTGCGGATCTAGAAATTTGTTTTGGTGGGGGGGGTCACGGAATTAAAAGTGGCGGAAACAAATTTTTAATGGTTTTATTTAGCTTGACCTCGTTTATTTGTTTGTTTGTTTTTTTGTTTTTTTAATTGTTTTTTTGGTTCAAATCTTGCGACAGCTTTTTCAACGACTACTACTAAACCGATTCTTATGAAACTTTGCACACGCATTAAGTTCCCGTGACAATGCAATCTGACAATTTGGTTAAAAAAAATCAAGATGGCGGACGAATTTTGCAATTGTGTTCCGATTCGATTGAAAATCGGTATCGGGCGGGGGGGTTTAGGGCCACAAATGATGATCCTGTGGTCAAAATTTGAAAATTGCAAATGGCAGCGCCAATATGGCGGATGAATTTTGCAAATGTGTTCTGAATCCATTGAAAATCGGTATCGGGGGATTTTTAGGGACACAAATGACGATTCTGTGCTCAAAATTTGAAAATTAAAAATGGCGGTGCCAATATGGCGTATGAATTTTGCAAATGTGTTCTGAAGCCATTCAAAATCGGTATCGAGGGGGTTTTAAGGCCACAAATGACGATTCTGTGGTCAAAATTTGAAAATTCAAAATGGCGGTGCCAATATGGCGGATGAATTTTGCAAATGTGTTCTGAATCCATTGAAAATCAGTATCGGGGGGTTTTTAAGGTCAAATTTGAAAATTCAAAATGGCGGCGCCAATATGGCGGTACGATTTTGGCAATTACGATTCGATTTCACCGAAAATCGCTTCACCAGAATTTTGTAAAAAGTAAAATGCATAAAAACCTGTATAACGACTGCATAATTAAATAAGAACGACTTGTATAGTAAAATGTGTTTAGAAGTCCACCAAAAAAAATATTTCAAATGTGCGGTGGAACATTCATAGAAAAAATTTATTGACCATTATCCTCCTGTAATATTAAGATTGAATTGGAAATACAGAATGGCCATAGAAGTTTTCACTTCCATCGTGTGGTCATACGCACACCAGTTTTTTTGCTCAACCGTAGTCTGGTCTGTCTGGTTATTTTGGTCTGCCTGCCTGGTCTAATCGGTCTGGTCTATCTGGCTTACCTGATATATCTGGTTTATCTGGTCTACCTGCTGTCCACGTGAGGGCTCTAATTTAACTTATAATGTTTCGTATACAAATTGATACAAGTATTCAGATAGCCAGTTATATAGACCAGGCAGACCAGACCAGATAAACTAGGCAGGCCAGATAAACCAAACAGATTAGGTTGCGTTAACACCCAAAGCTCACCACACGGGTTCTTGTGCCGAATAAAGCTCACACTCAACCGATGATGTCACTGAGCTTGTGCCGTCATAGCAATATTACTGCACCGCTAAAGCATTCCCGTCGAAAAGTGGCTCATCACTCGGAAACTAATTGCAAACTTCGGATTTGAACGAAGGTACCTGTTTACTCTTGTTCCATCACATATATTTCTTCAGCAGACCCGATAATTTTGCTTGAATGTCAACACAAAAGTGATCCAGGATTGTGTATGAGTTTGAGCCAGACTTAAAGATGGCCCTCTCCACGTCACTTATTAACCTACCTTTCGTCAAAACTAGCTGGTTAATTGTAGTTCCTGATGTATCAGGCCTGTAGAAGCCTGACTATGGCTGGCCTGAAATTTGCTTTTTAGTGCGTTACCCATGTAGGGTTTAACAATTGGCCCAGTAATGGACCAGTACTGGGTGCCAGTTAGCCAGTAATGGCGCAATAACCCCACCCATGACTGGCCCATTACAGCAAAACCGCTGGATGATAACTTCGGCCCAATACTGGCCACTTGTAAAGGCTCACGATACTGGGCCAACAAAGACCGCCAAGAATAAAAAAAATTTAGTTTTTTGAAATTAATAATTAGTTGATACCAGTGTCTCCATGTACACGGTAATTACCGTAGATGCACCGTAATCTGGTCTTTATCTACCGTCAAGGTAATAATGTATTACCGTGTCACATATCACCGTATTACCATTATAAATTACGTTGTTGTAAATATTTCATAATGTACTGCGTAAAACGAATCTCAGTCAGTCAACTTAACAAATTTTGTAATGGGAACACTGCTCCTGGTTGCTGGGAATCTCCCAATAACTAGAAGTCCCCAGCAGGAAAAAAGAGAATAGGTTCATTTTTCCATCGATGTATTCATGCAATGAAACGAAATTTATGAATCTTGGAAACCAAAATGTAATGCAAAATTGGTATTCCTCTTTCATACATTCCACGGTAAGTGGCAATAGAAGTGAAAAAGTGTAAAAATGAAATCTAGGTGTTGTGCGCTGCGAAGTTGAAATTACAATTTAAGGCTGCATTCGAAAATTTAGCCAGCTTCGCAGAATTGGCAGCACATCATTCAAAAAATCAAACCGCTGCAGGTTTCGGTGATATCGAGCAAGTGAGTCTGGAATGCATTACTTTTCAATGACATCCCGCGTTACAAATACGTAGTAAACGATTAAATCAAAGAACTGTTTCAAGTTCCAGCTTTTATCTTAGAATAATCGTAATTTTAAAGTTATAGAGAGAGATTTTTGGTTATATTTTGAGATATTTGGTTCATAACGTTGTTTTTTCCTTTGAAAAATTGCACGGTAATTTACACGGTACACTTTTAGCAGATTCACCGTAATTTTGTCTAGAAACACCGTATTTTTACCCTCACAACACGGTAACTCTCGATTTACATATGGAGACACTGGTTGATACGGTAAATGAGGGGAAATTCATTGATTTTTGATGTAATGTAAGGAAGTATACTATAGCGCAACGTTTTAACTTTACTTACGGCCTCCCCCACGATCAGGTGGCAGTATCAGGTATCAATATGTTCGGCTTCTAAAAGTTAGCAAGACAATATACTATTTTATTTTAATATATGATATAGTTTAGTTAGACCCCCCCACTCTTGAAGAGTAGAATCAATCCATATTTTAAAATATATGACATTAACGGTTACCAGCGTTGATGGCCCAGTATCGTGAGCCATTACAAGTGGCACCCAGTACTGGTCCATTACTGGGCCAATTGTTAAACCCTACATGGGAAATACGCATTAACTGTAGACTCAATCAATATTTTAAAATATATGACGTTAACGGTTGCCAGCGTTGTACCAAGGGTGGCCCAATAACAATTACCGAGTCTTGGCCGACCGATGACAACCATACTTTGGCCAATCATTCGCTCCGTTGTGAGATCTGGCAAAACCTACATGGGTATTTGGTGGTATTGAGTTGCCCATATGCGCTCTCTATTTTTTTTTTTTTTTATGTGGAAGACTGGAGCTCAGGGAAAGCCCTTTATACTGTCGACAATCTATTTCTTCACACCATTAGCTGTAGCTGCAACAACAATGGCCTGGGATCTGGCTTTGTTCACCTTGTTCCTCTCAGAGGAGTCTGTGTAGCCACTGCCTGGTTATAAAGCTCCCGGCACAGTACCTAGGCTTAAAAGTAGCGGAATTATAATGGGCGGGGTAAACGGAAGTGGGAAAGGAGTCTACTGCTCCCTACGCTGGCCTGTTTGGTAAGGCAGATCCTGCTAGTGATTTTCTATACTCTGGCCAATCACAACCTGCATATCCCAGAGGTTCAAAAAGTTACGCAAATCCTACCACCACGGTAAGGTGTAAGTGCATTAGGTCAAATAATAAACTTGATAAATCTTATCTACTAACTGAACTAAAATAAAGCACTTGAGATTGATTTTATAAATGTCCAACACGAAATGCAAGAATACAGAATGATATTTCACCAAAAACCTTTTCAGTAATTTATCAACTCGTCTATTTTTACAGCCAATCTTTCTGTGATGGTTTTCGGCCGATTATCAGTTGTCTTTCATAAATCCATACGTCCAGCCCTCATTCTACCCTTATCTTTGCTGAATGTTATTACATTTACAATGTTTCGCATAAACTATGGGTCATCTTCCTAGTGTCAAAATAACTCATTTATAACAAAAATGGATCATCCTTCACTTGAAATCTGAAGGAAACAGATGGAAGGATCAGCACAGAGAGACAATGTTCAATTTTATACGAGCTGCTTTTTAAAGTTATTGATTAAATCTCTCCTCCTTCTGTTTCTCTCTTTCTAGCGCATACAAAGCTACCAAAGCAATATTCTCAAAAGTTTATGAACATAGTTTATAAAGTCCTGAAAAGTCCATCTGCAAACATTTTCATCATTCTAAAAATTAAATAAAAGCACGTTCTGAGAAATTGCGAAACATAAATCTAAATATATGGAAGGAAGCCCGCCTCCCTAATTCGACCCCGCGACCACCCACCATACTGTCGACATCATCCCCGGCAACCACCCCATACTTGAGAGATTCTTTTATTGGGGCACAGACAAGAATACAACGTTCAAGCATTTTATAGCCTCCTTTCTCGCTTAAGGAGCATTGCATAAAAAGTTTTCAGCAGGAACAAGGATTGCCGAGGAATTAAATTTAGTTATATAGAAAAGGGATGTTTGTAACCATATATATAAAATAAGGACCAGAACGTGTTCACCACAGGAAATAATCCTTTACGTAAATTGTCCGGAATATATAAACCCAATTTAAAGGCGTCAAGTGCAAGGTCATTATGGTGGGCCCTTAGTGGTCGAGACTAGTGTTCGAGGGCGTGTTTCTAAAAGTTGGTCGGATGCCAGGACCTCAATCGTTTATTAATATGGGAGACTCTTTAGAATCCAGCAAAATTTACTGGTGGTTACCTTTTAAAATGTTCTCCTTCACCACACACCCTCGCTTCTTTATGTCCCTCATCCACATACATATAAAACCAGAAAATTGCCTTCGTTTAAAATATTAAGTGGAGAAAAGGCTAGAGAAAAATTTTAGCAGGAAAAGATGAAGTGGGTCAAAGTTCGAGAGGGTAGAAATTTGGTGATAACGAGGGTGAAGACCATATTTCATATTTTCTCGTCTTTGGGTTGTATGGGTGTGTCCGGATGTTTCCTTCTGTGATATACAAAGTGGCGAAATTTTTGATGATTTGATCGATAAATTTAAACTTTTATTTATTGGATGAAGTTCGTGAGTGAGTGGTTGGAAAACGTGTATTGGGAGTCAAATCAAGGGCAAAAATCAAAGGGGTGATAGGAGTGATAAAGTCAATAGAGTATTCAAATCAAATACAGTTGACGTCGAACAATAGAGAAGAACGAAAGCATAACCCAAGTTCATATTAATAGGGTGGACTATCGACTATTTCTTTTCTTTCAGTGAGGTAGTGAGTCCCAGAAGTACCGCCGCGCCACGTGGACCAGGTTATTTCAGAAACGAGTAGTTTAGTAACTCCAAGGGTGTTCGGCAGAATCATTGGATGTTTATAGTCGTATGAAATATCTGCATTCTTTAATCAACCTGGTACCGTGAGGATAACTCTTTTGTCTATGTCAAATGACAAGAGCATGTCTTTTTCTGGTGACATGCGCGTGGATATAATGTCGTCAGATTTTTCTTTGTAACTTACGTGTCTTCATGGTTGCGGTCTGGCGGACTTGTATGGTTTCTATTCGGTTAGCTATAAGAATAAATTTAGAAGCCACAACAAAGCCAAGGTCAATACACTTAGAATTCAAGAAAATTAAGAAATTCTTAACTGCTGCTGCCAGGTCGGGTGGGGTGCCCTAGATTTGGTATAGGGTGCTCCACCATAATGCAAGTTCCCAATCTAGTTCTAGTAAGGGCCTCAGGGATCGTTGGTGTTGCACCACTTTGTTACACCAAAGAGATAAGTCCTGAGAAACGCCAATGGTTAGTACGATCTAAGATCTATTATCCATGCAACCGAATTCTACCTCCACCATCTCGAAAATGTTGACCTTAAGTCGGGCGACCCCTGGATGCTCTTTTCTATAAAAGATTAACAGACGGGAGAGGGTGAAAGGCGAGTGCTTCGGGCCTCAAAACAAAGCAAATACCGGATTGGTCCTCCAGGTTGGGGGTTAGGCGAAAGATTGACAACCTCTCCTCGGAAAACAATTCTTGTTATGAAATCAAGAAATCAGCCTCGGAACAGTCAATTTTTACGGGACGACAAAGACCTCAGCAACGTCCCAGGTGATATTTATTTCGAAGGTAGGTAGACGAAACGGCAAAGGATGATATGGGTCGTCAACCCCCGAGAACGCATGCTAGACCTATACCTCCGAAATTCTGTAGCTGAAGTCTTCCTCTCAGTATGCATATTGCAAAAAAAATTCTTATGACACCGCACTGCATGAAGTAGTGCGTATCGTAGAGTACTCCGTAGAATACGACCAATTTACCTTGGCAATCTTCCTGGATAGAGAAGGCACTTTGTGGTCAGTGCATCCTCTTCATGCTAAAATCTAGAATCGACCACAGCAGCTTAAGCAACAACAGAGTGGTAAAGAGGACGTGCAGTAGCACAACCCAGGAAGGAAGCCTTTCGCCGCTGCTATTTTAACCTATAGAAAAAAATCTATGGTTTCAGCCTAGTCTGATCAGCTAAATATTTTGGCTTCATTTTGGACCCAAACCTTTATTGCAGGCTCAACTTTGAAGAAAGGCCAAAGAACGCCAGTATAGTTTTTTATGCCAGTAAGCAGATCCTCGGCAAGAGATGAAACTTGAAGGTACACATGAGTTGCTGGCTCTACACAGAACTGATTACATCGAAAATTAATTTCAACTCAGGTTTCAATGTCCAGATCTCCACCAGAAAGCGATGGGAAATATTGCAGCCTAACAAGAGCTATGACGTGGTCCTATATACACTGTAAAAAAATATGTAAATTCACAGTGCAAATGTACAGTAAAATTACTTATGAAATACTAATTTACTACACAATTGTTGTAATTTTACTATAAATTTTGTAACTTCACATAATTAAATTGGAAATCTCCAATACTGCATAACGTAAATGTTGATTACATGGATGTGACGTATATTTTACACAATGTTGTGTATTTTTCTAAATCGTTTATGTAGGAAAATTACAATATTTCTTATATATTTATCAATGTTATGTACTGAAAAAATCCTAACACTTTGTTCTGTAATTTTACTAAAGAGGCGTAATTTTAAAACAAAAATTTTCAGTAAAATTACAAATCGGTTATTGGAATGTAAGGTTTAAATTTTTGCTCTCGTGGATATAACTCACAGGTAACAATGGAATACTAAGCATATAAACCAAATTGCTTTTAAGTTAAGGCCAGACCTTTGACTTTGTCAGGGTCTTGGCAGTTCTTGTAACAGCCAAGAAATTTTGATAGGCATTGCCTCACGTACATGCTTAACAAGGCATTGTGAGCAAAATGCTAATTTTTTATGTATAGGGAGTGGGCATTAACTAAGAATAAAATTTGGCGCTTGGAAATATTTCAGGCAGAGCCAAGCACATTGGCACAGGGCGGTAATCTTCAGCTTTGGGTTTTTCCCTTTTCGTCTCTCTCTGGTAAAAAGCTGCAACAAGAGTTTTGGAAATTTACAAAACTATGAAGAGAAAGCTCCAGTACTGATTGTATTTTTACATCCCACAAATAATTTATATTTACTACACAGTTGGTAAAAATACGTAAAGTAGATTAGGAATATTCCTAATAATATATATTGCAAATCTACAAAACTGCTTGTGAATAAAACTTCCAGTATTTTTTTTGTAAAATTACCACAGAAATTTTTTACAGTGTATGTATAACTGTTGTTTTCCTCTCTTTGACGAACAATTTCTTTGCAGTTGTCTGGTTCTTCCTAGGATAAAACACTGTACAATTGGAAATCTTTTCTTACATAAGTTGGGAGAGATTTCGAAGCTTAAAACAAGAGGTATGATCGGATATCTCAATATGACGGGCTGGATTTAAAGTCACTCCAAGCAGACTATGGAAAGGCTTTTTACGAGTACGGTTACAAAACTTTGGTCTTTAAGCGGTAATTATGTCTACATCCTGGGTTACCTGTAATTTTTATTTTATCGTGTTCTGCATCTGATTCGAATCAGTTTTCATTTCAAGATCCCTTGTTACTCCTCCAACTTCTTAATTATTTTAATTAATAGGGAATCGTGCCGTGGTCGTATAATAAATCGCTTACTGGCGTAGTTGCGACCGCGGGGCGGGGTTTTCCAACCCTTGTAGCGTATTCTTTTATCACGTTCTGCTTCTTTTCCTCCAGTATTCTCGAGTTCTGGCCGAAGTTCTCTAGTTCGATATGTGGAGTAATGTCTCCGCATCGGCAGCAATCGCATTTCACCTTTTGCTCCGCCTCCTTCGACGATGCCACTGAAGACCTTCTTGGCTGCTCTCTCTTGCGGCATGGGGTCGACGTGTCCAGCTTATCACGTTCGCCTTTCTTTATTGCGGGAATTCCAGTAATTTTTCAAAATGAATTTTTAAGTTGACCAGCATTAAGGCCTAACCACAATAAATAATAATAATAAATATTATAATTTATAGTTATGGTATTTCGCATTTAACAGAGTCGACAAATTTTTTGTTTGTTCTTCCGCCTCCGACTCCAGTAACTTCCTTCCGACTCCGACTTAAACTCCGCAGCCCTGGTTTAAGAAAGCGCTCAGCCTAACCGTATATACCGCTTACTTGAAAAATGCAACGATCACAAGTATTGACACGCACCTGTGCCTCAATATTTGGTAGTAAAAGGGCTCATACACTTCACCTGCGCTTATAAATTCACGAGCCACTGGTACAGGCCAACTTCCTTGAATTTCCGCCTTGGTTTCTTACATTGCCGTTGAGTTACTTCATGTAAAACATATCTCTAAATGTGGATTAGGCCTACTGGGCAACACCACATACTTATAAAAAAACGCCCCTTATACTCTACTCCCGCGGTGGTGTGGAAAGGAGTATTCATTTTAAACAAAAATACTAACCTTCAAGGGGCATTCAAACTTCATCGCACGTTTTATAACTATCTACTAATTGTACAAAAAAAGACAAAATATATTGTTTTCCGAAAATTGAACGAACTTTTTTACAACTATTTTTAAACCTAATGAACATTTTTTGTAATAACTATTTAAATCAAAAAATCAATGGATAATTAAGAAAAACTGAATTTTCCCCCTTTCAATCCCCATAAAAAGCCACATCGGGTGAAATTTAGGGTACTCAGCTTGCCTTAAAATCATCATTACTTACAAAATTAAATAAAATCTGTAATCTCATATTTTAAATTTTACGATTCCAACAAAAAAAATTCAATATCCCAAAGAATATTCCTAAGCTAAAACAAAAAAGGACATTTCTTCTATCTATCCTCCAAAATTTAATTTTGTTCATGGGCAGACGACGACTTTGATCTTTTTCTTCGAATGCGCATAAAAGGAAAAAACTCAATGCACGCATCTCATACCAAGTTTATAGCTACTTCAAAGATAATTCGAATTATGGATCATCAAAAATTTTGTGTCGTATAAAGGGGATAATTCGAATTATGGCTTAAACCGAAATTTTTCAGCTTAAGCCAAAGTTATAAGAATGGAATTGTGAGAATCTTTGATATTAAATACCCGTTTATACGTTAATTCGAAATTTTGGCGTAATCTTGAGTTAAATCGATTTAATTTTGCTGCTATAAACTTGGTATCAGACGTCTGGAACCCAGAACAAACCTCCCCTCAGATTCCCTTACCTCACCGGAATGCTCTACCAACTACCTTTACAATAATCTGCTACCACCTTAGCCCTCTTAAGCAGAGTCTGGTGTATAGTAGCAGTGGCGCTGGGTTCCCTAGGGTAGAACTTAGCGATCTGGAGCAGATTCTGGTGAATAGTAGCAGGCGCGCTGGGTCCACGGGGAAGAATACGATAAATGCCGTGCACAAATTTTTGTTCTACGTGACTCCTATATGTGTTATTATGCTTAGTGGTAAGGGTTAACCAGAACGAATGGCGCATAAGAAGAAACTTTAAGAAGCGTATGACGAAATAAATGTAGTTGCATACATAAAACTGAATAGACTGCGATGCCTCGGACACGTTGCATAAGCTTCAGAAGATAGAATGATAGCCAGGATTCTTAATGGTAGAACACCAGGAGAAGAGTTGGGTGACCAAGAAATAGGTGGATGGATGATGTGCTAGAAGATATACGGAAACTTCGTATAAAAAATTGGAGAGAGTTAGCGAGACGTAGAGACGAGTGGAAGAGAACACTTGAAGAGGCCCGAGTCCTACAACGACTGTAGCGCCATTAAAAAAGAAGAAGTATGGCCTATTTGTACCTCCGAGATCCAAATTTTCAGGACCACGAGATTTGGGAGCGATGGGTGATAAGGTTTGCATTTGGCTTTCTGATGCATATCCCCTAAAAGTGTGTACATATTGTAACGTGTAGCTTTTTTTAATTTTAATCCAAGTATAGGGGATAATAAAACTTACCAAGCCAACAACTCTGTATTTAATCAAAATTTAGTGAAAGTAACAAAGCTTTTCTTTACATTTCCTAATTGTGGACGATATAATAAAAGAGTATGAAGTAAAGAATAAAAACATAAATCTTTCAACCATTCATTTATTTATAATAAAATATCCAATATCTGGTAGAAGTTTCAAATCTTCAATTTCATCATTTTCAATGGCAGCTTCAAAGACATCCTTTATACATTTCACACAAACCCACAATAATCCAAAACACACATAGGAAAGAACATGAGAAATTTGTAGACAATCATCTGCCAATGGAATATCAAAAAGCCACAATCCAATATCAATCCCAAATGTTAGTCCTTGCAGTACGAGCCATGGAGTGAAATATGTTGGAATGACCTTTAAAAAATAACAATTTTTATTTATTAAATTTATTTCTATTTTTTTTATTATGATAAATATTTACTAGTGTTATTCCGGCAAGAAGGAGGAGATATGCTTTAGCCATAAACACTGCAGTCACCAACCGGACATTTTTACGAAATATTGATGGTATTACTCGGTATTTTCTAGAACGAAAGGTTGAAGTGCCTTTTGATCCACGGTACATGGTGAAAAATTCGATTATTGATAACATCTATGAAATAATTAATAATATTTTAGTGATTCGACAATAATTTATATAAAAATGTTCGATTCGAATTTCGAACAATTCACAAAAAATGTTTAGAATGTAAAAAATCTCAAATTTAATTAACAAATAAAATTACTCACAAATCCAGCAACACTAAATAACACCACCAACCAATAAATAATTGGAAAATATTCAGGACGACAAGGATTTAATTTCATAAAATTATTCCAGCATTCTGTTAAAGGATTCCTTGCATTCCATATTGAAAATTTATCCGTAGAATCGAAAATTGAAATGTGCCGGCAAACTTTCTTCGTGAAATGATGTAATTCGTACATTTTTTAAGTTATAAAAATCGAAATTACAATTATTATTGAAATACCGGTCGCAGCTGAACGCATCACAGATTATTTTAAATAATATTCTTGGATTTTATTGAATTAATGAATTATACTTATTTTTTGTTTTTAAAAAAAAATTGAGAAAATTGCAGGAAAAATAACAAATAATTTACGCGGTTTTTAAATTTTATTGTGGCAGCAAAAAAATAAATAAGGAAAAAAAAAACTTTTTTTGATTATGTCAAAATAAATTCACAAATTCGACAACAAAGCTGGCAATTTTGAAAATAGTTACTTTGACATTGATTTTATAAATAATGGGCATCTTCGGTTATAGTTGACATATCACGGGAATTTATAACTATTTTGTCACTGATTTACGTTATATCCTTAAAAAAATATTCTGTCCACGGATTATAATCCAAACATGAGAAAGAAGCAGTTGATCAATATAAAATGAAATTTATACTCCCCCAGAACCTCCTTTCCACATCATTCCACACTATTCTAGAGCATCGGTAGCTTTTCCAAGTCATAAGCTACAATTTATCCAATGTTCAAGTTATTTCTAATAGATGGCGACACCTTACTGCATAAATCTCCACTCGGATGAAGAGTTGCCCATCCTATATCCAGCGGATTATGTGGACATAACCTGTCTATGTGCATGATCTTCTTCTTTGCCTTGGGTCCTTGTTGAATTCTGTAGATAGCATCGTTGATCCGTGTTAGAGTTTCATAGGGGACTGGCGGCGTTCGGAGTTTCGTCATCGAGGCTTGGGCAGCCAAATGAAGTCACCTTCCTTGTATCTACTTAGTTTTCATAGTTGTTCCAAATTTCAGGGCTCTTGTCAGTCGAATTTGTCTTCCAAAAATCAGAATAAGAAGGTTTGTCAGAAGAAAAATTGGGATGTGACTGTCCCAGCCACGCTGGTGTTCGTTAACAACTTTCCTCAGGTGATCTCTATTAAATCGTTTTACCATGCCATCGGACTGTGGGCGAAGATGCGTCATCCTGTCTACTTCACTCCAATTATCTTACATACTTCTAGAAAAAAACTTGAGATTCTAAGTTTCTCCCTTGATCAGAATGAAGTTCACGAGGAACACCAAATCTGCAGATCCAATTGCTCACCAATTCCTCTGCAACAGTAGTTGTTTCCTGATTTGAAATGGCACCGGTGGAGAAGTATTAGTTGCGTCAGGCTAGTACCTGATCCGGATCGTAGAGCTGTAAATTTAAAGATGTCTCCGTTCTGACTCTGGAAAAGGTCCTGGTCCCTCGACTGCGATTTTTTCAAAACTAGAGTTCGTCTGTTGTATTGCTGCATTTCTGCTTTTGTTCTTACTTAATGAACTTTTGTTGCTTGATCAAATTGTGCACTTACCACACCAGTTCGCTACATCCTCCCGCATGTGAAGCCAATAGAACCTTTCTCATATTTTTTTGCCAAACTTTTGTTAACTCCCAAATGTCCTCCTGATGCACCATTATGACAGTCCTCTACCGTATCTCTTATTCTAGTGCGAGGGACTATTACCTGCATACGATGAAAGCTACAGTCAGCGGTTTCTCATTTGCGCTTCAATATTCCTCACTTCATTTGGCATGAATCCTATTGGGCTCAAAAGCTCTCCAAGGTTTCGCTTCTATCTGATATGTCCTTCCATTCACGCTTCTCCTTTTATTCCTTCCATGAAAGTATTGGGAAAATATCTGGTAGTCGCGTTGAGCATCTCGCAGTTCCTGATCCTCCCATTCTGTCGTTGGAGCAACAGTCATCCTTTGACACTTTTCCTCAATAAGCCAAAATTATTTACAATTTAGTTCGACTTCTTCCTTTGACATAAAGTTAAAAGCGAGAATACACTCGTCTGTTATATCAGTCTTCGGAATGAATATGAAAATCCACTGCCAACGTAAACCACATCGATTAATATCTCCCCATATAATTGCACTGGCTCTCCTGTAGCAGTTTTTAGTCTGTATCCTATTATCGACCACCTCAGCCCGGATGACCGTTTTTAAGGTACCAGTATTCACATTGATTGTGTATTCTTCGGCTTATATTTTCCATCGATGACAAGGCTATTGTCACTATGCTGCAGTTGGTTGATGTTGATGATGACACCAGTTGATTGATTCCTTCATGTGCCGTTCGTAACCCACCGAGAGAATTGTTGAGGTACAATAGAGAGTATTTAAGGACACTGGTTGGCTTTATTATCTTAGTTTAGATTACTATGGAGTATTGAAGTGTAGTTGGCCTTATCTGTAGACTTTTTATCCAGGAGGATCTGTCTGTCATTCATGGGCTCTGCTACTGTGCTTCTATACAGAAAAGCAGGATTTTGTTCTTAGCTGCAATCTGTCTCTAATGGTCAAGTCCGAGCGACAACCCACTTGGCAAACTGCTGACCCTGTTTAAGCCGCCTAACATGGAAATTTGGACAACTCGCAAAGTTTCGGGCGCAGTAATTTTAAGCCTAGTGTCTCATTTGAAGATTAATAAGATGAAGCAAAAGGTTAAAGTAAATGTTGAAGGATTAATGGTCGTTGTAATGTTTCCTACCTTGTTATGGCGCTACAACCCATATCGGGTCTTAGCCTCCTCTAAAGATTTTCTCCAGTTTGTATGATTTCTATTCTAGCAGCATGTTTCCAGTTACGGTTTCCTAGGATCATACCTGCGTCCTTCCAACTGTTTCTCGCTCTACCTACTGGTTTATCACCTAGTATATTTTCTTGTTCCTCATTTTTCTCACTAATCATGGACAGGGACGGATTGGCCCCCCTTAGCGGCCCGAGCATTTCGGTAGTGACCGGCCCAAATTTTATATAATAAATATAATTGTGCATAATTTTGAGTTTTCAAAGGCATAGGTTGCATAATTACACGACTGCCCCAAAAAAAGGAGTGTAATATGTTTAGGTTTGTTGTGTGTATGTACGTTGTTTTGTACCACAATAACTTCTAAACGCTGGAACGGATTTAGATGGCTGAGGTACCGTTAGAATCGTTTAATGATTCTGAGTAACATAGGCTAAGTTAATTTTTAAAAAAAGAATATGGCGGCCGCCTAACGCAATTTACGTCACACTCAATTTTTTTTTCTGATTGGGTCAATATGGATATCGAACGAAAGGTGAAATTGAGACGATTTGTCGCGCTCAGTCGCGTAAGGAAGTTAGAAGGACTAGCTATTAGCTATTTGGATCCTTGCAAAGTTATTCACGAGCCTCATGATAAAAAATCACTCAAAGAGTTAGATCGGCTCAGAAAGCTCGACCAATGAGAGCCAATGGTATTTTCGCTCACATCTCTATATAGTAATTGATCCAAGCACCCCTTTTGCCTAATCTGTCGGCGTGTCTAAACTTAGCTGGAATAAACCAAACTTCGATAACTTTACTTTTGCATTAAAAGTGTATCTCAATAGTTGTAAGTCCTATAATAATGAGAAGTAAAATAAAATCGCTTAATAATAACTACATTGGTTAACGAATTATAATCACTAAAATATCATAAAATAAAAAACAAAATAATTAAAAAATTAAAAAACACGATGCCCCTGTGACAAAAAAATGAACTAAAAAGTCAAAAACAAGTTTTAAGTACTAATGTAAGACAGAAACAAGATATAGAAGACATTGTTCTATCAGTATAGTCAATGTGTGTATAATAAATATATAAGATATTGTCTAACTACTGTAGAAAATATTAACTTTAAATAGTCATTTTGTTAAGTATCACACAACTATCGTTTATGTATAATCTGTATTTTTGCAGTCGGGGTGCAAATGTTACAGAATAACTAATTAAAGCGGTACCCCGGCTGCAAAAATACAGATATCAGTGTACGCAGAATACTCCCACCTATCTAAAACCGTCAAAATAAAGGTTCTACCCTATCAACTTCCAGAGAAATGAGTCGTCAAAGTCAAAACTTTGGTTTTTTTCACTAAAATTTCAACTAAAACCACCTTTTTCTCCAAAAAATACTTAGTTAACTGATTTTTTTTTTGCAAAATTGGAAAGCTTGGACAATTTCCTATGAATAATGTTTTGAGATTTTTTATCCTACGGCTTTTACTTTTGGAGTTATAAGCAATTTTAGTGCTAAAATGGGCTCTATTTCGTACTTTTTTAGTACTTTTTCACCTAAGCTTCGCTAAAAAGTGCCAAATAAACACCAAATAAGGCCAATTTCAACATCAAACTTGGTAATAACTTCAAAAGTAAAGGCCGTAGCGTAAAAATTGTCTGGACATTATTCATAGGAACTTGTCCAAGCTTTCCAATTTCGCCTCTGAAGACTGGCTACGGCCGTATTGATAAGCTGAACTGCAGAGAGTATATCAATTTCAATGATTGAGATAAAAGCAACGTGATTCCTAAAATATCGGCGATTACCAAGTTGAGAAAAAATTCCGACGACATTTACTGAGTTTCCATGAGAGTTCAACCAGAGTTGAACCCGAGTTATACGTCATGGAAACAGACACCGTTAAGAGTTTTCGTTAAAGATTTTCAACTCTGCTCAACTCAACGAAAATAGGTAGTTTGAACTGTACAAGGTACAAAAATGTCGCGTCTCACATGGACGTCAGAAGGGATTTTATATTTAATGAATACTTTTAAAGAAAAAGCTATAATAAAATTAATTGATGGAAAAAGATGGAGGAAGGCAGAAGGCAGAAATTGAAAAGCATAGAGTTAAGTCGTTGAGTTGAAGTGTCACTTCAACTCAACCACAACTCTACTCGACTTCCATGGAAACTGGGTAATTACAGCTTAAAGCAACGAAAATGTTGGTGTGGCATGTCTATCCCCTTGATCGGCCTTTTTTGCATATGGCAAGACGTCCAAAAATTCCTATTAATGACCGTCTGGGGGGGTGCATATGCCACCGTGCCCCCCTTTAAATCCGTCTATAACCCCATGGGTTATTATTATTACTTCTCTTTGGGCTTAGTAAATCGTTGAAGTATTCTTTTCATCTTCATTTAATTTTTTCAGGATCTGTTCGGATATTTCCTCTGGTGTCTTTTATTGAAATTTGCTACAGCATTCTCTTATTCAATGCCCTTCTTGTTCTTCCTTTCTTTCTTTGCTCTCGTGTGTCTGGCAAGGTAGTCTCGATGGCACTGGTTTCTCTCTTCTATACTTTTTGTAACTTCCATTAAAACAGTCGTTTCTAGTGTGCCTGGGTTCCCAACCCATTATTTCTTCAGCTACATTCCTTATACCGTTTATGAGCTTTTCCCATTTTTCATTAATGCTTATTGCCGGGGGTGGTTCTTCTCTTTCTAGGACTCTAGTCATGGAGTTTTAAAATACTGATTTTATTTCGTCTATTTTGCATTAGAGCTAACAAAGTCAATGAGTCTTCTGCCACCAACCACGATCTTGGCATTCATTCTAATGTTTAAGGATGCTGAGATCGTAGGTATGCAGGTCGCCATCTTTTTCTGTTCCGCAAAACTCGTATTTTCCGCTATTGGCTGTGAATTTGAAAAAGTGTTGCCATATGTACAATAGCATTGCGTAGCTTTAAGTCTACTCTTGAATTTCTAGCCTAGTATAATGTAGATATCTAAAGATTTTCTTTTGCTAATATCTTCAACAGGTTCTCGCCATGTGGGGAGTTATGCGATTCTACAATTTGCTCCGTGCTGGTATTACATGGAAAGGTCCAGAAATAATTGAGCTATGATATAACGCCAGCGATTCTGATAGAACACAAACAACAAATACATCTTCCAGAGAGAATGAATGCTTCCTGTATGATGATGACGATGATGATGATGACGAAGACGATGATGATGATGATGATAGCTTAGATTATGATGATGATGTTGAGGCATGTAATATAGAAAATGATGATGCTAATGAGGAAGAGCATAATATAGATACACTTAGTCCAATAAAGAAACGTTATAAATATAAATTTCCACCGCAAAGATCACGTCTGGAGGTAATTGATGAAATTGATAAGAGTGTAGGTAGCGGTAGCGATGAGGATGATTCTCTACTTGTTGCTTATGATAGTAATTCAGTTGGATCAGTTTGACAACTGGAAAGCTCAAGGCTTCTAATCCATGGTATTTTAATGGGATTATTAATAGGAGTCCAAATTTATGCTCAGATTGTTATTTTCTTTTAATTGTTTTTTTTAAGAAAACCAAAAAAAAAAAACACATACAAACAAATTAACAACACAAAAAAGGAAATTAATTTTGTACAAAAAATAAAACAATTTTAAAACATGTTGTTTTATATAATAAAGTAAACAATCGCATTTTCTAATTAATTTTGTAAATTAAATTAATTAATTGGTGATACTAAAATAAATAAAAAAAAATGTAAATTTAGTAAAAATAAATAAATAAATAAATGAAAGCTCATAAGAACTGTTATATGTATGATAGGGGAATATCATAGTTTCTAGTGTTCCAATCATCACAGAAAATATTTAAGAATGTTGTAATTAAAAAAAAAGTAACAATAATAATAGAAACGCTTTTTTAATTTTTTTTCGCTATTTTTTAACAAAATGCCAACAACATTTTTTTATTTTGAAATGCATAAAGAATATGTTTCAATAAAAACTACATTAAAAAAAATAATTATGTAAATAATTTTTATTAAAAAAAAAGAGAAGAGTCAAAAAATAAATGCTTATTATTTTAAGCTCGCGATTTAATCGACATGTATATATGTATATGTATAAGTGATTTAAATTAATTAGGAGCTTAATTAAATGTTTGTACATACATATATATATAAAATTATTGTAAATGCTAAAACCAGTAATTGTTAATTGTAAGAGATATAATGTTTTAAGTGAAAGATTTAACAAAAAAAAGTGAAAGAATTATGGTGAAAATAAAATGAAACAAAAATAAACGATTGAATAAAAAAGATGTTTTTAAATTGGGATTTTAACAGTGCTTTCTTATTTATATTGTAGCCTCTTGCAGCTGCTCCTTCCACTTTTGACCAGACTAGAAGAACTCTTTAACGACTCAGCTTAGTTGGCACATGAAAACCCAATAACAACAGCGGAAGTTGAGGATTTGATGGGAAGCGTAGCAAATGGAGAGAAGAACCACTTGGTAGAACGCGACGCCAACGCAAGACATTGTTTATGTGGTAACCAAGTAAGGAACGAAAAAAGTGACTCGTTTTTTGATTGTATAATTGGTCGATTCGCCAGACGTGCTTAGCAAAATTCTCACCAAGCAACCAGCTAACCATCTTAAGTAAGTAGAGGAAATGTGGACAGAATCCTTTGAAGAGGCCTTGGAAAGTTTCCTGAATACTCACTCACTTTCGCTGTGAAAAAGTGGTGCCAAACACGTGGCTAAGTTTGCGAGCTGAGACAAAATTATCATGGAAGGAAACTTACCAAACCGTCAAAATGGAAAAAGTGCGCTGGGTAGTGAACACATTCTCCCTATAAAAGTCACAATGCAAATGGCTTTTGTCAATCTATACTGCCTACCAGAGATGGGCATTATTCGATTAAATTGTTATCTGGATAATTATTCGAATAAAATTTAAATTATTCGTATATAAATTGCTTATGGTTCGCTCTTCCACGAAATATTGAAGTTGAAATTGAAAATTTTTAGGTGTTGACTCACTTTTGACACTCACTGTATGTTCTGTTGTTGATACATATATGGTCGATTCGTAAAAGAAGTTTTCTTGGAGTAACTGAACTGTATCTGAACGAATTGCGCTGATACTTGACGAAATTCACACAGAATTCAAGAATTTGGTGTATCAATTCGGAACTTAGATTCGATTGATTTAGGAAAAGATGATATGGATGATGAAGAAGATGAACTACAAGAAGTTATTGATCCACGTGATTTCCAATTGAAAAGCGTCGGAACAAAAACCGATATATCACATGCAATTTTTTTGGGAAATTGAAAAAAATGCCTTGAAATTAGGCATGCATGTTTCTTTTCTTTAATAGAGGCCCACTAAGTAAGGGTTTTGCAGAAATCGTCTCCTAAGGGGAGTTGCGGAGGCGTTAAAAATATAAAAAAAAACAGTTTTTTAACTATAACTTCGACAGACCTGAAATTTGGTAGGGATGTTTCTTTTGTTGAGAAGGGATTCGCTAAGAACAAGTTTTCCAGAAATCGACTCCTCAAGGGGGTTGCGGGGGTCGAAGGAATAGAGGAAATATGAAAGTTTCCTTAAGGCCCTCGTACCGCTTCGGAGCGAGTATTTTAGGTGATTTTTAAAGAAGGATTATGAGAAAATGGTAACAGATATTGAGATAAAACTTTTTTTATTTGTTTAGAAGATTAATGAATTGTACAATACATTTTTTTTTATTTTTTTTATTGCAGCATTTCCGCCTCCCATATAAAATGCTGGAACACTGAAAAAAATATAAAAAAATTGGCGGGCGTGATATCTCGACTTTGGAGCAACTAAAAAAAAACAAAAAATTCGCTGTAAATAAGACACTAGAAATTTGGGAATGACGGGGTGTTTTTTAAAAAATATTTTTTTTTGAAAAAATGGCAGATAGTTAAAGTCTACATTTTTCAGTCTAAAGAAAGATATAATTTTTTTTTCAGACAATTTATCAGCAAAATGGCTCGATGTTCCCTAAAAAATAGTTAGAAAAACACAAACAAAAAATATAGGGTAAATTCGGCGAATATATTTTGAGTTATCACGCCCGCCAATTTCAAAAATCATGTTTCGAGTTAAATGAGTTTAAAGTTTCAAAATAAGTTTCTTCTTATATAAAACTTAAAAAGTTATAAAATTATCTTGTTAATATTTACTATAACTAATAACAAGTAAAAATAAAAAGAATAAAAAAACATTCTTGAGGACTAAATGAAGACATTTATGAAAAAAAAATTTTTTGTAAAAATTTTTTTTTTCGAGACGGTACGAGGGCCTTAACACAGTTTATAAACAAAGCCCCATTCTTTCTGAAGATATGGTCATAGCTATGTCACGTAAACCACTCCTACAGTCCGGTCTTCTATCACCATCAAGAAATGTTATCCGAATGAACTCGCTTACGATGTCGTCCATCTTACCAAAATCATGACTGAAAACGTTCCAAAAATAAACCAAGCACAGAAAGAAGAGTATGACGTAATATTACATAGTGTAACTTCTAATACTGGTTATATTTTCTTAATTCACCTGCTGGAACTGGAAAAACATATATAATTAATTTGTTACTTGCCAAAATCAGGAGTGAAAAAAGTAAAGCTATTGCTGTCGCTTGCTCGGGAATTGCACCTACTTTATTTGACGGAGGTAAAACAGCACACATTCTGAGACTATTAATTATAACATCTCCAAGCAAAGTGATATGGCGCATTCTTAGAGAAGCGAGTATGAGATGATGGCACTATGGCTCATAAGAAAATTATTGAGGCTCTAAATAGGACGATCCAGGATATTAGAGGCTGCAAGAAATTCATGAGAGGACTAACTGTACTATTGTTCGTTGACTTTAGACAGACTTACCTGCTGTAATACGAAGAGCACGTGCAGTTGAAGTTAAGGCCTGCCGTAAGTCCTCTTTTTATGGCCTAATGTAAACCTGCTATCTTTGGGAATTAATATGCGTGTTTTTCTTCAACATGACTTAAAATCAGAAGAGTTTTCAAAACGACTAGCGTGGATTTCAGAAGTGACTGTTTTCTCATGGTTCAGTTTGATGTGGCATGCGCAAGAGTCAGTACATTTGACAACTTTATCATTCTTCAGCAAGTAGAAGTAGTCAATAGTGAAGGTGAGTAAACCAGTAAATAAATTATTATCCAGTCGATTTATCCTATTTTTTTTAAATTAAATTATTCCGTTAGTTATACAGTATTTGATTTTAAAAAATTAAGCACTCTCAAAACCTATCAACCCACTTTTATTTCCCAAGTTTCACGCGAACGAAGTCGCGGGTATATACAAGCTAGTAGCTTATATGACGCTATGAAGCAAATTTACTCTATCAAAGCCAAGAACATTTAATTTCATAGAGCTTTGTGGCTCAGAAATTATATCAGCGACCGTGAATATGAATATATAAACGAATATATCACTTGTTCTTGTCCCATTGCCGAGTCTTTACGTATACTGCAAGGAGAAACAATAATGTATTATGGGCTTCTGATGACATGTTTAATGGCCTTACACAAGTAACGCAAAATTAGAGAAAACTCCATTAACGTACTTCTATGATTTAGAAGCAGGGTACAGGCAAAGCATTGAAAGAAGATTCCAAAAGTTCTTCAAACGGTTTACGCCTAAAGGTCAACATGCTATAATTGCGACACTATCCTACCCGAGGTTCAAGAACAAATGGTTTACTTGCATTGCACCACATGAACAAAGAAGAATCAAAACATTATTTAAACATGAAATAGCAAAAGAAGTATCCAAAAATACGAAAGATTCTGAAAATAGAGTTGCTGCTGATCCAGAAAACTCATTCTTTGACTTCTAATCAGACTCGGGAAGCGAAGCTGACTTACAAAGGCTATCACCGAAAACCAGAGCTGATGTGATAATATCTCAGTATTTTGCTGAAGAAGATCGTACTTTCAACGTTTTAGATCGCTATCATAATATCGCAATATTTCAAAAATACAACACCCCATTGTCTTCATCTGCATCAGTAAAACGCTTTTTTTCTTACGCCACCATGGCAAACCTGCCAAAGTCAAACATGACAACATGTTTGAAGAAAGAGTAGTGATGAAAACGAACATTAGGAAATAATCATAACTGCAAATACTTGCTAATTGAAAGTAAATAAATATTTGATTTAAATACTATTATTCCTTGTTTTATTTTTATTCATTAATCGACTAACGAATAAAATAATTTATTCGTCATTCGAATAATTTTTCTTTGAATAATTGAAATTATTTATTATTCGTGAATAACGAAAGAAACAATTTATTCATTCGTTATTCGTCATTCGAATAAATTTTGCCCAACTCTGCTGCCTACACTACAGTTACGTTGCTCACTCCTGGAAAAGAGTCAAAGTGATCTTCATTCCGAAAGCAGGTAGACGTGGGCACGAAAAGGCAAAGGACTATGGGCCGATGAGCTAGTTCTCCATCGTCATCAAGACACTAGAACACATCCTAGACGTATACCTCCGAAATTCAACTAGGTCCGCATATATTCCTCCCAGCATGGCTATTCTATTCCAAAGGAAAATCAGGCGATATCGCACTGCGTATCGTAGAATACTCCCTAGAATACAAGCAGTTTACCTTGGCAGCTTCCTGAACATATAAGGCACTCTCAGCAACGTTGGCACTAATGCTATCCAGGTGGCCCTAGCGAAATTCTGCATCTATAATGCTTTTAGTCAGTGGCTCATCCGCATGCTGAAAACTAAAATCATCCACAGTAGCTTAGGCAATAGCAGAGTGGTAAAGACAACGTGCCGTGGCACAACTCAGAGAGGAGTCATCTCTGCGCAGCTATGGCTTATGGTTATGGGCAAGGTGTAAACACATTACATTTCTATGCAGACGAAATGGTAATCCTAGTATCCAGAAGATTTCTCTCCACAATCCGAGACTATTTAGATGGCTTTTGGAATAATTAGTGAGTGGACCAAGAGTTGTGGGTTATCCTTAAATCCGGAACTGACGCTTTTCAACAAAAGAATGAAAATCCCCGATTTCAGTGTACCTACAACAAATGGTCGCCAACTGAGGCTATCCTGATCAGCTAAATATATGGGTCTTATTCTGGACCCAAAGCAGAATTTGAAACTTAACCTTGAAGAATGGGCAAAAATCGGCAATATAATTTTCTATGCCAGTTAGCAGACCTTCGACAAGAGATGGGGCTTGAAGCTACTCATGAATAGTTGGCTCTACACGGATTAGGCTAGGGCTGATATATGGCTCTTCCGTGTAGTGGCCCGCTCTTGCAAAAGACTAGGCCAAATATCATAATTACAAGTCTCGAAGTTACGGGGATTCTGTGTACACTCCCAACGGAGGCAATGAATGTAAATTTCGATTTGTTGCCATAGGCGCCGGCAGAATTTTTTGTCCGGGGGTGCAAAAAATTTCGGCAAAGGGCGTAGAGGTTGGTAGTTATGATTTGTCAGATCTACTTTACCGACATGGTTTACAGAATTGGTCGTTCGTACATATTTTTAATAACGAAGAAAAAGTAGAAATCGGGCTTTGGTGTCGTCTTCGTCTCGGAAATTAAATTTCAGATTTTTAAAATTGCTTCGTAACATTAGATGCGCACTTTGAATAGACATTTCGTTTGCAGACTACAAACCTCAAATTTTATTAGAAGTTCATCAGCCATTGACAAATCAATGTGAAGTACGCCCTTTAAAGCCAAATCGAATGCGTGATTACCGACATTTGCCGTTTTGTAAACATAATGAATTATAAACAGTCCCATTTTACTACTAGTCTGGGGAAATTACCAAAAAAAACGCACTTTACCTTTCCGAATAATTCAGTTGACCTTGGACAACTTCGAAGAGATTAGGTTTTCGAAAAAATTACAAGGGGCTCTTTTGTAGGCAAGAACGTTTCGCATTGATTCATCAAAAAGTTTTTTCGAAAAAAACAGTTTTTTAGTGATTTTTTTGCCAAAAAGGCGGCCATGTTTTTTTTGTGATTCCGAAATTGTTTTCTTAAAAAGTCCTAAGGAAGCTGTGGACCAATTTTCAGCCATTCTGGAATTTTGTCTCCTTAAAATGCTAATTTCCCCGGACTATACATTTTTTTCGTGTGCTGAAACTAACTGTTACAATATTTGCCTGATGTCGAACCTTTCAAACATGTTTGAACCCATTCAACAAGTTTTGGGCTTTTTTCGTGGCACTGCGAATTTTGAATTAAGAATTACCTTTGCTACAACGAAGGAAATCATCAATTTTTTCGGAGAGAATAGGTACATTACGACGTCACAAGATTCCTAATGTTCCTCTGTTTTGCGAAACACTGTGGTTAGCAAAATACAAAAGCATCAGAGTATTTTCGAAAAAACTTTCCGACTATCACAAAAGCTTTGAAAGATCGTTTGGAAAACCCACCGAATTCAAACACAAAAGTAAAAGCACATCAACTCTACGCGACTGCAACAACTCCAACGTATGTCATAACGCTCTTAGTCACTGCTAGTTATTCGGCTAAGCTAAGGAAGTAAACATGAATATAAAAACAATACACGATCATATTTTTAAATTATCAGAATTGCTCCAATCTCACCGCATTGACGCCTTGACCGAGTTCTCAGCCATCTTCGCAAAAGCTCAACAAAGTTGCGACAAATTAGATGTTGAAATAAAACTTGCTTGTCTGAAAGTGTAGAAGACTTCTTCAGACGTTCTATATTTATTCCTTGTTTGGACTCTCTTATTACTTCTTTGCCGGGCCGATTCTTTTCTATTCTCGAAAAACCATTTTCGCTTATGCAACTTCATCCGGAAGCTATGGAAATGTTGGATAAACCAGCATTTATCGTTATCGTAGAAAAGATAAATACTCTTTACGGACATATTTTACCAAATTTTATGTCCGAGGCCATTACGTGGTACGAAATGTGGAAATTTGGACTATTCCCAAATGAATCCTTGAATACGCAGATTCGATTTCTAAAGCTGGCTTCCCACGGTGCGCTCTTTTGCGGATTATCACGCACGGCTGACATCCGTCAAAGACGATATATTATTTTTTTTAACAAAAAACCAATTTCAACTCTCTTTTTGTTCAAAAAATACGTAATTAATCTACATTTTGTTAATCTACATTTTGTTATTAGCAAAAGTTTTATGCCAGCCTTGTCACTGAGCCTTAATTCTGATTTTATCGAGCGCAGCGCCATACCTAAAAACAACGGAATTTTTATATTATTTTAAAAAGCGACTGCCACCTAAAAACAGCGCCTCTAGCGCATTGTTTGGAATTTACTGTAAGTTTTTTCTGTGTGCAATTTACGAACAAGTGAACTATAATTTTAAAAAAAAATAACTCATTGGAAGCTGATTTGTAATTACTTCAATATAAAAAATTATTAAAAATATATTTTGTAGATATTTTGAAATAGATTGTATGCAATACATTACATGTATGAAATAACGAAGTTATATGTTTTTTTAATTTTTAGAACAGTCCCAAAACAAATTAATATTTGAATTGCGGGCACCTGTTTAATTTTACAGTAATTCATTTAAATTAAAATTATTGTGCTATTTTTTCATTAATTTTGGAATTAAGGACCTTCCTGGTCTAATGTTCTTAAATTTGACGAGTTTTTAGGATTTTGTTTTAATGAAAATAATGAGCAATAATATTTAAACTTTGCAGATATATTTTATTACATTATAACTATACAAAAATATAATAAAAAAAATTTTTAATTAAACTAAAATAGATTTTGAATGTGTCCTCTTCAAAAAAATGGATCTTGGTGGTGCGTGATGTTTTGACTCTTCCACTGATCCGAAACCGAAAAAAAAAATTCCACTAATTAGTGTAAGTGTAGTTATCGCAGGAACTAGAATGAAAAAAACAAATTTTGACAAAATGGCGCGATGTTAAAATTTACGTTTCGAAAACAGACAGTTTTTTCATTACTTTTTGTATGTAAAAAAAACCAACTTCAAAAAAAAACCAATATCGTGATGCACAAAAAAGGATGAAATAATTTTTGGTAGTTCTTTACAATACTAATCCAATCAGAATAGATTTAGAAAGAAGAATCACTTTTGAAAAAATATTTTTGTAATTCTTTACTACATTAATCCAATCAGAATGGATCTAGAAAGAAGAATCACCGTTAAGGTGAAAAATCTCTCATATTCATGGGAGGAAACATATGGGTCTGTAAAAGTAGGTGCAAGTGCTGCGTGCACCTTATGTAACGAATCTGTAACTGCAAGAACATATAATATTTTTTTTAAACACCGAACTACGTAGAATAGATATAATATCAAATAGAATTAAACAAAAACACACCTTAATGATTCTACTCGCAATTTATTGGAATATAAAAAAAATATTTCATATTCTCAATAATAAAAATCCGAATGCATTTCGATTTGATTTACAAATCATCATCAGCAATCACGACTGAAGTAAGACGGAAGTTTCACAAGTGAATTTTATTGTTGGGAATTGTGAATTCAGAACATTTAAAATTTCATTTAGTTTACTAGAGGCAATCACTGCAAAAACGTCGTCAACATATCTATACAATTGATTCGCTGAAGAAAAGAAATTGTGTATTTCTGAAAGCCGATAAAGGCAATAAAGTCGATGTTCTGGACAAAAATGACTATGAAACTCGGGTAAATGACTTAATAAATAAGTGTAATTATAAAGAACTTAGAAAAAGCCTTTTGCCTTTGATGATACGCGAAAGTGATAAACTAAGGCAACGAATTGCCCCGGTTTTTGGTAAAAGATTCACAAGAAAGTTAGATGTTTCTAACCCAACCGTCGCGTTACTATATTGCTTACCAAAAATACATAAAGAAGGAAATGAAATGAGACCGATTGTTTCTAGCATTAATACTCCAACGTATAAAATGGCAAAGTGGTTAGTTAATGAGATGAAATTTCTACCACCAATAAAAAGTCGCTCAGTTAAGAACAGTTTCGATTTTGTAAAGTGGAAAAGATCACAGTTAACGATAGAGAGATAATGGTTTCGTTTGACGTTACATCGCTATTCCCAAGTATAGATGTTGCCCTTGCTTTACATGAATTCGACAAATATTTAAAGGATTTAGAAATTTCCGATGACAAAATACATCTATATACTGAAACGTATAAATGAAATCCCTTTGTTAGCTAGGACTGTTCAACGACGTATTGTAGATATATCGAATGATATCGATATGCAAGTTAAAGATCATCTGTTAAATTGTGACGTTATTAGTTTCGCTATCGATAAAAGTACAGATATTAATAATATTGCTAGGCTGGCAAAAGTTGCAAATTGGAAAATCCGTGAATTTAAAAAAAAAGCTTTTTTCTGTTACTACTGATGACGCACCAGCAATGTTGGGAAAGAATGTTGGTTTTGTAAAGTTGTTGGAAAACTGGCTTGACCGTCCACTTTTATCATTTTATTACGTCATTCATGAAGAGAATTTATGTGGAAAAGCATCTGCCAAACAATTGACTGAAATTATGACTGTGGTAGTTAAAATTGTTAACATAATTGTAGCACGTTCATCGCTAATCCACAGGCAGTTTAAAGACTTTTTAAGTGAAATAGAAGCTGAATATGGTGATTTGCTTTTGCATGCAGAACTTCGCTGGCTTAGTAGCCCGAGTAAAAATAAAAACCGACCTTACAAAGAGCGAACACCGGCCGCTTGGCTTTTTAAGGGGCATATGATGGCCGTGGAGTTTTTAACCATTTTTAATGGGAGCACATACGGCCTTACGACGGCCAAATTTGACCAAAAGATTTAAAAGGCCAAGTACTGAGCTGTAGAAACGGGCATTCGACGGAAAATTTGAGCCAAAAAAGAATCTGCACTAAATGTATTGTTGAATGTGTTTTATGGGAACTTCATCATTTTCGTTATGTACAATGGTTCTTTCGATTTACCCTACTTAAAGGTATCGATGCACAAGAGAAACGAACTCGCCAGTCGTCGGTTTGTTGTACGTGATGTGTGTGGTGCGTGCTGATTTATATTTTAATGGGAAATTTTGTTATTTAACGGCTTGAAAAAAAACACAACCGAAAAAAAATCAAACATTTAATTGCAGTGAAATATATTTTCTTATAGGAGGGCGAATATCCACGTTGCTGCCACTGTACCACCGTCGTATACCCGTAATAGCAGCCATACGGCCGCCGTACCACCGTCGTACGGCCGTTATTGGAACTGGAACGCCGTTGTTTCACCGTCAATCGCCCCCTGTACGGCCGTACTGTCCTGTGCGACGAGCCTTCTGTTAACCACCAGATGGCCGAGGACTATGTTTCAATCACAGTCGGCATTTGCCCCTTCTAAGGCCATCATTTATTTTTACTCGGGAGGGGAAAAGTTTTGAATAGATTCCTTTTTCTGATTGATACCATCCATATTTTTTTGATTGAAATAGGAGAAAACTTTCCTCAACTCGATGACAAACTCTGGCTGTTGAAATTAAGGTTTTTGACGGACATTACAAACCATTTTAATGAGCTTAATTTGCGTCTCCAAGGAAATCAGCACACAATTCTAAAGTTGTTTGAGGAATGGAAGAGTTTCGGATTTAAGTTACAACTCTTTGAAAGTGATATACAAACTTCAACATTCCAATATTTTCCTATGATCAAATTAATTAGTAAAGAAATGGATAATTCAAATTTATAAATGCTCATTAATTATATCCGTAACACAAAAGATGATTTTTCATCTAGATTTGATAAACTAAAAAAATACGGTTCAATGTTTTCATTTATTATATGTACCGATGGAATGGATGAGAAAGATATAGATCTGAATTATTTTAAATTCCTTGATATAGATAAATTTTCACTTGAATTAATTGATTTTAAAAGTTCAAGTACATGGCAAGAAAAATTCAAAATATTAAGAAGAGAACTTGAGAAAACTGAAGCAAATAACCTCAGTTTTAATCGCAACTTGTTGGTCGTCAATTCCACAAAGATTTTCATTTTTAAAAAAAGTTTGATTTGCTTTGCTACCGGCTTTTGGTTCCAGCTATATTTGTGAACAAATATTTTCACAAATGAAAATAATTTTAAATCCGATGAGAAACAGATTAACGTTGGGAACTTCAGATGCTTGTGTCAGGTTGAAAACAACAACTTACCAAACTAATTTAGAAAAACTGTGCAAAAATGTACAGCATCAAGGGAGCCATTAACTAAACATATTTTAAAATTTTCTATAATAAATTAATAATAAAAAATATGAATTAATTATTATTAAAATATGAGTTAATTTTTTACCCGAGAAACTCAGTACAAAATCGAAAATATTGTAATTTACCCGGTGTTGGAAAAGGTTGCCGACCACTGCTCTAGACCAAAATTGCCTGCGAGACGATCTAATGTTCGTTGTCAAAGAACTTCAAAATGTGATCGTCCAATGCGAGCCAAAGATCAGCTAAAATCGGCAAGCGTTACTTTAATCATACATTAAACAACTAAAGCAAAAATAGCTTGGATATTCCTAGTGTAAAAAGATTCAATTAAATCCGATGAAAGCCTTACAGAAATTTTCCAATTTCTTTTCTTCCTTGAATTAATTAATTACATTTTTCGAGTATAAAAAGTTTTTCTCCCCTATAAAAAATTACCTTTTCAAAGGCGCCGCCATCCCTTATAGAATTTTGAAACGAAGAAAAAATTTAATCTTATCGTAAATTGTCAATTTGGTTCAAATCCCATTAGTAAATATTAAAGAATTCCAAAAATCATCTCCAAAACTCCTCCGGGAAACTACGTCATCGTGGGGGCTTAAACAACCCACAACCCCCTCCCCCAATCATATTTATAGATTCCCTGGAAAAATAATAATCAAGTCAATGTGATAAAATTTTGTTTATGTTTCCGAAAAAAAAATTTTGTGTATGAGTAAAAGAGAAAATCCATCGATTATCCTGGATAGAAGGATGGAGTGCCAGCAAATACGTCTAATGGATATCAAGTCAGTCCTGAATTTCAATTACCTACCCCCATGTCGTCCTTAACCGAAAAAGTTGTCCCCTTCAATTTGGCCCAGCAATAAATTTCCGTTCGAAATTCTGGCCTATGTCCCTGCGAAATTCTGTGCGTCGCAACAACGAAGGGACACAGGACACAGTGCGAGCTGTCGCAAAAAAAAATCCTTTCGAAGTCTCAATCCCAGGGACAGGCCCCTGCTAATAAATAATCGAATTAAAGGATAATCCAATCACGGCCCGAAATGTGTTCACTACAAAAACCGTTCGTTCATTTTGGTCCTTCTGGTCCTTTCGGGATCCTTTCAATTTCAGGAATGTTATGAAATTTTAATGGGAAGCTGTCGCCTATTTTTGGTTTAGCAGAATGCTTATGGTTTTCCCCCCACCTTCCTGCCCAAAAACCATCACCGGCAAAGGCTAATACTAATTTGTTGTCATCGGTTCGGCTAAGAGGATTGCCAGTGCACAAGAATGGCCACGATTACTACCTAGTCGTGAATGTGCTATTTGGACCGGATCCAGGCTGTGGATAGTTAGGGACAAATGGACATGGTAATAAGATGGTGATAGGATCATCGTTCGAAAGGACGTCCTGGATGGGGTGTATCGAATGTATTGTAGGGTCCATTGACGGTTATGCTCGATATGATCAAGGATATTGGATATAGCATATTCTAGGAAAATACATTATTTCGGTGATGTGCGGGTGGCAGAAGGGGGCCCGTATTCCTGCAAATACATGGAGTGGAATTACCATTAAGTTATTGAGATTATCTTTTATCAAATTGGATTTAGATGGACATGATTATTATTACAGGGATTATAAGGGAGTTTATCAATATTCCCTTTGAATTCCTGAAGCTCCCTAATTTAATTGAAATATCACTAACTACAGTAAAAAAAAGTGGTTAGCATATTTTACCTCGTATATAGTTTAAATGTAGGCTATGTATTCCGTTTAACCATTAACATTTAACCCATAACACGACCTGATTCAACTTATTAGTACTCAGCCCAAAATTTTGTTAGTCTGTTTCTTTATTCCTTTTTTTAATACATAATAAACTTCCTGGTCCAAGAGTACTACGCCCGCTACTTACACTTATTGCACTCTAAGCAGCCTCCACATCTCAAAAATCTAAGGCAAATTGGGTCCTCCGCGCTTCTGATCATCTATACGTGGTAATTTTTGTCGAAGTGTGCGGTAGCTAAGCCAACTGGTATCGTGATATAATTTCTAGAACACCTTAGTAACTTCCTTGCCGTGTTAAGAGATGGCGCGGCGCAAGAATAAACCGTTTGGAGCCAAATTTTGACCTGTAGTTTTCGGTATATCTGATCGTCTAGGATCTAGGTCCTTTTGCACCAACCTGATGGGCTGTTTTCGGTCCTATCAAAGTAGTGCCAGCAGAGCCCTGCCTGGTCGAAACATCCGCCTTTTAAATATCCTCGAAGCCTTGATGGGCCCCGAAAATATGCTCTGAAAAGATATTCATAAAATTCGGTCGAACCGTTTTTGGTGTAAACGATGAAGGTAGTGTTTCCCCTGTTTCCGGTGTTCCCCGTGTTTTTGATGTGTCCCGTTTTCTGGTGTTTCTTCCCGTGTTTCTGGTGTTTCCCGTGTTCTGGTCTTTCTTCCTGTGATTCTGGTGTTTCTTTCCGGGTGCCTGGTGCTGTTGGCTTTTTTTGGAGTTTTTGGTGTTTTTGCCGTTTTTGGTGCATTTGTGGTTTTGGTGTTTTTTGGTGTTTTTGGTGTTTTTGGTGTTTTTGGTGTTTTTGTTGTTTTTGTTGTTTTTGGTGTTGTTGTGTTTTTGGCGTTTTTGGAGTTTTGGTGTTTTTGGGGGTTTTGCCATTTCAGATCTGGTGTTGTTCCATGCGCCTTGACGCGATGCTACATATTTTTACAGATTTTAGAGATAGGGGACAATCCAGCACACTCTGTGATGAGACCCTGTGAAATTTAAAGGCCAAAAGGGCAGCTTGACGGTCTGAGAAAATAGCGATGCTAGAGCTATTTGGAGTGGAAACAATGGCCTTCGATATTTTGCATCTTGGCCCATATAACCCTTTGACCCAAATTTCCCATTAACAGATTAGAAATCGTCCGTATAGCAAAAGTGTCCTGCTGTGCTGCCATTCTGACCGTTTTCTGATAATCTTATAAACAGTTTGTCGAACTCCATAGTGCAAGAGTGGTAACAGACAATGCAAGCATTGGCTCCGGCTTTAGTTCGTTGAGGATCGATAGGTCACCCACAAGGCCTCCTGGCTTATAGAAGAATAGCCTCCGTAGACGCAGCGCCTCAGCCTTCTTCTTCATTTGTTAATGGAGCGGAGGGACGTTCAGTAGGGCTTCCATAGGCGTAGTCGGATAGGTGTGCTTAGCTCCCATTATACCGAGACAGGCCAGCCTTTGAACCTTGGCCAGCGTAATCACAGAACCACTTTGTTTGGTGTCGGCCGACCATGCAATAGACCACATACAAGATCATGGGCCTTATAATCGCTTTGTATGTATAGCCAAAACGGTTTGAGGCCCCAGATTTTGCCTACAGATTGACGACAGATATGAAGCTATGTAATTGCCTTAGTAGTTACTCTCTCAATCTGGGGTTTTCTAAGGTCATGATCCGGAGAGCTTTTGATTCAGAATTATGCCTAGACATTGGGCCTCCTTTTAGAAGGAAATTTTCGTACTATTTTTTACGTTAGGTTTCCTTCTATTAGTAAATGGTACGATGATAGTTTCTTTTGAGTTAATACGCAAGTTCACCTACTCAAGAAGTCAGTCGATTACAAATTAGATAGGCAAATTTCAAGCAGTGGAGTGGATTCACTGTAAAGACTCTCCCTAATACGCTTGTCCTAAACCTTTTCCATCGTTTTCAGGAGAAAGTAAGAGAGGATGATAGGTCGATAGCAATTTGCTTCTTTGTACGATCTTCTCGCCACATAAGGAATAAAGACCACCCTATCTTCAGCACCACGAAATATGTGCCAGTTCAAAGCTGCTCCGTAATTGTGGCAGCAGGATTATAGGATCTCTTCCAAGCCCTTCTGAAGGACAGCCGGGAAGATTTGATGTTTCCCAGCAGCCTTGAAGGGCTTCAAGGTGCTGATGGTCCAATCGACCTTACCCACAGCGATGTTTGCCACGCCAACTACCTTCGATCCACAGTTAAGTTCTAAGTTCTGAATAGCCTTGTTGCTGATGTTGTGAAAGCATCTTCTATGTCCAGAATTCTGACAATGTAAGGTGGGACCGAATTTGTGTATGAAAAAATCTCTCTACCGCTGTCGTACCTCCAGTTGAGGGTGAGTCTCCTGGTTGAGTTGGATATAATCTTATAATCCTAGAGGACGTAAGAGGAACATAACATATCATCATCATCAAAACTGTTACATAACTTTCAGAGGACTGACATAATAGACTACAAGCCCACGGCAATTTTTGGGGGGTCATGTGAAGCACCACGAATTACATGCATATCGATACTCCTAAATGAGACGCAAACTTTAAGCACTATGCCTCACTTTTGCGCGGTACATGTGACCGCACAGGTAAGTTGAATATTCCATCCGGAGGGGTGCTTTTCCGACCAAACTTTCTTGTACGGCAATTCTCATATTGATATATTATCAAAAAAATAAGCTCCCAGAACCTACTGCCGTACAAAAATTATGGCACTTGAAACTAGAAGAATGTTTTAATTTCTGCAAATTTATACCCCCACAAAGGTGATTTATTCCTGTACGGCATTTGTACATTTCGATTTCTAGGCTTTCATAGAAAATTGTGTGGCTCTGCCGTACATATTTGCTGGTTAAAAGATGAGAAAACCCCGACTCAACACGCTCTTCTTAGTTAGTACAGATATGGTCATTTGAACCAACATAAAATTCAATAATCTTAATGCTATTTCATGAAACGATAACATTTTTTATATATAACCATACATATTTCATGGGACATATGGCTGCGGCAGGAAAATTAATTTTCCTCCGAAAAGGATTATTTTTAACGCTAACAATATTTTGTACGCCAATTCGTTCAAACTTAAAACAATCTACATATATTATAATTATACAAGGAAAGCTCTTTTCAGTACCCTTCAGGAGCTTTTTTCCATATTGAAAAAATTCAAATATATAGCAGATATGAGTCCTATAGTTCCAAATCGTGTCTTATCCAAAAAAATCAAAAATTTAGTTAGGCACACTGTTGCAATCTATGACCACTTCTTCAACTTTTTGAAAAATCAGGGTGTTAAAAAAAATTTTTTTCCTGCCCATTTTGATAAAACAAAACTGGCTATTTTTCCAAACTGTGTCTTATCCCATATAAATATGAAATATGAAAAACAGTTTTTCCTCATTTCTGGAAAAGTAAGGAAAGTGGAAAAGACACGTTTTGAAATTATAGGACTCATATATCATCTTATACTTATGGAAAGCTTTGAAAGTTCACTCATATTCTCTCATACGTAAGTTTTTGCCCACGGTATGCTCTTACAGAGAGCTTTTATGGTGTGACGTCACTGGTAGCCGATTTATGAAATTTTATTAGGAAATAAATTGTTTTTAAATTTTCACGTGAAAACTACTGCTCCGATTTCGTTGCAATTTTGCATGGTATACGATGGTAGGCCGGGTAAGAATATATGCTAGCTATAATTTCAATTTTTCAATGCATTCAACAGATATAATGGTGTTTAATGAAATATATCGGATAACTCAAAAGTGAAGTTTCTGATATTAAGTACAATCTTCTTTATTTTGCTTTTACAATGGTTTTGTTTATTTGCAAGAACAATTAAATTTTTGTTCTAATAAATAAATGCAGCCTCAAAAAAATAATTCCTTGCATTTTACATGAAGTATTTGTACCATGGTTTTTGCCTTTCGAAAAGCTGGAAGAGTTTGTTTACTTGCTGTTGAATGAAATATATGAAAATCGTCGAATCGTTCTAAACGTCATAAGGGATAATCAAAAAAATTGTGCAAAGGTGACTTATTGTGGTTATTTGAATTTTTAAAATGAAGAGAAGCACATAAAATAGAAATTATTACGAACAACATCGCGAAGAAATCGCTAAAAAGAGGGCATCAAGACAAACTAATTAATTGCAAGTGATGAATGGAAATGAAAGCCAAAATGCTACAAATTCTACCGGTTCCGTTCGTAGGCAACCTAAAGCATTTTTCAAGGCTGCCATTCAAGATTATTGTAATAATTTTATACCGCAAAAATTCAGCTTAGATGATTTGTGCAAGGAATGTACATATTGTTCAGGTTTAAGTTCTAGATTATGAGAGCTTTAGTTGATTAAGATTTTTCAAGTTGGGTTCTCAAAATTGGCAATTCTACTGTTGAATGTCCAGAAGGAATTAAAAATATCAGCATAGTATTTTAATTCCCTCTAAATTTATCTCGAAAAATATTGTTACTGGTGGGTTTGGTGAAACTTTCACAACGCAAGATGTCCTTAGTATTTCTAAAAGAGCAGTTTTATATCCCAAAAATGATCATGTCTGTGTAATAAATGAATCTGTTCTTGCTAGAATGAACGCGGAAGAAGTGCCATACTATTCAATCGATTCCTTGGTACGAGTAAACTTTCCAGTAGAATTTCTTAATACTTTGAACCCACATAAGTAAAATTTAAAAAAAGGTTGCATAGTTTTGTTACTACGAAACCTTTCTATTAAGAATGGTTTGTGTAATGGAACCAGATTAGCTATTCGGGACTTTCGCGCGAATGTAATCCCATCCGAGTGTCTTACAGGATTTCAAAGAGGCAAGATTCACTTTATCCCACGAATTTCCTTGGATACATCAAACGACCTCGCTCTTCCATTTAATTTCAAGCCTCATCAATTTCCGCTGCGCCTAGCGTATGCTATGACAATAAATAAGTCAAAAGGTCAAACATTCGAAAAAGTTGGTCTTTTTCTTGCGGAACCATGTTTTACGTACGGTCAGTTGTATACAGCGATTGTAAAATTGATGTTTCAAGTGGTTTGAAACAGGAAGTTACCCCTCAACGAATTGTCACTGAGAACTTGGTTTATAAAGAAATTTTAATGTAATTAAAAAAATAAACCAGGAGAGAACTCTTCCTTTTTGAACCTTGCTCAAGCGATTGTAAAATTCAAGTTCGAAATGACCCAAAAGAGGAAGTTACGGTTTGAGGAATTACCACTGTGGGTTTTGGGATAATTAAAATAATATATACTCTGCACAATTGTGCAGGGGCCCGACTAGTCTATATAAATATAATTGGAGTGTCTGTCTGTGATTTCAAAATAATTGTCATTTTCTAAGCTCATACGGTTATTTACATGATATTAAAACAAAATCCAGTATTTTCAAAATTTTTGTCTATCTGTATGTCTGTTTGTCCGGGCTAATCACAGAAACGGCTTATCCGATTGCGATGAGACTTTCACTGTAAGATTGATAATTGACTTAAAATTGTCCTTAAAATCGGCAGAGCCTTAAAATCGGCAAGCAATAGGTTCTATTCTTATCATCAAATTCTTCTTTTCCGCTCCCATTAAACTTCTCATGTTAAGTAGTTTATTGGTATTTGCCCAAATATTGAAACCAATTAGACTTGACTTAGCATCCTTGATGTGAGAGCTTATACACAGAATACGTCTTCCATCTCTGAACTAATTCCTGCAATCTCTCTTGCAGAACTATAAGATTTATAATTGGCAACATTCCAACCCCTGCAGCCTCTACTAGAGCATCAAAGATGCACCCTCAACTACTTGATTGCCACAAATACTTGCATTATGCTATCTAGAATTCTATAGCTCAATTCCTGCTATTCAATAACAACATTCAACAAAAGGTTCAATCGATATCATGCTGCCAAACAACCAACGACTACCATGGAATGGAACATTTGAATTTCGATTTGCAGATTAAACATTTACAAGGCCCTTAGCATGTAAGAGGTCATCGTGGATCATACTTATTACTTTGCTTTGGCAAACAACACTCCAATGCAGGCGCAAGATGTAGCAGCGATCGATAAGTCATCATGAATGCTGCATGCACCCAGGAGGATATCCTAAAATTTACAAAAGTTATTGATTGGTGTTACAAGGATACCAAAGTAATTTTTTCGGTTGTATTGTTGTATCTTAAAGGAAAGAATAAACTCTATACGCAAAAATTTCCGCTCATTCTATTAAAATTGATGTTATAAATTACCTCAAATGACTTTACTACCACAAGAAATACGACAAAATGTTTCCTCATTTTACGCTTGTGGATTAACTCTCAAAACTGACATAGCTTCAATTTTTCACCCGATTAATCCACAGGCTCTCAATTCTGCTCCTTTAAAAACATTCACCAAAATCTTGTTAATCCTCTCAGCAGCAACATCCACGAACAAACTAAGTATAACCATGGTGAAAAAATCAGGATAAAGAGCTTAAAATCCTGAATTTCCTTCCCGATTCCCAGTCCCAAAACGAAAATAAGAAAAATCTCAGGTTTTCAGGATATCTTCAGGATGTAATGAGGCGATTTGTATTCGTGCGATCGCGTGAGTCCTTATTTGAAATATATTCAGGAAGATTTTTAAGTTAATACAAAAAAAGGTGTCGTCGCATTCTTGTTAGCGAAATTCTTTTAAAGACACCCGCAAAAACACTGGGACAAATTAATTATATTTCGTCCTTATTCAAATTCAGTTAATTAATCTGCATTTAGCGCAGTGCAGAAAATAGTGTCCTTAACATCCTTTAGATCCTTGATTGACTGCAGCATAACATTAGCCACAAAAAATGGACATTAAAACTTCAACGCAACAACATAAACTTAATGAAATCCTTTTATGTAGATAAACGAGCAGCAGTTATGGAGCGATGCGCTTTTATAAACCCATCGTCACCGCCCCTGTCGTTCATTTTAAGCACATTTCGAGGATACGAAACGGTAGTCGTTTCAGCTCGAGGTGTTTTTGTGTGTGTGTGATGGGCTGGAGTTAAGGATTACAGGGATCGCTTTTGGATGATGGGTGGTATCCCCCAAAAATAAAAAAACGAGCGTAAGTCTCCGCTTTTCTGATGAAATTTTAATTAAAAACACATGAAATTGCTGTGCTTTTGCCATCCTTTTTCGGGAAGGAACCGTTTTTTTTTGTTAATTTATCTGGGATAATTCGTGGCTGGGCTTAAATGGGATTAAATTCGTGATTTGATGCTTGATGCCTAACAAAGTTAACTCCATAAACTCAGAATATCATTTCTGTATTGGGGTATTTTGTTGACGTTCCTCTGGCACATGTCGGATTAATCATTGATGGTGGTTGTGGAATAAATAACAATTGGTTTACCTTTTTAATTAGGATCATTATTAATATATACAGTCAACATACCCCCATATATTAATTAACTAAATTATGCTAAACTACTTGCACATTATTTTAGAGTACAGCTGCAAACACTAACACGAGATTGGGGATTGGCGTCAAATCCAAACCAGAGCCACCTCTGGCGAGGTCCCTCGCTAGGGGTCAAATCTGTTACCTGCTCTATTTCCGATCTTTATCAGTCACCTATTCTCATCCCTTCCAACTTAATTTGCAGCTTTGTTGATGACGGTAGTGATTTTTTTTGCGTGAGGTACTAGGTCCTACACCCCTATACCTCATATTTGCAGACCAGATCGCTTGAACAAGTTCAGCAGTTTGCCTAGTGGCTTGTCGCTTAGACTTGAATGTTAGAGCAGGGACATGTCAAACAAAGAAGCCCTACTCCTCGCTATCACGGAACACTCAAAGAGACCGTGGAGGGCTTACTCATCCTCCTCCAGGCAAAGCCTGCAGATGGGATCCTCCGCCCTTCCTATCCTCCATAAATGGTAATTTAGGGCACAGTGTCCGATAATCAAGGCAACAAGTGTCCTGACATTATTTCTACTGTGCTCCAACAATTCCTTGGCCGCGTTAAGATACGGCACAGCTTATGCCCCAGTTACACGAATGACAAAAAATGACAATTGTCATAATCTCTGGTCATAATTAATGGCATTGTTGTTGTTTATTTTTTATGACAGAAATAATGACACAAATTATGACCGTGTATGATGATAATGACAAATTATGACAGAAAAAATGACAAGTATGTCATTCGTGTAACTGGGGCATTAGAGTTGGCCAGTCCAGGCGCGGACCTCCAGCGTTCATTACGTATAACATCCTAGAGTTCAAACGTAAGGTTCATCGATATCTTCTCGAGCACCCACCAGACCCGCTCTAATCTTTCAGGTAGTTCAAAGGTTGATCCCTAAGCTTAGTTTTTTCACAAAAAAAATGTTTCATCAAAGTCCGATCGGCCAGGGTCCTTTGCTAGTGAAAGTCGATGTTGCCCTAGTCCAAGACCCATGGATCGCTGGTGACAGGATCTGTGGCTTAAAGACGCCTAAATTTAATCTCTTTTATACCAAGAGTAAGGGAAAACCCAGACCAAGTTTTCTGGTCAAAATTAATATAAACACTTTTCTTCTCCCGCTTAAGGTAGTGACGGAGACCTTACTCTGGTCGAGCTAGAGATAAAACAGAAGAAACTCAGGATGGCCTCTTTCTATCTAGCCCACGAAGATAAGGGCCCTCTATGGCCTTACAGACCTGGGTGTGAGGGTCTAAATGGTAACGGTTAGCGGGTAGGGCGTTGTAACGTTTTTTTGGTAGAGGTTTACATATCACCCTGTATTTTTGTGACCCTATGAGCTATTTTCATGAATAAGATATCAGTGTACGCAGAATACTCCCACCTATCTAAAACTGTAAAAGTCAAGGTTCTACCCTATAAACTTCCAGAGCAATGAGTCATCAAGATTTGTTTTTTTTAACTAAAATTTCAACTAAAACCACCTTTTTCTCCAAAAAATACGTCGTTAACTAATATTTTTTTTTCGCAAAATTAGAAAGCTTGTACAATTTTCATTGAATAATGTCCGACAATTTTTATCCTACGGCTTTTACTTTTAAAGTTATTAGCAAGTTTGATGTTAAAATTGGCCTTATTTTGGTGCTTATTTGGTACTATTCGGCAAATCTTGGTGAAAAATTACGAAAACTACGAACCTTGACAGTTTCAGATAGGTGGGAGTATTCTGCGTACACTGATATCTTATTCATGAAAATAGCTCATAGGGTTACAAAAATACAGGGTGATATGTAAACGTCTACCAAAAAAACTTCAAAACGCCCTAGCTGCAAAACCGTTAGGATTTACCGCCCCCGTTCCATATGATTTTTTGTTCGTCTATCCGAAACCTATCCACAGCCGGCCGCTTTGTAAACTTAGCGGTATTCACCCTGTATATTGGGAAAAACCTACTTTTGAATCTACGTTTTCGACACTTAAAGCGGCATGACTGGTGCAATATTAGCCCTACGTAAAAAATGATAAGAACAAAAATTATAGATAATCGCGTGTTCTATAAGTCTTACGAAGGAATTTTTCATGTAAAATTAACCATTAACGAAATATAGTGCAAAGAAAGTGATATATGAAGTTTGAAGCACTATTTCTCCGTAGATATTGACTTTACACAAAAAAAATATAAACAAGAAAGTTAAACCACTTACTTATCTACAAAAAAGATTATACACATTTTTGTCGTAAAATGCATAGTTTTTGAGATATAGAATTAAACGCGTTTTCCTTCACTGTAAGCTTAGCAAGAGGGTGGGGATGACGCCATTTTGAATTTAAGCTTATAAAAATCTATAAAATCATTTGGTAAAAAAATCGCGTGCGGTATTTTTCGCAAAGAAAAAGTACCTATTAATTGGCAGGATGGTGAGCTTTATCCTAGGCAACTGCTCGGTCCGAAGAACCGTCAATAGAGGTACCCCGCAAGGAGAAGTAATTTCCCAGCTTCTATGGGTCGCGACTGTGAACCAGCTGTTGCAACGCATGGAGGCAAAGGGGCATCACCTCCTGGCGTACGTGGTTGACGTTGTTATCATCACAAAAGGAACATTTCCTCAAGTCCTCTGTGATCTCATGGAGGCGGCATTACAAACCTTTCAAGCTGGGCTGCCATCCGCGGACTCAGCGTTAGCCCAGTAAAACCGGAATAGCTCGAAGATTTATTCGCGACAAGAGACCTTAGAAGTGGATATACAACTCCTTCTGGCAGACATCCTTTTGATATGTTGCCCTAAAAAGCTTTCCAAAATGAGTGACCCTTCATTAATCTGCGAACTCTAAACATAAGCTGCGTTCCTTTTCTGCTTATTTTTGCTCGTGAGCACTTGCAGCTACTCCCAGTGGCGGATTTAAGCTCGACGGCGCCCTAGGCCCCGTCCGATATGGCGCCTTTTTTGCTTTGTAGTGATACTTTTCACCTTCAGTTTAACAGTTTTAGATAGGTGGGAGTATTCTGCGTACACTGATACTTTATTCATGAAAATAGGTCATAGGGTTACGAAAATACAGGGTGACATGCAAAACTGTAAAAAAAACTTCAAAACGCGCTAGCGGCTAAACCATTACGGTTTCCCCCTCCCATACGATTTTTGTTCTTCTATTCAAAACCTATCCACACCCGGTCGCTTTGTAAACTTAACGGATACACCCTGTATGTATACTAAACAGTAGAGGGCCTAAGATAGATCCTTGCGGAACGCCAGCAAAGCAGTTTGCGTAAAATGACGGAGTGATTGACGTTATCAAAATCTTTGGAGAAGTCTAGCAAGAGTATACAACATCCCTTGTTAGCATCTTCTATATATTAATAGGCAACGCCAACCTTTGTGATCCCTTTTTAACCTGTTTCTGGTGCACGTATCTTAATGAAATATATATCAAACGACAGATATTTTCAGGTCAGATACGGTCAGAATATATATTTTATTCAGGTACGTTCATAAGGAAAGGTGTGAAAGCCAGGTAGAGTTTTAACTATACTGAACATTTTTTTATTCACATACATATGCACTGATACACTGTGCACGCGCTATCCATCAAATTAAACGGGAAAAGAATACATATTTGAAGAGAATACATACATTTTGTTTCGGTTTCCTCTTTGCACTCACTGTTCATATACATATTCTCTCTGCACTCACATTTTCCCACTCAATGCAAAATAAAATCTTATTTAATTTCCTGCCCGGACAGGATGTTCAATATCGTTCACAATAGAGTGATGGAACGCAATAAATGTTTTTTTCTTTAGGCGAGCTAATATCAAAAAATCGGTGGATTGGTGCACTTCAGTTTGATATATATTTTTTTCAGTAGAAATGACTCCGGTTTTGTTTTATTTTTTCTTAGAATAAGTTTGGTCGAATATCGACAGCAGGCGGCACTAGTCGAAAGAATTTCATAGCAAAGGAAGACATCAAGTAGAGATGGGATCGTCACATTAAAGTAATTGGCAAGGTCTGCATTGTATGATTGAAGGATTTTTCCTGACTGGAAGATTTTAATAAGTTTACATTAAAATCCCCGGCAAAACTATATGTGCATACATGTGAGAAAGAAGCTGTAGGGTCTGCTCCAGTTCAGGGGAATTATCAGGTTTAAATAGACCGGGGGGAGAGTAAACACTGACAAGTAAAAGTTTTTCAGAACCATTTAAGACTTCAACACAAACCAATGTTACCGCAAGATGAATTTTGAGAGTAGTAAAATCTACTACCTTTTTTAAAAATGAGGTAGTAAATTTTTTTATTTCAAATCAATTTTAAAATACCCCATTAACACTATGAACATTTACGCATATATTTTATCATTAAGAGTATTCATTGTTTTGCCGTATTTATATTATATTGCCATAATCAACGTAAAGTATGTGGGTTTTAATGTGATTTCGTAGTTCATCTGCAGCCATAATAAAGCTTACTGTATGTGCCTAAGCGGTTTATTTTTTATTTTTTAATCATATTGAGTTTCGAAAATGCACACTCGGCTGCAGCACTATAACACTACAAGGCAGAAACAAATTTACAAAGATTTTCGAATGAAAACTCTCCTAGTGCATTTTCTATCTTAGATATTTCATACCAATATTCTTCGACGGGCAAATTGGAAGTTAACACTAAATGTTTTAAGCAGCCTCCACTCAGTACAAATTTGTTCCACATCATAATTAGAGGCTTTAACTGTATGCGAAAACGACTTAATAAAATTGGTGATAGATGGGTATTCAGAAGAATTTGCCTTTTCTGGTTTTAATATTTATCGTATATAAAATTAAACAAAGTAACAGAATGGAATGGAAACATGTTTCTGACAGCTAGTAACGAGTGGGCTGCGATCGATTTAGCCATAAATAAAAAATATTAGAATTATCAAAAAAAAGTAGTAGAATGATAACTTGAGGTAGTAGTGTAGTAGATTATCAATTTTTTTTAAAAAGGTAGTAAAACTACTACATATGTAGTAGAACGGTAACGCTGACACAAACAAACTCAATACCAAGGTTCATAGAGTGACCGATAATCCTACATTTTAGGTAGTCCCTAAGGAATATAGCAACACCACCACCAGTGCGACCTTGGCGATCGTTATGAAAAATTTGAAAAACATTTATAGACACAAGGTACGACAGGCACGACTTTGGATCTCTCCATTTTTCAGAGTGCTTCAAAGAACACAGCAAAACTAAGTTAATTTGATTTTTAAATTTTAATCGCCTCTAAAACTTTGCCGCCCCTAAAATTTTGCCGCCCTAGGCCCGGGCCTCGCGGGCCTAAGCGTAAATCCATCACTGGCTACTCCTGTTCTAAGATATGAGCAAAGACACAAGCAGTCACGCAACCAACATCCGCCAGAGAAAAAGTCAAACTTTTGAGCCTATTGTGAATTGTTTTGAGTTTTTTCCTATACATAACAAATAAAATAACAGCAAAAATTTGAGCTTAGGTTTTACTCATAAGCTTAAATTTCGCGTTCCTTTTCATGAGTACTCAAAAACAGAAATTGAACACAGCTATAGATTCTAAATTTACTGCTTGCTGTTTAGATCCCTTGCTAGAATGTCAAAGGACATGCCCTATGCTTTGCTTCTGTAAAAGATTACAATTCTTAACTAGCTTCAATCAAACACAAAATATTTCCATGATTTTTATAAATGTATTTAATATTTAACAAGGAAACCCCAACGCTATCATCTATGGCATCAATTGGAAAAAGAAGGCCCTATCAGCAGCCATTCCCCCCCAAGGGATGAATGATAACTCTTCCAACCAGGAGCAAAGAAATAGATATAAGAAGAAAGTCAGACGTGCGTTTCGTTGCCTTTTCATGGAGCGCCTCGTTGATTGCCTTCGTTAGGCACAGGAACACGTTCTTTCAAGGCGTAAGAACATCTAACAAATCCTGAAGTTCCTAAACGGAAGGTGGCACTGCACGACTTGTTCATGTTTTTGTTTCTATCATCATGGTTCAACTTTTTCCTTCTTTTTTTTCGTCCTGGACAGAATTTTTTTTTTCGTCTTATGGGGGGTGTCTGATGGTGGTGGTATCTTAAAGCGACATAAAAATCTGATCAGACGCGATGAAAATGTCAAGAAGGTGCTGATGATGGGTAAAGGCCATGATGATGATAGTCATTCCCAAAAATATATACAAAGATTAAGGATAACAGCTGAAATTTTATACGTCAAGGGACATGTATTTAATTCAATTTAACGCCACAGCTGCTTGTAATGTCCTTAATAGCATCTTTGCTATTTTTTTTAAACTGATTATTGCTTCAAAAACAGGGTCCAAAACGGACATTCAAGAAACGTGATTACTTTGGCACGAAAACAAATTTCAAAATTAAACGAGAAAGGTCCAACCATTATCCATTTAAGGCTGAATCCTTAAATTTCTTTTTTCAGGAGGATTTTTTCCAGCTTATTGGTGCCAGTTACCTTTCCTCATTAAGGAGATTTATTTAAATGATTCCTAACGTCCCCATTTAGGTGGGACGAGGATTTTAATTGTTGCCACCGGTGAACTTGTTAGCGAGAGTGGCTCGAATGAGAATCTAGAATTATTGTTGCACGTACAATTCTCCAATAGACTTGGAATGGATTCAATCTAACGTAAAAGCTGCTAAAAGTGTTTCCTGCGAAAGCCTTTAATTAGGCGGAAAAATTGGAATTTATCAATGGAATTAGAGAGACTCAAGCTAAAGGGAAAAGTTTTTATTTCGTGTAAGAAAAGTAAATCCCATTTTCTGTCTGATTAAACACGAGGGGATTCCCTTTTCTTACGATTATTATTATTATTTTTTGTGTTGGTTATTGTTGTTTGATCAAGAGAAGAAACTTGGTAGTTCAAGGGAAGCTTAAGCTTTCGTCCTAGCAGATTGCAACAAAAACATGGATCTTATCATTTATCAACACCTACACTATGTTGAATGGTCTTTCTGGGAATCACGCTCTTCTGCACTATTAGGGGTTGCATGCTAGATATGCCTACATTGCACGTAGGCGTCAAGAAAAAGAAGTAGTTGGGGTCTATGTTAAGGAAGAGAATCATCCAAGCAGATTTGGGAACTAAAATGATAAACAATGGTACTTTTGGTCGATAGGAGTACATCACATGAAGGAAAGGTTCCCCAAACTGTGGTTAGTACCGAGAAACAGCTACTATACAAGCTAGGCAAAGCGGAGCTAAGATTGTATGTAACATATGCTGACCGCCAATGGTGTCAGGAATGTTTCCAATCGACATAGTTACCACCTGGGCAGCAGATTACGGGGTGACAGTCAAACTAGGCAAAACCAGGGCCACCCTAACCACAGGGCTAAATGGGCTATAGCCCCGGGGCGCAAGCCTTTTCGGGGCGGCAATTTTTGTTGGGCTTGCAAAAAAAGTTGAAGCTGAGGGGTTGTGAAATCCCGAGTAAAAATAAAAAACGGCCTTATAAAGGGCGAACACCGGCCGCTTGGCTTTTTAAGGGGCATATGATGGCCGTAAAGATTTTAATAATTTTTAATGGGAGCACATACGGCCTTACGACGGCCAAATTTGACCAAAAGATTTAAAAGGCCAAGTACTGAGATGTAGAAAGGGGCATTCGACGGGAAATTTGAGCCAAAAAAAGAATCTGCACCAAATGTATTGTTGAATGTGTTTTATGGGAACTTAATCATTTTCGTTATGTACAATGGTTCTTTCGATTTATCCTACTTAAAGATATCGATGCACAAAAGAAACGAGCTCGCCAGTCGTCGGTTTGTTGTACGTGAAGTGTGTGGTGCGTGTTGATTTATATTTTAGTGCGAAATTTTGTTATTTAACGGCTTGAAAAAAAATACAACCGAAAAAAAATCCAACATTTAATTGCAGTGAAATATATTTTCTTATAGGAGGGCGAATATCCACGTTGCTGTCACTGTACCACCGTCGTATACCCGTAATAGCAACCATACGGCCGCCGTACCACCGTCGTATGGCCGTTATTGGAACTGTAAGGCCGTTGTTTCACCGTCAATCGCCCCCTTTACGGCCGTACTGTCCTGCAACGAGCCTTCTGTTAACCGCCAGATGGCCGAGGACTATGTTTCAATCACAGTCGGCATTTTCCCGTTCTAAAGCCATCATTTATTTTTACTCGGGATGAGTTCAATTTACTGAAAACTGCTACTATGGTAGCATTCTGAAGCGATATATTCTAAATCATAGATACAACTAATATATCAATTAAAAAAGTTGCTACCACAACTGAAAGCATTGATTATACGCTTCTTTAGAAAAATCTGATCAGTCAAAACGAAATACAGAATCATTTAACCTTTACAAATCTGAAAGTACAAAATTGTCCGGATGAGAGCACACGAATACGCAAAAGAAAAAAAACAGTGCGACGAAAATACGTCGAAGGAAGTTAAATTTGATGCCAATAACGAATTCCGAATAAATGGGCAGTTCTACAAATCAAATAATTTTAGTGGACTCGGGGCGTACTGTAGATTCATCATTTTTCAAGTTATGTCCTTAAAGTTAAATTCAAATAAAGGCTTACAATGGTTTCTAATTGGGCATTCAAAATCACTTATCTCAAACAAAAATTTATAGCTCCAAACTTCCTAGTCAAAACTATCATACCTGCATTGTACCTGAATGTACATGAATGTTTTTTGGGGATAACTTTGATTTTTGATGAGTTTTGGGGGTGCAGCGGGGCTTCAGATAAAACAATTGTTCAGAAAAAAGTTTCATATTTCTCTTCGGAGAATCAGAATCCGCGAAAAAAATTGGGGTTGCCATGGGAGTGGGTCAATGGCTATATGGACAGATAGATTTTCAAAAAAAATTGAACACATGTTTTTTTCAATCGAAACTTTCCGAGATAATTGGGTGGCACGGGTGGTTTGCAACACCCTGTATATCTTCAATAATATCATCTTCTGCAATATCGGCTACTTGCACATTATCACAATTGATCCCGATACATTCTTTGCACAATATAGAACAAGTAATTTGTAATTTTCTGTATAAAAAGGATTAAATCGGAAAAAAATCTATGTTCGAGTGGCCATATTTCGGTAAATTTTCAACCAAATAAAATTTTTCCACCCAGCATCTTAAAGGAAATTTTATCTTCTTTTTTTTCTATAAAGCAATACCTATACCTATCTCTGACCCAAAAAAGTTATAGGCTTTAAAGCAAAAAACAAAAAAAGTCAAAATTTTGCCTTTTTTTTCTTTTTGTTTCAACGTTTTTGGCATAAAAAAAATGTTTCAAAATTTTTTAAATTACCCATTTCTATGGCAAATTCAATTCTCTACAAAAAGTTTCATATAAAGTATATCAAAATTTTTCTTCGTTTGCGAGGTATATTAAAAACTGAAAAGGGCCCATTTTCAACCCTATCTCCAATTTCCACCCCCTAATTTAGTAGCACTCCGCGGTTTTTTCTTCTTAAATAACCCATTGACCGATTCCTGCATTAAAAACCCGTGAACGTCTTAGTTCCTTTCTATATGACACAATCAATAGCCTACAAATACATATTTATGCTGTTATCCTTACTAATATTATAAATGAGAAAGTAACTCTGTCTGTCTGTCTGTTACGCTTTCACGCCTAAACCGCTGAACCGATTTTGATCAAATTTGGTACAGAGATATATTAGACCTTGGAGAAGGACATAGGCTACTTTTTGTCGCGAAAAAAGGCTTGAAGGAGTTGAAATAGGGGATGAAAGTTTGTATTGGAGTCCGTTATTATTGCGTATAAAATTATTAATGCCAAACACCATTTCAAACCGATCAACTTCAAATTTTGTACATATGCGTAGTTTTCTTGACAATGCAATGTGACCATTTTGTACAAAAATACAGATGGCGGTTCTAATATGGCGGCCGATTTTTGCATTTGTCTTCCTTGACCCCCGACATGAGTATCAAATGAAAAGGTATGACAGGTAGAATACAATTAGCGGTGTAGCGTCATTCCAAATTCAAAATGGCGGCCAACATAAATAGACTAAAAAGTAGAAAAGATAACCGATCAACTTCAAATTTTACATATATGCATAGTTCGCGTGCTAATGCAATCTGACCATTTAGTAAAAAAAATTACGATGACGGTTCCAAAATGGAGGCCGATTTTTGCAATTGCGTTCCCCGACCCCCCCACATGGGTATCAAATGTAAGGGCATGACAGGTTCAATATCAATCCAAATGGCGGATTCTCTTTTTATTCACAACCCTCTCAGTATGGGTATCAAATGAATCAGTATGGGTATCAAATCAAATGAAAGAGATCTGTATAACGTCATTTTAAATTTAATATGGCGGCTACCACAAAATGGCAGACGACATATAGTAGGCTAAAAAGTAGAAAATAAAATGTATATAATATATTTTATCGAATCAATATAAATATGGCTTCATTTACTTCCTTTGCCTATGTATATTTTAAGACAATCTGACACACACTTTCTTTTTTTATAGGAAACTCTTAATTTTTATATTTATCCAAAATCAATTTATTCAGATTTGTTCTTTTTTCATTATACCCTTTTCCTACCTTATTTAAAGGCGTTGCAACGCACGCGGGTTTTTTGCTAGTTGATAGTAATCTACAAAAGTGAAAGTGTGCCTATGATACCATTTGCTCAAAATTTGGGTTTCTGTCCAATTTAAAAAATTTAAATGCACACACTATTAGTAAGAATGCTACAAAGTTGTGCGAAAAATATATGGACGATTTGGAAAATAATTTTATTGAAGAATTCCTTCATTTTAAACACTTATACTTATTGGAAAATATATCTTCTGCGGAACTTAGTTTAAGGACAATAATTGACTCGAAAATTGATTCTTTATACTAACGTGGCTATAACCCTACGCATTTTTTGAAGTACATTTTGCCACTAGAAATTGCACCGGCGAATCACCGAAAAAGATAAAAAAATATTTACGAACTCTTTGGAACACAGAAAATTAAGTGAATTAAGTTTTTATTTAGTGTAATGGTAATAAATTGACTTTTTCTATTCTGACAGATTTGTATAACTTTGCCGGTCACCCCTCCCTCCCCCGAAACATCCCGGCCCCTATTCCCATAGTCACCTCACTTTTTTTCTCACGTCACTTTTAAAGTGGTATTCTCATAGTCGAGTGACAAGGAAAAATTTAATGAGAGAAAACGTGACAAATTTAGGTGGGGTATTCTCGAAGTCATTTTTTGTAGGAAATGTCACTGAAAATAGTCATTTTTATCACTTGGAATTTGTAGGTGACGCTACGATTTTTTTTTAAAATGGATAGTGACAAAGGGTAAGAAATATGTTTTATTTTAATATCTTTGATGATTTAACATTATTCTTATATCCTAGAATTAAAATCACGAACAGCATATGTAAATAGAAATATATCATGTAATACCGTCACTTTTTCTACAACAGGTGACTACGAGAATACGAAAATATGTTTGTCACATTTTTTAATGGGTGACGTGACTATGGGAATAGGGGCCCCCTTGTATTTTCTTACGAAGAGGGGCGCATTATTTTTAGTAGCCCATGGGCGCCGAATATCTTAGAACGGCCCTGGGCAAAACCGAGCTAATACAATTCACTGGGAAAACGAAAATAATTGCCTTCAGCCTCCGCAGGTTTTACAGGATTATTTTATTCTTCAGGGAGAAATTTCTGCGTTTAATCCGGCATCCAAAACTAATATGGCAATCGAACATCGAGAAAAGGGTAAAGCCTGTCAAAATATCTTCTACGAATGATGGATGGAGGTGGCCAGCGTCGAAAAAGACAATGACCATAAAGTTAGGAAGAATCCAAAGGACGACAAAAATCCAGGTAACAACGACCATAAGAACAGGGTGGGCGGAGAATAATCATTGTGGGTGGGGAGCACGTGACCAGATAACCGTTCAAATGTAAAGTTACTCGGTTAATTTATGTACCAAGTTTCTGTTCAGTTATATAGCTTTAAATTTTTTGGTTATACAATAGGGTTCTACCACAACCACCTACTCCCAACCATTTCTATTGCGACTATGGCATCGGGCAACGAGAAACAACTCGCTGGAGTGTTATGCCTCCTGAAACGAGTTGAATCCCATCAACCAACCGATGGCATGCGCTTGGTGGAGCGCGGCAGTGCTAGCGGAAGGCTATGTCAGGAGGAATGAAGAATGTAAAGAGGGAAGGAGAACGAAGGTGGGAAAGGCGAAGGACCCTGGTGCTGCCGGGATTCGAACCCGGGACCTCTGGGATGGTAGCCAGGCGTCTTACTCTCTAGACTACCGAGGCCCCCAATGTCTCACTAACAAAATGCTTACGAAACCATGCCGGGATTCCGGCGCCCGACTACCATCTCAGAGGTCCGGGGTTCGATTCCGTGGCATGGTACTCCGTCTTCACACTTCTCTCGCCGAGATGAAATTCCTTCTTCATACCTCGTTCCTTACAGCAATGTGCTACCTTCTCCTAATATCGTCTGTAAGCATCAGAAGCGAGAACGCCATCTCCTGCTCTGTTACCGCAGTCAGCGTTCTGTCGCTGTAACATTTGATGGCACCTGGTGGAATAAGATCGTAAGTTGGCAGTAATAATCCTTGATATCAAACAAAATTACCTAAAAAAATGTCCTGGGTTAAAAAAATTAGGTACCTTCATTGCAAATAACATTTGCGATTTCTTGTCACAGCATCTATCCCTTTAACAAAGCACTTACACCGAATAGTGGTCATTCATCATATCCTTCATCTCAACCATAAAAATTCCACGTCCCTTTACCTTTCGATATTACACTTGAGCCCGAGGAGGATGGGATAGTCCTGTTTCATGTTTAACTATCAAAATACGGATACATCACCTATAGAAAAGGCCATCCTTCAGCCAGACACAAGAGATTGTGGACACCATTACTTTCCTCCTCCTACCCCCTCCCCGCATAAAAGCGAAAAAAGGTTCATGTATGTGGACACCTCTGGAGATTCTTTTTGTTATTCCTTGGTCCTTTGTTTCCCGTGTCCTTTTTATTTTCGGAATTATTTTTCTTATTTTTTTCCCCCGTTGGCTTTTGTGTTACCATAAGCCACGAATACATGGTTATAAGGATTCCCGAGGCCTAAGTAGGATATAGAGGGAAACGTTGCTGGAATATTCTGGGATCCCATACCAAGGGACTAATACCGTTTTTTTTTCGTCCCTCTCTCTCTGAGCATTTCGGTGTTGAGTAGGGAGCGAAAATCCCCTACTTTACTCGTCAACGTGAGTGTTTTATAGGCTTGGGAGGTTTCAGTGCGCTTCTCCATACATAGTCAGTCTATTGTAAGTTGAAATTTTTATGTTTGGTCAGATTTACTTCCAGCGCTCAGGTTATATTGTACATCACCTTGGGGCTTTGTTGTTTAGGTTTTCCATCGTTTTCTTGATCTTACCTCTTATTTGGGCTTCCGCTGCCTGGACCCTCCTAAGAAAGGTTGATTTATTTAATATGATATATGAGGAAGGACTTAATTTGTAAACTGTCGGAAGGAATTTTTGTTTCTGTCTGTTTTTCTTTCATTTTTAAGCCTAAATATTTATTCAAGTCCATCATTTTCATTATGCTTATGTGTATTTAGGAAAATTGCGTAGTATTCTCTGTGGATTTTCTTATTGGGATTAATATACAAAAAGGGATACGGTTTCGTGATTACATAAACGTTTGGGTTTGAACCGGAATTAAAATGCCAAAGAATAGTTTGACTTGTTATTTACTAGCAGCATTTTCTAGACACAATAGCTCTCATGAGAGGAGCCGGCACGTGCAAGTAACTTTACTAAAGATTGGGACACAATGAAGTCGGTGTCTGTTGTCTCGATGTTCACCGACGGCTCCAAAACATCAAAGGGCGTCGTGGCAGGTGCCTATCTAAAGGACGCCAACAGTTTGTGGTCCTTACACCTTGTGGCTAACCCTAGTACCTTTCTAACGGAGGAACTGGCGATCCTGAAGGCCTACCAGAAAATGAACCACGAACCTTAACAAGGAAGTAGCATTGGCATTTTTATAAATATTCAAAACTCTGAAATGACACCTCGGTGATGATTCGTTATAATCTAGAGAGCGATGCAGAGTTAAATATTCTCGGTATAAGGCATGACGTGACTTTCATCTGGGTGTCCGGACCTAGGAACATAGATGGGAATAAGAACACCACTACCGAAATGTTGGCCCATAAAGGACCACACTGCAGTGATGCCAGATGCACCGCATTTCCGCATTTTGTACCGCATTTTGGTAGTTCAATCCACAATCCGCATTGACTGATGCGGATTCCGAATTTTCCGTTTTTGAGTTCAATGAAAAAAAACATAAAAAAACAAATTTGACCGACGACGTCTAATCAGCAAACAAAACAAATAAACGGACAAAACTAATTAGTGGGTTAGAAAAGCAAATAATAAACACAACATCAATGGCAAAAAAACATGACCAGCACACATATTTACAAGCCGACATCGACATCAGATGAAAACCCGACGGTTGAAACAGTGGAAGAAGACATAAATGAAAATAGTTTGTCTGGTTTCGAAACTTATAACGATCTGTAAAGTGCAACCTAAAATTGCGATTATCTAAAATTTTTAAAACTTTTATTTATTGAATTTTAAATAAAACATATTTTTCTATCTACATTCTTCTCTCTTTCTTTAAACATTGGTCAGTTTTGTTCGTCTAATTTTTTTTGTTGATTTTTGTTAAGTTGATTATTAATTGTATTTTTTAAAAAGTCCGCATTTTTTTGCTTAATTCCGCAATTTCAAACACTCGAATCCGCAATCCCCTATTCCAGGTCTGGCATCACTGCCACACTGCCAAGCAGGCCCGCTGGTAGCGGACGTGCAGAGTGTGCACCCCACGATGGCAGCACTTTCGGGGGGCGACAAACACAGCAATCTCGTCATCGAACTCATTTTTTTATACTGCCATAACAATTCCATGTATTGATCTCTTAAAAAATAAACCAATAAACCGAAAACGTGTGCAGGTTCAAACCACTTAAGAAGGATCGATCTCTGAAAATAGTATAGCATAAGGAAAGAGAATGTAAAATTAAATTCCCAAGAGAGAAGTCAAATTTATTCTGTATTGATATTCTAATCTGATTATTCACAAAATTTTAAAGCATTTTGACGTCTAGTTATGGAGAATGTGCGATTTCGGAAACGCATGACTGTAGTCGTTTGCAAGTATTGAGCAATTGCAAGTCTGTAGCTAAATGCTTGCAAATGACTGCTGTCCTGAGTTTCCGAAATCGCACAATTATCCATTTTTATGTGCAATAAATTCCCACGTTTAATATCATTTTTACTCGACCTTTTCTTGAATTTTGAATATTAATTACTCGAATGCAAGACGTCCATAGTTTTTTAAAAATTTTTATTGAATGTATGAGATATCAATAAATAACGTATTCAAATTTCAGATATTTAATTTGGAATATGCTCCTTCAAGATAATCTTAAAGAGAATTCGCCTTTGTTCCATGTAGAGGAAAAACCAACAAAGAAGAAAACTCCCACAACTAACTAAAACTACTAAAACACTTTCCAACAATCTCAGTCAGAAAAAAAGATAAGGGAGGGGGCGGCATTGCCTGTTTTGCACGCGGGTGCTGAAGCGGCTAGCGGTGGGCCTGCTGCCAGCTGAGCTGAGAACAAACAGCGCACTAGGCAGTAATGTTCTGGAAGAATGAAAAGATAACTCCAAACTAGGGTCGGGCGAGCGATAAGCTTCCTAATAGCCTTATGACACTGGCTTTTTCGTAGGCTGATAATAGGCCTACCCTAAATGAAAAGTAACGCAGAAGTAAGGTAGAAGTGAAGTAGACGCAATTTATTTCAAAATTGATATATAAACCAAAATAAAAAGTTCATAAGAAGTGTAGCAAGTGAACAGCCTTAATTTCTTAACTTTTGTTTACTTCTTGTGCGGTTCTTACCGCACTGTTACTTCTCTAAATGACTTTTCGAAATTTTTCGAAATTAAACTTCCACTTCACTTCCATTTTGGTCACTCTCATACATTTATATGCCATGGTACCTAACTTCACTTCACTTCACTTTCCATTTAGGGTAGGCCTAATGCCTTCGCTAGGCTGAAAATGACGAAATCTCTTATACTGTCTGACAGAGATAGTATGTGAGGGTAAGAACGATTGTCTGATTATTATAACAGATAGTTGTGAGCGGATCCAGAAGAAATCCGTTGGGAATTATTTAAACTATTTAAATTTATTGTGATTAAAATTAAATTAATTTAAATTTATTGTATTTAAAATTAAACATCGTCAACATCAGGTACATAAATTGAACTTCTTTGTTCTCTTCCTTTCAATTTGCTACTTCCTCAATAAAAAATCTGTTTTTGACCTGAGTTCTTCTTTACCACCGTTGTGTTTCCCCACAATTAAATCCTTTCATACATCGAGATTTTTTATGGCTCTGTTTACTTCTTCAAGTGAGATTTTTGTTTATTACTTTCAATACAAAAACTTGCAGGGATCGTAGGTCACTTTTTTAATTCCTGGTCATGCATAATTTAAAAAAAAATCGGAATCCAGTTTTATGGCACCTCTGGACAGGTCATAACAACGTCTGTCGTGAGTTTTAAATTGTGAGTTGTTGCTGTTTTGTCCGTAGGAAATGGGAAAAAATATAAAAAATGAAAAACTAACTTGGACAGACGATGAAGTAGAGTAATAGATGAAATCATCTTTATCGTCAAACTGTGGGACCACGCAAATTATAGACTCCTCCCAATTCGCAACCGCCGCCCGTTGTAATAAGAAAAATATTTCTCCCCTGCCTTTAAATTACTATTGGGACATTAAAACATCACCGTAAACACCTCAAAATTTTTTTGGAACCATTTTACACCAGAGCCCCAGTTCTAAACATTATATTTATTGTAATTTCAATTATATTTAATTTCACTCAATTATTATATCTATTGTCACTTCAATTATATTTATAATTATGTATATTATCTTTATAATCACTTCAATTTATTGTTATTCACTCACTGTTATAAAAAGTCTAGAGATGCAGCAAACTGTTATAAAAAGCATAGAAAAAAGAACATGAATTCATTCTTTTCCTATGCTTTTTAAACAGTTTTCTAGACTTTTTATAACACTTAAAATCCAGCCAAGAAAAGTTTGAGTATATTCCTCTCACTCTTACATGTGGGAAAATCCCCTTTGAATTTTTTCTTTCAGGTTTCAGCCTAGCCAAGGCAGCATTTTCAGCCTACGATGAAGCCAGCGTCATAAGGCTATTAGGTATTTATTTAAAAACAGAAAAACTCATGCAGCTCCGGGAATCCCAAAGATGTTGCTGATCTCTTCTTTTCAATTGCCTTGTTGAGAACAGCTGCAGCTCATTTATATTATATTTGTGGTATTATAATGTATCCTTGACGGACTAAATCACTTTGGTCATGAATATATTACTTTTCCCGATTTTTCGTTAGGAAGAAATGATGACAAAAAATTGCAATCTGCCTTTGTACTAAAATAAACTCTTCCGAAATTTTAGTACCAGAGAGCTGTTCAAAATGCCCAATCCCATTTGTTCCTTGCGATTTTCAATTGAGTTTCAATGTTCAATCTTGAGCCAGCTGATACTGGTTTTTGTGTTGTTCGATGGAATCCTTTCAAATATTGGCTTTTGATTGTAAAGAATTTCCAAATAACCATTTAGAGTTGTATTTTGTTTGTGAATACTTTCCCGAGCCACCTTGGCCAGCCTCGGTATAGGTAAACGTTAACCAGCTTGAGGACTTCGTTCGATTTAAACAGGTTGGAATTGTAGTTAATTATATTAACGAAATTCCTTCTAATTTTATGCCACGATTACAACACTGAATTATATAAATTCTTTACAAAAAAAATACAGCCTCCTGTCGCCTGATGACTTTGATGTTTCAATCGGACTCCTCAAATCTCTCAACAGACAAATCCCAAATTTTTATTCTCCCGAAAGGTGATTTTTTTTAATTAATACTCCGAATTCCGTTAGGGGGAATAGAACCGACCGTTACACAGGAAAATTAAAACATTATTCGATGAAAGGTTAAGAAGTAAGCTATTCATTGATTCCACTGGGTTAAAGCTAAGACAGTATGGTTCTGGAATCGTTGAATTCGACAGGATTCTTGAGACTCCAATCAATAATGAGTTCGATGTCCTTGTTGATTGAATTGGGCATAGGTTTATGATCATGATGTGACGGATTGCTAGTTACAGCACAAGTTCAAAGCTCAAACGTAAGGTTCATCGCCAATTCCTTTAAAACATTCTAGATCCCTTATAACTTTTCCTATCATCTTCTATCCTTCAAACTAAGCTACTACCAAATCAAATAGAGGGCGACTTTCTAGCTTATTGTGCTAACAAGCGACTGTAGAGGAGGGTTCAGGGAAAAGCTTTAAAAAGGGAAGTCAAGAAAGGAGAAGCGTAGATAAATGGAATGATGAAGGACTTTGCCACAAAGTGGATTCGAACCACAGACCTCGAGGATGGTAGGGGGCGCCTTAACCTCTAGGCTACCAAGGCCGCCAACTAGAACTACGAACAATATGTCGGATTGCTAGCCTACAAAGTGTGACTCCTAAGCTTGATTTTTCCGCATCAAAATAAACATCAAAGAAAGAAATCATTCTTTATTCCACAGCACATGCCATAAGAATCCCTTAAGGATATTCCTTTATTTTAGCTTTAAATTACTAAAACGCTTTTATCTCGGCTGCTTAAGCACCCAAATCAAACTTTACCAAGTCGAAAACATTTTCCACTACTAAAATAGATATCAGGGAAAAACCCGAAGAAATTTCATCTCAAGTGCTATCGAGAAATCCTTCATCTTCATTTGAAAGTGAACCAAACTTGTGCAGGTACCCACGTTCCATCTCCTTGCAGGGGACTAGAAAATTCTCGGCTATTGAAGGAATCCCCACCCTCTAAGTACAGAGACAACAGAAACATAAAGTGGCCTCCTTGCTTGCATGTTGCCCTAGTATGAAGTTCTCTCTTTAAAGTGAGAGAAATTCAAGGATCATTTTGAGGAAAACGTGTTTTTTTTGTGTTATCTTGCTTGTGGGTGTCTATTTAAGTTTCTTTTACCCAAGATCCAGGAAAGCTCAAGAGAATCCTTTCTGAAATCCGCCTACAAAGGGGAAATCTTTAAAGAATTTGAAAAGAGTTGCGATAGTCGCCGGCAAAAGAGGAATTTTCGATAGAATAAAGGTCCTTCCTTAGACAAAAGTCTTATATCTCTAAACCGGATGACCGTAGTCCTTTACCAGAGTAAGAGAGACCGAGCTTCAGCGGAGATAGGGAGAGAAACTTAGGCAAAAGTGGAAGCAACTTAAGTGCAGTTGTCTACAACTTTAATGATTGTGGCTGTTCTGTTGGTATGGTAGTAGCTCTTAAATTCAATCCATCAGAGTTTTGGTAGAATTCTATTATCCTTTGAATGAGCCGAACTGAAGTTACCTACCATAAGGCTCTTATAGCATTATAAAATACAGAGGGCCGCAAACCACCCCCCAACGTAGTTGGGCACTTGAAAAGGGATTGTATTTTCAAGATGAACTCATTTGCTAAGGATTGTGTAATCATTTGCTTCCTATTCAATAGAAACTCTCTACTCCCAGCAGGATGAACTTATTTAGAATAGAAAAAAAAATGAACATTGAAAGTTGTATTAACTTCCTTGGGTTTTTGTTGGCAACCAAAACTTTCTTATCTCGCAAATGGGCAAACACACGACGAATATGTTTTAAATTGAAAGGATTGATTATGATGAACATATCAACTTTTTGGGATACAAAAAGTTTTTGTACCATTATGTGGGTGAAATATACATAAATGAGCATCTATAAATGCACCAGCATCGACGTAGACCATTCCAAACACGAGTGTCGTTTTACCAGGCAGCCCCCCAAACAAGTACTAACGACGTCCAATGCTGCTTGCCCTACGCAATCGAACGAGAACCGGTCTACTGAATATGCTAATGGCACCCTTTATGGTCATCAAGATAATTGCCCGTTTTCTTCGTCCTATGCAATTTTTTAAAGCAATTTTTTTTGCTCCCTTTAGTCTAGAAAAAGTTCGAGCGTGCCGTGCCTCGTTTGAGTACCATACTGGCGATTTGATCCTGTGCTTGGCGTGCCTGTTGCAGGTTAGGAGTAAGCGAGTTTAATTTTTACTCAGGTCTAATAAGACTTGTTCCAGTCAATTCTTGGGTTTCTGTACGCTCGAGGAGCTTCAACCTGCAGGATTACCCTGAAGCCTATCCACCATTGGAGCAAAGTGGACACTTGTTCTGATATTTTCCAGTTTTCTACGTGGAAGTTCTTCGTGCTTGGGAACAAGAAGGTTGGAGTGTTGCCCAGGTTAAACACCACTAGGTTTGAATAAATGCTAAAATCGAATAGTGTCTCCTCCAGCTCTCTCTGGCCACCTTGCTCAAACATCGCGGCAGGCTTAAGGCTCGGGTATACAGAGAGCTGTATGTCGCGGCGGCAAGCCCTTTACCTATATTCTTATTTTATTAATACTAGAACTTTTAGTTACCGCCCCACGCTTTTTTACATTTAAGTAAGTTATATTTATAAATTTTACCAATAAACTCATTAATTTTATTCTGAGCTTGATTTCTAAAGGTAGGCTGTTCCCATATACTGGCTGAAGCAATAAAGACTTTACATTCAAAATTATTTTTTATTTTTAGTTCATTTTAAAATAAAAAGGTATTTTTTAAATTTTTTAAACTATTTATTTTTATTTTCTACTTTTTAGTCTATTATATGCCTATTGTGTGGCGGCCGCACTATTAGATTTGAAATGACGTCAGGCTAGTGTATTCTACTCGTCACACCCTTTCATTAGATACCGATAGCGAGGGGTGTGTAAAGTAAAAGGTATCCGTCATTTTGTGTTGGCGGCCATTTTGAATTTGGGATGGAGCCACACAGCTATTTGTATTCTACCTGTCATGCCTTTTCATTTGATACCCATATCGCAACACAATTGCAAAATTCTCCCGCCATTTTAATTTTCTTATAAAAAAGTCAGATTGCATTGTCACGCCAACTAACATAATACATAACGCTCCTTTAATCCCTCATGGGATATAGGGCGGAAACAGTTGCCCTCCAGCGGACTCTGTTTTGTGCGACGGCTTTCAGTCTGACCAGGATCTCCCAGTTGTTGCGGCCTCTGCTAATAGGGTTCTCCTCCTAATTATTCTAGGTCTTCCGACTCGATCGGTTCCTTGCGGATTCCAGTCGAGGGTCGTCTTCGGGTCGCAAGGTGTGGCCAATCCAATTCCATTTCCTTCGCCTGATTTAGTCGTCTATTCTTTCTTGGCCGGCACGGCGCCATAGTTCTTCATTTGAAATTCTATCTTGCCAGCGGATTTTTAGGATTCGACGCAGGCATCTGTTGATGAAAACTTGTAGGCGCCCCGTGATGAATTGGGTGACTTTCCATGCTTTGCAACCGTACAAAAGAACTGCCTTAACGTTGGAGTTGAACAGCCGCAATTTGGTGTTAATTGAGATCTCCGTTGATCTCCATATGTGAGAGAGGCATGCATATGCGCTTCGTGCTTTATTTATTCTGGAACTGACGTCCTCTTCTGTACCGCCATGTTCGGTAATAATGCTACCGAGGTAACAGAATTTATCTACCAGTTCCACGCAGGGGCGGCGCTTTCATAGGTGCGAATGGCGCACTTGCACCGGGCGCAATTGGAGGGGGCGCAATTTCGGAAGTGCGAGATTTAAAAAAAAATTAAATCTTTGAGAAAAAAAATTGTTCTAATGCAAGAAAAGCTAGATTCCAGCTTCGAGATTTTCATAAAATTTTACTCAAAAAAATTTTACTCGAGATTTTACTCAAAAAGTGAAGGAATAGAACTTCGTCTTCGAGAATCAGAAGTAAAGATTCAGGAGAAAAATCCGCCAAGTGAGAGAAAAATCCCTGAGTCATTTATACTTCGCTGGAGCGATGGGGCGCAATATGGTAGGCTGCACTGGGCGCAAATAACCCAAGCGCCAGCCCTGATTCCACGTCACGGTTATTCAGCGCTGTGCGTTCAATGGTGTTTGCATTTATCCGCATTTCTTTAGTTTTAGTCGGATTTAGCCTTAAGCCTGCTGAACTACTTTCTGTTGCCAAATTGTTTAACATGTTTTTAAGGTCCTGGTGTCTGTGGGCCAGCAAACAGATATCATCCGCGTAGTCGAGATCCTTAAGGCGGTCTAGCAATCGCCATTGAATGCCACCTGTTCTACTATCTAGAGCGCTGACAAGGATGTCATTTATTACTATAAGAAATAGTAATGGTGAAAGTAGGCATCCTTGTCGTACTCCTGAGCTCACTTCAAAGCTGTCGGATAGTTTTCCATTGTGAAGAACTCTGCATTTTGAATTGTTGTAAAGAGCTTTTATTAATTCTATTATTTTATCAGGCAATCCCCGTTGCCGTAGTGCCTGCCATATAAAGCTCCTATTGACCGAGTCGAAGGCTTTCTCATAGTCTACGAAAGCAAGGTAAAGGGGGAGGCCTTGACAGGATAGGTATGAACACGGTATACAGAAAGAAGGTAATGTAAAAGAGACTGACAGCTTCCAATATCGTAGAAAAATGTGACGTCACCCAGTGACCTAATGCAGAAAAACAACAACAATTTCGATTTTATATTTGGAAGAGGTCACTGAGTGACATCGCACTAAAACGATATTCAGTCTTTTACATTACCTTGTTTCTGTATACCGTGGGGTATGAAATTGAAAAAGAGGTTGGAGAGAGGATGTACCTAACTTTGCATTCACCTGTTCAGCATGGATGTTTCTTCCGGTGGCTCGCTAGTTCTCCAGCGTACCACCGCGAACATAGCCCACGCAAGCAAAGATAAAGTGTTACTTTTTTTTGTATCAAACATTCAACGACAACAATTTAAAATGAAAATGAAAATTAAATGTTAACATTTAATTAGCAAACAGCAACAAAATTGCTCCTACCTCGCAACCTCGTTTTTAATTGCCAAATATTTTCAGATGGGAACCTTTCAGGAGAGTTGGCAGCTTCAGTTGTGAAACAATAACTTAAAAACAGGATTTTTAAATACACACCGACACAGAAACTTTCTTGTTTCACGACTTTTATATGCTTTTAACAATTCAAACAATTTCTGCTAAGACTTCTCCGGCGTCTCTCTCACTCTCTTGAGATTAACTGATTTTGATTGGAAAATTAATTGAAAAAGTTTTTCCTTATGAAATATTGTTGCTCACTGTGCGCTGTTTATTATTAAAGCAGTGTTAAATTGTGTTTGTTGCCCTAAGCGTGGATATTCAGGAACGTTAGCGTCAATTTTCAAAATTGACTTTAAAGGAAGCAATCAAAGATTTTTGAGTTATGCTATCAATATTCAATAACAGAAAATCTTGTTTCCTTTCGTTTTTTTTAATTTGGTGGTTGGTGGTGGTGCTGGAAATGTTTAACCTGGCAAAACATATGTCACTTGTCATACAACTGGCAGTAGTAAGAGCTTCATCCCTCGATCCAACCTTCTACTTCCATCGAGTTCTGTCACGGCATTTACCAATGCAGGATGAGGGCAACAAAAAAATGTTCAACCAATATACGAAATGTCCTCGGAGTGATATCCTTCCACCATCAGCACTCATCAGGATCCATAGACTTGCTGCTGTGCATTCAAATTTCAGTCCACGTACGTGTATTTTCCCGTATTTGTGCGTAACCACTCTATATATGTTCTCGGTTTGCTGACGATGACATTGGTATTACCTTTGGGTTCTTGTATCCTGAACCTTAAATGGTGCGAGGGTTTGCAGGAAAATACCCAAATTTTCCGGGATTTTGAATTTTATGACAACCGCGCGTATGGTCCGGGAACGCTTTCTGCATAACAATGTTCGTTAGTAAATTGCTTACCCTATTAGTGGGGCACTTTTGGGGGCGGGGGGAATGGTCAGTATATTATGAATTTTCAGACAGTGATGTTCCCTTTTACTATGGCTATTTAAGTTTTTGCGTGCTTTTCGTTTCTGGTTGGTGGCAAGTGACGCCGTTGAATTTTGATTTATTTTATTAGATTTATTTAATGTCATGAAATTTAAACGCCCCTTGGTAAACGGTATTTGCGAGAATCTTGTACACAACCTGGGCAGACCACTACAATGGCTAGTAAAATTCATCTGTCAGAGTTTGCGGTGGGGTTATTTATTGGTTGTTTGTAACTTGTCACAAGCTGTGGTTTTACTGTGCACGTGGGAACTATTATTCCTAAACATTTCCTACAATTGTCACAAGAGAAATTAAAACGTCTCTCTTCTTGCTTTGTCGGTAAGGTGTTTCAAAAGGAATTTTAAACAAACAGTACAGGCGCTAATTTAATGAATACCCTTCCCACTTCCCCGCCGGCCGCAGGAGCCTTATTGGAACTTCTTACTGTAAGAATCATTATACAGGTTCTCTCAACAAGAGGTGTCATTTTAAATCAACAGAAAACCGCAATAAAGCAAAGTCGGATTAGTTACACCATTTATAACTCAAGAACGGCTAGACCGATTTTTGTGATTTTTGATTGGTTGGATTTGTCTCCGCCCCGAATAGTAGAATAACTATTAAAACATCGGAAAAATTCACGAAAATGAAAATTTATGAAGAAAATTCAACCAATTTCATTGAAATTTTGTGATTGTTTATGGTTGGTTCCAGATTGAAAGACAGGATAGTTTTGGACCCGAAAAGTGGCGCTGTTGCCGATGCTGTTCGTTTCTTAAGATCATTCCTTGAGAACAGCTGGACAGATTTGGCTAATTTTTTTAAACGGTTCTTAATAGTCAATATAAGGTTTTTAGGGGAAAAAATTACCCGGAAAATTGGAGAATTGAGGAAAAACTGAACGTCCCTTTTTTATGGGATTTTTGTCATTTTTTCATTGGCCATTCATGAGAGTAGATTTCGCCATCTACCTGACGGCCATCAACAACCAATTTAAATGTATCAGAATAATGACATCGCCCGAACGCTGCTATACTCCGAAATGCAAAAAATCAATCGTCAAAGAAATTTACGTTCCATCTAAAGCCGGCTCTACACGATGCGGTGAACCGCGACGCGGGCTTCCAACGTTGGAGTGATATCGATCACAGCCCGAACGTGTCTAAATACAAACGTTGGACCTTGAAATTGGACACTCGTAGTTGGAGCATTTGTCGCCCGATGCGTCCTGCCATCAAGCGTCCAACGTTGGAGGGTGTTCATAGCATCGTGTAGAGCCGGCTTAAGATGTATGACTAGACCAAGACATACACGGCTTGAATGTGATTGTGGCAGGTTTTCAGTGCTAATGAATAAAGCACCACAGAATATCAAAGAGATGTGCTTGTTTTATCCTGTCAGAGGTCATAGCTTTATGCCCGCTGCTGCTCGAGTGTTTGCCAGATTGGAGAATGAAATTGAAAGGACTCACGTCACCACTATTCATTTAATTTCAGGAATGGTAATTTGAAGAAACTTGGAAGCGACCGGTCCCTGTTTGACATTAAAGGGTTAGAGATCATTTTAAAAAACTACCAGCTATTCAGACTTTCAAGAGAATTGGAATGAAAAAGAATGGCAGAACACGTTGCAGTGTCCAAGCTTTTGAAACTTTAAAATTTGAGCCAGGAAATGTATAGATGTTTTCAAACTCCGTGACACAAAAAATTTGATCAGTTCTGCGCACCTCGTTGCCAAATTTTATAAATTTTGTTCTATCATTTCTCCTCTTTTCATTTAAAATGGCAACAAACGCAGAAAAAACTCAACAAAATAATTTGTGAAGGGATGCCGAATGAATAAAGTGGTCATCTTTATATGTATTGAGCAGAGCTTTTCAATACATGTAAAAACACTGCTCAACCAAGTAAATCTATCCATCATAATAAGCATAATTTTATTATAATTATGCGAAATATTTCTCATCCCTAAATTTATAATAATTAAAAACAAATACTGAAAAATTGCTTTTTAAATTCATGAGCATTTTCATTCATAAATTGAGAATTCGCCGCAGCCGCAAACAACACAACCTCCCCTGGCAGAAGCGCGCATCCGACTGACGGAAAACGTCAACAATCCTAGTATCAAAGTATTAAAAACCCAAATTGCGTATTTTTTAATAGAAATTGCTACAAATTATTTCTGTAGCAAATATGTAAAATACAAAAACCTGAAAATTAAAAAATATATAAAAAAGGACGCTTTTCATTCATTATTGTAAAATTTTTAAATAATCATTAACCCGCCAGAAAAATATACCTCCCCAAGCCGAGTACGCAGCCGCGGCTGATTAAATGACAGCGTACAGCGAGTGGTTTGATAAGGAGGAGGAGGAGTCAATTCTCGGCTCACTTTTTAAAATATACAATGGGTCACAAAATTATAAGAAAAATAAAAATACACTTATAATTAGAAAAGTGTTTCCTTTTAAATAAATTATGTTCAAAATTATTTCCTTCGCATTTTTATTATATTTACGGTTAAGTAATATTTATTTTTAATCTTCAAATTTCTACCAATTATTCAAATGGGAAAATATAAATTTCGTTTTTCGGTTGAGATTTTTTAAATCACTGTGGTATATAGCTCTCATAAAAAAAAATAAAAATGTCGTAATATTTACAACAAGTTGTCAGAACATATATGTGAATTGCTGACAATTCTTTTGCGTGCGCCTTTGGCCTTCTTTTTTGGAGCTTAATTTTTCAATTAGAGAGGAAGAAATATTATCTCGAGTTTTAAACAGTTTTAAGAGCTTTTTACCCCAAGGTGCGCTAGATGTCACGACGTTTGAAAAGATCTATACCGGTCCAAACTTTACTCAAAAAAGGTAAAGACAATGGAGTGGAAAAGGTTGTACAACCCGGAATATGCAAGAGGGGTGTCCAAGGAAGTACGGCGGACTCTAGCTGGTCCATCGCAATACGGCAGAGGAGGTGGGACGAGTCTACTAAGGGCCGATGGACCCATAGACTCATACCAAATGTAGAGAAGTGGGTTGTAAGGGAACATGGGGAAGTGAGTTATTACATCACACAGTTCCTGAGTGGGCATGGAGGTTATAGGACATACCTACACCGCTTCAGGTTGGACGATTCACCGTTCTGCCCGGACTGCCTGGCGATAAAAAGGACGCGGAGCATGTCTTCTTTAAATGCATGAGGTTTGCGGAGCACAAAAAACATCTTGGACCATATGATAAGAAGGTCGCAGGATGTGTGGGGAAGGATGGAAGTGGCGCTAAAGGCCATCCACCAAAAGCTTAAGCATTACGAAGCCCAAAGAAACAGAGAAAGGCAAAGGAATGCAAGGAGAGATAGAAGCTAGGTAGCTAGATGGCTAGACTGTTTCAGCGCTGGTGAGCACCTTGGAGGGATCCTTTTTTTTAAGGGTCATGCTGATGACGCCAGACTGAAGTAATGCATTAACAGCTCGTACCCGTCTCGACTCGTCATGCAAAAAAGGGTGGGTAAGTTTATTTAGTAGGAATCTGACACAGCCGTCTGGTTGCGGACGCCCAGCGAAGTCTTATGTCATAGACATGGAAACCTTAGACAGGCGGTCGCATACTTTCCCTGTTGCTTAACCGATGTAAGAATCCCACCACTCGCTCGTAAAAAAAAAGAGGTGGCTTTGTCAAATTATAACTGCTCTCTCTAAACGACGCACGGCGACTTAGTGCACGGCCATAACGCAGCCATCGCACCTAGCACATCGCACTTAACAAGAACAGAATTTGACCATCGCACACTAAACCTATATGGTGTTATGAGCAGTGCTAGCTGCGATGGAAGCGTTGTGGCCGTGCACTTACAAAACCTGAGTCAACCCTTCCATTAGGGAGTTGATGAAAGAATACAACAAGGGCATACAACATGAGAGTGCTTAAGCTAGTAACTTAAGCCGGTATTCGTATGATGGAAGAATTAATGGATCTCCCCAAGGAAGATGATTTAGTGTGAATCGAACGAACCTACGTTGAACCGATTCAATTCTTCCAACGTCCGAAGAGTAGTAAGGAGACCAAACCTGGGACGCATATTTAAGTAATGGTCAGACAAGAGAAATGTATAGGTGTTTAGTGATCAAGGTGTTGTTAAATTCTTTGGACCACCTTTTTATAAAACCGACGACTAAACTGCCCTTGGAAGATATATAGTTGATTTGAGTGGAAAATACTAGCTTACTGTAAAATCTAATCCCTATATCTTTAACGTAATAAACACGAGGAACACCCTCATTGAGAAAGAGTAGTAATAAATTATAGGACCACGTCTCCTACAAAAAGTCACTGACTTCGCATTTACTAATATTAAGAACCAGGTTTTTTATTAGCACACAAAAGTAAAAGGTGTCAAGGTCAACTTGCAAAAGTTTGCAATCCTCAATACCATTTATGTGACGGTACAATTTGATGTCATCAGCATACATCAATATTTTACAGTGTCTTAGCAAGGGAACAATGTCATGAATATAGAATGAAGAGGTGGGGGCCAAGATGACTACCTTGCAATACACCGGATGACGCGACGCCTCTATGGTTGCATATTTGTATCTTAGTTTTGCAGCTAAGGGGTTTTTGTTCAAAAATTAAAATACATTCAAAAAATTTAAAAAAAACAGCAATTTTATGATTGGATATTGCAAAGTAAGTCTTAAAGCAAACGTAAAAAAATCAGAACCAACATGGGAGCTTTTTTTTGGCGCTGCAGCAAATATAATTCTTTTAAATCACTTAATTGCAAAATCCATTACGCAAAAACTATTTGACCGACAGTGATCGTGTTTTGGATATAAGTTAAACATACCTTAAGCTACCTAATTCCAGAATTACATTGAAAAATAATGGTATTTTCTTTTGTTGGTATAATTTTAAAGTGGGGGTACCATTTTTCGCAGTTTTCGGTATTTTGCAATGCAAAAATTCAAATTTCAAAAATCAAACTTACGCTAAGTTTTAGCAACCCCAAAAACGAACAAAACATGTCCAACAAACTTTTCGCGTAGACGCCTTCTTTAAGAAATATTTATCAAGAAAGGTCAAAAAACAAGGACTTTTTCGTGAATTTTTCAGTTTTTGGGCTCCCATAAATTTTCCAGGCGTTTCATGTTTGCGCACCCCCTAGATATTGTTGGGGATGTTATTTTTGACCAATTCCACCAAAAAAGTCCGTTACATCACGCCAAAACCACTGGAAATGCTCCAGCGCCTGGACTAATAATAATCACTCAGAAATACGTTATTTTCTCATTTTTGTTTTGTTTACACGTTTCCAATAGATTTCACAAATTCACTAAGCGATTACAACAAAATTGAAATTTGGACTGGACAAAGTCTATCGGGTCAGCAATATTTTCATAAAAAGTGATAGTCCCATCAAATTTGGAAAAAATTATATAAGCCCCTATTTCATATAAAGACAAATCCTTACAAAATTTCTTTACTATTCAACTCTCATTTTTCATCCACTTCATTACAATTTAATTCCCTTCCAAGTGCTGCATGTATACTCCTCCTGCATGATTGATTTCATAATTACTTTCCTTTTGCCATAGTTTTTTTAAATTTTACTTTCCCAGACAAAAAAATCCAATTTTGAATTAAATTAGATCATCTGCAGTGACATGCTTACTTAATCAGACGCATCCTCTGCCATTGCACCAACAAAGTCCTTTGCTCTCTATCTGTCGACATTCCAGTGCAGGATTTATTAATACTGCTGCAAATGCTAGTCTCGTTTATTCAGAATTAATTTAGAAAATTCCATTGAGAAAAAAATTTGTTTCATAATAACCACGAATTTTATATTAAAAAAAAATATTAAATGCATAGAATAGACAGTCATGAACAATTCATAAGCCACAAATATGTTGAAAATTTAATGAAATGAAATGCCATTTACTATGGATAATTAAGTTCATTTGGGCGATTTGCTATATTCAAAATCAACATTTCAAGAGCTATTAAACGCATTTACAGGTTTACACAGGTGCATGGTAAAGAGCGTTTTGAATGCATGAAATATTGATTTCATATGAATGGAGGGATTTTAGATAAACCATTAACCATCACCAAATTACAAACAAAATTACAAATCAATATCGCAACTAACTAAAAATGAGATTCTCCTATAAAAACGAATCGATACGAACTCTCAATATACTTTTCACATTCTCATGGTCTAAGCCAAGATTTATTGACTTGTAACTTGTTTACCTGAATTTAATATCACATTCGCATCCCCCACCCAACTATAAGTCCTCCAAATCGAATACGTCCTATGGATTTAATGAACGATGATTTTACCTTTTCCAACCTTGCCCAAGCTATCATTCCTGTATTGGATTTTGAAGTATGAGAATTCAAGGGACTAAATGCCCTGGAGTGAGACTCATAGCAAATAATCCTGCACAACATCAACATCATCATATCACCGGGAAGTGAAATCTTGTTCATAGGAATGTTGGAGGATTTGTTCCTGGCTGTTCGTAGAATGTGTCAGTATCAATTAAGGAGGAGATATAGACTGATTGATAGTCAGGATACTTGAAAATCTCCATATGAGATGAACTGAGCTGTTAGTGGCCTAATTTGATACCAAAAGCCAGGTTAACTATCATAATTGTGCTGGACTAGCTAAACTCGCTAAGAGGTTAGCCCCTTTGTAATGTTGACGGTTATATCATTGTCGAATAACAAGCACTAGTAAAAGCAAGGAGGGTGGGCCTCACAGACCGCAAGCAACTAAGGGTAAAGGGCTGTACAGCCTGTAAAATGAAAATTGTCTAGAAAGGGGCCAGAGGGAGGAAGGCCGAAGGGGAATTCTGGTCTTTTGGGACACGCTCGAGCTATACTTCGTGAACTCCTCCCTAATAGACTGAAGGCGAGATGGCCAAAGTTTCTGGACCTGTTTTCACATTCTCCCAAGTAGAGCAATCCTGCGTCAAAGACGTTCTCCTCACTGCAGCGGATCAAGGCCCAAAATCTGGTAACAAACTAATTGAAGAATAATCCTATCTAATTTGAGATTCCATTCTGAGCAAGCAACATATCACCCAATGGCCAATGGTATGCACGCTTCCGCTAAAGGCATTAATGTATCGTAATCGATCATTCCAAAAGCGTGTGTCGTTTTACCAAGCGGTCCCCTAATTAAATACTAACCACGTCCAATGCTGCTTGACCTATGCAATCGAACGAGAACCAGTCAACTGAGTATGCTAATGGCACCCGTTTTGGTCACCAAGTTAATTGCCCGTTCTCTTCGTCCTATCAAATATCGTCTTTTATTGATACGTACATGTTGCCAGCTCCATTTGGAAAAATATAATTTTTACTCAGGCATACCGTGTCTGTTTCGGGTGCCATGTAGTCGTTTTGAGGCTGTGCGTGCCTGTTGTTGGCTAAGAACGGCCGAGTGTTATTTTTACTCGGGTAAATACTGTCGTCAATCTGTTGGTTTGGGAGGACTTTAATCTCTAAGTAGTTAAGGAGACCGATCTTTTAGTATGTGATGGAGAGGAATGTTAACCAGAACAGTAAAAATCATGCCCTAAGCATCGACGAGAAATCGTTAAAACAATTGCAAGAAGAATTCGTTTCTCTTCAACCTCGGCCCCCTGCAAGATAGTAAGGCAGCAGCTGGACTCAGTAGCCTAGGGGCTAAGAAGCTCAATTACCACCCCAGTGGTCCGCGCGTTCGAGTCCACTCCACGGCATGATCCTTCTTCTTTCCATTTCTCCCACCTAGATAACATTCCTTCTCTCTTATCTTCCCAGTTTATTGGCGGTCAGAAGCAATTCCTTAGGATGGTCTTGTCGTCTGGCACGGATATTGAATGCGTCAAGTTTTGTTCGGAATTGAACTTCATCTTGTGCAAAGTGGTTGGTACATAAGTTCTAAGAATATCGGTACTAGTTTCACATCAGAACTGAACCGATGCAGGAGTGTTTTTTGAGCGTTTTAATCATCATCCCCTTTAAGAACCTCGGCTAATGTACACAGGTCGAAAGTGATAGAATCCACGTTATCGGTCGCTAATTAGCGAGACAAGTACTCCGAGACAATTAATGCCTGGCTTGCACGAGAGGTTTATGGCCTATATTTGATGAAGTCGATGGTTCTGCCATCGAAGCAGTTGTGAAGATATTTTAAATGCTCGTTGGACGGTGCCAACGGAGCCAATTTCTATCCTTCGAGCTAAGCTTACTACTACACATTTCACCATGACATGAACGACATGATGGGTGACACCTGACCTTAGAACTTAAACTCTTTGCCTTTCACAATATCACGACAAGCTATGTGCGTGATTTTATCATAAACATCAACCTACATTATCCCGGAGAAAACCAAAAATTGTTTAATGTGTGGGTGCCATATGAGTTTTTTTTTTTTTTTTTTTATGTGGAAGACTAGAGCTCAGGGAAAGCCCTTTGTACTGTCGACAATCTATTTTCTTCGTATAGAGTGCAATGTCGAACAGCAAGCTCTAGTCGATAGATAGTGAAGGGGAAGAGAGAAGTAGGAAGGAACTGCCACAACCACCTAACCCCAACCATTTTTATCGCGACTCTGGCATCGGGGCAATGAGAAGCAACTCGCTGGAGTGTTATGCCTCCTGAAACAAGTTGAATCCCATCAACCAACCGATGACATGCGCTTGGTGGAGCGGGGCAGTGCTAGCGGAAGGCTATGACAGGAGGGAAGGTGGGAAAGGCGAAGGACCGTGGGGCTCTGCCGGGACTCGAACCCGGGACCTCTGGGATAGTAGCCAGGCGCCTTACTCCCTAGACTACCGAGGCCACCAATTGGAAATCTTCCAATTGAGGTCCCTGCCGAAATTTAATTTTGCGACAATATAGTTGGGAGATCCTACTACATCTACCAAATTAAAATCTGAGCTGCGCTACTGAAAAGCAATATAATCTACTCCAAAATGAGTCGGAATGTTCTATACCAGTAATTCCCAAAGTGTGCGCCGCGGCTCCCCGGGGCGACGCGGTGCCGTCATAAGGGCGCCACGAAATATTCAATTAAACAATTCGTCAATTTTCTTGGATTTTCCAATTCTCAAATTTTTGCGCCAACAATCGTGTATGCTGACAAAATTCCAAGAATTTAGCAACTTTCGAGTCTTTCATTGTTTTGTTTCCAATCCGCATCAGTAGTCGGATTTCAGTTCATTCGTTGTCACCATCTCAGTGCTCGCATTAGTTTTTGTTTGTTGGACTAACGACAAATTCTTATTAAACTTGAATAATAAAGATAGTGCTGAATCTAGAGAGGACGTTCCACAAACAAGTGGTAAGTGTTGGAAAATGACGATGAAGAGTATTATTTCATATGCTAGTAAAACTTGTTACTTAATTTTTTATTTAACTCAGTGTGCCTGAGAATGTAAAATAATCGATGAGCAATGTCATTTGAGAAAAATAATTTGTTTTAATTGCTAAAAGATTTCATCGGAATAAAGAAGTTGGAAATCGAATTGTAGCCGTGATTTTTTATTGGGTTTGCGATATTCAGTGGATGATTAGAGATTACACCACAAGTGGCGACCGTGACAGGACGTAAACCAAGATGGATAAACATAAAAAATCACGTGCTGTATTGAGAGCTTCTTTTTCTAAGAAAATTAAGCAACTGGAGACGGCTGTTTCGCAGGAAGACTCAAACGAGGTAAAGGCTTTAGTGGAACTCGTCCAAAAGAAGCATGAAGAACTCGTCGACATAAATAACATAATTTATGAAGCATTGCTGGCAGATGATGTTGATGAGGATGTCTTAGAAAAGGAACTAGAGGACAGCGATGGATATTCCATGAAATGGCTTAAGGTAAAATCGAAAGTAGATGCCTTGCAGGAAGAAATGGTTAGCGTTGCTGATATCGAGCACCATTCAGAGGCAGGAATGGCTAGTTCTGCAAATACTGTTGTTCTTGAAAACAGGCGTCACTTCAAGCTCCCTCAATTAGAGCTGAAGAAATTTGGTGGAGAACTGAAGGAATGGCTTCCTTTCTGGGCCCAATTCAAGAAAATTCACGAAGATTTGTCTATTGAAGAGGGAGATAAGTTTCAATATCTCATACAAGCCACCATTTCAGGTTCAAGAGCTAGAGCTTTAGTGGAAAGTTTTCCTGCTAGCAGTGAAAATTATCCCAAAGCGATAGCATGTTTGAAGGCAAGATATGCCAAGGATGACTTGTTGGTGGAAGTTTACGTGAGAGATTTATTGAATCTTGTGTTACAAAATACTTTATCGTCTGAAAAAACTTCCTTATCGTTCCTCTATGATAGACTGGAATCACAATTAAGAGCACTTGAAACGCTTAATGTAACATCGAAGAAATGTGCTGCGATGCTAATGCCGCTAGTGGAGTCAAGTCTCCCAGAAGAAATACTGCGTACTTGGCAGAGAAGCAGCCATAATTTAGAAGGTGGAACGAACGCGTCTGAAGAACGTTTAGAACGTTTGATGAAGTTTCTTAGAATGGAATTAGAAAACGAAGAAAAGATCAAATTGGCAATGTCAGGATTCAATAGGAGAGACGGTTTTAGAAGAAAAGACACCGAAAGGAAAAGAGATTCGGGTACAATAAGGAAAATGGCATCTGCAGCTGGGTTGTTGACAACTGCAAAGGTAAGCAATTGTGTGTTTTGTGAAGGTGATCATAGTCACGCTGACTGTCCTAAAGCACAAAGAATATCAGTGAGAGACAGGAAGCTGATATTAGATAAGAAGGCGTGTTGCTACAATTGCTTAAAGAGTGGACATCGAGTAGTTTCATGCTGGAACAAATCCAGATGTATAGTCTGCAACAAGAAACACCATGTCCTTATATGTGAGGATATAAGTCAAATAAGGAATTCTCAATATGATCAGAAGCCCGAAAAAGAAATCAATGTCCTGAATGATGGCGGCGTGTCCTGGGAAAAAACGTTATGTAATATGGAAAAGTCACCAAAGGTGTTGTTGCCAACGTTAGTGGTCAAAATGATAGGGGATGAATTGGAACGATCTGTGCGGGCAGTAATAGATTCAGCATCTCAACGTTCTTACATTTTACGCAGCACCGCTCTCAAGATGAAATATAAGTCCATTGGGACAGAGAATGTGCAACATACTCTTTTTGGTGGTTTAAATACAAATGTGGTAAGACACGAAATTTTTAAAGTTCGGTTGGCGGATATTAATAATAAATATAGATGTAATTTCGAAGTTCTAGACCAAGAGTTAATATGTGACAGAATACCTCCTATAAATAAAAATTTAATAACTAAAGAATTAAAAGATTATAATATTTCCATAACAGATTTCGTTGAAGGTCCTATTGAAATTTTAATCGGGGCTGATGTGTGTGGAAAGTTACTCACGGGAAAAAAACAATCATTAAGTTCAGGATTGGTAGCGATAGAAACCGAATTGGGTTGGACAATTATTGGAAGAGAACCCGGAAAAATAAAATCAAAGTATGCTGCGATGACTGTCACTTCGATGCTAACAAAAGAAGCTGAAATTTCGAATTTATGGTCACTAGATGTTTTAGGTATAGAACATCCATCCGAGAAAAAGAAAAAACTTGAATTACAGGAGGCCGCGGAAAAACATTTTTTGGAAACTGTCAGTGTGGATAATGAAGGTAGATTCTTGGTACACCTACCCTGGTTGGAAAATCATCCACCTCTACCTGACAACTATAAGATAGCTTTAAAACGGCTAGATTCAACAGTGAAGAAATTAAAATTGGATAATTTGTACGATGCCTACGATCTTGTGTTTCAAGAATGGCTTCAAGAAGGCGTAATAGAAGAAGTGCCAAGCGTGGAAATAAATGCAACTGCTCACTATTTACCACACCGTGCTATTGTGAAAGAAAATAGTACAACGAAAATACGCCCGGTCTTCGATGCGTCCGCAAAGGAAAAAAATAAACCAAGCTTGAATACCTGTGTCGAAAAAGGCAAGAATTTAATTAGTTTGATAACGTCTATTTTAATCCATTTTAGAATGAAGAAAATCGGAGTCGTGTCAGACATACGCAAAGCATTTTTACAGATTGGTTTGACAGTAAAAGATAGAAATTTTCTAAGATTTTTGTGGACGGATAGAGAAGGAAACGTGAAAATTTATAGGCATCGCCGAGTGGTATTCGGAGTATCGTGTAGCCCATATTTACTCGGGGCGGTAATAAATCATCATTTGAGGAATACGTTAATACAATGCGAGAATAACAACAATGTTTACTCCCAGAATGTTATCAAGCAATTAAATAATAGTTTTTATGTGGACAATTGCATAACAGGTGTAAATGATGAACAAGAACTAGAATCATTTATTCAAGAGTCCAAGGCTATTATGAGTGAGGCGAAATTTGATTTAAGAGGGTGGGAGTATACTCATGATGTTTTAAGATCGGTTGATGGTACAAATGATTATGAAGAAAACTGTAATGTACTAGGGGTAACGTGGAATAAAAATTTAGATACCTTAGAAATAAATTTAGAAAATATTAAGTCTTTTGGTAATTCACAGATAACCAAGCGCGCTATATTGTCTGCTGCTCACAAGTTGTTCGATCCAATTGGTGTGATCTCTCCAGTACTATTATTGCCAAAACTTCTTTTGCAACGAATTTGTGAATCGAAAACTGGATGGGATCAAGAAGTCAATGAAGATGTAAAAGATGAATTCATCAAATGGTATCGTGACCTACATCATCTGAAGCAAGTTAAAATCCCTAGATGGCTTTTAGGCACCAATCAACCTGCAAGTTATATGTTACACATATTCTGTGATGCTAGTCAGTACGCATACGCCGCTGTGGTTTTCTTAAAGACTGTAACTTATAATGAGGTAAATGTGCAATTGATTCAGGCTAAGTCAAGGATTGCTCCTCTAGGAAAACAAAATAAGAAAATGACCATTCCACGTTTAGAGTTGTTAGCGGCAGTTATAGCTGTTAGATTGTACGACAGTGTAATTAAAGAACTTGATATTCCCATACAAAGCACAATGTTTTGGTCTGATTCTACCACTGTACTGGCGTGGATAACTCGAGAAGAAAACTGGGATATATTTGTACTTAATCGAGTAGCGGAAATACGAAAATTTACATCCAAACATCAGTGGTGTCATGTACGTGGAATAGACAACCCAGCTGATATACCATCAAGAGGTTGTAGCGCCAAAAAATTAAAAGAGTCTTGTTGGTGGATGGGTCCCAACTGGTTGAAGGAACCAACCGAAGGTTTGTACTCATCTAATTTTTCATGTGATGAGGATGAAATAAATGCTGAAAAGAAAAAGTCAGTGATGTCATCTGGTACTATGGTGTGTCAATCTAACAATACAAATTGGTACTATAGATACTTTTCTAGTTATCAAAAAATTGTTCGGTTGATTGCGTGGATTCTACGTTTTAGGCAAAATACTTTGGTAAAAAAGGAGCTTCGAAGATATGGCGATTTGTCAACAGAAGAATATTCATATGCAGAAAAGTGTATTTTGCGACTTGTTCAACAAGAATCATTTAGTGGACCTGATGATCCGAAATTGAGTACTTTACGCCCGTTTATTGATAACGATGGATTGATACGTTTGAAAACAAAGGTTTCACACCGGGATGATATTGAAGACTTCTGTTATCCTATAGTTCTACCAAATCAGTCACATGCAGTAGTGAATCGTTTAGTGTTACATATCCATAAAGATTCAGCCCATGCAGGTGTTCAAACTATGTTAACCATTTTAAGAAGACGATTTTGGGTTTTAAGCAGTCGTCGCACTATAAGGTCGGTTGTAAGTAAATGTTTGATCTGCAAGAGATACCGAGCAAAAGGGGTAGAAGTGCATTCCCCACCATTACCCATAGATCGCGTAAGACCAGCGAATATCTTCGAAATAATTGGAGTGGATTTGGCTGGGCCCATTTATTTAAAACACAACGAAACAGGAACCTGTAGAAAAGCGTGGATCTGTTTATTTACCTGCGCGGTTTATCGTGCGGTGCACCTGGAATTGTTATCTTCGTTATCTACAGATACATTTTTACAAGCTTTACGAAGATTTGTTGGAAGAAGAGGAAGGCCGGCTGTTATTTATAGTGACAATGGTACTAATTTTGTTGGTTCCTCTAACGCTCTTTTACGAGTGGATTGGTCCAAAATAAAGAATCACAGCGCAGTAAAGGGAATAAGATGGAAGTTCAATCCTCCTACGGCAGCATGGTGGGGTGGTTGGTGGGAGCGATTGGTTGGATTAGTGAAGCAGCTACTAAGAAGAGTTTTAGGCAAAACATCATTAGATTATGAAGATATGCAAACACTACTGTGCGAATGCGAATCGATAATTAATTCTAGGCCTTTGACCTATATTTCTGAAGATTCTTCAGAGCTGGCTCCTTTAACTCCTAATATGTTTTTGCAGGAAATTTCTGAGGTCGGTGTACCAGACTTGGACATGGTGGAAGTCATGGACTACAACCGAAAATTACGATATCGACACCAGTTAAGAAAAGTACTCAAGCAGAGATTTCGTGATGAGTATTTGGGCCGGCTAATACTCCACAGTAAGAAATGTGGTTCCCGAGGAGTCAAAGTAGGTGAAGTAGTGCTGGTGGAAATAGGCAAGACCAATAGATTGGACTGGCCTTTGGCTCGTATTGAAGAGGTGATACCAGGTCGTGATGGCATAGTAAGATTAGTGAAGTTAAAAACTTCGACAGGTACTTTACTACGGCCTGTGCAAAAGGTATATCCATTGGAGATTGAGTTTGCTGAAAGCGAAGAAAATAGAAACATTAGTCACCAGGTAATGAAAGGTCAAGATTCTGTTGGGCAGCACAAGTCAAAAACGGATTCTTTGAAGACTCGTGAAGCCATAGTTGAATCTCAAATTGAAGTGGATAAGAAGGAAAAGGTTTCAAGATATGGCAGGCGCATCAAACCAATTTTAAGTTAGACGTATTGCTAGGAGATGTTTATTTTCTTTAGTTTATGTATTATTGTTATGTAGATTTTGCATTAATGTAATAGTTATGAGTTAATTCATTGTGTTCACATTCATCAACTCAGGTGGGAGGATGTTGGAAAATGACGATGAAGAGTATTATTTCATATGCTAGTAAAACTTGTTACTTAATTTTTTATTTAACTCAGTGTGCCTGAGAATGTAAAATAATCGATGAGCAATGTCATTTGAGAAAAATAATTTGTTTTAATTGCTAAAAGATTTCATCGGAATAAAGAAGTTGGAAATCGAATTGTAGCCGTGATTTTTTATTGGGTTTGCGATATTCAGTGGATGATTAGAGATTACACCACAGTAAGGGTTCCGAGAAGCGAAAATGTCGTAAATATGACGACAGTTATTTGGATTTTGGCTTTACATCAAATTACGAAAATGATAAAGAGAGACCACAGTGTGTATTGTGTATGAAAGTTTTGGCACCAGAATGTAAGTTAAAACGACATTTTGAAACCAACCATTCTAACTTTGTTGGTAAACCTCGCGACTTTTTTACTAAAAAGTTAATTGAAGTAAAACAACAAAAAGGCAGCATTTATAAACATGTGTCAATACCAAATAATGCTTTGCTAGCATCATACAAAGTTGCATATAGAGTTGCTAAGTGTAAAAAGGCCCATACCATCGCAGAGCAACTCATTCTACCGGCCGCTGTAGATTTAGTGAATATTATAATTGGCGAGTCGGCGGGGAAACTGCTTTCAAAAGTCCCTTTGCCTAATAATACCATTAGTCGCAGAATTCAGTACATGGGGAGGATCTCAATATACAATTAATTGAAAAATTAAAAGGAAGTGAATTTGGATTGCAACTCGATGAGGCCACAGATAATAATAAGGACGCACACTTGATTCGTTACGCACGGTTCCTAGATGGTAATTCAATAGTTGAGGACCTTCTCTTTTGTAAAAGTATTACTGGAAGTACAAAGGCTCAGCATTTGTTCGAAATCCTGAATATATTTATGGTTGAAAATAATTTAGAATGGACAAAGTGCGTTGGTGTTTGCACTGACGGTGGTCGTTCGATGTCCGGCTGTTATGGTGGATTGCAGGCGCTTATTCGAAACAAAGCTCCAGATTCAGTTTGGACCCATTGCATCATTCACAGAGAAGCACTTGCATCAAAGTATATGAGTCCTCCACTAAATATAGTTTTAAAACGTGTGGTAAACGTAGTAAACTATATAAAAATTCGGCCACTGAAAGCAAGATTTTTTAAAAAAATGTGTGAAGATATGGGAGCTGAATACACATCTTTGTTGTTCTACTGCCCCTCACGATGGCTCTCTCGCAGGGGTGTATTGTATCGTACGTTCCAATTAAGGCAAAAAATATACGCTTTCCTTGAAGAAGAAAAACATGAGTATGCCAAACACTTTGTGGAAACAGACTTTTTGATTAAACTCGCATACCTATGTGATATTTTTGAAAAGTTGAATGCTTTGAATCTCTCCTTAGAAGGACGCAATATGCACATTTTAAAGCAAACAGAAAAGATTTCAGCTTTCAGAAGAAAATTACAGCTATGGAAAATAAAAATTAATGAAGAGTGTATCAGTGATTGTTTTCCTTTGTTGCACCAGTTTGTAACCTCCAATGAAATTAATTTTTCTTGCAATATAAGATCCATTTTTGTTGATTACCTAACCGAGCTTATAAAAAAGTTCGAAAAATACTTTGAAGCAGATAATGATAAATTTACATGGATTCAAGACCCATTTAGAGTCAAGGCTCCATCAGAATTTTCTTCTTTAGAAGAAGAATCTCTTATTGACTTGTCTTGCGATAATACTTTAAAGTTAAAATTTGGTAACATGGAACTTTCTGATTTTTGGATATCAGTTAAAGAGGAATATCCATTGCTTAGTGGTACAGCTCTACGAATATTAATTCCATTTGCAACATCCTATTTGTGCGAAGCTTGGTTTTCGGCGGTCGCGGTAATAAAAAGTAAATATCGCTCGAAAATTAACGTTGAACAAGAAATGAGGGTCGCTATATCCAATTTTATTCCGAGATTTGAGAAGTTGTGTAGTGAACATCAAGCCCATCCATCCCATTAATATTTTTAATAATGTAAATCATCAATAGACGTTCAATAAATTGTTTGTGAATATAAAATTCGTGTTTAATTTATTTTTCAACTAACCTAACCACATGGTGGTTGTCCACTATCAATATGGATATTACCGAAACAGTTGAAGTTAGATATTTTATATTATCCCAAGGAAAATCGTAAGTATCTGTTTTCAATTTTTCGTTGTTAAATGGGTAATCGCTTTTAAAAAGGAAAGTTTTCCAATTTTTCAAGAAAGTCAAAAATTTAGAAAAAAATCTGATGTATTAAGGGCGCCGCGGAAAAAATCCGATTATTTAGGGAGCCGCAAACCGAAAAAGATTGGGAACCTCTGTTCTATACGATAAGATTTGTGGCATTTATGTGACTTTATGGTGGGTTGAGGATGCCTCAAGGTGGGCTCGAATAATATAAACGAATGGTTACAACACAGAAAAACCCATGGGTGGCGGGATTTGAGGCGACAACTCCAGGTTTGAAAGACCGTTTAGTTGTGCACCCTATCTACAGTCTTTCAAGCAGAGGTGTACTCTATATTGGTATACACCATTCAAGAAGACCCTATGCAAACAGGCAGATCTTTATCCGCAGGAAAAATCCCAAAATAGTTTGGGCATGGCAACTTTATAAGATAGATACTATTAATCGGGGCACCCTTATATGGGTCCCGGACTATCAGGGTGTAAAGTAGAGTTGAGCCGGACTTACACAAGGCAGTACATTTGTCCCTTACTCTATGGTAAATTCTACTGAGGCCTCAATATTTTTTAAATATCCCGGTTCAAAAATAATGTCCTACTTGGTATATGAGCGTGTATCGAGATAAATGAAGCGAGGTGTGATTGTAAATTACGTAGTGGAGAGACATTTCTTACTTATTTTGTGGCAGTAAAATATCCAATTTAAACTGTATCGAGGTGAGATTGTAGACACGAACTGGAGAGACATTTCTTACATTTTTCGAGGGAGTGAAATTTTGCACTGGAGAGACATTTCTTACTTCTTTTGAGGTAGCAAAATTTCCAACTTGAAATTAGGCGAGGTGGGATTGCAAAATATAAATATACATTGTGGAGGCATAGGTTTCTACTTACTCTAATGCATATTAGAATTAAACTCGTAGAAAAGCTCTTCATTGATATTTATTTTCCTTCTCTTTTTAATTTGCTGGATTTTGTCATTTTGGCATTACAATAGCACCTCGCCTCATTTGAAGTACGGGCCATTCTACTGGCTCAAAAGAAAAACGAGGCACCTCTTACAAATTCATTTTATAATCGTGTCCTACCCAACACTAGTGTAGAGGCCAAAGAAAAGGGGGCGCTTTGGTTAGGCATAGCTCTGGCACTATATTCATTAGAACGGGCTACTGAGTATAGTGAAAAGAGCAATTCTAGCCATAGACCTAGGATTAGCTACACTAATAAAAGTGTTAAGGCGAATAAAATCCCGGGTTAGTGGGTGGGGTATTCTAAATTGAGTTAGCCTTGTTTTGGGTCCTGGATCATCCGAGCGTCTGGTTTGATCAACTTAAAGCTGTTTCTTCCTGTGATGTTCCGCGACGCCCGCCGTTAGAGATTTATTGAGGCATATTGGCATATTTATTGAGGAATCTTTTCGTAATGTTCAGCTTTATGGTCACCGGATCTCTAAAGGTTTTGTTTTTAACAAGCAGGCAGTTAGTATTTCTGCTGACACTGGTTCTAGGATCACCTTCGACAGTTCTGCAAATCGAACTTTAGCTTCTGTGTGACTAGCATCCTGTGTAGTATTGTTTCCAAAAATTAAGAAAAACAATTATGTGGTTCTTATCTTTTTATTTTAGTTTTTTAGCACGTGTGACTCTTAACTATATCACTAATGCCCGATTTCTGCACTTTACAATTATCCACGGGTTTTCTAACTTTAGAATAAAGATAAACTTCGATTAAATGTTGGACGGTTTTCTTCTCGCGAATCCAAAGTTACGAATTCCACAGATAGTTAACCTACCATTCATATGGCGACTTGGCTTTTGCGCAAGTCTCGTTGAAAAAAAATACCAAATTGAAATTATAATTTGGCGGTTTTTTTTGACGTTAAATGTTGAAATAATTTAATTTAAAAAATATTTAACTTGTAATTGGGAGACAGGCAAATACTTACGCGTAGGTACTTAATACTTAAATTAATGTTCTCATTTATGAATGAAAACGTATTTTTTTCGAATTGTAATGTAATATTTTCCATTAAATTCTCCTCTTCGCTCTCATCGGTAGAGAAAACATTAACATTCATAAGTTGGTCCATTTTTTATAAAATTAAATATTTAAAAAATGTCAACAACAAATATTTTGGCACTAACCAAGAGATAAACCCTCAAAATTGACCAGTTAACTTTAACCCCACGATAAGTCTTAACCCAAGGATAGCAAAAGTGAAGAAAACCAATTTCTCTAGATATACTATGGATAAAGTTAGCAGAGGTATAACCCATTGTGAAGAAATCGGGCATTTAGTGTTTATGGTTTATAAATTGAACCAACTTGGAACGGGTAAATAATCCTTTTTATATCTTTTTAAGAGAAAATCGCAACTGTCACTTGAAAGTAAATTTTTAATTTATTATTTTGTTACTTAGCCTCAGTCGACTTTGTTTTAATAACCAGTCTCACTAGCTAAGTAAGACCGGAAGTTGTAGGACGATATCCCTACAGTAGGAGGCAATTTTACTGTGCTGCAGCTTGCACTGGACCATATTATATGGTTTCTGTTGTCGGGATGCAGCTTTCATGGGCCAATTTCCTGGAATATATTATCGACACAACTTTGGGACGTGTCCAGCTCCTTCAGTTGGGCCAACGACATCTTGTCAGAGCTTAGGCCAAGTGATTGGACAAATTGATCAAAGTTTTCCTCCACACTTACATACATGCCAAAAAGTAGTCTCCATTCGACAATTCTGGGCTGCAACCCTGTGGAAGCTCCTACTGATTTTTAAATCTAGAGCGCTCGCAAATCCGCAAATGTGTGGTCCCTCTGAAATATTTTTGAAATATGCTAAAGATATTCAGACCGATTACCAACAATATCAAGTGCCAAGTGAAGTTGTATGACTGTATAATTCCTCGCACCTGTAACAATCAAAAGATCAAGGAGCATTCCCCGACATATTGGGTTATTATTATTGATATAATAATAGAATTAGTGAAATTTGTGAAAGATTCTTAAAATAAGCCAACATCAATGGATGCTTAACGAGATTTTATGACGACTGTGACATCCATTCGTACAAATAGAAACAGACAAACCCCCAGGGAAAATTTTTCTTATAATAATAAATTTCAAATCACAACCCCTATACACATTTACCAAAGGAACTCTGATAGAGTCAAACAAGAAAAAAATTGATTTTCAATCCCTTTTGTCCGATCTTTATATATTGAACTCCTCATGTCACGGAAGTTGATCCACAAGATTTCTGGTAAAGGATATAAAGGATCCAAAAGTAAAAGGATAGAAAGACTAAATTTGTCTAGTCATGCATTCATCTTCCGAAGGAGAAACGACATTTTATATACATATGCCCCTCCCCCCCCACCCGAAAAATGTCAAGACTTTCCCTAGCCTATCCGCAACATGGCGAGCAAAAAAAACATTTCCTGTTTTACATAAAATCTTCATGGTGGTTTCAATATATCCATTCCTCTGTCAGTCTACATGTATGAGATTTCCTTAATCCTGTTGATAACGTCACAAGATTAAGGCACGTGCAGACAAGAAAGCTTCTTATCAATGTGGGGTATTTTTTTTTCCGATGAAAAAGGGACATTTTTTAGCATGATAACGACCCACTTTTCAACCCCTCTGCTCCTTCTGGTCCTGTATTGAATTTGTTTTTGATTGCGTGTAAAAAGGTGGTGGCACCTGCCACAAACATGCGATACTTATTAAATCAGTATCGCCTGGCGGGATGAAGACTGATGAAGATTTTCTTGATTAAATGGTTTCGATTAAAATTGTTTCCCACCCCTACCGCCACCACCAGTCTTCGGTGGTGGCTTTCTTCTGATGGTTTTATTCGATATACATTTTTTTCCTGTCTTCCTTATCACACACAGGACCGAAATTTCCCTGAGAATTGATGTTTAAGGTGTTTTAAGGGAAACACCTTGAGGAATTTCAAGACTTTCCTGAAGGGTGATTTTATTACAGCAGAGGATGGGCAAAAAAACCCATTGATTTGAGGGTAAGATATTGGGCAATAAGTTTTCATCGATATTTGCGGGATCGGGTCGACTATTCTTTTATTTTTTTTGGTACTTTTAAAACGTGAAAAATGCCTCACCTTTGGGGTGAGACTTCTCAATTTTTGTAAGAATTCAGGGGTGGTAGGAAAATGCCAAAAGCGGTTTTCCCGCTGAGCAGAAGGAACTTTTTTTTTGTTTTCTACAGGACGAGTCCAGGGATCCTTCAGGAAATATTGACGCAATTATAAAAAAGGTTTGATGGCTGAATGAAAAATCATCTCCAAAAAAAAACGAAAGTCTTTTCCTCTTCGAAATGAGTTGAAGGAAAATAAATTGTCGATTTAATCATAACGTGAAGAAAAAAGAATTTTGTGTTTTTTTTTTGGTATTTTCTTAAGGGTTACGAAGTTAAATTGCCTTTTTTGCTGTTGGGTTTCGTTTGAAGGCATTCATATTTTTTATATGAGTCTGGAAAGATGTTTATGGGCTCCATTGACCCGTGACTCAAAGGGCTTAAAGGGGGCTTTAAAGGGTTGCTTCCAAGGGTTTGGGGTGAGGCCAAGTTAAAATAAAAAGGATAAATAAAGAAGAGAATGATTGTGGTTTATGCCTATTTTGATAAGCATTTTTTAAGCTGAGAAGTGTACGTCACGTCAACTTAAATTTAGATACAGTTTTTCGGGCGGAACAGCGCCAATTTTTATTTTTATATTTTATTGTTTCTGGTTTTTTTTTGTTCTTGTAAAAGGTTTCTCAGATTTTTTTATACCCATGTTTGTAAGTTGTCAAAGTGTCTGTTTTTTCGGTAGGGTATACTGAATTGTAAATATACTATGAGTATTTAGAGGAAAGACAGATGAAATATTTAGGGTAGTTCTTTGGCTTTGTCAGTTCTCGTGAAAAGTTCGTGACCTTTTTTAAGTAAAATTTAACTAGTTTTCCTTATAGTATGAAAATAAAATTAAAACCAAATATACTCCATTATTATAGACAATGTTTCGTCATTTTTCGGGTAGAGTTGTGAGGCAATGACGGTGATGAACTTCTGTGGCTTCTAGTTGAAAAACTGAATCGAGTAGTTTTCACAGGCTTCTTTTGAAGCTAGCTTAATTCCATTGAGGGAGTTCTGCAGAGAACTACTGTCTCAGCTCGCCAAAAAAAACCGTGCCTGTTTAACTATGCACAGACACTTCTATTGTTCTAACGTGGTTAGCCAACTACCCGAATCGGTCGCCGAGGCGCCAGACGAGAGAAGTCAAAAGGTACGGTTTCGCTGGGAGCTGTCGGCAGCGGCCGCTAACAGCAAGCTGTCGAAGCTCGCTGCTGAAAATGACTGCTCTTATGGTATGCACATGTTGACGGTTTTGCTCACGCTGCCTGACAGCTCGGCGGCAGCTGTCAGCAGCTAGCTGTTGCGTTTCAACTGCTTTTGAACCAGTCAAGAAGCGCAGTCGTAGCTGCTAGAAGTGATTTTAGTTAGTTTTTTTTACACGAAAGTGCAGTGTTGAATTATTTTATTCAAAAATGGCACCAAATTTTTCTTTTGATGAGGTTGAAAAGCTTTTTGAACTTGTTCAGGCACATTATTATGGATTTAAACGTACTGTATAAGTCTTTGATGTAATAACATTAGTTCCATAAAATCATGTTCTTCCTCCTTCTCAATTTACAAAAACTTTGCAATATCCATTATTTTAGTAAATTTTGCTTTACCTGTTGACCCAACAATTAACTGCCGGCAGCCGTGCAACCGAACTACTTGACCGCGCTGTTCAGTTGCTGCAGCTGACAGCCGCCGTCGGCAGCCGCTGTCGACAGCTCCCAGCGAAACCGTACCTAAAGACTGACGGCGGCCAGGGCGCGTCTTTCTTCTTCATCATATTTTGTGTGTCGGCTGTTTTTGAAAATAAAAATGGCGTCGAATGTATGCTGTAAGAAAAAATGAATATTTTAAAACATAAATTTTATTAAACACAGACAATGTTTATCATTTCATTTATTTTTACATCAAAAGTAAATGTCTAATGATGATAAATGTTCAAGGATTTTTTTTTCGTACGCCTCTATTAATATATCTTCAATTTTATAACATCAGTGAGAATTTTACAAATTATAACTTCCGGTCAAATTTTCTATGAGAAAAAAACAAAAAATTAAAAACTAATGGGTTTCTTAGAAAGCTTAGAGTCTCCTCTTTAAAATGCTTGTTTTATTTTTATTTTTGCGCACATTTTAGGCAAAAATACTTTAGTCTTTCCCCGAACACCTCACTACAATATTTCAATTCAGCTTTTTGGCGCGCTTAGATTTTTCGAATTTGCTTCTAATTTTTAATAATTTTTTATAATAATAAAACAATTTTTTTAAAATAAGTAATAACAAAAATTTTAATAAAATTTTCCGCTCTTTCACGTGGCGCTATTAGTTTTTCGAAATTTTTTTTATTTTTCGATATATTAACGCAAGAACCAAATTTTCGAATTTGTGTTCGATATTATGAACTTAGCATACACTTTAGCGCAGTAAAGATTTTTTTTATCGCTTTCTACATTCAAAAAAGTACCTAAGTCCCAATTTTCAGCGAGATCACATTTTGTGCGAGATCAAAGTCTCTGACAACTGGGCTATGAGTAAAAAGTTCATTTTCATACTCGAAGTCAGTTTCGAAAACTGAACTTTGTGAACCCCGGTGCGAAATGATTCTCAGGTCTATACGTTGGGTGCGCATTTTGAATGTGTAATGTCTCGAACTTTTACAGGAATAATTGGTTTTTCGTTAATGGTTATTAATATTTGTTGAAGAGTTGAATTTTAAAGATTTGGATTAATTTAAAATGTTTTAAGGTTGGGTGCAGCGATGCGTATCGGGTCCCAACTAGTAAATAATAAATAAAAAAAATATTTCACCTCGAACCATCAAAGTTTGCCGAAGGAGAAATGAAAATAGTTACAACTTTTCAGGTTAGATAACCTACTGTCAGCGATTTTGGAGAAAGGACAGCTCCCCCTATCTCACTACAGAAGAACTCTGGAAGGCCAAATTAACACTGATCCGTTTGAGTTAGTTACAATATTATCCTCATGAAATAATAAGCCTGCGGAAAGAAGAAAACACCAACAAGAAAAGTAGCATACTTTCCAACCATCTTAGCTTGCTCCTTTCTTTTTGTTTTTCAGACATATTCATATTGTCCACACTAGAGTTGAGAATCAATCGTTTAACGAATTGGAAGTATCATGATTCACATCACAGAATGGCTATCAGCAAACGTTCATAAATAGAGCAACCCGAGTGTGGAACAACCATACACAATTTGTATTTCCGAACTCAACCACATCCAAGAGTTCAAACACACGGTACATCGCCACCTCCTGCACAAGGGCGGATCCACCGTTGTGGGCACAATGGGCATGCCCACAACCCTATAGACTTGTGACGTCACACTTTCACGGTGTATTGAGATTGATAGGCCGATTATATTATATCCTATGCCTTAATAAAAAAAATATGAGTGTGCTTAAGACCACACTTTAGATGTAAAACTTTCTTACCCAACAACTGCCACAAGTATTAAAATATTAACCAGCTAACAATATGCTTGATATAGTGGAAGTCTGTCGGATATACCTAAAGTACGCTTTCAGAAAAGTAAGGCCAACGACAGATGCAGGAAGTATAGTGACGTGCCTACCGAGGGACTTGATACAAGTACAATTTGAAAATATCGATATTTATGAATCAAGGCAAGCGGTAGTTTGCCGAGTTCGCAAGGGCAAACAACTAAAGCCTTATTTACGCCTAAACATGGCAAACAGAGTGTTTTTTTTATAAAATTTATGCGATTTATCACCTTTTTATAAGCACTATAAGTAATTTTTCATTTGTAACCGATAACCACAATATAAATAATTTATTATTCAATGAGTTTTTTTTCCTATCCTTCTTCGTTTTCTATACTTTTACATTTCGAAATGAACTTTTTTTTCTCCTTCAGTCTAATTATTTGATCAAAAGTGGGTACTCAAAATTATTCCATCAGATGGCGTTATAAGTTATTTCAATTGCTCAATCAATGAGATGGCGTTACTAGTTAGTCTAGTTAGCGTGTCCAATCATTTCCATGATTAACAAAAAGCGTTCATATAAAAGTGGTTAGTCCCAACTATGGTGTTAGATGACGTTAGGTATACTAGTTCTTTACCTGAACTCTTATGATGGAGGGAGTCATTTTTGTTATTCCCGATTGCAATAAATATCGAGTTTTCGCTCGAATTCAAATTTTTTGTTTGTGTTCCGCTTTGTATATGCGGCTTTTGTCAGATGTTTGCAAATGAAAATGTATAATAATTAGAATACAATAAGCTATGTCGTTAGATCCATGGTGGCCATCTCCAGAGGGCGGATTACCATTGTCTTCACAACCCCTCAACATTGGTATCAAATGAAAAGGTATAATAAGTAGAATACAAAAAAGAGTGATATCTCACAAAAAAAACCTTAAAAAAGTAAATTAGAAGTTCGTGGGCGCGGAGATGATTTATTGGAACAGTTTAAAACACACTTATAACAAAAAGATGTGATATGGATTAGTCAAGAAGATGAATCGTTAATAGCATGAAATAATTAAACACGTGCATTTACAAACGAACTCAGTGTGGCTCAGTCTATAGTGTTTCCAACTTTTTCGCGGTTTCGAATAATACTATTTTATTGGATTTTTAAAAAGTTGGCTGGCGAGTTCGTTGTTCATGAATCTTAGCTGTTCTTCTAAATGTAACAAATTTCATTAGAAACACTATAGACTGAGCCAAACTGAGTTCGTTTGTAAATGCACGTGTTTAATTATTTCACGCTATTAACGATTCATCTTGACTAATCCATATCACATCTTTTTGTTATAAGTGTGTTTTAAACTGTTCCAATAAATCATCTCTGCGCCCACGAACTTCTAATTTACTTTTTTAAGGTTTTTTTATGATTCCTATTTACATTAAAACCTATAAAACGAACAAAGGTTTTATAATGATAACTGAAATATTTTCGATTGAAACTGGTCTAAAAATTGCGTAAAAAGTGCCTCAAGTGAGGTTCCATAATATGTCGTGGTACTTTTGTCAATATTGGGTCTGTTTAGACGCTTCGCTAGAATTTGATGGTGGCGCTGTACTGAGTGGGAATACAGCCGGGGCTCAAACTTTAATAAAAAAATGGTATCCATTTGCACACTTTGTGCATTGTTATGCCCATCAACTAAATTTAGTCTTAAATCAGGCATAATCAGTTATTAAAGAAACACCAATATTTTTCGTCATTATATCAGCTTTTACGTCATTCTTGTCATGCTGAACTGTTGAAATTCGGTGGAACTCAAATTTCCGTGTACTACGATCTATACTCGAAAATAAAGAAAATCTCACTCATTGTTTTGAATTGATAATTAATATTTTTTTCAAGCCCCACCAAATTTTAGAGGCAGGAGCCACTGGCGTTTTGTATATCTGTATGAGGTGGTAAAACATTAGCGGAGTCCTCATCATATTCTTTATTTTTCATCCAAGTTTCTCATAAAAGAAATACATTCAGTTTTTTTACAACTTCGTCATCTAAATCTCGTACATTCGCACCTATACTTTGCCAATTTAGCGAAAATATTGATAATCCTAGTCTATTCAAACCTGAGTAAAAATAATTTAGTTGGTTAATTTTCTTAAAAGCATGCCCGCGCCGCACCTAGGATAGCGAACAAATGCGAATGCCCCACGGGGATGCACGCTCCCACTACATGCATGAACATTTTTAATGGCATCCGCATCGGCATAGACTATTGCAAACGCGGGTGTTGTTTTACCAAGCAGTTCCCCAACTAAGCACTAACGACATCCAATGCTGCTTTACCTACGCAATCGATTTACCTACTAGTGTTTGCCCCATGGCTTTGCCCACCTGGAACTAGACTGTACAAAATCTTGGTCAGGGCGTCATATATTTTGTAAGCATCTCCTTTGTAGGATTGCACTATATCGATCATGAGCGGGTTCATACTACGACTTGCACTTGGCCGATTTTCGGGTGGCTGTGACCACAACCTTTTTTGAGGGCTGGATCCGCCCCTGCTCCTTAAACACTCTCCTCATTCCTCATAACCCCAAAGCTATTTTATTTTGGAACTAAGCTTACTACTAGACATTGCAACATAACGTTGCCAACGAACTAACGGACCGGTAGTACGATAGCGATTGATGAGCTTAGAACTGCCACATTAAAAAACATGGCGGCATTTCTGTTGCATTCTTTAAATGTGCAGTCCAAATTTTTGTGCCCATTGCATATGCACTCTATCTGGGTGACAGCGTCCTATCTAGCTCTTTGTGTTTTTCCAATGTGGCCTTTGTGATCTACATAAGCTAAAGGTTTATGGATTTTGTGGCGGAAGCGTAGAGGCATCGTCAGATATTGGTGGTGCCTGTATCCCCTTCACTCGAAGATGGCTTTGGTATCGTCGGTAAGATTATGCTATTTTTCTGCGCAGAGTGTACCACGTGGCGTGAATTAGTTCATACCACGAACTCTTCGGCAGACTCCCTCGTGTAGTCAATCATTACCTGTAGGGGTCTAGGTCATATTCGAAATTCATATTTGTAGGTGTAGATTTAGCGTTTTAGGATAAAGAATAAGAAGCTTATCGGGCTATCATCTTTTGCCGTTTTCTGCCCGTTTCTACCTGCTCGAAAATAAGGACTTTAAACCTATTCCGGGACTGGAACACGTAGTTGTAGTTTAGGCAGTTTGTTAGATTGATATCATGGACTAATAAAAACATTCGTTTTCCGGGGCGGAGTTGACATTGTATTATCCATTCCGCGTGAACTTATATAGAGCGAAATTTTTCACTGTCCGAAATTGTTCGCACTGTCCCCAGACTCAGGTTTACAATTAAAGTCACTAATTTCTTTAGTTAAGACGATGCAAAATTATTGAGTCCATGCCTGTGCTTCCCTTGAAGTAATTGGCTGGCTTTAGCAACTTTTTCCAAAGTTATAGCCTTACTTAAAAATTGCTACTATCGCTTCAAAGACACGATTACGGGCATTTTCAGTAATGCAGATTGCGTACGCAATTGACTTATTCAGCAATGGAAGTGTGTTGCTGAATAAGTCAATTGCGCACGCAACCTGCATTACTGAAAGTGCCCTACTATTTTCTTTAAGTGCATATAAACAAACGTAAAAGCCGAAGTCATTCAACTAACGATCAAATAAGAGATGCTTTTGTACTCATTATCTCAAATTAGAGAAAAAATTAACGAGTGCCTAAGAATTTGGTCCTACCTTTAAAGGTAATATAATAAATATATTACCTATTTTTTTAATAAATATTTTATTACCATTACGTTTCGAATGTAAAGTAAGATGATTCATACTTAACACGTAGTATTCAGGTATTACTTAACTGCTTCCTTCACGTTTGGATTGAACCAACTCTGGTAACGAAAACACAACTCATCCAACATCATGAATGACCCCTTACCACATCTCCCACACCGTCCACTCCACAGAAAAATCTAATCAAGGTTCATTTTTTTTTAAATTTAAATAGAACATGAACAGAACACGTGCCTTAGCCACATTTACCCCAACATTACTCCTCATCCTTAGCTACTGGCCAGAATTTATTCATTTCAAATGGAGGAGTTAAAAACTCTTATCAACAGTTCACCACTTAAATAATCCAATTACAGTTTGCTAAAAACCGTTCCATTGTCTCTACCCTCAACGGTGATGGTGGATGTGGAAAAAGAACTCCGAAAAGGGCAACTTTTCAATTGGGGCTCATTACAGTAATTGAGTGTTACTTGGCTGGCTTCATTGCCCCCCGTGGGCCACTGACAATGATAACAGGGCAAAAAAAAGTTGCTGGCAGGATAATTTGTCGATGTCCTGTTGTCATACCATATTGGGCAACCGCACAGCTTTCAAAAGTTCGTCCTTCCGTCCAACCTTCATCTCACCCATATTGCATTCTCTCTTTCTCTCTTTCTCTTCGTCGTTTGTTCTTTTTTTGACGATGTCCTGTTTTCTTCAGAGCGCCAGGACGAAATGTTGGATGATGCTGATTATCTACAGAGACTCGATATTCTCTCAACGTCAAACTTTCTCTAGGAAATGTTGCTGGTTACATGCGGACATCTGTCCCCGAAAAGTTTCCTTGACAAAACTCTGTGCGCCATGTCGACAGCATATGTGTATGTGTGTGGAGATTTCTTGTTATTAAAGGATTGCATTTAAAGAGAAAGGATTTAGATTTCTTTTTGGTAGATTTAGCAGAAAATCAATTACATCCTTGAAGAAAGTTCAGTTTTAATTAACAATCTGAAATTTTAATCAAATTATCTTTGCAACTGACTGTTAGATTATATAGAGAAAGTCCTTTGGCCCGGGGTTCCTGACAAAGCGTTGAAATCCTTTGCTGCAGCGAACAGAAAATTGAAATTCCGTAATGACTTTAATGATACAAAGAACGCAACCACACACACCACAATATGGTATCTGTGTGACTACTGCACAGGGTCCTGGTCATTAGAGAAATAAACCACTTTTGAACCCATTGACCGGTTTACTATTGAGGTCGTGGCTTCTTCATACCCAAAGGACGACCTGATGGTGAACTTAAATAAGTATTAGAATCATCCAGGATCTCAAATTTACACAAGCAAATCGAGAATATTTCCAAAAAGGGAGCGAGCATCACACAGTTGAACTCCTGCAATTTGAGTAAATTACTCTCAGGGATTTACCAGGAGCCCATGACTGCTATGTTGGAATTGTACAAGTTTGGCAAATGGACTTTCTTGTGAATGCATCTAGGATACGTTCCACGATAGAAAGGGAATTTACCTTCTTCCATCTTTTAAAGGATTTATGTTATAAGCAGGGGAAAAAAATTGCAGGGGTGTGGCTAGAGATAATACGATGGAGGTTGATGTCGTTAAAGAATGTCATTTGTCGAACATAAGAATATATGGAAGAACTTAAAAATGGTATTTTGTCAGAATTTTTCTGCATGATTTGAACAAGATGTATGATTCTCGAGAAATCAATCCGAATTGATTTATTACTGCATTTCAGGTTTTTTTCGTATCAGTTTTGCCAGTCTTTTTGTGATGTCTATACGATGTCGTTACTCGCGCTTGTCAGGCATCGAATATCTTGATTTTCTACTATTCTAAAATTGGCAGAGGAGATATGTGACATTTTCATATTAGAGGAGGAGGAGTTGTTGAGTTTCATCAGTCAATGATAGGAGAACATCCTTCCTCTAGCTTGGAAATATTAGATTTATGGCTATATTACCAGGAATGTGCACGTGCACTATAAAAGAAGTTGGGGAGAATTTGGTTGCAATGCCGCTAAAAACTAGGTAGTGTTGACAGATTTTTTGTTAGCTAAAATTTATAGAAAGGAGAAGAGTAGGACGACCAAGAAATAGGTGGATGGATGACGTGCTAGCAGATATACGGAAACTTCATATAACAAATTGGAGAGAGCTAGCAAGACGTAGAGACGACTGGTAAAGGAGACTTCAACAGGCCTGAGTCCTGCAAGGACTGTAGCGCCTTTTAAGAAGATGAAGTAATTTATATGAATATTTATGAAATATTCTACATTACTATGAGACGTTAATAATAAGCAATAAAATCCTAAAATAGGGCCTCAAATTAAGAGATATATGCAACCAGTGACGTAGCGTAGTAGGGGCGGCAGGGGCGGCACCTTTAGGGGGTGGCAAAATTTCGTTATTAATAATAATAATATCTTATAAATATTATTTTTGTCGCACCTACGATTCGGACCGATCGAAATTAGCACGGCATTTTTTATTACTTAGACTGTGACGAAATCGGGGAATGCCCTTTCTTTAATTGAATGTATAATAATGACATCTTGCTCATTGTAGCGACTGGCAACACCGTCTGTACTGACTTGCAGGGATTCCCCGTATTTTATTTTGTGCTTGGATTATTGGATTTATTTTGTGCTTGGATATTATGACTAATATTCAACGAGAATGACTTCTATCATATAAAGAATAGTGCTCAATATTGTACGAGGATCGTCTCAAAATTAAGTTCCACTATTTTTTTAAATCTCGTTGGCGGAAAAGTCTGGGAGTCTCAAGGAATTTGCGTCTGGGTGTAGTGGCAGCACTGTGAAAGGAGAATGGGCAACTTTGTATGGACTCCGTCCCCAGGCTGTAACAAGTTGTGATATATATCATTTGAAAGGTTATCATAATGGCTTTATTTTATTATATGACACCAACAATGACACTTGTGCAGGGGAGGAGCTATGATTAACAAAAATGTTTTATTTTCAAATAAAACGTAATATTTATTTGGCTTTATTTTATCAACCAAATTCATATAAACGGTAGTGTTAGCAGTTAAACGTGTGGTCTTCGCAATGTTTTATTATAAACAATGCAGTATAAAGGTCGGTACTGTGTAAGGCTAGGTGAAAAATAAATTACTTTATCTATTAATAATGTGAAATGAAGTAAAAAAATATAGATTTTGCAAATCCAGGTCTTGCTTCTAAATCTTTTTTTACGAACCGGTGGCGTGTCCGCTGGCGTGCTAAAGAGCAGCCACATGTAGCACAATGGTTTATATTATGCCCCATTTTAAAACTAATCCTAACCGAAAAGTCCAGTACGTTTAACATTCCGAGTTCAAATAAAAATTCAAAATCAAAAGTGCAAAAGATGAACGTATCCCAAGCCTATTGCGTAGGAGTGCGGCGCGACGGCAGTTCAGTGGGGGACCCATGGAGTACATTACGAGGGACCAATCGCCGTACACGAACGGTTTGTAATAAAGTACTATAAAATAAAATAAACAAAAGTTAAATTGAGTAAAAATTAGATTTGTTTGAAGATAAAGTTTAATATTCATAGCACTTCCCCTGCATAAGTATCATTGTTGGTGTCATATAATAAAATAAAGCTATTGTTATAACCTTTCAAATGATATATATCACAACTTGTTACAGCACTGGGGACAAAACGCCCATTCTCCTTTCTATGCGCGTGCGTCGATCGATCCGACAGTCAGGCTTCAGCCACTATGAAGACTCCACTCGCTCCTAGAGCCATAACACCAAATAAAGCGAAGTTTGTAGAATCCTAAATCCGGAAAATGGCAAACGTTCTTTTAAGATTCCAAAGGGGTATTTGTTGTGGCCCAGTGCCCCACTAACCTAAAAACAAACAAAACAAACAATTAGTAAACATTGAAAAGGTAAAATAATAAATGAACTTACCATTTCCACCTCCATCCAAACAACCCCATCCATATTATATGTATACTACGGTGGGTCAAATTGTTCGCAAAGAATGTAACATGGTCCATTTCAGCGAAATTCTTAAAATTCGTGTTATTTTAAGAATTTTTCGCGAAGAAACTATATATTTTGGATGAAGTCTACCCCCCCCCCTTTTCAAAAATAGATTTTTTACTAAATGATTATTTATATTAAAAACACTTTCAAACAAATCCCTATAACTTCTAAAATAATTGTAGTAGGATAATGATCTGGGGCTTGTTGGATCAAGAATTTTCGCAGCTATATATTTTGGTTAAAGTCTAAACCCCCCCCTTTTTTCGAAAATATATATTGAACTAAATGATTTTTTTTAAAAACACTCCAGAAAATCGCTATAAGTTCTAAAATAATTGTAGTAGCATAATGATCTTGGGATTATTGGATCAGGAATTTTCCCAGCTATATATTTTGGTTGAAGTTTAAACCCCCTATTTTTCAAAAATATATTTTTTGTACTAAATGATTATTTTTTTAAAATGACTTTCCAAAAATCCCTTTAACTTCTCAAATAATTGGAGTAGGATACTGATCTTGGGCATGTTGGATCAGGAATTTTCCCAGCTATATATATAGTCTCCCCGCCCTTTTCAAAAATATATTTTGTACTAAATGATTATTTTTTTAAAAACACTCCAAAAAATCGCTATAACTTCTAAAATAATTGTAATAGGATAATGATCTTATGCTTATTGGATCTTGATTTTTCCCACTGTCTTTATCAGAGGTTTACTTGCAATATAGTAGAAAGACTTTGACGTTCAGTTGCAAAAAAATGACTAAAATTGCCACCTATCCAAATAACACCCATTTTTTATGACTTTATCTTCAAAAACTATTTTTTTATTGCAACATAAAAAACTTCATAAAAAATCTAACAACTTTTTATTTGGGTCAATTATTGTATACTCCAGTACGTTTTGCTAGAAAAGTTGATCGAAATCCCCACATTTGACAGCAAACAAAATTTCCAATAAATTAATAAAATCCTTACAAAAATTTAATATTAGTTTTTATAGAGGTATTATTTAACATTTCATTGTAATTTTATGAATTAGAAAAAGTGGAATAAATGTTATTGTATTCTGTGAAATTTTTAATTTGCTACTGTTATCTCAAACTTTAGATCAACTTTTCTACCAAAACGAACTGGAGTATACAATAATTGACACTAATAACAATTGTTAGATTTTTTATGCAGTTTTTTATGATGCAATAAAAAAATAGTTTTTAACGAAAACGTGATAAAAAATGGGTGTTATTTGGGTAGGTGTCATTTTTAAGCCATTTCTTGTAACTGAACATTAAATTTTTCTACTATGACAGACTAAACGTCTGACATGCACAGTGGTGGAAGGCCATTAAGCCCAAGATCATTATACTACTACAATTATTTCAGAAGTTATAGCAATTTTTTGGAGTGTTTTTAATAAAATAAACATTTAGAACAAAATATATTTTTGAAAAGGGGGGGGGGCTTCAACCAAAATATATAGCTGTGAAAATTCCGGATCCAACAAGCCCAAGATCAGTATCCTACTACAATTATTTTAGAAGTTATAGCGATTTGTGTTTTTGTGTTCAGAGACCAAAACCGCCACTACCTCACTGGTTTTTCAAAATGGAAGGAAGCAGTTTTGGAATTGGAGTATTCCTACATATATATTTTCAATTAAATATACCTAAAAAGAAATGCATAAAATTAATCAACAAGCAAAATATTTACCAAAAATAAAAATATTCTTGACGTTTACGCGCGCAAAAAAAACGTCACTACGTATAACAAATACGCAAATCAGCTGTGAAGTACAGCGGTTGCGTATACCACTTTAAAACATAATAAGAAGAAGATAGGGAGAAATTAGAACAGCAGGAGAATGCATTCTCTCACCGAAATTTTCCCCTCTCAACTCCCAGACAATTTGGAAAAAAGGAGGCAGGATTATAAAACCGGTGACGAGCCAAGGAACCGGGCCTTTGCGCTCAGGAGTTTTATTGAGCAAGAAGTCTTCGGAATTTTACCAAGATTTAAAGGTCAGTTTTAGCAGTCGGAATTTTTCACTGCTATTAGGGATTTAGATAGTCGATCGGCATTTGACCATCGACTTGTGTGTTAGTTTAGCACTGTTGTGATTGTTTGCATATTTTTTGGTTACGGTTTTTAACCTCACAACTGCAATCGGATTATTCCATTGCCGCAGGGTTTTTAGATAGTATAGGTATACGCCACCAATTCTGTTGATAGGGTAGAATTTTTCTTCGTTAATAATTGCAGGAATCAACCTAATATGTGTCTGTTATCCAATTATTTTATTTATTTTACGCCAAACAAGGCAACTAGAGTTTGTGTCCCGGGAATTCCCGTCCCGGGAAATCCCGGGACTTCAGCTTGTCTCGATGTCGGGAAATATAGCTCGAGACATTCGAGACATCGAGACGGGTAGTCATATTTCTCTATGATGTATGTCGCGCGAGTTAAAGTTATTACTTATTATTCATAAAAAAAAAAATAAAAGATTTATTTTCCCGAATAATTATTTATTATAAAATTTGTGACTTTCTACTTATAAATCTGAATCTAGACTGAATATTAAAACTTTATTAAATGGACATTACAATTTTTGTATATTTAGCAATTATTAGTATTTCTTTTGATTACTTAAAATTCCGCGAAACATGTCTGCGCATGGCAGGAAATTACCAAGGTGAAAGAATTTGAACTTTACAAAATTGTTTGTTAAGCATAAATTGATTTAAATAAAAAATGTTATTTTAGCGCGATTTATTGGTGGTCTAATTTACTTATGTTTATGGGTATGTAATTCCTCCCCCCTAAGTGCTGAGCGACGGCCAAAGAAACTGAATCCTTGGAGGTTCGTTGGCAGGAGCGATGTTGGGTATTGTAGATGGACTACTGTTGTATGTTTTGTGATTCCTAAGGAATTTGGAGTACATCCAAAGAAAAGTCAAGATGATTATTACTATACAGATGATGCTGTTTAGTCCTGTTGATTTGTAGAGGTCATCTATTTGCACATATGACTCCAGGAGTTCCACGAATCCTCGTTCTGAAAATTGGTAACTCTCCAGTTTTTTTAGCTTTAAGTTTTTCGTTGTTACTGTTGTATTTATCTCGTTGAATATCGTAGGATAAATGTTGATTTCGTCCCAATAAGTGTTTTCCATTGCGCTATATGTGATGTCGTTGATGGTGATTTCACAATTGTTGAAATGGATGAGTGCAGTTCCGCTAATTTTCTGCTTATCAGGTCCGCAAGTAGTGAAGATGGTTATTTCAGGAACATCGATTAGGACGATATAGTTGGGTTCCAATTGGATAATTTCCGTGTACTTTTCTCTTTCGTGGAGTTCGCAGTGAGCTTTTTTGTGTGTCATCAAATTCCCAATAGGGCATTTTCTACCCACACATACAAGACAGCCGCAAGGCACACAAAGTTTTGAGAGCTGATATTTCTCATACATTTTGTTAACAACTTGGCGGAATTTTCTTAGTTTTTTCTAATTTATCATTAACCCTTGTCGAGCGGCATAAATTTACAACGTTAAGAGGCGGCATAGGTACAATTGTACCTTCATATATTTTGTATGAACAAATCCATTTTAGGTATAATTTTTTACAATTAATGAATAATATTTAGTATATAGATATTGTGTAGTCATGTTTTGTGATATTTTACCTGTATTCAGGAGTACCAGGAATTTTTTTTTGCATTTTATGACAGGTACCTAATAAAAATAATAAATATTTGCGGTAGATCTGATTCAAAGGATTTTATTACCCTGATTATTCTTGGTATGGAATACTAATTGGTTTTAGATTAGGATAAGAGTACCTGCTCTTATTCCAAGACTTACTGGAGTCCCTTCTGATATTCCAAGAATAATATAAGGAAATATTATTTCCAGGTACCTAATAAAAATAATAAATATTTGCGGTAGATCTGATTCAAAGGATTTTATTACCCTGATTATTCTTGGTATGGAATACTAATTGGTTTTAGATTAGGATAAGAGTACCTGCTCTTATTCCAAGACTTATTGGAGTCCCTTCTGATATTCCAAGAATAATATAAGGAAATATTATTTCCAGGTACCTAATAAAAATAATAAATATTTGCGGTAGATCTGATTCAAAGGATTTTATTACCATGATTATTCTTGGTATGGAATACTAATTGGTTTTAGATTAGGATAAGAGTACCTGCTCTTATTCCAAGACTTATTGGAGTCCCTTCTGATATTCCAAGAATAATATAAGGAAATATTATTTTTTAGAATAATTAGGGTTATATTCTTATGATTCAATCAAGAAGGTATAAAAGAAAAAGTAACTTTGACAAGCATTTAATATTGCTTGAAGCTTTGTGCAGTGAAGATATTGTTAAAGATAAAAGTTATACTAATCATTATGAGTGATGAAGCTAGACCTAGTACCAGCCGCAGTTCAAGAACACGAGATTGCAGGTCGGTGTTATATAGTGACAAACCTATAATGTAGTAGTATTTCATAATACAATTTCCATATTTTTACAGATATACATGCGAAGAAATCAGTGGAATGCTCGAAAAATCTGATTCTGAAGACGAGGGAGAACCGTACTGTGCATCTGATGACGAAAGTTACGTACCACAAGTTTCAGCACAGGAAGAGTCTGATATTGAACAAGAAATGATCATCGAACATGAAGAAGAATACGACTCAGACGAAAGTGTTGAAGATGAAAGTGTGTCTCCAAGTGTGGGTGATATATGGACTTCGAAGGATGGAACTCAATGGCGTAGTGTTCCACTACCCAATGCTCAAACAAGACGTCGTAATATCGTAAGACAAAAAGGTGGAGCTGCAGCAAACAGTAAGATGTATACAGCAAGAGAAATATTTAAAACAATCATGACTCCGGAAATGTGTGACATCATATTACGCGAAACAAATCGGAAGGGCAAGAGAGTTTGTGAGGATTTCAATAATAAACTGGTTCAAACGTTTCCTGTAGCTTCCAAACGGCCACCACCAAAAACATTCAAGCCATTTAGTGAAAGTGAACTCGACGCATTTTTTGGTATACTTATTTCTACTGGTGTGCACAAAGATAATAAAGTGAATCTGAACGATTTGTGGCAGGTTGATGCTCTACCTCTTATACGTGCAGCGATGCCTCGTGACCGCTTCAAGATGATGCTGAGATTCATCCGATTCGACAATGACATTACACGTGCAGAACGTTTGAAATCTGATAAAGCTGCACCAATACGGGACATCTGGACAATGCTGAACAGAAATTTGGAGAGAGCCTACAAGCCACATGAATGCATCACAGTCGACGAGCAACTATTTCCGTATAGAGGACATACCAAATTTACCCAATATATGCCTTCCAAACCGGCTAAATATGGGATAAAGGTTTTCTGGGTTTGTGATGCATCAAACGCATATCCGTTACAAGGTCAGCTTTATACTGGAAAACCAACAGATGGCCCTCGACAGGTAAACGTTGGTGAACGAACAGTTTTGGACCTAGTCAGCAAATACAAAGGTTCTGGAAGAAATGTCACCACCGACAACTTTTTCACATCTATGGAACTAGCTAAGGTATTGAACTCCTGGAACATGACGTTAGTTGGCACAGTAAGAAAAAATAAAAGGTTCCTGCCAAGCAACATGCAGGCCTCCAAAGAAAGGCCTATAAACTCGACGAATTTTGCCTACAATAATGAAGCAACAGTTTGTTCATATGTGCGAAAGAAGAACAAAGCAGTCGTGCTTCTATCAACCATGCACATGACGGGAGAAGTCGCAGAGACGCAAGCAGCCAAACCAGAGATAATAACATATTACAATAAAACCAAAGGCGGAGTAGACGTTATGGATAAAATGTTGGGAGAATATAGTGTCAAACGACGGACATTGCGTTGGCCTCTGGCATTTTTTTATAACATGATTGACGTCTCTGGGTTAGCATTGTACGTCATCTTCAGAGAACACAACCCACGTTTCTGCACAAAGGATCAACGAAGAAAGTTCCTCAAAGATCTTGCCACTCAGCTTTGTATGCCTGCAGTCGAAACTCGGAGTACAAACCGAATGTGTATGAGAAATCATTTCCTTCGATGTGCAGTGGAAATGGTGCTTGGAAAACGCATTCTGGTGACGTCAGAACCAGCGGCTGGACGTCAAGAACCTCATGGTAGTCGTGGAGCCTCCCCTGTCGTTGGTAGCTGTTATATCTGCCGAGAGCTGAAGAGGAAGCAGCGCAAAACTAGAAAGTCCTGTGTGGTTTGCCTTAATCCCGTTTGCGATGAACATTCACTACCAAAGACGACGTGCATTAATTGCGAAGAAAATCAATAAAATAAAAAAATCTTAATTATATTTTGTAAGGTACAATAAATTAACATAATCATTCAAAAAACGTTGATTCTTTTTTTTTCTTGCATTATCTTCATAGAAAATATATAAAGGTACAATTGTACCTATACCGCCATTTATAGGTGTAAAAAAAATGTGATCACTTATCAAGAGAGGGGGTTCAGATATTTTTCTGAAATTTGACTTATGAAATCTAGGCCACAAAAGTAGAGATGTCAGAAAATATGAGGGCTCTATTGCTTCTGGGGAAAGAGGAATCAAAATTTAAAAACGCAAAAGTTACAATTGTACCTATTCAGCTCGACGAGGGTTAATTTATTCAATAGAAAGTAAGTTTTATAACATCAAACTAATTCAGCAATTGAAAATTATTTTTATGTCATGTAATTTATATTACCAGTGCCTAATATTTGTGCCGTAGTTTGATGTAGTAAGCGGGGTGACCGAGACAACGAAAAAATTTTCAAATTTCCGAAAATTTATAAAAGAACCGAGAAAAGGGTATCATTATTGCCAAAATTAAAGCAGGAAAAGTGGTTAGCGGCTCTTAAACGAAAAGATTTAAAGGCGGGGATGTTTTGGTTAAGAGTTTCCAGTTTTGGAATTTTTACTGCCCAAGTACTGGATCCATCCTGCTTTGAAGGTTTTATATGCCTTCAAACCGTTAAAAGCTCTAAAACTTTCTCTGCTATAAGCACTTTGCCGATCTATTAAATATTCTACGATATCAAAATAATGCACATTTTTTGGCAAAGCACTTCGAGAGAAATTGTTATCATTCAATTTATACAGATACAGGCCATCGCAATAATTTCCAATTTTACACTCATACCCGTTTTGAACCCTACAATAAACAGAAACGAAAGCACTTAATCAAAAGATGAACTGGTATTTAGATTTCATATTAAAAATGTGAGCTGTTATTTCACATTTTATTTTCTAAAAATAACTAATATTTAGTTTTTTCCAATAAAAATATTACCTACTCCACACTTTCCCTATTCATCTTGCCGGCCTGTCATCGTGTGTGTGCCTTGCGGCTCTCCAATACATTCCATTTGATGACGTGTCAGAAAATGCCCTATACATTGCGAATTGTTGGTCAATTCCTTGTAGTTAGTTTCCTGGCAGTAGTATACTCCTTCTATGTTTTGGCATTTTTTGTCGAAGTATTGAATATTCTCAGAATTAATGATTAGGTAGGGTTTGGTTGGAATTATTTTGTCATTATCTATGGGCAAGGATATTATGTGGAATATGGAAAAGGTTTCCTTTGATATTAGGGGTATCTGTACATTGAATATAATATTTGTATCATTATAATAAGCCTGTAAACCTAATAATTCGTATATATGCTCCTCTGATTGAATTGTTACATTTTGTTTTTCAAATACTGAATAAATATAGGAAAGTTCCGTTTGACTTAATATCTGTTTTGAAATGATGTTTAATTTTGTTAGTATTAACGCTTCTGAAATGCTACTTATGTGGTTATTGAGTAAATCTATGTTAAAATTGATTTCGTTTAAAAATTGTATATATCTTATTGCAGAATCTTCTGTTTTAATTTTGTTTCTAAACTGGTTTTGGAATTGGTTCAGATAATCTGTGATAATTTGTTGTTGATTATTTATATGTTTAGTGACGTTGTCAAACCTTTCGATCATTTGTCTATTAATTGTATTTTGTTGATTTATTTGATTGTTCATATTGTTTTCATTTTTCATTATATTATCAATTTGTTTATTTAATTCGAGTGCATCGTTGGCATCCATATTCCCCGTGATACTTTTAATTACGCTTCCTAGTCCGTTAATAAGTCCTCTTTTTTTTCTGAGTCTAGGGGTTAGCGATACTAGTTTTTGTCTTAGTTCGTTTAGTTTTGTTTTAGTTATGTCTACTGAGTTCTTTGTTTCGTCCAAGTTTAATCGTTCAAAGTTGTCAAGTGATACTGTTATTTTGTCTATACTTTGTTCGTATTGTTTTAGTCTTACCACGTGTAGTAGGTTGTTGTGTCCTTGTATCGTTCTGGCAGTTCCTAGTTGCATGGGAAGGATCCCTTTATTGTTCGTCAAGTCTTGTATCTCGATCTTCTGTGACAGTGTTAGGTGTATGATCCTGAAATTTTCGTTTTTTCTTTAATTTTGCTTTGTGTAGTTTTTTATTTTGGGTGGTTAGTAGGGTGGCAACTTTGTTTTTCTTTACTCTATGTTTGGTAAACCTACGAGTTAATTTGTTTCTCCTATTTTCCTTTTTATATACTTCTGAGCCTTCTCGAAATTGAATTGGGATATTTCTATCTTTGTTTAATTTTTCTAAGTTTTTAGAGGTGTTTTGTTCTAGCTTGGATGGTGGGGTAAATTTCATTTTGGAATTCTTGCAATTTGTTTAAATAATCGTGAACGGTTTGGTGTTGCAATTTCTCAAATTTATAGGTTCGCCCGTAGAAGATTTCATAAGGAGTAAATTTAGTAGCGGAATGGATCGCGTTATTGTATGTAATGAGGGTTTCACTAAGGATTTCGTCATGGTCACCGTTTTTAAGCTTATCATGAATTATTCTATAAATTTCTGTCAAAGTTGAATGCAGTCTTTCTACAGGTGAATTGCTGCTACTTTGGTGAAGAGATGTAATATGAAGTTGGATGCTGTATTGCTTGCAGAAATCTTTGAATAGGGACGATGTGAATTCTGGGCCAGAGTCTGCAATAATTTTCTTAGGAATTCCATGAAGGCTTATATAGTGTTTTAGAGATTTTACTATTGGTAGACTATTTCTTGAAGTTAGGGTGTATGCGGACGCGAATTTCGAGAACTTATCTATGATTGTAAGGATTTGGTGGTTGTTTATAGAATAAATATCGATATGTAAAATGGCTAAAGGTTTGTTGGGTGTCTCTGGTACCATATACTGCATTTTAGGTGGGTCTCTATCATACTTAAGTGTTTGGCAGGTTTCACAATTGTTTATAACTTTACTGATTTTATTTTTCATGAATGGGAAATAGAATTCTCTTTTGAGGTGGCATAGTGTCTCGTTTATGCCTCTATGGTTATTGTTTAGGTGGTAATCGGTAATAATTTTGTCTTGGTCATCCGAGTCTGTAATATCCTTAAGTACTTCTGTACATCTAATGAGTTTATAGAGTTTAGACTGAGAGAAAAATTTTGAATAAACGCTTTGGATAGTTTTAAAAATTTCGTCATTGGTGTATATTGCTGTTAGACGATTAGGGGCAAGATATTCTTTGAAAATTCTTGTTAAAGTTGATTCTGAATTATCGATTATATGGATAATTCTTCTCTGTCTGTTTCTAAAGGGCATTTTTAATATAACTTCAGGGTTTCCATTCGTTTTTTCTATAATGAATTGTAGAGCAAATTCGTTCAAAGGCCTTTCCGAAATTGGTATACCATCGCCCATGTTTTCTTCGGCTGAATGTACAGTTGTGCCGTTGACACATTCCAATGATGTGTGACTATTTCTGGCGTCGTCTTCGGTCATGAATACTTCAGTTTTACGATATGGTTTGGACTTTTCAGGTTTGATCCTACTAAGAGCGTCTGCATTTGAATTTTTTGTACCTTTTTTATACACTATGTCGTAGTCATACTCTTCAAGTTTTAGCCTCCAACGGACCAATTTTGAATTCGGGTCTTTTAAGCTCATAATCCATGTTAAGGGCTTGTGGTCTGTGACTATCGTAAACTTTCTTCCGAAAAGGTAAGGTCGAAAATATTTGGTGCCCCATACTATAGCCAATAGTTCCTTTTCTATTGTTGAGTAATGGGTCTCAGAATCAGTAAGGGTCCTACTTGCAAAACATATAGGTTTATCACTTCCAATAGGTCCTTGCGAAAGCACAGCTCCGATGGCATAATTGCTGGCATCTGTCGTTAAGACAAAGGGCCTTGAAAAATCGGGGTACTGCAGTATTGGATCATTAGTGAGCAAATCTTTACAATTTTCAAATGCTTTGGTATAATTTTCGTTGAGTACAACTGTTCTACCCTTTTTAAGGCATTCTGTGAGTGGCTTAGTCAATTTCGCAAAATCCTTTATAAATTTACGATAATATCCTAGGAGACCTAGGAAGGATTTTATTTCCTTTTGGCTTCTTGGTATCGGATAATTCTTGATGACTTGTATCTTTTCGGGGTTTGGTTTTATACCCTCGGTGGTGACAACATGTCCTAAGAAACTTATTTCTTTGTGAAGAAATTCCGACTTATCGAGTTGGACCTTTAAGTTTGCTTCTCTTAATTTTTGGAAGACTTTTTTGATGCTTTCAATATGCTCTTGTAAGGAAGTGGAATAGATGATTATATCATCTAGGTATACAAGGCAGATGTTACCTTGCAGTTCCTTTAATACGTTGTCCATTACTCGCTGAAAGGTACTAGGGGCATTTTTCAGCCCAAAAGGCATTCGTATGTACTCGTAATGGCCTCCTTCAACCGTGAAGGCTGTCTTTTGAGTGTCTTGTGGATCCATCTCTATCTGATGGAAACCACTGGCCAAGTCTAATGTTGTAAAATACATACTTTTCCCTAATTTGTCCAAAATTTCAGTGATGTTTGGGATCGGATATCTATCACTGATGGTTTTCTCATTCAATTTCCTATAATCGATCACTAATCTCCACTTTTGTTTGCCACTGGCATCTCGTTTTTTTGGAACGATCCACACAGGGGAGCTCCATGGAGAGTAACTAGGGCGAATTATACCCTGATTGAGCATGTCGCCTATTTGACGCCGTACTTCTTCCTTGTGAACATACGGGTACCTATAAGATTTTGTGTAGATAGGGATCTCGTCCGTAGTTCTGATTTTGTGCTTAATGGTGTTGGTGAAGGTTAGTTTTTGACCTTCTTTAAAGAAGATATCGTCAAATTCTCTGCAGAGTTTTGTTAGAGCTTTTAACTCTTCTTTATTCAAGTGACTTGTGCGAAGGAACGTTGTAATATCGCCAGAAGAGTTTTCCATTGAATGATCGTAAGATATGTTAAAATTGTTTATTTCGACATATTCCTCGGAATTAAATTTTTCGGCTTTTAAGGGTTGTTCTATAAAAAGGGTTTGCTCAATTGAAGAGGAATTTATTACTTCTAATTGACTGTACCAGTTGCTAGAATGATAGATTCCTTCTGAGTTCGGTTTGAGTTCGGTTGATTTGATATAGATGTTACCATTCTGCACATCTACAGGTAGTTTTACAAGGCATTTAGAGTTCGGAGGAATAGTGTATTTATCAGACATCAAATTGGGTTTGAATAGTAGTGGAAGTGACGCATGCATTGTAACTAACGCGTCGGTGCGAAGATCGATTTGAGCACCTAACGATCTTAAAGAATCGAGCCCTAATAATCCATCGAAATATCCGTGAAATCGGAAGATAAGGAATCTTAGTTGGCCTGATTGATTAAATTCATAGAAATTCTGCAGTATGACTTCTTTGTTTAATGTGTGTTTATTAAAAATGGTATTTATGATTGTCGGTTCGGTTTGTACTTGATCGCCTGGATGGATGAATTCGGGATTTATAAACGAGGAGGATGAGCCAGTATCTACTAAGAATCTTAGGGGACGTCCGAAAGGGGATGAGATATGGACGTATGGGAGAATGGTCCCGTGTTTGTTTACGTCTATATAGCCGATTGGGGTATAGAGGCTTCCTTTAGAAAATTTCCGTCATCGACTACGTTGTTTGCTGGTTCCTCGTGTATTTCGTTGCTGACTGAATGGATTTCGTCATAATAATAATAATCTTCTAAACTTTGTACGTGAGGCTGAGAATTTGGCTGGTAATATTCTTCTAAGTCTGAATTTTCTCCAACGACGTTAAACAATTCTTCACTTATGAAATTCGGTTGTCTTGTCGGTCTAAAGGTGTTATTGAATGCCGGTTTATTTTGAGGTTGAGGACGATTTATTTTAGTGTTACTGGAGCCTAATTCCATCGGTTCGGGTTTCTGTAAATTGGGTTGATAGGATCTACCGAAATATTGTGGTCTTGTTTGAGAAGGGAAACTACCGAATTGAGGTCTAGGTTGCTGAAATTGGGAGAAATTGTTCGGTGGTGACGATCTCTGTGGTTGTGTGAAAGTTTGGGGTTGAATTGCCTTGTGATGGAATGCTACTGTTGGAGGGAAAAATTTCGGTTGAAGCTTCATTTGTTGAGAAGTAAAATTTCTATTCGGGTTTGGAATATTTGAGTATCCTGATCTAGGTAACGATATAGTCTTGGTTGGGTTATCATGTTTGCTGTAGAACATGTTTTGTTCTTTAATACAAAATGAATAGCCTTCCGCTAGCGATTGTGGTTTCATAGCGCGAATTGTTGATCCTAATGGTTCTCTGAGTCCAGACAAGAATGTATTTAGACACATTTCTGAGTACAAGGACTTTTTTGCACTAACAACATTTGGATCTTTTTCGTGAATGTTTACATGATTTATCATGCTAGCATATAGTTCCACAATTTCGCTATAATATTTTTCTAAGCTATTATTGTTCTGTCTAGTTTTGTGAAGATCCTTTATTAGAGACGTTTCATTTCTTTTATCTGCATAATGCAGAATCAAGTTTTCTTTGATATTGTCCCAGATTAATGGAGTACCGTACATGTTGAGTACTTCATTGGCTGGCCCGACTATTTTATTTCTTATGGCTCTTAACAATAATTGGCCGTAAGGAGTACCACTTGTGATAGAAATCATTGAGAGGATTTCGTCGACGTTGTCGAGGAAATCGAAAAGCAATCTTGAATTTCCGTCGAATTTAGGTAAGTCTTTGATTGCATCAGGCACTCTTAGAGAATTGAATACGTCCGTTAAAGTAATTGTCACTGGGTTATTCACTGGAGCTGATGAAGCAGCAGGGGGAATTTGGAAGTTATCATTTGGATTAGTCATTTTTTGATTATTAAAAGTAACCGGATTATTTGAAAAATGTAAATAATTTTTGTTTTTTAGCAGATTATCTGCACCACTTTCCTCAGAGATAGTATATTGGTTTTTAATTTCACTACTGTTAATATCTATTTTATTTGGAAAATTATTAACTTTACTTGTACTAATTGGTTGCTCGAAATTATTCAAATTTTTTATTTCAACTTGTTGGTCAATACTATTTAAATTTAATTCACTCTTGCTAATATTAACACTTTCAATTACTTGATTCGAATTTTCTTCTATGATATTTTCAAGAGATCTAATCCTAAATAAACTTAATCTATTAAAAATATTTGAAATTGGGTAAGGGGTTTGATTAATTTTAATTTTTTTAGGATTAGGCATAAAGGAGCTTGAGAAATATTCAAATCTCGACTTACATTAGGACAATCTTCCACATTTCCTGGATTGATGGAGATTTTTAGCAGGACAGATTTCTTCTTTTGCGATGATCCGTCGCAGATTTCCTCTTGATTGTCTTACGATGATCCCTCGTATTGCTGTAGTCTTGATTTTTTTTTCTCTGGATCTTGTTCACTAAATTCACAGCACACTGATCGAATTTTATTTAATCGATAATCCGTCGATAATTATTAGTGTTTTCGCCGTTTAAATTCCGTTTTGTTATCGATAAACCGTCGACTACTGTAGGATTTTAATTAACTTTAGCGAACAAAATCCGTTCCCGACTGCGCCAGTTAAAGTTATTACTTATTATTCATAAAAAAAAAAAATAAAAGATTTATTTTCCCGAATAATTATTTATTATAAAATTTGTGACTTTCTACTTATAAATCTGAATCTAGACTGAATATTAAAACTTTATTAAATGGACATTACAATTTTTGTATATTTAGCAATTATTAGTATTTCTTTTGATTACTTAAAATTCCGCGAAACATGTCTGCGCATGGCAGGAAATTACCAAGGTGAAAGAATTTGAACTTTACAAAATTGTTTGTTAAGCATAAATTGATTTAAATAAAAAATGTTATTTTAGCGCGATTTATTGGTGGTCTAATTTACTTATGTTTATGGGTATTTGGGGGTTTACTGTTTAACCTCCCCAATCTTTACGACGATTTAAATAAAAACCACCAGGGATACTTGCACAAGGTTTATTTCAACAATTCCGGTAATCTCACTCGCAGTACTCTACAATTTACAAAATTCAGGCGGAGCGACTGGAGGCGGCGGAAGTCGAGGTATGACTAGCGATAACGGCGAAGCGTCTTCTTTTCTTTCTATTTTGCCGCTTGCAGTGATAACTGCGCGGGCGATCTTGTTTATCGGCTTCTCTTTTTGATAAGTTCTCCAAGGATTTTTGGAGCATCCATGGATAAGTAATCCATCGACTTCTGCCGCCACATCACTCCCCCTCTAGGAAATTAAAATTTATGCGTGTATTTCTATTTTGTTCTTACATCTACGTATTACAATTTTTATTTCCAATACCTGCATGTCAATATGTCTACATTCTGTTATCTTATTACCTATTTTACTTCATTCATTTTTCTATGTGTTTATTATTTATTTAGTTTTCCATATACCATTATACTTATGTTACCTATGTTACCTATCTAGACTATTTACGGCCATGTTGGGGTCAAACAAGCCGAGTTGTTCGAAACGTGTGTCGGGTAACTCGTCCAAGGAACTTGAAACTTCATTGACTAAATATACTATATACTTTTTGTTTTGCCAAGAAAGCGTGCGTGCCTCGACTTTTATCAATTTTCTATGTATATATTTTTTACATTATTTAATATGTTACTTCACAATTTATTTTATATTTACTTTATAATTTTTCATATTTCGTTTTATGTTTTCTCTTATACTTTATTTTATATTGTATATGTGTCCCGTTTTCTATTTTATATGTATTTCGTTTAATATTTTATATGTATTTCGTTTAATATTTTATATGTATTTCATTTGATATTTTATATGTATTTCATTTAATATTTTATATGTATTTCATTTAATATTTTATGTGTATTTCATTTAATATTTTATATTTCATATTTTTACGCAAGTGGTACGCCTCAAGGACGTGTAAACTTCTTCTCTAACCGAAGTGACTATACGAATAACGAATGAGAGACAGGGCTAGTGCTTCCTACATAAACCTCTGCTTTCGGTAGATATTTTAAAGCGAACCTTCCGTCCATATCGTGTGGTCATGCCTTGCTCTTCGGGATTTATTTCCTCCTTGCCCGGCTCTGGGAGTCTGGTATTTGTCGCGGTTGGTTGATTCTCAGTCGTCCAGTACGCTGGTTTGAGCCGGTCCAGCGAAATCCTGACTCGGCGGCCCTTCGCCTCCACCTGGAAATATTTGTCCCTTCGCTGCGTCACTCTGTAGGGGCCTTCGAATGGTGGCTGTAATGGTGGTCTCACCGCGTCATTCCTGACGAACACATGTGTACAACTACCTAAGTCTCCCTGGATGAAAACGCTATGGTTGCCATGATGGGCCGTAGTTGTTGGCCTCACGCTCTGCATCGCTCGACGCAGATCCTTTACGAACTCTGACTCTGATTGTTTTTTTGACGGATCCGACATAAATTCTCCTGGAAGGCGGAGTGTGGTCCCGTACACCATCTCTGCCGGTGTTGCGTTAAGGTCGGGCTTGAATGTAGACCTCAACCCTAGGAGGACAGTTTGCAAGACCTCTGTCCAATTACTCGACTTACGGCACATTATCGCCGCCTTTAAGGTCCTGTGCCACCGCTCCACCAGGCCGTTCGCCTGTGGGTGATACGGCGTAGTTCGTAAATGCGTAATCCCTAATGCCATGGTTAACTCGCGAAATAAGGATGACTCAAACTGCCGCCCCAAATCCGTTGTGACCTTCAGCGGTATGCCGTATTTTGCTATCCAGCCCTCGACGAAGTGGCGGGCTGTGGTCTCGGCAGTCATGTCAGTCATTGGGATGGCCTCTGGCCACCTGGTAAAACGGTCGATGCATGTCAAACAATATCGATAACCTTTGGACGGTGGTAGGGGGCCAACTATATCTATATTCACGTGCGCGAATCGCTCCGTGGGGGGCACGTACTTGCTTATGGGTGATTTGGTATGCCGCTGAACTTTTGATCTTTGGCAGGGTACGCAGGCTTTTACAAATGCTGCACAATCTCTTCTAAGGTTGGGCCACACGAATCTCTCACCGATTAACTTAGTTGTGCCCCTGACGCCTGGGTGTGCGAGGTTATGCATGGTCTGCAGGACTTGTTGTCGCATTGTCTCCGGCACCACGGGGCGTACGTGTCCCTGCGACACGTCGCAATACACCGCGGCGTTGGTGTTGGGTAATGTGAGTTGCTTGATGACCATCGATGATTTACCTGGGTTTTTCAGAGCCTCTTTCAGCAATCGGTCCTGTTGCTGATGGTCCGCTAACTGCTGATAATCGATCGTTTGCAGGTTGGTGGACGTCGCCTCGATCCGTGAAAGCGTGTCTGCGACAATGTTTTCCTTCCCCGCTATGTGGCGAATGTCCGTGGTGAACTGACCAACGTAATCTAATTGTCTTGCCCGTCGAGGTGAGCTACTGTCCGAACTTTGCCTGAAGGCGAACGTTAGTGGCTTGTGGTCGGTCATGACGTGGAACGTCCTTCCTTCCAAAATGTTCATGAACCGTCTGATCGCTTTGTAAACCGCCAGAAGTTCCCTGTCATACGTGCTGTATTTTTGTTCTGCTGTCGTGAGCTTCTTGGAGAAAAAGGCAAGTGGTTTAAGCTCAGCTCCGTCTACCTGGTGCAGGGCTGCCCCAACGGCAACCTCTGATGCGTCCACGTGCAGGACCAGTCTTGCATCTGGGGATGGGTGCGTCAACAACGTCGCTTCTGCCAGATCCTTTTTACATCCTTCGAACGCTGCCGTCGCCTCCTCAGTCCACTCTATTTTGCTGTTGTCGTTTTTCCTATTTCCTTTTATCAGTTTCCTGAGCTTTATTTGATTTTCCACGGCGTTGGGTATGAATCTTTGATAGAATGTGATTAGGGCCAGAAATCTTTTTAAGTCTTTTGCTAGCTCCGGGCGACTGAAATTTTTTACGACTTCCACCTTTTCGTCCAGGGGTTTTATGCCGTCCTTATTTACCATATGGCCTAGAAATTTCACTTCGTCCTTGCCTAGTTGGCACTTCGCTACGTTCACTGTTAAGCCGTGTTTGCGCAGTATGGAGAATACTTCGCGCAAGTGCGCCCGATGCTCTTCGATGCTGGTCGATGCTATACATATATCGTCGACGTATGAGAAGACGTAGTCGTGGCCCCTGAGGATCTCGTGCATGAAGCGTTGTAACGTCTGGCCCGCGTTACAGAGCCCGAAGGTCATGTAGTTAAATTCGTAGAGGCCGAAGGGGGTAGTTATCGCTGTCTTCGCAGTATGTCCTGGCTCGATCGGTATCTGATGATACGCCTTGTGGAGATCGATCGTAGAAAATATTTTTTTGCCAAAACAAATCGTCGAGAAATCTTGTATAAAGGGGATCGGGTATCGGTCTGGCGTCGTCACCGCGTTTAACCGACGATAATCTCCACATGGTCGCCATCCGCCGTCAGGCTTTTTTACCAAATGTAAAGGACTAGCCCAATTGCTTTTGGATGGTTTACATATTCCCATTTGCAGCAGGTATTCAAACTCAGCCTTAGCGATCTTCAGTTTGTCAGGTGGCAGTCTCCGAGGCTTTGAGAAGATCGGCGGTCCTTTCGTCTCGATGTAATGAGTGACGGTAGTGGGAGACGGGGTTTTCCGTGTTGCCGCGGACGGCTTCGTTATATCAACGAATTCTTGTAATAGATCCGCGAAGGGGTTATTCGTGTCTATCGTTGTAATTCGTTGACCTGTTACCATCCTGACTGCGCCTACCACCGAGATATTCGTTCGCCTGTCGATTAAACGCGCGCCTCTAATGTCGATCAATAGTCCAAAATGGTCCAAAAAATCGGCTCCTATGATTGCACTCGTTGTCTGGGCGATGAAGAAGGTCCATGTAAAGTGCCGGCGGAGTCCTAAACTCAAGGTAACGCGCTTAGTACCGTATGTAGGTATTTGTGTTCCATTCGCTGCGTAGAGCTGATGCCCTGATGATGTGTTCTTCAAGTCGTTGGCGTTCGGTGTAATTACCGAGACGTCCGCTCCCGAGTCGATTAAAAACTTGGTCGCCGTGAGCTCATCTCGGACGAAGAGGCGTTTGCACCTCGCACCACCTAATGTCGCCTCCCTTATTAGGTAGCCCGCGCGTTTCCCGCTGGCGTTGTTTTCTCATATCCGCATGGTTCCCTGCACTTCGTGGCCCTTTCGCCGAATTTCCTGTGGTAATAACAGACCCAGCCCTGTGGGCGACCTCTACTGCGCGACCTTGATCGTTGTCTGCGGTGGCTGAATCTGGGTTGACTAACCTGCAAGGATGCAATTGCCTTTGTTAACTCCTCGACCATCGTCTCCAACGCTGTGGTAGGTGCCGTTTGACTGGATGGTTTATTGCTTACCCCCGCTATACTATTGAAATCACTGACCTCTAGGATCTTATCGGCCATAGAGGACAATGATTCGAGGTCATCTTTACTCGCCGATAGTATCGCGCGAACTTGAACTGGCAATCTATTTAACCACAACGAGCGTAGTAATGAGTCTGTTGTGTTTTGGCCTCCGAGGTGTCGCATCTCATTTAGCAACTGCGATGGTCTCTTGTCGCCCAACGCCACGTCGTTCAATAACTTCGCTATTTTGGCCTCATCGGAATCTGAGTACCTTTTTAGAAGACATCTCTTTAGGTTCCCATACTTGTCTCCTTCCGGGGGTCTCAGGACTGCGTCCCTTACCTGCTGGAGCACTCTGCCATCAATCGCCCCGACGACGTGGTTAAACCTCGTGTTGTCCGTTGAGATGCCGCAGGTGTTAAATTGGGCCTCCATCTGCGCGAACCATATCTCGGGCGACTCTTCCCAAAAGGGAGGTGTTTTCAACGATATTCGCGACACTTCTTCGTTTCGCACGCTTTCCATCTTACTGGCGCCGGCGACTGGCCCGCTTGCACCCGCGGCTGCTCCAGCGTCGTCGGTCATCTCGCTCTGGAAATCCGTACCGCTCTCGAAGAACGCGTCCCACTGGATATACCACCCGCTATCTATTTTCCAAATCCTTATAAGAAATGGGTAAAAACGTGGGTGCCCGGAGCACTCTGAGCTTCTACAAAAATTGTCCGACTTAGTTCCTTAACGTATATATAACCTTTAGGATCGTTAATCTTTATTTGTAGTACCGGCTGGCTGTTCCGATTTGATGTACAGTTTTGGCTAAACGAATTAATAGGCGAAAACGTGTAATTCCTCTACTCTTCCTACCGTATGAAAACAGTACAGAAAGTACTACGGAGCTAACGCAAAACGCGTGGTTTTCGAAATATCTGTCTAGAGCTATAACCTAAATTTCTTCTTCACGGGTGGTGAATTTTGTTTAAAATTAATAATAGTAGTACTAATAATACGTAAGAGTTATCGTTGACTTATTTGATCCAGTGCCAGGTGGCTACTAGGTGGACAGCGGTGGTCGTCGCCTCGTACCTGCCAATGCGTACTGTCCGTCGTTACCGAAGATCTAGAACGATCCTTTCTAACCTCCCGGGAAATTATGTTTTAACTCTTCTTAACCTTTTATAACTCCCAATTTCTAGCATCAAAGGTGAGATTTCCTTGGGCCGGAAGACCCTAAGCGGGTTGGGTGGCGCATCTGAACCGGAGGCAGCAGAAACTAAAAATTCAAGAAACCACAAGGAATACGCAAAAAATTTCTTTCGTTGTTACTGCTCCAGCGCAGGTGAATCTCACACTCGCGAATACCCGCTCAATATAGTCTTACTTTTTCTTGTTTGTTCAAATCAACAATGTACACTATTTACCGTCATAATATCTACTGCACCCTTAAATGATATTATTTATTTGTAACTACTGTTACTGTATTCTATTACTGTACGCGCGCCGGCTTCACTAATCCGATTTATTAACTTTATAATCCTATTTGAAATCTATAAAAACCGTTAATAATATTCCGTACGAATTTATTTTAAAAAAAACAAAGGGGGAATGTGTATTATTTTTTATATGTGTATTATTTTTTATATAACTTATCTTTAACCCAATCCTTAAATTATCGTCGAATTATTTTTCTCAAATTCTCGTTGTACACTAACTAAACATCAAAAGGTTGCATTTTTTCCTTTTGAGTACCACGAATTTATTCTGTGTTTTATTACTGTACTTGAGTACATATATTTATTTACGGAGATTCGCTGCAATGCATTCATTGATCGCGCTTTTCGATCTTAATTATGCTGACCTTTTGTCCTAAGCTGTGAATCCCAACCCATTTACATACGCGTTGCACTAATTTTCTCCTTTCGTCGTTGCCTACCGTATGGGGGTTTGATGATACTCAGCATTTGTATTCCGATATTTTCTGAGTCCCTTTTATCGTTTGCCTTTACCGTTTTACTCCGCCTGTCCACTATCTAATTAACTTGATCGTGTACTTATCTTTTTATTTCCCGCTTGCGAAATGAAATAAAATTATTATCATCAAAACTTTACTTACATTTTATTTGTTCAACATTAAATGAAATAATCTATTATGCTCGTTACGCCAAGAGCTTACTTAAATTTCATTTTCCTTATCGCAAAATGTAATATAATGTGTTACGGCTATTTGCCTTTGTTCGTATTACTCTTAATAAATTTAAATTTTCGAAAGATGACGAGTCACTGCACGCATTTCTGGTACTTATTGTTTTCTTGCTTATCGGTTATGTTAACCCGTTATATTTAAAAATTTTTGAAGAAAAAAAGTTTCAAGAACCTTACATGACTATTTACTTACGGTTTTTTAGGAATTTACCACTGTTTTTTCTCTTATCTTTTACAACTTGGGAACCTTTATTTTGGTGTTCTGTATTAATTGAACAGCTGCTAGATTGGTTAACCCCTACATGTCCGTTACATTCCGTTATATTCCTAAAATCATTAATGAATTTTCTATGATTTCCGCACTATTTCTTGTATCAAAAAAAATAAACTAAGATTAAACTTAACTTAATCCGGTGGTTGAATTTCTCCTCCTTGGAGCTTTTCTGGGGATGCGGCTCGTTGGTAGGTTACCTCATGGTCAGCTTCATCCACGTGAATCCACGTTTTCGGCAGGTGGTCAGGTGTCCCTTACTATTTGGTTGCTGTACCTCTTTCGTGTTGTTAATACCTCGCTGTATTTTGTTACTTTTGCTCGCTGTTGGGCTTCCGGTCGTAGACCATGTGGCGATATCTATTTGCAGGTGCGACTTTTTTGCACGCTTACCTCTGATCACCTTTATACTCGTTGATTTTTTGTTGCACTTGTACGATATTTTTCCCTAGTGCTGTGGAACCTTGCAGGAATAAAACTTGCTGGGGAGTTCCACCTAACGGTGGAGCTTGCTTTTTATTTGCTTTTAGCGGTGTTTGTTTTCCGCTTATCTTTTTGCCCTTAGCACCGTTTTTTAGCCGCGTGTATTTTTTCGGGGTCACCACTTTGGGGGTTTACTGTTTAACCTCCCCAATCTTTACGACGATTTAAATAAAAACCACCAGGGATACTTGCACAAGGTTTATTTCAACAATTCCGGTAATCTCACTCGCAGTACTCTACAATTTACAAAATTCAGGCGGAGCGACTGGAGGCGGCGGAAGTCGAGGTATGACTAGCGATAACGGCGAAGCGTCTTCTTTTCTTTCTATTTTGCCGCTTGCAGTGATAACTGCGCGGGCGATCTTGTTTATCGGCTTCTCTTTTTGATAAGTTCTCCAAGGATTTTTGGAGCATCCATGGATAAGTAATCCATCGACTTCTGCCGCCACAGGTATGTAACTCGCGCGCGATTCTTACGTAGAGGTCCTTCGATACAGTAGAACCCGATGTAGTCAACCCCGCTAAATATTTCATTGTAGTTAACTAAACAATTTCACAGTAGTCAACTTCCCTGTCCCCATAAAACAAAATATATCACGCGTGTAGTAGCCCTATTTCTGACTCTGCGTATGACGTTTGTTTTCGATACCTGTATGAATTTTAAAAGAAAAGTAATCGTGGCTTGAGGCTTGATTCGAAATGGATGGACCAAGTTCAAAGCTCTGGAAATATTACAAAAAAAATAAAGATTCCTCTGATGCGCAATGCAAAGGATCACATACATACATATACAACTGGGATTTTGAGACATTTACAGCGCATTCATAAGATACATTTTGATGAACCAGTAGCAGTTCTATCACCAACTGAAACGGAAACATCTGAGGCGCCAAAGAAAATCAAAGTTGACACTCAACAAAAATTAAATTTTGAAATCCAGCCGCGAAAATGTTTGTGTAAAATTATTGCTACGCTTGCAGCCAAGGATGGACTGAGAACTGAGAGCCATTACCAACAGTGATTTCATACGGGAATCTTTAGCCGCAAAAGGGTACAAGAAATGTAGAGACCAAAACACAGTCATGAATTTAATTTTGGAATTTTTCAACCAAAAAAAAGGAAATGATACGAATGCTGAAACCCTATTTTATGATGTTAAAACCAGAGGGAACTCTATGTTGACCATGATCATGTTTTTTGAAGCTAAAAAATTCTATCAAAAAAGCGCTCATTGATTTGGAATTATGCAGCAAGTGGAAAGAGAAAAACATAGCAGCAAAATTTTTGAAACCCATTTTTTAGCAGGAGAGGCGATAGTCAACATACTGTTAAAAAATTTGCCGAGTATGAACGACACTTTGGGCCAGACACTATTTAACACTCTTGAACTCAAGATCGCAGACCGTCGAAACAGACATCTTATATCACTTATTAATTATTTAAACACTTCCGAACATAACAAAGTGACTACTTTATTTTATTTTTCAATTTCGTTTACGAACCTTACCTAGTTATAATTTTGATTTTTTTTGCTTAATAATAACTTTAAAAATAATTTTGTTTAATTACAAAATTTATGCTCCAAATTATGATTTTCTTTAAATTCCCTTTGAAAATCTAAAATGTCTCGAATGTCTCGAAATTCCCGGGATATTTAGCTCGAGACGTCTCGGGACCCGAGACTTTAAAAACCTCGAGACTTCACAAACTCTAAAGGCAACTTAAACTATATCACACAGGGATAACTTATAAATATCAGTTAAAGAAACAGGTTGCAGTCTTATTCATATTAGTCAACTTTGGCATCTAATTTATTTTTTTGCCACACAAAGTGATTACAGAGTATATTTTCATTATACAACGAGAACAAAAGAGTAACAAAGGGAGATTCAACTTAGTTATAGTGTTAGTTAGTTAGTCAGGTAATTCGGGTGACAGGAAAGATATCAATATTTTTTTGAAGGATATTTTGCTAATTCCAGGGGAGAAGCAGGAACTGTGTCTATTAAAAATCATACAACATCTGTTTACAGGCTCGTTCTTGGCATATTCGGTCCGATGAAAATATTCCCTAAGCATTTTCGTATGCCAATTGTGACGTACTACGTCGTTGAGTTTGATCCTGTCTGACAGAAACTGAGCTTTGATCTTATCGTTTAATACGTCCAAAGTAAAGCATGAAATAAGCAACTTACGCCTATGAAACAGCGGTATGAGATCCAACACTTTGAGCCTGTCCGGGTAGGGCGGTAGGCTTTGGAAATCACGTGGGTCGGATAGATTTCTCAGAGCAAAGAGTAGAAATTTCTTCTGCACTCACTCAAAACCTACTACTGCTTACCTGGTATATAGGATCCCAGATCGGGCACGCGTATTCTAAAATTGGGCGGACTAGCGAACAGAAAAAGGTTTTTGTAACTCGTGCATTGTCAAATTCCTTGGCTCTTCTCTTTGTAAAGCCTAGAAGTTTGCTAGCTCTGGCAATAATATTATCGTCCCGAGTAAAAAAAAAAGGCCTTATAAAGGGCTAACACCGGCCGCTTGGCTTTTTAAGGGGCATATGATGGCCGTAGAGTTTTTAACCATTTTTAATGGGAGCACATACGGCCTTACGACGGCCAAATTTGACCAAAAGATTTAAAAGGGCAAGTACTGAGCTGTAGAAACGGGCATTCGACGGGAAATTTGAGCCAAAAAAATAATCTGCACCAAATGTATTGTTGAATGTGTTTTATGGGAACTTCATCATTTTCGGTATGTACAATGGTTCTTTAGATTTATCCTACTTAAAGATATCGATGCACAAGAGAAACGAGCTCGCCAGTCGTCGGTTTGTTATACGTGAAGTATGTGGTGCGTGTTGATTTATATTTTAGTGGGAAATTTTGTTATTTAACGGCTTTAAAAAAAACACAACCGAAAAAAATCAAACATTTAATTGCAGTGAAATATATTTTCTTATAGGAGGGCGAATATCCACGTTGCTGCCCTATACCACCGTCGTATACCCTTAATAACAACCATACGGCCGCCGTACCACCGTCGTATGGCCGTTTTTGGAACTGTAAGGCCGTTGTTTCACCGTCAATCGCCCCCTGCAAGGCCGTACTGTCCTGCAACGAGCCTTCTGTTAACCGCCAGATGGCCGAGGACTATGTTTCAATCACAGCCGGCATTTGCCCGTTCTAAGGCCATCATTTATTTTTACTCGGTGTAGTGCAAATTAAAATTTAATTTTCCAGGACAATACCTAGATCTACAATTTGATCAACACGGTCTAGTGCCTTGCCGTTGAGATAATAGTATTGCAGCTGTATGCTTTTTTACGAGAAAAGGTAATTATGTGGCATTTACTGGTGGTAAGTTGTAGTTTATTGGTAGAGCACCAGTCTTGTAACGTACTTAGTTTCGACTGAAGAAGCACCACGCGTCCTTATGACACTATATATTTTGATGTCATCGGCATAAAAGAGATGTCGTATATCCCTTAGTTTTTCTGACAGGTCTGAGATGAATATATTGAATAAAAGTGGGCCAAGATGACTACCCTGAGGGATTCCGGAAGCTACTTCGATTTCTTTTGACAGAAATCCTTGAAACCTAACGGCCTGTGCTCTTCCGCTGAGATATGATTCTATCCATCCTAGAACAGGGCCAGATATTCCAAATTTTAGTAGTTTTCGACGCCATCCAATACTACCTTAATTGAACGGCCAGAAAGAAAGCTCTTAATCCAGTTCTTTAGAACAGAGTCAATACCAATAGCTTGGAGTTTAAACAAAAGAGCGGGATGCCATACTCTATCGAAAGCCTTGGAGATATCCAGAGCAACCAGGCTAGATTCACCAAATCGGTGAATACTTTGGTTGAGGCGTTCAGTTAGGCAAACAAGGAGGTCGCCAGTAGATCTTTTCGATCAGAAGCCGTACTGCTTGTCGTCCAATATTTGGTTGCATTCAAGATATTACACAAGGCTTCTGTTTATTATTGTCTCCATGATTTTGGAGAGAATAGAAGTAATTGCTATTGGGCGGTATTGGGTATAGGCTAAACATGAGGCAGTTTCCAAGAGACAGGGTAAACTCGGGAGAAGTAAGAAAGTGCGAAGAGTTTGCGCAGAGGTTTAGCCAAAGGTGAGGCACATTTTTTTAGAACCATAGGGGGAATATTGTCAGGGCCAGTGGATTTGTTGGAGTCAAGCTCTTTGAGACACCTATACACTACTCGCGTCCTGAAGAAAACTCTATCCATTGAGTGGGTGGAACACTCGAAGTTTGGGGGTTGCATGTCAGCATCGGGTAAGGAAGAATTTTCGGCGAACAGAGATGCAAGTAGGTCGGCCTTGGGTTTGCTTTCTGTTAGCACCTGCTTATTGGTAATAAATGGAGGCGTTGAGTGTGAAGTGAAATTCTTCCTGATGGAGGTTACCAAGGACCAGAAGTTTTTACTGCCATCAGTGGAGTTAATGAGTTTACCTCTAAGTCTTTCATCAAATGATTCTTTGACATTTCTGATGGTGGCCCGAGTAAAAATAAATAATGGCCTTAGAACGGGCAAATGCCGACTGTGATTGAAACATAGTCCTCGGCCATCTGGCGGTTAACAGAAGGCTCGTTGCAGGACAGTACGGCCGTACAGGGGGCGATTGACGGTGAAACAACGGCCTTACAGTTCCAATAACGGACATACGATGGTGGTACGGCGGCCGTCTGGTTGCTATTACGGATATACGACGGTGGTACAGTGGCAGCAACGTGGATATTCGCCCTCCTATAAGAAAATATATTTCACTGCAATTAAATGTTTAATTTTTTTCGGTTGTGTTTTTTTTAAAGCCGTTAAATAACAAAATTTCCCACTAAAATATAAATCAACACGCACCACATACTTCACGTATAACAAACCGACGACTGGCGAGCTCGTTTCTCTTGTGCATCGATATCTTTAAGTAGGATAAATCTAAAGAACCATTGTACATAACGAAAATGATGAAGTTCCCATAAAACACATTCAACAATACATTTGGTGCAGATTATTTTTTTGGCTCAAATTTCCCGTCGAATGCCCGTTTCTACAGCTCAGTTCTTGGCCTTTTATATCTTTTGGTCAAATTTGGCCGTCGTAAGGCCGTATGTGCTCCCATTAAAAATGGTTAAAAACTGCGGCCGGTGTTCGCCCTTGATAAGGCCGTTTTTTATTTTTACTCGGGGGATTTACAGGAGTTTCTCAACCTAATGTACTCACGTCGAGATGACTCACTCGGCGAGTGTCTGCACTCTCTGTAGACGGATTCTTTGGTTATGATTGTGTCCATACATTCTCGATTAAACCATCCATGATGCCTAGGCATTGGAATGAGGGATGAATAAACGCATTCCGGCCAATATAATGTTGGTAATACAGAGGGCGGCAAAATGGACATCGCGGTTCTGGAAACACAGATCCCAGTTAGCAGCTTGAAAAAACGAATCAGACCCCACCAGTTGGCAGTTGACAGTTCTCCTAGGAGCTGACGTGGTTGGGGTAGGAGATCGATATGGGAAGTAAGCGCTGACTAGACAGTGGTCCGAGTTGCCTATAGGCGAATCGACTTCGACAGAGTACCTTGTTGGGTCGGAGGTAAGAAAAAGATGAAGGAGGTGGCGACCTTGATTTGCAGTGTCAGGAACACGCGTAGGCCCGTTGACCATTTGGTGCAGGTTATTTATCTCAGCAAAGAGCTCCGCTTCCCTGTCAGAAACACTGGTGCCATTCTAATAATTAAGCCAATTTGCGTTATGAACGTTGAAATCACCCGCAACAATGATTTCACCCTCCGGATGTAAGGATAAAAATTCGTAGATACTTTCAGAGATAGCGTCAAACGCTAAAGAGGAAGCTTCATTACTGATATTAGGGCTCCTGTATAGAAAACAGAAGAAGATGATATGTTTCGAAAGTAAAATTCTAATTCTAAGGCCGAGACCTTCTGGAAGGCTACGTCTTTCCTAATATAAATGGCAATTCCCCTATGAGGGGAGAGATTATGCACTAATGTGTACCCAGAAACCTGGTAACGATCTAAACCGTCGTTTGGTAATATTTGGGTTTCACTTAGTGCGGAGATTGGGGGAGAGTACACACAAAGATGGCACATTACAGAGTAGAAATTCGTTTGCAGCCCACGGATGTTGGTGGAATCGATACAAAAATTATTGTATCGTAGCTTCGTGTGCACAAGGTTGCAAACCTCCGTTGTAGCCGGCACTGCCATTGGGGGTGCTACACACGAGACTAATTCGGACGGGTGAAACCGGTTTTATGGGAGAGAAACGAAGTGAAGAAAGGGAAAAATAGGATATTTTCCCCTTTCTTCACTTCGTTTCTCTCGCAAAAAAACCGGTTTCACCAGTCCGAATTAGTCTCGTGTGTAGCACCCCCCATTGTCATGACCATCGGGGCTAACGGGATGCGCCTTGCTGGAGTGTTATGCCTCCTAAAGCAAAGAGAATCTCCGCATGCGCCTCTGGTTCAAATAACTTCAACACTTTGCTTGGGGCTTTTACCAATATTTCTTTTAACGCTTTAAATGCATTTTGCTGTTCGGTTTCTACATATTTTAAATATGGCGCTATTTCTTAGCAATACACTGAACGGCTTTGCTAGGACTGCATAAATCTTCTGAAGTAGGACGTTAGTCCCAGAAACCTTTGTAAATTTTTCGTATCATTTGGTACAGGAAGCTCAACTTTTCTCCTCTTTTCTCATGGTCGTCGCACCCGCTAGACATCCCGTGTATTTTCTTATGAAGAGGGCGCTCCATTTTTAGTAGCCCACGGGCGCCGAATATCTTAGAACAGCCCTGTTCAGTATTCTGAAGTGAGTTCAAAGGGAGTGAAGAGGAGCCTGCTCGGTAAGTTCTTCGCTTTAGGGTTGACAGGATAGAACGGAAAGGTTGGTCGAAGGTCTAATGGAGGGATGGCTTAAACCAGTATTCCCAGAGCTTAAGAATGATAAATTGGATGACATCCGCTCGGAATTGGAAAGGAGAAGTTGCGAAAGCCCAAGATCAAACACCGTGTTTGTAGACTCGTATAAATAAGAAAATATTTTCCTCTTAATGCCAATAAAAAACCCTTTTCGCTTTGTATTTAAATTAACTCGTAACTAAACAATATTTGTTTTTAACCACCACAACTAATTGATTAATTCGCACACGCAAATGAGCGTTAATAATTAAAATGTCACCTGTAACACAAACAAGCCGCCGGGGGTGAGGTGAGGGGTTGGGTGAAACCGATTAACTAACATGTATATTTAAACTTGACCCAAATATCCGCCCATATCCCTATTAGATAAATCATAGGATGACCCTTTTACATGGCCAACGTGGTCCTGTTCAGGAATTGCCAGAGTGGAAAATTGATTGTGATTTCATTGGGGGATAGCACTAACGAAGCTGTCGGGGATAGTTGTTGCCTAGTCAACAGAACTTAATTGCATGCTGGATATACCCACTAAGGGATTGACCTTTTAATTAATGTCGATAATCTTCGGGTGGGGGTATCCTTTTAATAGATATACATATATATCGTATATATATAGAGACACGTAATCCTATTAAGATTTTATTAATAAACTTTGTGTTAGTTTCGATGAACAGAGTTTCTTTGTGGGATTCACATTCACTTTGTGGATTTATTGATATTTTCAAAGAGCTCGGCGTTTTTATCAGAAACAATGTTGTCATTTGATTTCAGAACAATGATTACACGCTGCGGTTGGGAAGATAAAAACCCGTTATAAAAAACCCATGTTAGAAAATAGCATCGAAGGCGGCTTCTATATAAATAACAGAAGAATACAACGTGACTACGGAGCAGTGTTGGGCATTATTCAATTAAATTTTCAGTCAATTAATTAATTGATTAAAAAATTAATTGCGATTAATTTAATTGCAGTTAAAATTAATTGCAATTGAACTAATAATTGCACCTCCACAATTAATTTATTTGGATTAATCCGTATTAATTGTATATTGCAACTAAATCAATTGCAATTAATTTTATCAATTGTTCTAATAGACAATTAAAACTAACAATTAATCCTCTTCAATTTTATGTGAACCTGCCAAATTTTTTTTTGCATTTAAATTTTATTGGAGTTTATTGGAGTTTACTCCTTAAGAATCGTTTCATAAAATATGGTATGCAAAATAAATGGGTAGTAAAATCAGTCGTTAATAAAAAACCGTTAACAAAAGAAAAACTGCAATTTGATTTTGACCCACTTTCGTATAAGAGCTGACACGCACTTTCTTTTTTTTTATTAAATATTATTTAAAAAATTGGGAAATTTATTCTAACCGCTAAATCGAAACAGAATAAAAAATACATTGAAAAAAAATTCTCTTAGTAGATGCAAATAAAATTTAAATGAAAAATTTTTTTTTTCAAAATCAACTTTTTACTCTCTTAAGGGTTGAAAATAATTTATTTTTGGCTGATAATACCTATTCAACCAAATTTCAAGCAAAAAGCAGAAAAAATGTTTACAATTTTTTTTTATTTAAAGTCTATTTTTAAAATTGTAACGCTAACTGACAGTTTTACTTCTCTATTTCGGTGTCAAATCCGCACGTTCCTTTTAACCACCCTCAACTCCAAAAATTGGATGCCTTCCATTTAAACACAGCGAGACACAGTGTTCCATCAGCGACAAAAATCTGCACCTTATTGATAAATTCTGACGCGATTGCTTACACAACTTCAGAATACTATGTTCAATGTTCTTCCATTTAGAGCTGGGATGCGAAGATTTTCAGATTTTCCAACTCTTGGACAACCTACATACAGCTGACGTTGGGAGAAACACCGTTTAATAATATCGAGACCAAAAAATTGCCCTTCGCCATCCTTTAACAAATTTGGTAAATAAGGCTTTTCCGGAACACAATTAGCCAAATTCGTCCACCATATTGGCGCGGCCATTTTGGATTTATAAGTTTTGATCATAAATTCGTTATTTGCTACCTTAAAAACCCCATATACTGATTTTTATTTGAATTGGATTACAATTGGCAAAATTCGTCGGCCATATTGGCGTGGCCATTTTGAATTTATATGTTTTGATCAAAAATTCGTTATTTGCTATCTTAAAAAACCCCAGATACCGATTTTCATTGGAATCAGAACACAATTTGCAAGTTCGTCGACCATATTGGGGCGGTCATCTTTAATTTATAAGTTCTGATCATGAATTCGTTATTTGCTACCTTAAAAAACCTCAGATACCGATTTTCATGGCAATCGGAACACAATTGGCAAATTCATATATGAGTGGCCATTTTGAATTTCGGTAATATTTCGGCGGCCATTTTGAATTTTGAAAATCAGGCTTCGAGGTGCACCATGGGACACCCCCACGAACGTTCGTGCAAAATGTCGAACCTCTGCGATGACTGGTGCGCCCGCTATAACGCACACATACACGCATACACGCATACATACATACATTACATATCCATAGATACATACTAGCATACAAAAACTTTCCCTGCAAACAAGACCCTCGTAAGTACAGGCCTGGAAGCAGCCAGGCCAACTAATACTAACATAGCTGAAAACAGGCCAAAAATATTCTGACAGTTGTGGAATTAACATGGCCGAAGCCATACGAAGCAATTTTTTAAGTTTGTTTTTGCACTAAAAAGTGGTAAAATATTGTATATTATCACTTTTTGATGCACATGGATTATCAGTGATTAGTGCTTTAGTGATTTAATAAAAAAAATTAAAATGAAGTGAGAAAATGAAAAAATGTGAAGGAAAAGTGAAAAAGTTATTGTTATTCATGTTGTGTGGTAGTACCTGCACTTATGTTTTTAATAACTCTTCTATAATAATTTTTAACTACTTTAAATTCACTTTTAATTCCATTACTACACAAATTCAACACTTTTTCCCTAAATTAACACGAAAAAACCACCGCGATTGTAAACAAAAATGGTCACCTAATCAATTAACACTCTTAAAATACACTTAACCACTAATTTTTTTTAATTTATGGACTCAGATCACTAAATAACTTATCACTGATAATCCGTGTGCACTAAAAAGTGATAAAATACAATATTTTACCACTTTTTATTCCAAAACCAAAGTTAAAAAATTGCTTCGTACGGCTTCGGCCATGTTAATTCCACAACTGTCAGACGATTTTGGCCTCGCACAGACACAACCAAAAAGTCTGCTTCCAGGCCTGTACTTACGAGGGACTTGCTGCAAACAATTTCTCGGAGGCTCGCTTTCTCGGACCATTCTCGAATCGAAAAATGCTTGCGAAGGGTACGAGAAAAAGATTCAAAACGCAAAATGAAAGCTTTCCTGCTTGATTTGTTTCTCGCAAAGCCGTCATGCTGTAGAGAAATATTAAGAGCCGATTTCGCCTGAATGCAGCGTTACCGTTCTACTACATATGTAGTAGTTTCACTACCTTTTTAAAAAAATTGATAATCTACTACACTACTACCTCAAGTTATGATTCTACTACCTTTTTTTTATAATTCTAATATTATGGCTAAATCGATCGCAGCCCACTTATTACTCGCTGTCAGAAACATGTTTCCATTCCATTCTGTTACTTTGGTTCATTTTGCATACGAAATTTACAAATATGAAATCCATAAAAGGCAAGGAATACCCATCTATCGCCAATTTGGTTAAGTCGTTTTCGCATATAGTTAAAGCCTCTAATTATGATGTGGAACAAATTTGTACTGAGTGGAGTGACATTTAAGCCGAAACACGCTTTCGTGTTGTGGTGTGTCGTGGCGGTCTATGTCCAATCAGAAACGCCAAATCGGGACCCGCCACACCACAACACACCATAATAATGTAATCAGCCCCATATAAAATATATGAATTAGATCCACGACACAGAGCGCCCCGACAAAAGTGTGTTTTCGGCTTTAATGATATACCTCCCCTTTTGCCCATCGAAGAATACTGGTATGAAATATCAAAGATAAAAAATGAAATAGGAGAGTTTTCATTCGAAAATCTTTGTAAATTTGTTTGTGCCTTGTAGTGCTATAGTGCTGCAGCCAAGTGTGAATTTTCGAAACTCAATAGGATTAAAAATGAAAAAACAAATCGCTTAGGTACAACAGTAAGCTTTATTATTGCTGCAGATGAACTAAGAAATCACATTAAAACCCACATACTTTACGCTGATTATGGCAATACAATAATGTAAATTCAAAATGAATTCTCTTAATGAAAAAATATATGCGTAAATGTTCAGCCCCAAAACACATCCGGCGCCACATACTTCACGCCGCAAGCTTCACAGCTTCAAATCAACGAGAATTTATTAATGCTATCACATTGATCGCTTCTTACCTCACGCTGCAATGAAGTCAGCTTCGAGCAATTTTCAAAATTTGTAGTATGCGGCGTAAGTGCTGTCAACTTTAGAAAAAGGAATTCGTCTCTGTACATTTAAATGTCAACAACAATTCTGTCAAGTTGCCTGGTTTTTGCAGCTTCGAATGTAGCTGCAGTGGCTTCCATCGGCTTCAGCTTCATAAAGCATGTGGCGTGAAGTATGAGCGCCAAATGTGCTTTGGGCCTCATAGTGTTAATGGGGTATTTTAAAATTGATTTGAAATCAAAAAAATTTACTACCTCTTTTTTCAAAAAGGTAGTAGATTTTACTACTATCAAAATTCATCTTGCGGTAACATTGCCTGAATGGGACTTCAAATCTCCAAATAACGTCATTTCACCGATTTGAAGTCCTATTGAGAGGAAATTTTGAGAGCCTTTGGTTTCTCTTCAACGATTTGTTTGGAAAGTTTGAGCTTTTGACTTGTTTTGCTTGGCGCAGTGATTTTCGGCGCAGGAGCGATTTGCTATCGATACGAGCATGCGATTTGTTATCAGCACGAGAAAGCGATTCCATATCTTGCTCCGCTTTTATTGCCTTCGAATTCGTTTACGAGTCGTTAACGAGTCCGAGATCGAAGCAAGCTTTCGCTTTTGGCAAATCGTTCTCGAATCGTTTCCGAATCGAAATGTTTGAAGGGTTCTTTTATTAATATAGACTTACATCACACTTTTGTTTTGGCGACATTACGCTTTTCATACAATAATAAGATTTAATTGTTAAAATCGGAATACAAACTATTGTACACCTTCTGAAAGTCCTCGTAATTCCTAATCCCAAAATAATTATTAAGGATTTCTTCACTCGATTAATTTTTACAACTCCAGTAAAAGTTTTTGCCGATTACAACAATTTTAAAGGACGACTTATGACTTCAGACCATTTAAGATGAACAAGTACGACCTTCCATATCTTTTATAACCTCAGAATTTATAAAGAAGTTGACAAAACCAACTCGTAGTTAGTCAAGGCACCAGTTACGTCATTTCAAAGTATTTAGTCCCATAAGATCCAATTAGTCTATAATTTTTGTAATCCCTATCGAACAATATCCAATCGAACATGAACATCCTCACAATCGGCAATCAACCCCTCAGCTACAGAGTGTCTCTCCCGGAGGGTTGGTATAGGATTTATTTCCCCTGGAAATCGAACATAATGCCAAACTCTATAAACGTGAAGAGTGTTAGTATATAGGTCTGCCACATAATGGAAATTTAGTGTTTTATGTACGAATACAAAATCCTTCACGGAAATTCAAAATTTCTCTCTCACTAACAAAATTGGTTAATATTCAAGGGTAAAGGGTTGTAAATTCCCGTTAAATTTTGTATTGTTACGTTGTAAATACACAAAAGGCATCCACAGCGCGAATCCTTTAAGAATTTGTTTGCGATTATGGAGGTTGCCTTAAATCTACCTACATTATCTTCAGATTTACCGCCCTTCCGCACTGTGTTGAACACAAAACCAAAGGATGCCAAATCCTGTTTTATTAAAAGCACCATCGGGGGAACTATAGCGCCGATATGTGGTGCAGTCCTCGTCAGTTGTTTTTAACCCATCCCGAAAGGATATTTACCTCTTCGTTACCGTTACGATGGAAGGTTTAATTTTATTTTCAGTTTAACACGATTCACGGTGGGGTGAAGGGGTAGGGCGCAGAAAATCTGACAGGCATTCCAGGCAGAGAGCCCTGTATAGATTGAAGTCAGAAGGGAAAATCCTGTCGAACACCGGAGCAAGCTCTATAGCATGATGGAATTTATCCAGGACACCATCATGCTGCTTAATAATGAATTAAAATCCGTTTTCCTCAACAAACTGTACATTTTCACCCTTCTTACTTTACCATCAAAGGGGATCCAGTTGTTTATAAGATTTTCCGTTCAAGCTCGAAACTGAACGATGGCGGCAGTAAGTTTTATACCAGCTTCGAGCGGAAAATGGATTGTAAAGCCTCACCGAGAGAGAGAACCTTCAAATTAATTTCGCGTTAAGTGCTTTATGGATATCTTGACAGGTGAACTTCAAAACAGCTGAAGGTCACGATCGGTTAATATCCTTCATCCGCGTTGCACGAGATTTTAAAAGGAATTCAATTTCCTGTTAAATGAAAAACTGCTTCGCTATAGCGAATCTTAATTATGGACCAACAGTAAAGTTTCACCAGTTTATTACAGCTGAAGCAGCGAAGGAAATTGCATGGAAACCTTTTAATTAAGGTGAAATTTTTAAGGATATACCAGGACTCTATTAATCAAATTTCATTCAAAAATTTAACCTGTACTTTGTGCGCCAATATAATCTGAATATTTACTTAAAAAGTGTTGTTGTGCGCACTTTTTTCAGGCATAAGGAGTTTGTTATTAGGTCCAAGAAGTATCGTGGCGGCAACATATGGATCTATGGTACCATGAAATTTTTTTTTGAAATTTCTACCACGTACTTATATATCAAAATACATATTTTCTTCAATTTTTATCAAAATCCGACTATTTTCCCTTTATTTATTGCATTTTTAGTAAAATAAAACAAAATTTCATACATTTTGATTTTTTGAGGTTAGGATTCATTTTTAAAATATTTATACCGAATCAGTTCGATAGTCTATTCATTCACGAGTATTTTACAACTTTTTTTATTTTTCTACGACCAACAGAACTGGAGAAAGTCAAAAAATAGTGTGGCAATGCACTCAAAATGCATAAAAAATGGACATTTATGCAATTTTCTCGTGCATCACAGGATCGATTAGGCAGACATTTTTTTTCAATTAACAATACTTACACTATAATGCTTGAAAATAAGTTTCTATAAAACTTAAAATTTTTTGGAATTTAGCACATGAAATGAATAGGTTTAAAAATGATACAGTCCAAATTATAGCTCAAAATATGTATTTGTTAATTAACAATTAGCCAAAATACAAAAAGTTAAATATCTCGAGTTCACGTTAACAAACTTTCTTTTTTTAAATTAAAGGTCCCAAAATTCTATACGAGATCTGATAAAAAATTTTAAATTGTTTTTTCAAAATGGCCAAAAAATGCAATTGTTGTTATTTGAGTAATAAACAGAAGTAAAAAAAGTAACCAAAATTACATCCAAAATTATTTTAGAGTATACCTCTTTTCATTTTTTGGCCTTTTTTTACTTCATTTTTGTTGTTTTCATTTATTTAACTTAGTTTATCCTGAAATTTTTACGCCTTTGTTGACAGGTATTTTTTTAATATGAAAATAGAACCAAGAATTAAGCAGCTTCTTACGAATTTAAAATTATCAGTATCAGTGCAAATCTGAGGTTTTAGAAATGTTTTATTTCAAAACGCTTAAAACGTTTTTAGTCCAGCGAAATTAGCAAAAAAACGCACGAAAGGAGACAAAATTCAGAAATGGCTGAAAATTGGTCCACAGCTTCCGTGTGACTTTTTAAGAAAAAAATTTCGGAATCACAAACAAAACAAAATGGCTGCCGGAACTATAGCGGTTTTCCGGTGTTTTCCTTGTATCTCGGTTTCTATAAGTCGTACAACCCCGTACAAAGGCGCTAAATGTTGACAATGAAATTCTCTACAACTTTAGTTCTTACAAGATGTTGACCCGATTAACCCTTTCAAAGATAATCAAGGTCAAAGTTTCCAAAAATCATTTTTTGGCGAAAACATCACTCAAAAACTGGTTTTTTCGAAAAAAAAATTTTGATCAGTCCATACGAAACGTTATTGCCTACAAAAAAGCCCCTAGTCATTTTTTCAAAAACTGAATCCTTTCGAAGTTATTCAAGGTCAAAGTTTCAAAAAATCAGTTTTTGGTCAAAAAATGACTCAGAAACTGATTATTGAGAAATTTTTTTTGTTCTATTTATACAAAAGATTATTGCCTACCCTAATGATACCCTTGCCATTTTTTCGAAAACTTTTGGAAAAATTTTGCAAAAATCAATAGTGATTTTTTGGCCGAAGTGATTTTTGAAAAATTTGACCTTGAATAACTTCGAAAGGGTTAAGATTTCGAAAAAATTACAAAAACGCTTTTTTGTAGGCAAAAACGTTTCGTATTGACTGATCAAAATTTTTTTCGAAAAAACCATGTTTGATGTTTGATGTTGATGTTTTCGCCAAAAGGTGATTTTTGGAAACTGTGACCTCAAATAGCTTTGAAAGGGTTAATCGGGTCAACATCTTTGTAAGAACTAAAGTTGTAGAGAATTTCATTGTCAACATTTAGGGCCTTTGTACGGTATTGTACGACCTATAGAAACCAATTGGACCAACTTTCAGCCATTTCCGAATTGGTCTCCTTTAAATGCTAATTTCCCCGGACTATTTATTTTGACGTCGCCCATTTGATTAACATTGTCGACACTTTTATAGACTATTGACTATGTCGAAAAAACAGGGGTAAAAGGAACTAATTCGTCAAAGGTATTTTATTGGTTTATATGCTCGATGGTACATTAAAAAAGATAAATCCAAAAGTGCTATTAAATATAGGCGTGGACTTTTGAGAACGGAGAAGATTGGTCCATTGTTTAGTTTTTCAACAATAACTCAAAAACTATGCATTTTTATAAAAAACACATAAGAAGATTTTTTGTAGGGAATCGAATTTCCTATCGAATAAACACGTTTTGAAGTAAACAACAATTTTTTTTCACCGAAATAAGTCAAAAAAACTCTTTTAAAAAAAAACCGAAAAATTTAAATTTTTTTGTTTTTTTAACATTTTTGTGTATAACTTTTTTCTGGGTGGATTTAGGTATAGGCAGTGCTCAACAAAAAAGACAGCTGACGTAATTTCCGTTAAAATGGTGTCCAATTGAAGAATTTTCGATAAAAATTTACCGAGACACAGTGGTTTAAAGTTACTTTCTTTTTAACGATAGTACTACAAGTCTACAAAATTTTGCGTATCATTAATAGTTTTTGAGTTATTTTGAAGAAAAGGCAATATTTTGCAAAATTACAGAAATGCTCTCTTCGCTTCAAGCTCAATTTTTTTCAAAACTAAGCACTGTAAAACGGTCAAACTTCCAGAGCATATTACAAGTACATTAATAAAGTGAATTGTGTAGTGGTACCGATTATTTTCAATTGGGGTGGTAATTAGGGGGTGATTTTCACATTTTTTTGTCGCCGAAAAAATAGGGTCCAACTTTATTTTCATCATAACTCGCTTAGTTTTAATGCTAGGGACTTTTATAAAAAAAACAAAAATAAAGGTTTTTTCAAGCACTTTAAAAAGGGTTTTATGAGTTTTTCCCGAAAAATGCATTGTGTTTTGTTTATTTCAAGTTGGAACTTTCAATTTTGGCGTTGGACAAATAATTGGGGTGGTAATTAGGGGGTGATTTTCACATTTTTTTGTCGCCGAAAAAATAGGGTCCAACTTTATTTTCATCATAACTCGCTTAGTTTTAATGCTAGGGACTTTTATAAAAAAAACAAAAATAAAGGTTTTTTCAAGCACTTTAAAAAGGGTTTTATGAGTTTTTCCCGAAAAATGCATTGTGTTTTGTTTATTTCAAGTTGGAACTTTCAATTTTGGCGTTGGACAAATAAGAACCAACCTTCAACAAGCTATTACTATTTTTGTATTAGGTTTGCAGACACCATAAAACCACCATTTTTTTTTATAAGCTATATTTTTAATAATAATAATATTTTTGCTAAAATACTTACTTTTTGAGTTATTCGCGAAAACCCGTCTGAAAACGTGGTTTTTTGGATAAAAAATTGACATTTTCACTCGGAAATAACTCGAAATGTATTGACTTTCATAAAAAACATTATATAACAAAAGTTGCTTAGAATTAGCCAATCTATCTATTCCCGGACTTATTTTCAATGAAAAATTTTTCATACCCGAGAAGGGGTGGCATCCACCCCCAGGGTAAAAGCAACCCCCGCACAAAGCCAAGTTTGAAGTCGAGGGCAAGTAGAACCTTAATCCAACTTTTTGTGCAAATCGGTGCTGTTTCACAGAGTCCTGAGGGAAAACGGTCATTGACTGGACTAGTAACCGTCTCACAAATATCACAGACTACACAACAATGAACCAACCTTAAAAATCGCGATGCATATCCTTATCGAAAAGAATTTCATTCATATTTTTTTTACCAAAAATAAATCGTATATTTCATGCTGTTCATGATTTAAGGTAAGTATGCTGTTCCTAAGTACGGCGGTCAAGAAAAATTTCCCCATATAAACTTTATGTAAAAAAACGCTTAAGCAATCGGTCAAGAAATGCTCCAAGAATTTTTGCTCAAGAAATTTCTGTACCTAGTACGCTGTTCGCTCAAGAAAAGTGCTAGTACTATTCTGACACGTAGATGGAGCCTTTTCCTGATGCGGTAAAGAAAAAATTGGGAAGACAATTTTTTCTTGACCGAAATTGGCATTTCGTTTGTGGCGGAAAATAAATTTGGCTGCGGGAAGTGTTTTCATTATTTTTTTAATAGTTTTTGTAGAGCTTAATATAATTAAAGGACAATTTAAGTGATTATTCATTATTTTAGTGTTGTTTTAAAATACGTTTCTGGGAAAATTCCTTTTTTTTATTATGCGGAAGTACTCTAAAAAACATTTCCCGCAGCCAGATATTATTTTCCTACTCAAATGCCAATTTTAGTCAAGAAAAAAAGTCTTCGCATTCACTTGTCAAAATTTTCTGTACCGGGGTCGAGAAATAATAAGAGCATTTTTCTTGACCGCCGTACTTAAGAACAGCATACTTAGCTTTAAGCAGAAAAATTTATTCAATCTCAAAAAAAAAATTTTTAGTTTTTCTCTTATTTTTCCAAATATGAATCGATAGACATTCTTTTTTCCTTTAAGAGAAGACATACACACGTCATAAGAAAACTCCTTTTTTCAAAAGAATCGCTTTGAAAATCTTGCCGCAAGGATTTGTGTTGTTTTGATTTGTTTTTCTGCTGTTTTTGTTAGATTTGTTACAATATTTATCTCAGAAGTACTTCTGAGCTTTTTTTTATATTAAAATTCGAATCAATAACTTTCTTCTAAAGGATAAAATTTATAAAAATTTATTCAGAAATCGATCAAATTTACAAATCAATTTTCTAAACATTAGGATTTTTGTCATCCTTTTATCTACAAAAAAAACATTCTTTTATCAAAAGAAAAAAATTATCTTAAAATTTCTTATGTAAATCCCTTTAGGTGACGGAATACATAGATACATATGAACAGCCTTCAAGAATGTCCTGTAAAACTTCCTTTACATTGTCCTAATCCGCTTGCCCGTCGATGTCCTTTTCCTTTTTTCACTCGGTTTCTTTTATTGTAAAATTATGGTTTGAGTAAGAATGCAAGAGCTCTTTCCAAAAACCCAAATTTTATCCTGTTAAGAGTCCCAAAACCAGACACAAAAAAAATATATATATCCTTAAAACATGCATGTCTATTCGCTAAAGGATGCTTGAGAAGCAATATCCATTGGGATAGGAGCGATATCTTCTTAAACATTGCCGTTGAATAATAAAAATCGATTGTTGTATGTAGGTACACCTAAACCTAGTCGTTACTTTTAGCCCAAAATAAATATGCAGAAGCATGTGTACTTTCTAAATATACATATATGTGTATGCACACATAAAGGCCATAAAGAGAGTGTGGTTTTGTAATAAAAGTCCTGAAGGGGCAAAATATCAACAAGAAACAGAAGCGACGATGAATCCTTTTACTGTATTTATTTTTTTGTTCTTGTTGTTCTTGCTCTCTTCATCGTCCTTTTCTTTACCTCGGAAGATAAATGAAGCTTTTAGCAACTTTATAAGGTTGAGAGTAAATTTGTACGGAATTGTTTGGTCTGGTTGTACTTTGACTAATAGACAAGAACAAATTGCAGTTTACTCTTTACATAAACAAATGTAACTAGCTTGCCTTAACAGGATGTGCAGTTACTACACAGACATTTCTTTTTGTTGTTATGTTAACAAGTAGTCAGACAGATACGTATTCTTTTGCTTAAATCATTGCATGTTGGAAGACTTGAAGCAATTCATCCTAGGTTGAATTGCACGTTTTTATTACATTACTCACACCCGAAACCGTCCATGCTGGATTTATTTTGGAAAAAGAGTTGAAAGGTATAAATGTTCTCAACTGGTTTGATGTAGTCAATTGAAATTTATGCAATACTTTACCTTATAGCCCATAGCTATTCCGAAATATTCCAATTATATCAATCTTTGAAATTGTATGCACTTGCCTGCTGCAATGCTAGGTTTTCTTTCCTGGAGCAAATAATCAACAAACAATATTATCTACGTATTAGACGATGTGTAAAAGCAATTGCTCATTGGAAAAAGCCAGTTTTGTAAAATAAAATCTCTTAGATTTTACTTACATATTCAATTCTACAACCAATATGGGAATCTGACCGCTATCTGACTATTAACGCTGCTCTTTCTACTGGTCCCAATTCCGAACTAGTAGGTATGGGGCTGGTTGAGTGTGAGAACTAAATCATGACATACCTACATTCATGGAATTAGGTGACCTACATAACTGAATCAAGATCATGACCTAGTTTTCACACTCAACCGACCCCATACCTACTCGAACCGAAATAATTAACTTTGGCAGCTTTAACTTCTGGGCGGCCTGGTTTACACCATTCTTCCAACGGAGATTTGGTTTATCTCAATTTCACATTCCACTAATCCTACCCTAGGTTTGGTTAGGTGTAGGACTGCCTTCAGTGCGATCGGAGGACCAATAAGCGCTTTGGCCCACTGTTTCGATGCCACATGCTCATGTTAGGTGGTTGTTTAATCGACTGTGGTGGACATTTAAAGCCATCGTGTGGGGTATAGGAAGTTTATCAGTGTCTCGCCCTAGTCTGGAGATCTTTTTTAAATCTTTCCTAGTGCCTAGTGTGCGCTTCATGGCATTGGCTAGAGCCGGGTATTTACAAAGGAATTGCACGAGTATTCGGCTCAACGCAGCTACGGCAGCAGATATGGTGCTCTCTGATGATTCTCATAAATCTGGCAATATCTCTTCAGGGTCTGTTTATGGGCCTCCCATTATTATTCCTTTGTTGTAAGTAGGTCGGTTTGGAGGGCGAACGGCTAACAAATTCCTCGGAAGCTGGTGGCACCCGATTTGTCACTTCTGCCAAAACCCGAGAAGAGTCACTGCAGACGAACACCTAGCAGCTCTATTAGCAAGTTTTAGTCCCATATCCCCGCGGTGCCTCCTGGGGAACTTCTTCGGAAGGAGCTCACGGGAGACGGTCGAATGGTGAGTTCTCAAGCCACAAAACAGAGTTTTTAAGTCGGTTGGGCTGAGGGTAAGCAACGCGTTCGCATAAAACAATAGTCCGGGGAAATTAGCAAGAAAAACGCACGAAAGGAGACAAAATTCCAAAATGGCTGAAAATTGGATCACAGGTTCCTTGGGACTTTTTAAGAATACTATTTTGGAATCACAAAAAAACAACATGGCCGCCGGAGATATCACTTTTTGGCAAAAATATCACTCAAAAACAGGTTTTTTCGAAAAAAAATGTTTGATCAGTCAATACAAAACATTATTGCCTACAAAATACCCCTCTTGATTTTTTTTCCAAAAACTTGACCTTTCCGAATTATTCAAAATATTTTTTGGCCGAAATGTGATTTTTGGAAACTTTGACCTTGAATAACTTCGAAAGGGTTAGGTTTTGACAAAAATGACAAGAGTTTTTGTAGGCGATAACGTTTCGAATTGACCGAAAAAACAGATTGATTGAAAAAACAGTTTTTGAGTGATTTTTTTACCAAAAAGTGATATCTCCGGCGGCCATGTTACTTTTTTTGTGAATCCGAAATTGTTTTCTTAAAAAGTCCCAAGGAAGCTGTGGTCCAATTTTCAGCCATTTTGGAATTTTGTCTCCTTAAAATGCTAATTTCCCCGGACTACAATTGCTACAAATCGGCAAAAAATACTATGTATTATTAGTCCAGGAGAGATAGCGGAAAAGTATTCAAAAGTTGAAATAAATCTACTCTGCGATTTTTGGACGCTATAATTAAGAGAAAAATCGTAGGAATTCAATAAATGTCTTTTGGATAAAATCGGTCCAGGATAACAGGTGGAAAAAAGCTACTAATGGTAGCAAAAACACGTTTTTCAACGTTTTAGGTGTTTTTGGAAAACAAAAAATAGTACGAAATAGCGCTTAAAAAGACGAAAAATATGAGTTTTGGACAATTGAAATCGGTCAACAGGTTTCTGCAAAAAAAACCGCGAAATATGGCCATTTTTTGACATTTAATTACAAGGACTGTAATTATCGTAGAGCCTTGTTTCAGGGCTTAAACTGTGGCTTCTGTTAGTGCCTACCTACAATACAAATTTCATGCATACTTTTCGCGTAAATCTTAAAAATGTAAAAACAGGCGTTTCAGGAAAAAAATTTGAACAAGGCCCACAGTGGTGCTAGAGTTATTTTGAAAAGCCTTATTTACTCTCAAAGAGTTGCTCTACCAACCCATTTTCATGAAAAGTTGGTGAGCTTTGATTTAATACCTCATAAACGCGTTTGAAAACAGGCACTTTTCGTGATTTTCAGAAAAAACACCTTTGGGCGAAGGGGAAGTGTAATATTGTGTGGATTTTTATTCATTAGATTTCGAGATATCAAAATTTTTTCTGTCAGGCATATTAGTCCAGTCAATGACCGTTTTCCCTAAGGATTCTGTGAAACAGCACCGACTTGCACAAAAATTTGGATTTAGGTTCTACGTTGGCTTTGGGCCGGGGGTTGCTTTTATCCTGGGGTGGATGCCACCCCTTTCTGGCGGGTAAAAAAATTTTCCGGGAATAGAACGACTGGCTAATTCTAAGCAACTTTTTTTATAAAGTTTTTTCTGAAAGTCAGTATATTTCGAGTTATTCGCTAGTGAAAATGTCAATTTTTTAACCAAAAAAACACATTTTCAGACGGTTTTTCGCGAATAACTCAAAAAGTAAGTATTTTAGCGAAAAAATTATTAGCATTAAAACTGTAACTTATAAAAAAACAAAAAAATTGTGGACAAAAATAGTAAAAGCTTGTTGAAGGTTGGTTCTTATTTGTCAAACGCCAAAATTGAAAGTTTCAACTTGAAATAAACAAAAAACAATGCATTTTTCGTGAAAAACTCATAAAACCTTTTTCAAAGTGCTTGAAAAAACCTTTATTTTTGTTTTTTTATAAAAGTCCCAAAGCATTAAAACTTAGCGAGTTATGACGAAAATAAAGTTGGACCCTATTTTTTCGGCGACAAAAAAATGTGAAAATCACCCCCTAATTACCACCCCCATTGAAAATAATCGGTACCACTTCACAATTCCCTTTATTAATGTACTTGTAATATGCTATAGAAGTTTGACCGTTTTACAGTGCTTAGTTTTGAAAATATTTGAGCTTGAAGCGAAGGGAGCATTTTTGTAATTTTGCAAAATGTTGCCTTTTCTTCAAAATAACTCAAAAACTATTAATTATACGCAAAATTTTGTAGAGTACACAATCGTAGGTTTTGCTTTTCTGAAAATTTTGGTTGTTTTTTTTTTGGATAAAAATTGAGTAAGATATGGCCGTTTACAGTTTGCATATGTTCGTAAAAAGTAACTTGTTCAAGCCCTTTCAGTTCAAAAATAGAAAGAAAGTTTAATTTATATGAGGTTATAGCTCTTGGAAAAACCTACACAATTCTATTTGGAAGGACTTGTTAGCTTAAAAACTAAGCGAGTTATGGGTGAAAAACCACTCACATATTTTTTTCAGATATGTGAACACATATTGGAGCATTGATGAATACACATTATACCTATATTTTAGACTGCCTAAACTTAAGCTCTAAAGGATTAATGGTCAGTAATTTCGCGAATGATCAAAAAGTACGAGGCAACGGACCGGGTTTCACCTTTTCACTTTGGAGGAAGAACGAAAAAAGCATCTAATAGGAACGAATCTTTGCTAAAAAGTAGCATTGTTAGCTCTTGTCAAATCCTCAGCACAACTTCTTAAAGATTTCGACTTCGGAATAAGCCAGAGGACAATCTGACGAAGAGCCGAAGAAGCTGGATTATTTAGTCTAGAACCCGCTAAAAAGCCACTGATATCGGGAAAATATATGAAATATTGAATGGGGGTGCTTTAGTTTTGGCCAATACTGTAAATCAACTTATTCCACCCCTATTACTTCGAAGAGTACCTAAAGAGCTGTTGAAAATGATTTGTTGGAGCTGTAAAAAAGGATGCGGTTCAGCGTACGGTTGCCGAAGAGTAGGACTTTTCTGCAATTCGACATGTATAACAAGCAGCGGAGACAACTGTACAAATAGTGCTCCAATTATGGACCAAGAGGAGGACGAGGAGGAAAACGAGGATGAGGTGGAAGTGGAAAGGAATGAGAATGAAGAGGAAAAGGAAGACGAGAGTGAAGAGGATTTTTGATTATTTATGTTTGTAATAAAAAAAATTTTATAATCAAAATCAAATTTTTTTTTGCAAGGGGTGGTTTTTGTAAGGGTTGAAACTTATGAATAAATTATAAAAAATTAAAACAGTAAAGATCTCTTAATTTAATATCACTACATGAATAAATCATTCCAAGTTGCTGAAAAATATTGTTCAACATTATTTTTTAATGATAACTATTCTGGGGGGTGGCTTTTAGGGATCGAAACTGTTTAATAAATCATAAATTGTGTCCCTTAATGTCAATTGACGTTCATTCAGCTTATTTAAAAATGTTTTCAATCGTTTACACGCTCGAATCTACAATTCTAAAATTGTTTTAGAATAGGGGTAGTTTTTACCCCTTAAAAATAAAAAGTAACCCCCGCACAAAGCCAACTTTGAAGTAGATGGTAAGTAGAACCTAAATCCAAATGTTTGTGCAAATCCGTGCTGTTTCACAGAATCCTGAGGTTTTTGCCGGATTTTGCCTTCATTGACTGGACTAAATGTCCCATGACGGATTAAAGGAGCAATTAGTTAGTATTAGTAAGTAGGTCAATTCGCAGCCTTCCAGTGCATTCACCTTTGGCTTTATTTTTGGCACCGCCTATGAGCAGCTAACCATCTTAAGCTTTGAGTATCCGAGAGAGGCTCTTTTCTCGCCTAAGTAATCATCTTTCTCTTTCTCATCTAAGTTCTTTTGTCGAGAGTCACGTTATCCTTTCTAGCGAGCCTATCTACCTAAGCTCTCCAACGCTCCACTAGTTTGGAGAGCATCATAACTGAAACTAAATCTTTTATAGAGGCTTGGCTATTTAAGAAAATTCTAATGGTACATCCTTGTATAAGATTCGAGGTTCATTGTTTGACAGGCCTTCAGGAATAATACTAGCGTGTAGGCTTGGTTGTACTTAATAAAGTGCCCCGGAAGGTGCCACGACAATGAATGGTTGGTTGGTCTCTAGATAGACTTCTGCCCCGAGTCCTTTCATGTGTTGGTTAAGGGAGCTTCAGTGGATATCCATAGATCTAATTTATTCAGAACGTCACCGTTTTTCCAGTTTCTTCTTGAGGGTATTTCGGCGCACCACACGAGGCTAGGTGTTTGATGTGAAAGTCGGGATGGAGCAGGTGCAAGAGCATATCAAAGGCGTTTATGTCGCATGTTCTCATGCTTCCTAACTTTAAGACATTAAAGGTCCTTGAACGCTGGCCACCACTCCAGCGAGTCGTATGTGAGAATTGGATATACCACGATTCACTCACAGGACCAACATTGTCTTAAGACCCATTCCTTCCAGACGTAGAAAGCTGGGATTCCAGGATTGGACCCAAAAATCTCACCATTAAGGATAGAGTGAGTGCGAGGATTTTTTCGTTTTCCTAATGAATACCATCAGTTTTGTTTGTTTTGTCTGCCAGACTGTTCAGGCATCCATTCATGATTTTACTGATCCCCGTTGGACACATTCCTGACACCATTATCATTAGGTCGTTTGCGTATGCTACTACCCTTAAGCGAGAAACACAATTGGAGCTCTTCTGCCAGCTTTTCGGCTGGCTTGTAAATAAAATAAAATTTTGCAGACAAAACGCGACGACATTTTCCCCAGTTTAGCGAAGCACAGATCAATAAAAGATAATGACAGCAGCCAGCTGAAAATTTAAAATTTTTTAAAGCTCGAGCTGACCGAAAATCTGAAGCTGTTATTGTGACCAGATGCATGGTTTTCCATATGCCAAAAGCTCAAGCTGGCAGAAAAGCTCCAATTGTGTTTCTCGCCTTAGCTCCACTTCTATCTACCTTATGTAGTATCCCAGTGGGAAAAATTGGGAGCGCTGTTCAGAGGAGCTTACTTTGAGCGCTGTTAAATATGTTCCCGAGCGAGCATTAGCGGAGCTTTCATAAATTTTATAGAACGAAGAAAATGAGCGATTATCTTGATGACCAATAAAGGGTGGCATTGGCATACTCAATGGACCGGCTCTCGTTCGATACGAAAGACAAGCAGCTTTAAAAGTGGTTAGAATTTAGTTGGGGGCCTGCTTTGGTAAAATCACACTCGCGCTTGGAAAGTAAAAGGCAATTACAAAAGATAAACAAAATAAAAGCTTTTTGATACCCGGATCACATATCCACAGGCGTCCATGAAAATTCTTTATTAAAAAGCTTTTTTATAATGCTCCTAGAACGCTTTTGAAGGAGCATAAAAACGTATGCTCCCTTGCAATGACATGCAATGTTAAAAAGTATATGGAACTGGAGCGTAACGGGAGCGCTGTAAGCTTTTTAAGGAGTGCTCAAACAGCACTATTGGAGCCCTCCATTTCCCGCTGGGATGTTATAGCTGCACTAATGGCAATAATTTTAAAGATTGTCCAAATTTCATTGACCTCCGGCTTCTTGTACACTGAGGGCGAATTCTAACGCATGGATTTCTTTCCATGGGTCAGCTGTATAGAGTCGGGTCTGATTTGAGGGTACAAAGCTTTTCCGCGCTACAATGCCTTTTCGGAGTTGCATTTCATCAACACACTGACCTGAATCGAAATTGCGTCGCACCATAATTAGGCCCGAAAGTTTGGTGCGATGATCTATAAAACAAAACACGTTCTCTACCTGGTAGTGAATGTCTCCGTAAAAGCATACCCATTTGTAAATGGCGCTAACCTAATACTGTAGCAAGTTAAAGTAGTCGCGTTAGTCCCCGGGTGAAAATAAAAGGCCGAAAAGACGCCGAAAAACAGCCTAAAAGTACATTTAAAACCGAAAAGACACCGAATAAACACCGAAATATTATTAGAGGCCGAAAACAAGCCGAAAAGACGAAATATTCAATTGAAATATTAGTGTACTTTTGAACTTAGAAAATTGTTTTGCTAAAAGTCTTCATTTATCGAAATATTCTTAAGTCCAGACGTTAAAGAAATTTCTAAGTTATTTTAAAAAATAATTCAAAATATGTATTGACACCGAAAACAAGCCGAATTTTCTACGAAAATAAAAATAAATTTTCTGGTAATGTATGCTGAAGTTTTATTCTGCTACTGCCAAAAATATCGGTGTATTTTCGACCTGTTTTCGGTGTCGAACCATCTAAGCAATAATATATCGGCGTCTTTTCGGCTTGTTTTCGGCCTCTAATAATATTTTGGTGTTTATTCGGTGTCTTTTCGGCTTTAAATGTACAGTTACGCTGTTTTTCGGCGTCTTTTCGGCCTTTTTTCGGTTTATGGTCATTCACATGTTGGCGTATATTCGGTGTCATTTCGACATTATATCGGCCTTATGTTCACTCCCTCGGCTATTTTTCGGCGTATTTTCGGCTCTTTTTACCATTCAATTTTTGAGCCTAAAATACGCCGAAGTTCTCTTATTTTGCGGCCTCTTATTTTCACCCGGGCCAGCAGTATGCTTTAAATAGTCTAAAGAATATCTTAGGTTGCATGGAATAAATGAATTAATAATGTCTTGATAGAAAGCTTTGAACTGAGCTCATCTCCTGTCTTATACCATTTCGATCGCTTAACATTAAAATATTGCGATGATGTAAGCAGCGTGTAAAAAATGGCCTCTACAAAACAGAAAAGCGAAAAAAAAATAAGATACAACCACCATTCAACATGTTCCTGCTTTCTGTTATCTTGACTAAAATAAATGTTTACGTTTTCATACGAGAAAATATTTAATTCGAAAATAGCGCAGAAATTTCGTGCACGAATGTGACTACTTGATGGATATCACCTTATGCTGTAAGGCCCTCCACAATCTTCCATTATTTGCCCAAAAATATAACGGAAAGGCTACCAAATAAAAGCCTCTTACCTCCTTAGCTTAAGCAACAGAAAGTTAATTAATGGGTAGCCTTCATTGGGTACCCGAAAAGACTGATAAGGCATGACCTGTTAACCTTTTTTTCTCCCACTTCTACTATAGGTGTGGGGTTTGGGTTTATAATATACAGAGCCACACATCGATACTAAAAAACATTAAGGCTCATCCATATATATGTATGTATGTATGTATTGTATATGCAGGGCATAAAGCTATACTATATGTATGTACTTATCCACACCGGACACCATCACTTCCTGAATCCTGAAGAGATAACGGTTCAGATCAATGTAGATAAACCTTGAGGATTCCTGGAAACTGTCGAGGATAAATGAAATTCCCGAGTAATCCTTATTAATTCAGCCTCATAAATATTCCCTCGGGCAGTTCGCCCCCGGTACTTGGTCGGTGGAGATCCATGGCAATAAAACAAAAGCACCAACAACAACAACAACAAAAAAGGAAAGGAAAGGACGAAAGCTGAAAAACTCTCCGGTGTTCATCGCTATATAGAAATACATGTATAGTAATGGGTTTGTCATCGGCTAGTATAGGTATTCCTTAACTTTTCTTGAGCCAGATAATTTCCTTGAACTGAAAGTCTTGTCCCTTCGGAGGAAAGATCGAGCACCCTTAACAGACTGGGCAAACATTTTCATGTCCTTGTGCTGCGTATAGTCGTCATTGGCGTTAGTTAGTTGCTACTGCCTAGGCAAAAATGAAATCAAGTCTCCACAGGGAGTTTGTTCCCTTCATGAATGGCGATGAATATTCAATTTATTTACTCGAAATTGGGGCATTTTATCCTGTACATAATTCAGCCGTCCTATCTTCGCTCATCGAACTGGTGTCCTTTGCATTTTATGAATATTCATTGCTCCTGCAGAGACTTTGTTATCATCGTTGATTTTAACGGGAAATTTCCATTCTTAAAACGGAAATGGCAACAAACTTTTTATTGAGACTGCTCAAATCTTGTCCATCAAGTTCAGGTTTTATGATATTAGAGTCATCACCATCACTGGATGTCACACAGGACTGGATGTCCTGTACTAAAAATCCTCTTCTCTTATCACGAAAAACAGAGTTTTAGCACTGTGCCTCTTTTACTTGATCAGTCAACAAGTAGCACTTTTTTCTGGTTCCAAATTTTACCTCAGAGACGTGCTGCAATTTTTTTTTTTTTGGTATGGTAAGACCGGGCCTTTGGGGGTTTTTGGTGAGCACTTTTCACAATTTTTTTGTTACTTCTAAACTTTTCACTTGGGAGAGACCAAAAGTGGATTTACATGTTTTATGGTAAAAAGGAAAAGTTTTTTGGATGCCTGTGTGTCCTTTCGTCCCGGTGCAGTTTTTATTGAAGTGATTTTTTTTGTTTTTTCTTTCACCTTGTTCAACTTTTCGTATAAATCACAGCATGTATTTGTCGGATATTGACCTGATATTGGTTTTTTTTATTTCTTTCTGTTTCTCTTTGAAAGTAGAAAAAGAACACAGTCCCTGGGTAAAAGGGTTAAGAGAAAGCTTTCTTTCTTTATCTTCTGCATAGCCTTTCAATTAACCACTCTAAAAAATTATACCGGTGACGTAGTCGATTCCTACCCGACTAGAAATTTTTTGCTGAACGTGATCAGGACCCGATCAGGCATGCCCCTTTAATCTGAAACTAAGGGGTTAAAAGCAGATAATTTAAAAAAAATTAATATATTAATATAAGATGAGTTTATTTGTTTTTTGACTTTGGATGGGATGTTATGGCGGCTTGAAAGCTTCGGGAAAAGTTTTCAATAGTAATAATAAGAACTATATTTCATTTATGCGGGATCCAGTGCGGGTTTTAGTCTGGGTTTCAATTCTTGATGGAGTTGGCATACTAGTTTTGGTGTAAGCATACTTCTAAGAGTGCGGATTTTTTTGTTGATTTTCTGCAACGATAGCGCTACGTAAAAAAGTTGAATGCCATTTGATGGGAAATATCGCGATCTTTAATTTTGATTTTACCACTTCCCTCGAAAAACCAACGGTTTCCGAAATAATCTCGAAAAACCGCCAAAAACTGACATTTTCTCCCTTTTAACCAAAATAGCGCCAAAACTACAAGTCCTTTGAGAAAAAGTATTACAACCTTTTTGATGGAGAATATCGCGAGCTTTAATTTTGGTCCTAACCACCTGCCTCGAAAAACTCAAGGTTTCAGTAATAAGCGCAAAAAACTGAAATTTCCTAATTTTCCTAAATTTTCGCTATTTTCTCCATCTAAGGCTGGCCGCACACATACGGTTTCCGTGTTCGGTTTCCGAATACGGAATTCCGTGAGTCTAGCGCAGATGTTCGGTTTTTGGCATCCCCGAACGCACGTATTGGATTTTGAACCGAATATCGGGAATGGTTTCCGAACGGAAAATATAAGAACGTGTGCGCTGTGTGGAGTTATTTGTATGAAATGCCTGCATTCGGGTGTCCAAGTACAGAAACCGAATTCGGAAATCGAACACGGAAACCAGCCGTGCGGCCAACCTAAAGGTGCACGATGTCGACGCACTCTTTGCCGATTAAGTTGTACGCCATTTTCGGCATTTTCCACTAATTAAAAAACACCAATGTTTTTCACAAACTGTATTAAACACTGAACACCCAATTTTGTCACAGACCTTATTAAAAAAACACAAAATCCAATGTTTTACACAAATTGTTCACACCTTCTCAGAACAAGGAAAAATCGTGATTGTCACTTGTCATTTTTAACAAACAAATGGAATTTACGTCTTCTTCTTTCTTGGTTTGCAAAATTTCCACCTCCAAAAACTTTCAATACTTTTCCATTTTCGACTAGAACTTATTTTTCATAAGATGAGGATTTCCCGATCTGGACCCGACTTGGTCCCGACTAGGAAAACCTGGTGTGGCATGCCTTATCACTGCTTGATCAGGACCCGATATATGTTATTAACGGCTTTCCTCAGCTAAATTCTAGTCGGGTAGTCAACAAAGGCATTCCTCAAAATTTAATTTTTGGGCCACTTCTATTCAGTGTTGGTATAAATGACCATCCTTAAGTAGTACACAACTCCGAGACTCGTGAATATCTGAAGATTTTCACAAACTGTATGATCTAAATGAATAAAATAATTCCACTTTGTTTTGGGTTATAAATGAGTATTCTTAGCCATTAAAGCTGTTTTCATACTAAAACTAAGCTTGAACTAAAATTGTGCGAGAGATAGGACGAACTAGAAGGACCGGAAATTTTTTACTCACGATCAACGATCAATGATTCGTGATGGGTACGTTCAGAGCTTTTAAGGCTACAGTTCTCTAGGTTTGGCAACTATAAAATAAAGTTGGGCGAGCTCCCCACAGGTTCTACGCACAGATGGCTCCACATGGGAGTCGGTGTAGGCGCTTCCCCTTATTAAAACTACGCCTGCCAAATTCTGCTATTATCTAGGCGGAGCTTCTGGTAATCTTCAAAGCCTGCTTAGCAATACAGGAAAACCCGAGGACAGGAAGCAGGGTAGTCCAAAATAGTCAAGTCGCTACTGAACTACGTACTGGGATCCTTGTGCGTGGGAAAACACCCAGTTTTAACCAAGGTCATTAAGTTCATTAAAAATTATGTTAATTACCCATTAATAGTGATTAATTACTTATTAACAGGTAATAAAAGCTATTAAGTAGGTAATTAACACACCTTTTAATGACCTTAATAGTCCAGTTCCCAACAGATATCACCTCTACTTTTTTTCGGTGGCGACCGCTTTACTTGAAATTTTAACAGTAGATAGGGAATGACTCAAAAATCAAAGTCTACCATATCCCAATGTGCGCTTTTTCTTTGGGGGTGATTCCCGCCCTAACTCGGGGGTGGAAATATTTTTGGTCAAAATAACCCCGTTAATCGATAGAGAGGCTAATATTAAGCAAAAAATGTAGTACAAACTCTTTTTGTAAAATTGATATTTTTTAAGTTATAAGCGTTTGAAAAGTTGCAATTTTCATTAAAAAGCCCCACGTTTCTAACAGTTTTTGGTCAATAAGCCCAAAAATAAGCGTTTTATCAAAATTTTTGTTATGACTAAAAATAAAGCTTATAAAAAAACGAAGAAAATGGTTTTTGAATGAATGCTGTAGGTATAAAACAAAGCGAGTAATGATTGATCGAAGGGAACCTATTTCAAACCAATACTCAAAACGTTGTATTTAACGGCGAATAACGGAAAATCGCTGCATTTTTCGATAACTTATATTACATTTTTTAAAGTGCTTGAAAAGACCTTTAAAATGAACACTGATAAAAGTCATTTGCATGTAAAATGAATGAGTTATAACAAAGAAAAGGTGTCCGTCAAATTTTTTTTAAAAAAATGATCAATAAAACTAATACCACTTCCACCCAATATCTTTCGGATCTACATAGTTTGAGCGATTTTCAAGATGTATTTTTCGAAATGGGTACGATCAAAATGAAAAGGGGATTTTACGAATTTTACAGATTTCTGCGTTTATTTCAAAAAAACTCTAAAACTATTGAAGATTTGTAAAAAACTGTTGACTAACAAAACTTAGAATTTTCTTCAGCAAAAATTTTGGTTTTTTATGTGTTGCTGTAGCTTAAAAACTGACGGAGATATAGCGGATTGAAGTTTGCTTTATAGTGTAGGTACCACCTTTGCTTAGCCCTTTGACCCATAGAAATATAAACTAACAGGGAACGGCTGTGTCGTGTAAAAACCCTGTACGTGAGCGACCACACTAAAGGTAGCTTGTTTAAAAGGACAGCAATAGTGTGCACAAGTGGGACACAAATTGCCGAACAGTCAAGGGTAGCTTCCTGAGTGAATGGTGCCGTGCCAAGTCAATATCGGGGGGGGGCATCGATTTTATGCCAGGAATTTTATTCGCCCCGCTTTTAAAACGTCCCTCTTGTTATTTCAGCATATTTTGGCCTGCACTGCCTGACCACTAATACCAAGTGAACTCAAACACATCAGGAATTGTGGTACGCTTAATCTGGTTTACAGCCATTCCGTGTTTAGTTTATTTTTCTATGCTTTGACCCTTCACGTTTTGAAAATTACGGGTTTTAATATAATACAATTACCACAGTCTTATAGCCAGTGAAATTACCTACAAAATGGTTTTTGAATGGACACTGTAGCTTGAAAATTGATCTCGCTACAGTAAAAAAACCGAACGACTTTTTTTTTAATTTTCGGAGCAAATGATTTTCGGAGCTCTTGTGAGCACATTACGGTATTTCACGTATACATACATACATGCTACATTTGGTATACAGGTTTAATATGCATTTTACAACAGTACCTCCAAAATAGAAAATATTTTAGAAGCTGGAAGGTATTGTGCAATACTTTTGTATGCAGCTGCTAAAGATGTGCAATTAAATAAAATGAAAAAAATTGACGATTTGCAATCTTTTTTAGAGCATAGGTGAATCGAGTGTTCGGGGGTCGGTAGCCCGCCAGTATATATACATTCATGCACAGGCACATACACACACACTAAAAAATTTACTAAAATACTTTCTGAACTTATAACTAAATTTGTGTGTCTCAAAAAGGGTAGACTTTGAAAAGGATGGCAAGTAGAGCCTAAATCCAAAATTTCATCAAAATCGGTGGCCGCCGAAAAAAAGTAGAGGTAATACCCCATTTTTACGGTTTGGGACTGGACTATAATAACTTTGGTCAAAACCGGGTTTTTTCCCACGTACAAAGATCCCAGTACAGATGGGCATGGTGCTTATAACGTCTAAGCTAGTCAAAACCTGGAAAAAGGAGCTCTCTTCCTTGGCTAAGAGGTATGGGATCATTCTTCAGTGGGTGCCGGGTTACAGGAACACCGAGAGCTTGGAGAAGATAGATAAATGGGCCAGACTAGGAGAAAATTTTGTAGACACACCACACTGCAAACCCCAGAATATTTTTTCCGTGTGAATTTAACACACTACACACTTCATAAGCGTGTAAATTCGGCTAATCGTGTTAGAATAAAGCGTTTTGGGAATAAACCGTGTTAAAATAACGCTGGTAAAAAGACATACGTGTAAAAATCACACACGTCCAGCGTATAATATTTTTTACACGCTAAATAAATTGTAACGATTTGTCGTTTTACGTCTTAAACGTGTGAAAATCACACATTATGTGTCAAGGGCATCGAGACGAGTCGTTGCAGTTTACATCAAGAATTATAAGCTTACACTGCAAACCCCAGAATATTTTTTCCGTGTGAATTTAAAACACTACACACTTCATAAGCGTGTAAATTCGGCTAATCGTATTAAAATAAAGTGTTTTAGGAATAAACCGTGTTAAAATTATGCGGATAAAAAGCCAGAGAAAATAAAAGTTATGACAGTATTTAAATACTCGATGACCAGAGAGCCCCACGGCCTCTCTTAGTCGGTCGGTAATAAAAGGGCATCGAGACAAGTCGTTGCAGTTAACATCAAAAATTTTAAGCTTACGGTGACGATTTTTCAAAGTTTACTCTCCGCAAAACGACGCTAAAAAAGCTTCACTCAAAAGCTTATACATACATATTTAGTGTGTTTTAAACACATGCATTAAGTGTGTTAAATTTACACACTTTCGTGTATTAAAAATAACACATTTCAAACGCGTAAAAAGTGACTACATGATTTTACACGCCAAATGCGTTTTAAAATCACACACTTGGGTTTGCAGTGTACGGTGACGATTTTTCGAAGTTTACTCCCCGCAAAACGACGCTTAAAAAGCTTCACTCAAAAGCTTCCAAGCAATACATATTTGGTGTGTTTTAGAGCCGTATTTCACCGGGACACCAAGGCGGCGCAACCAGTCGCCTACACAAACAAAATGTATACAGCTTGCGCCACCAATTTGGCGGCGCGACCAGCAAAGACGGGTGCACAGAATATTACTGGTCGCGCCGCCACGCTGGTTGCGCCGCCATGGTGTGCCGGTGAAATACGGCTCTTAAACACATGCGTTAAGTGTGTCAAATTTACACACTTTTCGCGTATTAAAAATTAACACATTTTAAACGCGTAAAAAGTGACTACATGATTTTACACGCGAAATGCATTTTAAAATCACACACTTGGGTTTGCAGTGCAGTAGTCAATATATATTCAATATATATCACGTTATGTAATGAACAGAGAAGAGATATCGCCATGCCCTTGCTTTCAACAGAAATCTCCAGTTGAAGGAAACAACCATCATGCGTCACGACTAGAAAATTTGGTCGTGCATGCTCCTTGATGTGGTGCTCTCTATTTCATGGCAACATCATCTGCGTAACTTTTGTGACCAAGTTTTGGGTATCGAGTAGCTGCCAAAGTTCATCCGCGATAAAGAAACATAGGAGAGGAGATATAACTTCTTTCTGCAGACATCATTTTTTTCTAGGATATCCTCCAGAGTCAGTATGTAATCAAAGCATCCTGTTCCTTTTAGATGTACCTAGTAGGCTTATATGTATAACTCTATACGCAGACAGTTCTACCTCCATCACAATTTTAATTAAATGCACTGCTCAGTATTGCATTTTAAATTAGGCGCTATAAATTATATACTAGATATAATAATTTCTAAATCATTTTTAAAAATCCAACCATTATTGTTACAAGATTTTATCTTCATAAACTAACTTCAAGCTTTTTCTCTGAATTCGTTTTTGTACATTTCGTGACCAGAAATACTAAAAACGTTTTTTTCGTTTTTTCAAAAACCACTCCTTTGTATGACTAAACGCCAAAAATTAAAAAGCGTGTAATGATTATACTTTTTTCACTACCTGAGCCCGACCACACCTCTTTGTTTAATAACAGGTTAGCAAAATAAAACATGAAAAAGAGAAACTTTTCCCTTGAAACAAAAAAAATACAAAACCTTCAACGAGTGAACCCAAGTGGAAATTAACTCTACAAAAAAAGGTAAAAAGTACTGAAATTTTTATGAGTGAGCCAAAAAATATGTTTCCATGTTTGAAATTGGTTTTTGCTTCGTCGTAATAAGGGAAAAAATATGTGGAGAGGAACTAATGAAGCGGAGGCAGCATAAAATGAATGAGGTGAAACAATTTGGGCAATCAGTCGAACCGAATCTAGTCGACCGAAAATGGTCTAAATTTATTCTTATCGCTTTCAAAGTTCAAACATTTTTTTTAAAGGATGAAAATCGGATTATTGGATGAAATATTAGTTCGTTATTAGTAATGAGCTTAATTAAGACCGATCCTGGAATAATTTTTTTGAAGAAATTCCCATGAAAAGGAGGTCGTATCATCTAATGGCAATTTTTTTTGTTAGAGAAGAATTATTTGAACAGAAAGTGGCAATAGCGAAAATATGAAAGAAAATTTCCAATGAAAAACAGCTTTAATTTAATCATCTAAGGCCCTTCGCACACTTGTCCATAATTTCAAACCGGTTTTAATATGAGTTCAATAGTACACTCGGAACTCACTTTCTCCATCATTTTCGTGTAACGATTGTAATGCCTATGGAGTAGTGTGGGGTGCAAGCACAGCGAAGCAGCTTTGCCGAGAACGAAAACACGCTTGTGTTAGTGTAATGGACGGTGAAACTAGAAAATGTTTGGGTGAACAAATGATGGAAAATTATGGAAGAAAAACTGTCTTCCCTGCAGAAAGCTTTATCTCTCAAGATCACTCGATGCTGTTTCCATGACGGTTCTGGGTTAAAGTGACAGATAATTAATTTTACATTGCGTCGCCGTTGGGATATGTGCAGTAAAGGATACTGAAACACACACATATACAAAACCCGGCTTAAGGCCCAATTATAATGAACGGATTTGAGTGGATTGAAATGTCAAAAAAACGCATTGGATCGGATAGGAAATTGCCTGGTTATAATAACGCATCTGCTCGGATTAAAACGTCAAAGTTTATTGTAAACATAAAGTGACCATACGTACTGATTTATTCAGTACAGTACTGATTTTCATGGCCATGTACTGACTTAAAATTTGTACTGAATATTGTACTGATTTTAAAAATATTTCTAAATATACATACATAGTATCAACATAAATATTACAATGTTTATACAAATTATTTTATTTTTCTTAAATAATAATACATTATTCAATTATACAAAAACAGAATAATGTGAAACGAAAGTATTTTAGTTTGTTATTTTTTTTTATTTAGGGCCTGTGCCAAATTCAAATGTCAATGGAAAACGCATTTCGTTTTTACAATTCAATTTTCGGAGGTTTGTGTCTTTGGAATTGTATAAGGAAATTTTTCAATTGTAAGGAAATATTAGCCAAACATTCGCTTGACAGTTTTGTCGGATTTGCTTTTTGGTGGTTGAATCTAAATATTTTCAATTATTGAAGAAAAATATCGCGAATTCTTGCAATTTTCAGTGCATGATTGTCCTCACCGTATAATATGACACATTTACGGCTGACACGTAATACAAAATAAAAACATGAACAGAATAAATTCCGCCTAAAATTTGAACCATTTTTTAAAACTCTTTCAAATATGTACAATGCTTCTTGCTCTCCACCCCCACTGGTTGATGTTCGTGAAGCAATTCCATTTCCATTATTTTAAAGACAAAAATAGCCCTGAGCTTCTTTAAAAAAATTATTAAAAATTTTATAAATTAGAAAATTTTGTTGTCATCCATGTTGTCAAAATGCGAAAATGTGAAATGCGCGAATTGTATTTTTACACACTTTGTAATTTCGAAGTGTCCGTTGTGAAAGTAGCAAATTCAGAATTGTAACTTGGCACCCACCCTTAGTACCTATTCTTTATATAATATAAGAATATAAACATATTATATAATTAAATTTTGTAGTTTTACTTCATTCATAATAAATAACTCAAAATAAAAAATGTACTGATTTTGTCCACAAAAAATCTGGTCACTTTATGTAAACAACAATGAAAAATATTGTACGCTAAAGTGTACTTAAAGCGTGAATAAATAGACGGAGTGATTAATAATTATTTATTATAAATAATTACATAATTTTGAACCTCGTTAATGAGTTGTAGGCCGGTAAACATTTGTGCACTTATACTTTTAAGGTTATGTTGATCAAATTTTTGACAGTTCACTGCGGCAATTTCTAATCTTTTAAAAACGAATGCGCTCAAATCCGACCGAATCCGCTTGAATGCGTTCATTATAATCGGTTAAATCTAAAATGTATGCTGGGAAAACCGATTTGACAGTACAATCCGTTTTGTTGCGCTCAAATCCGCTCATTATAATTGGGCCTTTAATCGGACTGGCTTCGTTGAGTTTACTTGGATTTAACGAAACTTTACTCAATCCCCGTTTCCATGGGCGCTTAATCTGAGTAAACTCAGGATTAACTCTGCATGGAAACACAGTACATGTTAAACGGGAAAATTGACACTCACACAAACAAGAAATTGATTGGCTGTGGTAGATTTGAAGAGAATGGGCATACTCACACGTTGCCACAAGTGTGGTGAGTAAAACCGGTTTTATTCAACTCCTAGCAACTCAATTATGGATAGTCAATTTGAATGCTGTACAGGAACATTTAAATGTATTGCAGATGAAATTTACTTGTTAGAGAAAAACAGAGCTAAAGAATGCAAGAGATAGAAGTAACTTTTTATATGTGTGCTAGTTTTTACGAGTTTGGTTTTGCGTGAAAAATGTTTCGTTAAGTTCTTCCGCTCCCTTCCCTCTCACATCTATAAAACCGGTTTTAGGCGCCATGATTATGCACTGTGTGAATAGGCCCAATTGCCACCAACACAAAAATAACATAGTGTTGCTACACAAAAGCTACTTTGCTTGAATGCAAAGCTTTCTCTCCTTTGATTTCCAGTAATCGTTCTGTAAAACCTTTACGTCTGGCTGCTTACGTCCTCGTCTACCAGACTCATTTCAGGCTAGTAATTCGCGTTATTTATAGGGTATTCATAATGTCCAAAATTAAGGGGTTGAAAGGAACAATTGAGTTTTTGAGAGCCGACCCTAACTACCCATTTTTCAGGTCTCGAAAACTCGAAAACAAAGCGAAATTTGAGATTTTTGTATAAATACTTTTTTGTTCAAAATTAAATATCCCATCGAAATGCTTTTTACACGACTGCCCCAAAAAAAGGAGTGTAATGTGTTTAGGTTTGTTGTGTGTATGTACGTTGTTTTCTACCACCATAACTTCTAAACCCCTGAACGGATTTAGATGACTGGGGTACCGTTAGAATCGTTTAATGAGTCTGAGTAACATAGGCTAGGTTAATTTTTAAAAAAACAATATGGCGGCCGTCAGACGCAATTTACATAACGCCCAATTTAATTTTTTTTTCTGATTGGGTCAATATGGGTACCAAACGAAAGGTAAAATTGAGACGATTTCAAAAATATATATAACACTTAATAGATATGTGTTAAATGATCGCGAATTTTAAGCTTAAATAAAATTAAATTACTCAAAACGTCTTTTATTAACCCATCACCATGAATGAACACTTAATAGTTAAGCCTAGTACGCTGTTGAGGCGAAATTAAAATTCCCTAAACAAACGCTATGTAACACGACTGCCCCAAAAAGGAGTGTAATGTTTTCAGGATTCATGTATGTATGTTTGTATGTTTCTTTGTTCCACCATAACTTCTAAACGCCTGAACGGATTTAGATCGCTGGAGTACCGTTAGAATCGTTTAGTGAGCCCGAGTAACATAGGCTTTAATTTTTAAAAAAAACAGTATGGCGGCCGTCAGACCCAATTTACGTCACACCCGATTTATTTTTTTCTTCTTCTGATCGGGTCAATATGGGTATCAAATGAAAGGTCTCATTGAGACGATTTCTGCCTAATCTATCAGCGTGTCTAAATTTAGATAGAATAAATCAAACTTCGATAACTTTACTTTTGCATTAAAACTGTATCTCAATAGTTGTAAGTGCTACAATAATAAGAAGTAAAATAAAATCACTTAATAAAAACTACATTGGTTTACGAATTATAATCACTAAAATATCATAAAATAAAAAACAAAATAATTAAAAAATTAAAAAACACGACGCCGAATTAAAAAATGAACTAAAAAGTCAAAAACAAGTTTTAAGTACTAATGTAAGACAGAAACAAGGTAGAAGATATTTTATTTATTTTGTTAAGTATCACACAACTATCGTATATGTATAATCTGTAGTTTTGCAGCCGGGGTACAAAATGTTACGAGAATAAGTACAATTAAAACTGTACCCGACTGAAAAATACAGATTATACATATACGATAGTTGTGTGATACTTAACAAAATAAATAAAATATCTTCTACCTTGTTTCTGTCTTACATTAGTACTTAAAACTTGTTTTTGACTTTTTAGTTCATTTTTTAATTCGGCGTCGTGTTTTTTTAAATTTTTTTTACCATTTGTAATTCAAGGAATAATCGAAAAACAAAACTAAAATTTTCGAAAAATCATGTTATTTTCTTTTTTTATTAATTTGGTTATAACTTTTTTTACGGCATCGTGGGTATACATAAATGTTCACAAAAAATAAACCAGACAACTGCAAAGGAATTGTTCGTCAAAGAGTGGAAAACAACAGTTATACATATATAGGACCACGTCATAGCTCTTCTTACGCTGCAATATTTCCCATCCCTTTCTGGTGGAGATCTGGACATTGAAACCTGGGTTGAAATTAATTTTCGATGTAATCAGTTCTGTGCAGAGCCAGCAACTACGGCTGATGTCACATGGACATGAGTCTGAATTCAGACTCTGAAATTTTCAGTCTCGGAGTTTTTCAGCTCAGATTTTAGTGTCACATGAGTCTGAATATTTCATAAAACGTAGTTCAGAGACCAGTGTTGATCGAAATTTTGTACAAAGTGATTGTACATTTGAGCCCTTGAGAATCATAGTGGCGTAAGTCAATTTAAATTTATTCGGAGTAAAGTGACTTTCCCCACCACTTTCATTCTCAGCGATGTGCCGCTTTTGTTTGCAATGATAACAACACGCTGCCTTCAGCAGTTCTAACGGTAATTTGCAGCTAGTTTAAATATGGTGCTGAACAGGGAATGCGTAAATGATAAATTTTAGTCTTAACTCAGTTTTTAAAAATTTTTGACTTACGCCAGTATGATTCTCAACGGCTCATTTATTACAAACTTTCTAAACTTAAATTAGAAAAAGTGTTATCTTGCTCGCTGATTAGGAACTTATTCGCCTTTCAATTTTTCAAAAAATCGAAAGCATTGGGTTCATCCGTTAACCTTATCGCGGAAGCTTGAAGGCGAGTTCCATCAGTTGTATGAAAAATTAAGACTGCATCCTGAGCGATTTTTCAAATATTTTGGAATGTCGATGGAATCCTTTGATGAATTGTTATCGATGGTTCAACACAAAATAAAAAAGTCTTATGCTGGACCGAGGGAAATCATTGCAGCAGAAGAAAGATTGACTATTACTTTGAGGTGCAAATAATCGGGATGATCTACTTTCCGTAAAGTTTCTTTGATCTCAAAACACGAAATTAATTTTTCGCCATCACATTTTAGAGCACATAACTTTTGCAGTCGCACGCACGCCTTTTGTTTGATTAAAAAATTCAGACTCATCTGACAGGGCGCGATAAGATTACATGATGTTAAACCGAATTTTTATTCCAATTCTGAAGAATTTAGACTGCATGGCACAATACATTTCTATGCATTTTTTATAAGACTGAAAAATTCAGTGTCTGAATTCAGACTCATGTGACATTAGCCTACCTTCAAGTTTCACCTCTTGCCGATGGTCTGCTTACTGGCATAAAAAGCTACACTGGCGTTATTTGGCCTTTATTCGAAGTTGAGCCTGCAATAAAGGTTTGGGTCCAAAATGAAGCCAAAATACTTAGCTGATCGGACTAGGCGCAGCACATGCCCATATTTGTAGGTAGACTGAAACCATAGATTTTTTTCTACAGGGTGTTTTGCACTAAGTGGCTAATCCGTTAGCGAGTGATTCCTGGATGTATTTGGAGAAAAAAATTGTTCTAGAGAATAGGACTATCGGCCCTATCCACTGAGATACAGGGTGTTTAATAAAAGACGTTTGGACAATTTTTCAATTTACTTAAACATTAATTACTCCTCAAATATTTATCGTAGAGCAATGTAATTAGGCTCAATTTTTAGAGACTTGGACAATTTCCCTTCAACAATTTCTGAACAATTTTTATGCTACGGCCTTTACTATTGAAGTTATAAGCAATTTTGATGTTATAATTGGCTCCATTTCGTACCTTTTTATTACTTTTTCACCTAAGCTTTGTCGAATAAGCACGAAATAAGGCCAATTTTAACATAAAAATTTGCTTATAACTTCAAAAGTAAAGGTCAGACTATTTCAAACAAAAAAAGGAAGAACTTGTTGAAGAAATAAATACTGACGTACTGGATTCCAGAGTTTTAGAAGTACTACATAAGAGGTATAAATAAGAAAATCAGCGCATTGTCATTGGCCCATTATAGACGAAGTGGTATGCCTCCGTACCCAAAATTCTTTCAAGCAAAGGAAATCTGCGTAGGTGGAAAAAGTGGAGATGAAGAAGAATCTTTTAGGTCAGCCTTGAACTTAGGTCAAAAAAAGCTAGCACTCATGTACATAAAATATTTGAAGACGCATAAACAAACAAACGCATAACACAAAAGAACGTGTATCTACATAAAAGCTCCTTTCCTTGAATGCAAGCCTTGCTCTGGGTCTGGATGCATACGTCCTTGCCTACAATAGGCAAATTTTGAAATTGAAATTTGAAATTGAAAGTGAAATTTTTAGTTACCATATCTGGCCTATTATATAGCTGGACCTAGCGCCATCCGATTACCACATTGTAAGATCAATAACACACTTAATCTCTGAACATAACTTTTTTAAAGCTGCGGAGGTACAAGAAGGATGGTATGTGTTCTTAGCCTCTAATCTAGAGCCTAGATTATCCGAACTGGTAATAAGATACCTAACATTTGTAAAAATTTCGAAATCCGAGATTTGTCAATGTCAACTGTAGTAGGGTAATGTTTTTTTTATAATCAAGCATAATTAAAAAGATAATAACTTTGAGATTTTCGCGAAATTATTTAAAACCCAAATTAAAGTTTCTTAACTACTACAATTCAACCCCGAAAGCAATTTATTTTCTCGCCTTGGAGAAAATCTCAATGAAGTTTATCAGAATTTGCATTTTAAATTATTGTTCAAGTTTTATAGCTTGGCATAATGATAGCCTGATAAAGAAATTTCGTTTCATTTTAGCTCCAAAGAAGATAACTTTTAATGCACTTTTCACTTGATATTGTGCCAAGGGTATCGGGTGCAACTTTCGTGATGTAAACAATTAACGAAGAATCACACATAAAATTTAATGGAATGTTATAAAGAATTTAATGAAATAGATAAATATTTAAGTTGACAATTAGAATGAGCATAATTTATTTGCGACTGTCTTTAACATTTAACTCCAGCAACTTCGTCTGCGTCCTCTATGCCAGTATTGCTTTAGAGAATACTCTATCCACCGAGGGCGACATATATGTACATATGTGTAGTTAGCAATGGATGCTGCAAAACGAAATCATACTAGAACTAGAGAAAGTTCACTGAATATAAATGATTATCACGTAGAACTTAATTAGAGTGTGCATGGACTATTATTACTTTTGTACGTTGTTAATGTTCTGTGTAGTAATTCAATTTCCTCTTGATGACTCCAATGCTTCATGATTCACATTAGAGATCATAGTTAGTCTGTCTGGGATTTTCTGTTGAGCAGATTAACAGCGTAAACGAAATGCTTAGACAGGGTTAGAGCATGACCTTTTCAGTAGGCTTTAGATAGGTAGTAGATATCATGTGCAGAGTAGTAAATTGTCGAAATGTGGTGTGCTAGAATTCATGCTTTGTTGAAGCTATCCTATTGTTTTGTAGTGCGGATAAAGAACAAATACTAATCAATAATACATTGGCTGTTTTGTTTTGTTACCTTCTCTCACCTTTCACTTTGTTCATAGCGGCACCTCTTTTTATCTATGGCGAAAAACTGAAAGCAACACCTTGGCTTAACGGCACGATCGCAACTGACCATTCTACGAGAGTTCTTAAAGTTGCACGTCAAGGAGCCCACGATCTCGATCTTTTTATTTGTTCCAATCCAAGGCCAAGGATGTTGACTTATCTCTCGGTAACTCCGACTATTGGCTTGTCAGCCCTGCTTTGCCATATCAACATCCTGCTCCAACCAACACAGCTCGTAAAAGAGATGACTGTCACTATTGGAAAGCAAACTGGTTGTGCCATATTCGATTGGCATTGGTGTTTCCGTAGTATGAATGATATGTTATAAAGACGAGAGTGCCTCATTCTACGGAATCTATAAAGCCTAGGGCGAATATAAAGGACATAAAGGCAACCCGCTGTGGTGGGTCTGGCCTAGCTGCTCTAGATATCTCCAAGCCTCTTGATAGAGTATAGCACCACCATAGATTGACTAAACTCCAAGCTATTGATATCGACTTACTTAGAAAAAAAATGCATCAATGCATCTCTAAACAGCCTTAAGGCCCCCATTTACCCACAGGCCCCGGCAGGTCATGACCCGAAGGTTTTTCTCCTTGAGGCCAAGTATCACCACACGGTGTGTGAATTGGGGCCTTAACTGTGTAACACTGTTCCACAGTGGAGTTGACCTAGAAACTTATAGATCACAGTGTTTACCACTGTAGGGTGTGGGATTGAGCGGCAATTCTTGAATTGAAAGAAAACTATTGCAATTCATACAAGAACGAGTTAATTTCGAGGGAGCAGTTACTAAGGTAATTAGAGCATCACGAGACCGAGACAAGACGAGATTTTTAAGACTCTCGTCTCGATCTCGGTAAGTCTCGACCATTTCGAGTCTCGTCTCGACTCTCGGCGGATTTTGCCCATCACAATCTCGTCTCGTCTCTCGGGGCGAATATAAATTTATGAGCCCATCACGGCTCTTATACTTGTAGACTCACCCTCTACGTAACCGGCGAGAGAAAACAAGAGGCAATGTGCATGTGCATGAGTACCACATCCCAGCTTTGAAAATAAGGCCGTGCGCGCTTCATCAGATACTTTGTTTTACCAGACTTGTTTGTTATTATTTTGCCGACGAGATCTCGAGCGAATAATCTCGTCTCGACGAGAATATGTTTGTCGAGACCGACCTTATTCTCGTCTCGTTTCTCGAGTCGAGACCAAGACGAGACTCTCGAGTTTGTCGAGATTTCGTGATGCTCTAAAGGTAATAGCGTTCCTACTTCTCAACAAAGGCATGAGTAGAGAGAGAACAATATTGTTTTACATCGATAGTATCCGCCCGATGTTATCATTAATGTTAAATATCAATATATAAACATGTGGATGGGCATCCCTTAGTCTCGGTTTATATTCCTTTTCCAAGGAATCTTCAATTCAAGGTAATATTTTTTTTTCTTAAGGTCTGGTTACACGCAAAGATCTGCTTGTGCCAATTGGTTGCGCAAGTCAATTTGCGCAAGTGAATCGTTGCGCGTAAACGCAAACTTTTTGGCTTGCGCAAGCCAAAAAGAGTGCCTTGTGCAAAATATGTGTTCTTAGCAAATCGGCTTGAGATTGGTGTTCTGGCATGAGCGTTTAAACGATTTTCAAGCCTCAGCTACAACCGTAAGCATTCCCTAGGGTGAGTGGTGAAATTTTATGACTCTCCTCCGACCTTATCATAATCAATATACTCTCTAAATCTGAATCAGTGAATAGCCTTTATTTGAATCAGTGAAATGTCGACAACTGGAAATCAGTGAATATCCTATAATTGAATCAGTCAACCAATAGGAAACAGTGAAATTTCACTGCTTGAACCAGGGAAATTCACGTAAAAAAAGAAAAAAGGTTTTTCCTAGTGCGAGTGTCGTTTTTCCAAGCAGCCGCCGTAAACAAACGAGAGTCGGTTTATTGAGTATGCCTAATGCTCGTATCTATACTGTATTTCGCAGTATTATACTGTATTTTCGACCCAAATACTGCATACTGCATTTTTTCCTAAAGTACTGTAAAATTTAAATTTTTTTACGCTTCGAAATTCAATATGTCAGACACAACAATGGCAACACAGTACATAGCGAGTTTAAACGTTGCGAATTTAAACACATGTAAACGGCGAACAGCGAAGTGTACATAGCAACATATTATATATATCCGTCTCTTTCTTTCCATTTTAACTGTTGTCTTGTCATTACGTCGATTGCGAATGCAAAGAAATGGCTACGATCGTTAAATATATTTTATTCTTGCCAGCAACTTCAGCATCGGTCGAGGGAATCTTTGCTGCAGTAAACAAAACATGGACGTCAGTCAAAACTCGATTGGATGTGGGAACATTAAAGGCGATTATGATAGTTAAAGGTAACTTGAGGTATGCATGCGTACAACTAAAAACAAAGCCGGAATTGCGTCGGCAAATATATGCAAAGTAGAAATACAATACATCAATCACAGAAGGAGATGAAGATGTTGAAATGCAGAAGATGTAGATATTAGTTAATAGTTATTAATTAGGTTGTTTTCGGTGATTTTCATTGAATAAAATGATTATACTATACTGTTTTTTGAAAACCGAATTTTTCGGATTTTTGGGGGAAATATACTGTATTTTGACCAAATAAAGATACGACCATTAAGTATGCTAAATGGAACCCTTTACAGTCATGAAGGTAATTGCCTAGAATATGAGTCACATATATTTTTTCACTGGTGAAACCAGTAAAATTAAATTCACTGGTTGAACCAGTGAAATTTTTACTAATTCATTTTTAGAGAGAACTTTTTTTTTACTGGTTCAATCAGTAAACAGACTCTAATTAACTGGTTTTCCAGTGAAATTATTGTTTACTGGTTGAACCAGTAAAATTTTCACTGTTTCATTTTTAGAGAGTAATATAATAATCGTGTCAAATTAGCAAAAGGGTAGGAACTGTTTTTAAGTAGAACCAAATGGTTCACTGATGACTGGTTCATTTTCACTCAGTTTATTTGCACCAGTTGACTTGCGCCAGTCAATTTGCACAAGCAGATCGTTGCGTGTAACTTGACGCCGACCTTTACACTACGAGGCATGTCCAGAAAGTAAGTGTACTAGATTTTTGTAGGTTTCAAATAATTTATTTATAAACAACTTTTTACATGGTTACATCAGTACATATGTGAACTATTTTTCCACGTAGTCACCACCCCTCTCGATGGACTCAGTGAGACGAGGAATCAATTTTTTGATGCCTTGGTCATAGAACTCTACCGCCAACTCCTTTGCCCATTTGCTTACCTCCCCCTTCACTTCCTCGTCAGTTGAAATTTTTCCCCACCCATGTGCATCTTCAGGGAGGTGAACAGAAGATAATCTGAAGGCGCCAGGTCAGGGGAATATGCGGGGTAGTTCAAAACGTCCCATCCGAACAACCCCAAAAGTTGTTTCGTTGCGTTGGCCGTGTGGGGTCTGGCATTGTCGTGCAGAAGGCAGAATCCATTCTGCAGCAGTCCCCTTCTCTTGTTCTGAATTGCCCTTCTTAATATTTTAAGGTCCACAATACCGAGAAGCAGTGATGGTTTCACCCTGAGGTAAAAATTCGATCAAAAGGATCCCCTTGTGGTCCCAAAACACGGATGCCATAATTTTTTTGGACGAAATCGTCGTTTTGAATTTTTTGGCTGAGGGTGAGGAGGTGTGACGCCATTGGGAGGATTGTCGTTTGGTTTCAGGGGTATAGCGGGAAACCCGAGTTTCATCCCCTGTAACAATAGAGTGCGGAAAATCGTCACCTTCAAGTTCATACAGCTCTAAAAACTCTTTGGAGTTTCACAACGAGATAACCGATAACGCTGCGAATTTCGCACTTGGCGGCAGATTTTATCGACATGGTTCACGAGACACGTTGCTGTAACCACAGTTTTAGTCATACTGACGCCATCTTGGGCTCGTTTGACATGGAGGAGCTAAGCTTCACGGCTGTGTTACCGTAATAGCAAAAAAAAATCATTCTGCCCGTGAGGGCCCTAGTACACTTACTTTCTGCACATGCCTCGTATATGGTAGTCTAACATTGTGTCAGTTTGATAAAGATCATTTGGTAGAGACCTGCATTGATTGTAATTCTATGCCATAGAAAACTTTTTAATTTTATGTTGATAATTCTTTATGCCTTTGGCTTTTTTTTATCAATCTGCTCCTACTCATTACTACTCTAAAAACAAAATTCCTTATACCCAATTAGCAATTTAAAGTTATGTTAAAAATACATAAGGCGACCTTAATAAAATTCCATATTTTTGTCTTATTTTTAATAACAAACATTTTTCATCTTGAAGTAAAAATTTCCTGATCGAAAATGAAAAAAAAAGAGCCAAGGATAAATTCTCCAGTGTAGAAAATTTTAATTAAATAAACCCACAGATAAATTCCAATTTGTAGAACTGAAATTAGATCCGATGAAGAAAATCTGTGTATCCTTATACTATGGCCAGATTGTGTTAAGTAAGAAATCATATTGAACGTGAAGTGAAGTTTTATCAATTCAATTTGTATCTAGACAAGAAATCAGTGTTTCACTTCAACTAAACGAAAATTTCAACTAAGTTGTAAAGGGTATGTCAAACATGCTACTGTATATGTATCCTTTTTGACTTGGCACGTTTTTTTTTCCTGTTGGGTTGCGCTAATCCTTAACCAGCGCGATATCAAAACACATATAACTGTTCATATCTATTGTATATGGTACTCTCGACGAACTTTTCTGCGATATCACCATCCCTTATAGAGCAGCATCCTGGAAAGATTATGACCTTAATACGTTTACCTACACGCGCATACACATGCATATACATCGTTTCTGACTTACTGATGGTATCAGGAAAAACTTGTTTGAAGGCACGTACAAGAAAAAGAATTTTTTTTCGGTCCTTACAAGTTTCCTAAAAACTGCTAACAAGGACCTATGTCAAATATAATAAACAAGAACCCTTTTTTAGGTGTGAGAGGGGGGGACGACTACTGTAAAATTTCGTTTCCTTTCACGTATTCCAATTTTTACCGCTACAAAAAAACAACTCTCTTCAGTTCGCTTGTAATTTTATATAAGGTAAAGCACGAAATGAAAAACGATGTGAAAGGATAACAGAAAGTTAAGTCTATTTTGAATATCTTTTTACTAAAAAATAGCCACCAGATGGTGTGAGCAACATACAGGATATCCACCAACAATTTCTCCGTAATAATTCCGAAACGCGCACGACACCATACCTTGTTCCTGTTGAGCACCTTTAATAATGCTAATTAGCAACAAGGATAATTAATATGGTGTCCTTGTATCCGATATACGTTTAAATGTCCTTTTACAACGAAAATAAATGTTCACTTTAAAAATCTCTTAACATCCTGTGAACAGATAAAACATTGACAACACACAAGCGTGCAAGGGATGTATTATTCACTCTCCCTAGACCAAGCGAGAGAGAAGAGAGAGAAAAAAATTGCTGAATTTATGAAATTCGATAACGTATGCTATTTGGTCTGCTCCAGAGTAAGGGTGCGGGGCATGGATTGGGGTTGGCGGTGGTGTAAGTTGACTTTAAGGACTACAAGGACTTTTGCGGTAAAAGAAAAACAGAAATATTTTATGTTTGTTTGTCGTGTACAATTCGCATTTTGTTTTTGTACCACCATAATGGGATAAGTAAGTGGCCCTATTATTTGTGTGTATTTTATTGGTTGTAATTCGAATAAACGATGAAGAAATATTACGGGTTTAATATTAAAGAAATCCTGAGAAAGAAATTCATGAACACGAATTTATCATGGCAATTTTATTAAATTTTCTTTATGCTCTACGGATTGTTGAATGTTATAACTACATTTATTATCGGTTACATCTTGTTTGACATAATGATCATTGTTATATTATTTGACGATTTGAATGATAGGCACTAAATTTATTTTGGGTATATAATATTAGTAGGTAATTCAAGGTGAATGGGTGTAGGTACCTTTAAGATTTCTTACTAATAAATGCTGTAGAAGGCATTGACTAAAGCTGGAAATAGATACACGCGTGAGAGCATTGCGTGCGATGACAGATAGTAGTATAGAAGTGTGATTAATCAAATTCGATCTGATATATTGTTGTGTGAATCGAAGGCACGGAACGCGAAAGTTGGTGTACTTTCAACTTTTTGCGCATTGCTGCTTTCAACATAGCTTCAAATGCCCAAACACAAGAACACACAACAAAAACATGCATTCGACACTTAGATTTGTTGGTTATGTGTAAAAGCCGGGACAGAACCTAAACATGAAAATATGTGTCAGTGAAAACACGTTGCATGTTGTGGAACCGCCGCACGCACTGCTCGCACGCATGAATTTGTTTCCAGCTTAAGAGAAGACCGGTAATGGTGTCGGGTGTTTCTTGGGAGATCCAGAACTCAACCCCCGAATGTTTGATAGCTACTGGAGAGTCATATTTTGTAGGTCATTCCATATCAAATCAACCAATTTTTAATTAATTTTGGACCTCATGGACTTCAAATCACCTAATTTTTTTAATATTTGTGCTTCTGCTGTAAACTAAGAAAAAACCAAATTTTCAGATATTTTGGACTTCTAATTTTTTAGTTATAAATTTTCAAAAAATCGAAAATCGTAAAATTTTAACAAATTTTGAATCTTTAAATTGCTCTAGTCCAAAAACTATTTAACTTAGAAAGCTGAAATTTGCACCAATTTCTTCTGCTTTAATAAGGCTTTAATTTGATATATAACATAGTATTATTAACAAGAATAAATCTTTTTCCGGCATTTTGAAAATTTTATTTTTGAAATATCTCAAAATAATGTTTAATCAAAATTTTGAAAAAATTACTTTTGCGCATACACTCGTAAGGTACATATAATGCCAAAATTTAGGATGGGACGACATTGGGATCATATTGAAATAAAATATTTTAAGTAGTTCAAGAACTGAACTTTTTAATGAAAGAAATATAAAAAAAAATTTAGCTGCGGGAGAGATGATACGCCGCGCAGTCATGTAATTTTTTACTACTTTGGGTATGGCGGATACCCTCTAACTTGATTGGAAACTACCCCAGGACAACCCTTATTACTAAAATTGAGTGTTTCGCACTTTTGCTTATGAAAACACTCCGCCAATTTTTTGTGCAGAAATAGCCCCTACTGGAAGCAACTTTTTGAGCCCAAAATCAACCCTATCGGTGAAGCGGAAACCACCCCCACAGCAACCACTAAATTTAAATTATTTTTTTACGCCCAAAATAAAAATTCCCCACGCCACACAAGGGGGTGAGAACTAAATTATTTAATTGTACTTTAGGGATAAAAGTAGCAGGTCCTTTTGGATGTAAGAAACTAACTTTATACTCATGTGAGATAGGACTGTAGGAATGAAACTTTTGTGTGCCAGAAATTGCTGCTGATTCATTAAAGCGCGATGCAATTTTTTTCTCCATGTCTTCATATTCTTTTGTCGAACAATATACAAAATCTATTCCATATATGTATGTTATCAACAGCAAATTCATACAACTGCTGAGGTGTTAATATCTGGTTATTATAAGGTCTTTGTAAACTGGATTTAGCGGCGAGACCTTTAACAGTGCCACCGAGTCTATCACAAGCACTTTTTCCATGGGCTGTTGCGAAGAACTGCCATTCTGCTTCAATTCCAAAATCAGCATTGGTACAAACAGGGCGCTCTTTACCTATATTATTATTTTATTAATACAGGAACTTTTAGTTAACACCCCACGCTTTTTTACATTTAAGCAAGTTATATTTATAATTTTTACCAATAACCTCATTATTCTGAGCTTGATTTCTAAAGGTAGGCTGTTCCCATATACTGGCTGAAGCAATAAAGACTTTGCATTCAAAATTATTTTTTACTTTTTAGTTCATTTTAAAATAAAAGCGTATTTTTTAGATTTTTTAAACTATTTATTTTTATATTCTACTTTTTAGTCTATTATATATCTATTGTGTGGCGGCTGCCCTATTAGATTTAAAATGACGTCACACAGGCTACCCTTTCATTTGATACCCATAGCGAGGCCGTATTTTGTGTTGGCCGACATTTTGAATTTGGAATGGAGCCACACAGCTAATTGTATTCTACTTGTCATACCCTTTCAGTTGATACCCATGTCGCGGCGTCGAGGAACACAATTGCAAAATTCTCCCGCCATCTTGGAACTGCCATTTTGATTTTTTATAAAAAAGTCAGGTTGCATTGCGAACTACACATACGTGCAAAATTTGAAGTTGATATGTACGTATATTTTCTAATTTTTACTCTATTATATGTCTTCCGCCATTTTGCGTAGCCTCCATTTTGAATTTGGAATGACGCTACACAGCTATTTGTATTTTACCTGTCATACCCGTTCACTTGACACCCATCTTGGGGGGTCGTAGAACCCAATTGCAAAAATCGGCCGCCATCTTGGAACTGCTATCTTAATTTTTTTTACGAGATGGTTAGATTGCATTGTCATCCAAGCTAAACGTGTATGCAAAATTCCAGCCCAATCGGAAACCGGGAAGTGGGGCAAATTTAACTTCCAAGATTTTTTTACATAGTTACAAGTGAAGCTAATATAAAGCGTATAAAAATTAGAAGTCCAAAAAATCTGAAAATTTGGTTTTTCTTAGTTTACACCAGAAGAACAAATATAAAAAAAATTATAACAATCGGAGGTGGTGAGGTCCAAACCATTGGTTGATTTGATATGGGATGACCCGCAAGTGATTTTATTATGTGGCAGTTCTAAGCTCAGGAATCATCCTTTGTAATACCGCTCCGTCATGTCGTTGGTCAAGGTCACGCAATGGTGCAATTTCTACTTATAAGCTTTAGACGGAGGATAGAATAGGTTTGGACTTATGAGGAGTCAGAACGGTATTAGAGGAACTGGCAATGAGCCCTGGGTTTTAAGTCTTGGCTATTGCAGGATTCCGAACTCTTGCGACAGTTTGTTCCACATTTGAGTTGTCTTATTTAGAAACGAATTCCTAGTTTGTAGGTGCACGAAAAGAGGCTTGCAAGTGGAGGGAATGAGCCAATCTGACTAATATGATGTTGAGGGTATTAAATTGACGCTGAGGTAGGAGAACCGATATTTCGAAGTAACAGTCGCTGTGATAGTAGCGATAAAATTTTGTCAGGGCTTCTACATACACGTTGGCTGTAGTGTTTAGATTCAACGCCATCCAATATTATCTTGATTGAACGGCCAGAAAGAAAACTTCAAATCCATGTCCTTAAAACTAAGTATCTATCAATAGCTTGGAGTTAAGTCAACAGGTGCTATACTCTATCAAAAAACTTGGAGATATTTAGAGAAACCGATCAAACCATTTTTTGTTTGAGATATTTTGTAAGACGCACTAAAAGGTAACTAGAGATTTGTCATTTAGGATTTGGTTGGATTCTAGCTACTCCATGAGCTTCTCATTGATTATGGTCTCTATAGTTTTGAAGAGAAGAGAAGTCATTGCTATTGGACTGGAGAGACCACCGCTCTTTGAGGAACATTTTTATATTTGGAAGACTATCGACAGAACTGATTTCGCCAACAAGCGATTTTATTCTACCAACTCCCATCCAATACTACGACACTACGCTCGGTGATGACTTCCTCGCGAAAAGGCAGGGATATTTTTTGTAAAGAAGGAAAACAAGAAAGAAGAAAAGTTATCTAGGTGGGAGAAATATAAAGACGAAGGATCATGTCGCCTAGTGGATTCGGACCGTGAATCTCTAGAATGGTAGTCGGGCGCTGTAACTCCTTGCCTTCCAAGGCGAAGTAGGGACCCGTAATGAAGGAAGGAGTAGTGGATGCAGTAAAATTCTTCTTTATGACATGTCCAGCAGAAATTTTTGCGTCATAAATAGGAGATGCGTTTTTTGGCCTGCAAAATCAAGACCTCTTGTAAGGTGGTCTACAATTTAATGTACCTACTTACTTAGGTTATGGTTTCTGTAAAGGAAGCAAACAATATGACTTGGTTTCTGATGATGGTTTTAAGCCAGACCTGGTTAAATTCGAAAGAGTTATTATATATTTTATGGTAAGCCATATTATTCGTATCTGAGCTAATGTGTCTTATCTTATGACATGCTTGTATCCTTCTTAGTTCGGCCGTGTTTTATGAGACTAATGCATTGTTTCGTATGGCCGGTTTTACACGACCGGACACCGAACAAACAAAACAAACGAACAAACTGGGGTTTATGGGGAAGAGGGTGAGACATGACGATGGAAAACCGGCTCCTCTCTCAACCTCTTTCCCATAAACCCCAGTTTGTTCGTTCGTTTTGTCTGTTCGGAGTCCGTCCGGTTGTGTAAAACCGGGCTATGCAGCTTTCCTTGCGTTCAGTCAGCAACCTATCATCACCTAACCAGTCGAACCAAGATGTGTCACACTCTCGTTGATGCCCGACGTATTATGACTTACTTTTCTCCTACTGAGAGCGTCAAATCGAATGGCCGGCTATTCCTGGCCGTTTTGTTGCGTGGAGCAACTGCTTTGAAAAATTTATCCGTTATAACGTGTGATCATAGTACCCTTCCAACAAAATAATGATCATTTGGCTCGAAAAGGGGCAAAATCGAAGCGTAATCTCCTAGTGGATAAACGGCAATCGGCGGATAAACTTATTACCAAGTCGAACAGATATTAACTTTATTCGAGTACCGAAAATTAAAGTCGGTGAATACGAAATATCCGGCGAATACGGGCCTTTATGTGTATGGAATGGTCATTTCCCCACACAAAAATGAACCGAATATTCGGCCGAATATTCGTATTCGGTTGAACCTATATTCGGCGCATCTCTACTAAAAATGTAAAAGTGAAGGTTCTACCCTACTACCTTCCAGAGTAATGAGTCATCAAAGTCAAAATTTTGTTTTTTTTAACAAAACTATCAACTTCAACTACCTTTTTCCCCAAAAATACATAGTTAGTCAATATTTTTTTTCCTAAATTGGAAAGCACGGACAATTTCCTATAAATAATGTCCAACACTTTTTCTGTTACGGCCTTTATTTTTTAAGATACCAATTAGCAAATTTTGATGTTAAAGTTGGCTTTATTTGGTAGTTTGGTACTTTGGCACTTTGGTACTTTGTATTAAAGCCGTAACACATTGGAAAATTTAATTTTAGCTCAAAGTTATACTAGGAGTGGATAGGTGGACATAAAAATCTTGCTGAAAGGATTTTTGCTTTTGACAGAACCCCAAAAAACTTCACTGCAAGTATTTCCAAAAACTCTATTCAAAAAGGCTTATTTCTTGAAGTGACTAATCAAAAGGTCGTATGTCTCACAATCCCGATCAAAAAGGCCTATTTATAAACAAATAATTAAAAAAAATATAGTTTTAATGTGTATTTTTTTAAATAAAAAACCCATATCATATTGTAGTCTTAACCTTCACATGAAGGTGCATTTTTTATAGTTATCATTTTTTTATAGTTTACCATTTTATTTTAGGAACAGGCAGTGTTTTTCGATTTCTGTAAAGTTGGTTTATGATGGAAATACGCCTTTTTGAACAGACACTCCTCAATTGTCAAATTTATTCTAGTTTATAATTGCAAAACTGTGTTAAAATTGTTTTGTTTATTACCTCGGAATGAAGAAATTTTTACTGTCAATAAAACCATTCGGCAACTCTTGAGACGGTGAAAACCATAGAAATGCAGAACCATTTGCAGAAACAACCGCGAAAAGACCCCGTTCTGATGCATTAAGTTGTGAAAATCCGATCAATCAAAATATACTAACACCCGTATTCTAAAACCAGTCATAAGTCATAACGCGCGGTGAGTATCAAGTTAAGACTATTTGGTATTCTAATTTTGGTCTCGCAATTTTGACAATCCGCAAACAGTCTCAAGGACTCTCAAAATTATGACTGTATACATAGCAGGTCACCATAAAGAGAACGTTTCTAGTATATTTTTCAAAATTACACACAATCTCGACACACAGCCAGCTTCGATGAGAGGTTCTCAATGTTTTTTGGCGTACGTTTGCTACTTGGTGCGCATGCTTTCCTCTATCTCATTTACCCCGTTTATGATTAGGTTGAAAAGTTGAGTCGAGGTTGAGTTGAAATTTCGACCACCGTATATGATTCCGAGTTGAGTTCACTTTGGGTTGAAATCGGGTTGAACTGCATCAAAACATAACCTCTTTTTGTTAATTTTTTTTCTATATTTCTGACTTTCTATACAGTTTTCCATCAAAATGGTGAAGGGAATTTTGTTCCCGCATTATTTCTAACATAGTTTTTGTTTCCTAATGCTCCCAAACATTTCTTTTAGCCATTGTAAAAATTAAATTTCCTCTGTTTTTACATATATAGTTAATATAAAATAATTAACGCACTACAAAAACACCGAAAACAAAACTAACGCCGAAGGCAGACTTCACGGATGGTAAACAAACAAAACAAATGTTACTTCAACCCAATTTCAACTCAACACGCGTTTATGAGGCGAAATATCAACTCGACCCAGGGAGGAGAGCTGAGTTGGGTTGAGTGGACCCAGTTTCAACTCGATCCCCGTTTATGACTGGGTTCAACCTGGGTTGAACCTAGGTTGAACCTAGTCATAAACGGGGTAATTATACAAATACAAATTCACCATTAGAGGTGAATTTTTTTTACATTTTCTTGTGACTGGGTGCGGGTGCAAGAACAGTGTCTCAAGCTTTGAATCACAAGCATGAGTCTCAAAAGCTTATGACTTATGATTGGTCATAATTTAGAATCGGGAGGTAAGTCACACCCCCCCCCCCCCGCCATCGCAAAAAGCTACCTACGCCACTGATACGAGGTATGGGGCCAAGTTAGTGGCCGCGGGGCTTTTGGACGCTATACCTCACTAAATAAGAAAAGGAAGAAGGCTCGAAAAGTGGTAGCAGTCTATCGACATGTGGTGTATTTGGTTGAGAGTGACTCCTCCAGGAGATTCCGAGAGTCGTGCTTAGTTGTATCATCTGCCATATATTTGCTGTCATTTTTGTAAATCGTTATCCGTTGTCATTGGTGTTCTCATGTAAGTTGTCTTTGTCAACGTATTGCCTATGAATTAGCTCTCAATCTAACTTAGTGTTGAAATATTTCTGAGTAAATTTAACGCCATACTTGCAGCAGACATCAAGTTCTTAAGGTCCTGATTGCATTATTACGGTTCTGATAATTCTAAAATTTCATTGCACATCATTTTTGTCGAATTCGTTCATGCAAGAGTAATCCTTAGCTCCTTCAGTAAAATCTACTAAGAAAGAAAGATCGATATTGTGTCAATACATAAAAAAGTTGCATTGGAGTCGCTACCTCCACAAACAAAGTCTTAGAAACTAAACCACAAAAGATACACATCATCCATTTTCAAGGATTTAAAGTTAGATATGTGCAAGAGAAACACAATTTCCAGCACTTGACAGTTTAATTTCAGGTTGGGCTATCTGCTCGTAGTTGTGTAGTTGGCTCTATCCGCATAAAACACCTGTACAGCAAAGTGCTCGGGTCTAAGGTGGGATAAGTCTTTCACAAGTTGGTTTCAATTCATTTCAAATCTGTCACGAAGTTTAGAACTTTTAGCTGCACGAAAGTATTTAGTGGCTTTCGTATTAGCGGTAGAGTTATAAAGAAAGACCTATGGCGAAGTTGAAGGTATTGTTAGTTTTATGTAAGGTGTGGTATTGGAACTGGAAGTGGTTATAAATTGTTCCTTTATCCTGTTTAAACGTAAAGGAAAAAATGTAATAAAATAATTTTGTTTATTAAACTTCCTTTATATAAAATAAAGCACTTTCAAAACTTCACAAGGAGCAAGGATTTCATCATGTTCCATCATTAAGTTTGCAAATCTCACGTCGAGCTCTTCTCCTCAGCTCTAATGAAGTATCTTCTCAGGTGTTTATCAAGGACGCAGGAATGCCTGGCAAGCATTTCATGACTCTCTAGCTCCTTCTCATCACCTTCCACTCCCCCTGTGGCTGCTTGCCACCACGCTCTTTACTTCCAGCAACTGGAGAATGAACTGTAAATTGGAACAAGTTGAGCTGAGCCAGTTTTATGCATCCTTGGATCTGTAGCGCCAGGATCTAAGGAATTTTATAAAGCATTTTTCCACCTTAGGCGGCGGCAAGTGATGACTGAGAGAAAATCATGTGAAGTTTCATCGCAGCCAGGATCTCTCTGTGCGGTTGGATGGAGTCACCCTATATGAATCCCGGAAGGGCTCTTATATAGGAAGCCCTAGGGACGAGAGATGATACTCCTTAGTCTCACAGGATGTTTAAACTTAAAATACTCACGAGATATGGCAACGTACAACGTTGAAAGAAAAACGAGTCATCCTCGAGGGATGCTTGTAATGAAATTTTCCTGGGTCAGAGGGACATTAAGTGATGCAAAGTAGTTTGCGATGATACTTAAGGAAATTTAAGAAAATCCAAAAGACGAGGAAAAGGATGATATACAATATACTCATATATTACACAGGGTGCTGCTGTGTAGTGCTAGTCTCTGCACTCTATCGAGCTTAGAGGTTGGTTCTTTGATAACAAAGTTTCATTGTTTAAGCAAAATTTTTTTTTTTTAGTATGTTCTCCTGAATGATACAATAGTTGTGAGAACATTATTTATTCATACGCGGTACAAATTTTCAAAAACTTCTTGGTAGACGTAATTTATGTAAAAACTTTGAGGCATTTTCGCAGGAACTAGGGTATTTTGTAAATGGGTTGAGTATTAACTCTAAGTATTTTGCTGTAGACTTTTGATGGTGGGAGATTTAAAGAAAATTTTATATTCTGAAATCTTGTTTTTGACATAACATTCGGGCTTAAGAGTATTTGTGACTTGAGCGTTTTGTATACCCTGTAGATTTTATGGAATTATTTTGCAGTAGACTTTTTTTCCGGCCTGGCATATGTAAACGTTTGGTGACATAATTTTAAATGCTATGAGGTCATGTGACAATTTGGTATTAAGCAAATATACGAAAGAAACTAAAGAAGTAAAAGTTCATAATCTGCAAGATATAGCCTCTCCGGACTTAATGTCATCCTTACTTACCAGTTTCTAACCTTGCTCAACAAGACGAGGCTCTAGTCTACTTGTACCCTAAAGGGAATGACCAAGGCAAAAAGAATTCAACCACTTTTTGTTGATTGCTTTTTCGTCCATTTTGCCTAGAGGCATTTTAGTGACGGTTAGGGGACGTCCATAAATTACGTGAGGTGATTTTGGCGATTTTTCGACCCCCCCTCCCCCCTTGGTGAGATGTCGTGAGATTTGGCTCGACCCCCTCCCCCCCCCTCAATCGCACGTGAGATTTTTAAAATTTTAAAAAATTTGTAGGATTTACACTATTATGCGTATTTTTAGTGTAAATACCTTAATCTGTGCTTGATTGCTTTTAGAAATCATAATTTGTGTTGAAGAACAGTACCACAAAATCATAACAGCACCAACTAGGCATGCACCCAATATAAACTACAATACCTGTGGATTACCATTTAGCAGGTGATTCTGCCTACCCTTTGGAAACCAACCTCAGAGTGCCTTACAGGGATAATGATTTCTTAACAAGAGAACAGAAAACTCGTGTATTTGTAGAGCAAGCATATAAAAGTGAAAGTATGTCTGTAAATGTTCAATAGACTCCGAAACCACTCATCCGATTGGCCTGAATTTTTGTATATAGGGGTTTTCGGGTACGGCGGGTGTTCCTACGAGGTCTATTTTGCTCTATCTCGAACACTTCGGGTGGCTGTAGTGTACCGATATCCGTAAAATTCGAACTTTTGTATGGGAGGTACTCTTCGAATTACTGCTAAAGAGCTCAGATCTATATTATTTTGGTTTTTTCCGAAAAAAATACGATTCCCAAAGTTTCAGATCGATCGGTCCAAATTTAAAATGGCGGCCAACACAAAATGGTGGATTACCTTTTTCTTTGCAAGCCATTCGGTATGGGTATTAAATGAAAGGGTATGACAATTAGTATCACCTGATTACTACTATTGGTTTATGGGTGCAGCATAGGCGCGCCGGGTCCCAGCTAGTGGAATATAAAAAAATTTAGAATTTTACAATATATTGACATACGAAGGTTGGCTTTGGCATCCACTGATTCGTTTTTAGAGAGTAACGGCTTGACTGTTTGAATAGTAATGGTAGAGCCATTTATGACTCTGGAGATATACAAACTTCGGAGCATTCTTCTATATATGTCATCGTTAGGTAAAAAACCTGTGACTGAAAGACCCAGTGGGGTTATCCTGGAATCCGATTCGAAAGTCATGAAATTCGGAAATAAGAAAATGGTATCCTCCACCAATGCGAATTCGAATTAAATTTGTCCGCCTGTTATCGGATTTCAGTCCGCGAGTAAAGCCATTGCCGCATGCGCTGTATTTATTTGTTTGTTTTAAAATATTCTAAAAACTCTTTAAATATTCTTGAAACAATTTATTGTTCGCATCAAAATGTCAAATTAAGTTAATAAATGAAGTTGGTTGGCTGAAAATAATTTCTTTTCGAAGATTTATCAGGCATCGCTACTACCTTCCGTTTGCTTCCTACTTTCGTATCGCCTTAGAAAAGCGGAGTCTGAAGTCACAGCCAGCTTCTCAAATTGACGTTTGAGCCGCCTGTACATCAGGATACAGATTCAAGAAGTGCGGATCTGTTAGACTTCCATTCTTCACAACTCTCGATAATGATAACAAAAGGTTTTCAAAATCTATCTTGGCCTCTAGTAGGTATGTCAGAGCAGATGGTCGTCGATTCAAAATTCGAGTCCTGTAAGATGCTTAGATAACTAATTATGTCGCCTGGTGCAAATGTCTGCTTTTTGTAGTGACAATGCATCGCAGATAGCATGTATTCTGACTGATGTGAAAAGAGCCGATTCTTAATATAATCTCTATGATTGCAGTAGGATTGGGTACATTATGCACTTGAGATTCTTAGGAGCGCATTAGGTTCCAGGTTTTTCAATTGGGCTTCTAGGCCTTTTTGTTTTGTTTAAGCTTAGACCCCCACACTAGTTCATCGTAGGGTCGCAATCTGTCCAAAAATGGTGGTATAAGTCAATGCATACATTACTTTCGCAGTTTTTCCCAGACCATTGTATAAAGAGATAAGAATTTTTCATCACGTCTTCATTCCCAGATATTTAAATTATTTTCTTTACTTTTTTTTGGATGTTCCAGTTGGATGGTATTTGAAACAGTGAACAAATACAGTGTAAACGGCAGGGCAAAATTTTTATACCCAATTGCTATTGAGTCGAAATATAGTAATAATATCACGTATACTTTTGATTCATTATTCCTTCTCTATTTGCAATATGTTTTGATAAAACCTTTCACCATGTTCATCTGATACTGCCTTAATCTGATAACCCCTTATTAAAAAGCATAAAAAGAAGCGCTCTGCCAATTTTCAGCCTGTACCTAATTATTTCCGCTATATCGCTTTTTTCAGCTTAATTTACCTGTACTATTAATTTAACCCAGTTTTCTCGCGATTTTACACTGTTTCTTGCGGAAAAAAATTACGTGAGATTTGCGGAGACCCTCCCCCTCCCCCACGTGAGATTTGGTGAGATTCGGCTCGACCCCCTCCCCCCCCCTAAACACCTCACGTAATTTATGGACGTCCCCTTACTCCTTTTACTCCCTTACTTCGATTCCCATAGTTATCGTGAGTCTGAGAAAAGAACCTGTGTTAGGAGCCCTTCTCCTAGGCTTATCGGTGTGAAGAATTTTGCTACAGTGTAGCTCTTTTTATCTGGCTGCTGGGAGAGGAAATACACAATACATAAAGCTCCTTTAAGGAATATCCACACATATCAGGGACGTGCCCGGGACGGGATATTTACTCCGGCCCGGACACGGACATGGGTGAACGATTTATATAAAATGTACGCACCGATATTTTTTTGAACCCTTGAAGGAACACTGATATGTGTGGATACTTCTTTACTCGTTCACACACTTCCGTGTCCGGGCACGGGCTCTTTCACACATGACAGAACACGGCCCTGTGACGTCCCGGGCACGACCCTGATATGTGTGGATACTCCTTAAATCCCTCATGGGACATAGGGCGGAAACAGTTGCCCTCCAGCGGACTCTGCTTTGCGCGACAGCTCTCAGCTCTGACCAGGGTCTCCCGGTTGTTGTGGCCTCTGCTAATAGGTTTCTCCTCCAAGTTGTTCTAGGTCTTCCGACTCGACGGGTTCCTTGCGGATTCCAGTCGAGGGCCTGTTTGGTTAGATTCTCGTTTTCGCGTCGCAAGGGGTGCCCAATCCAATTCCATTTCCTTCGCCTGATTTGGTCGTCTTTCCTTTCTTGGCCGGCACGGCGCCATATTTCTTCATATGTAATTCTATCTTGCCAGCGGATTTTTAGGATATGACGTAGGCATCTGTTAATAAAAACTTGTAGGCGGTGATGGATTGGATGACTTTCCATGTTTCGCAACCATACAAAAGAACTGCCTTAACGTTGCAGTTGAGCAGCCGCAATTTGGTGTTAACTGAGATCTCCGTTGATCTCCATATGTGAGACCGGCATGCATATGCGCTTCGTGCTTTATGTATTGTGGAACTAATGTCTGCACCGCCATTTTCGGTAATGATACTACCGAGGTAGCACAATTTATCTACCAGTTCCACGTCGCGGTTATTTAGCGCTGTTCGTTCAAAGGTGTTTGCATTTATCCGCATTTCTTTGGTTTTAGTCGGATTTAACCTTAAGCCTGCCGATCTACTTTCTGTTGCCAAATTGTTTACCATGTTTTTGAGGTCCTGGTGTCTGTGGGCCAGCAAACAGATATCATCCGCGTAGTCGAGATCCTTAAGGCGGTTTAGCAATCCCCATTGAATGCCACCTGTTCCACTATCTAGAGCGCTGACAAGGATGTCAATTATTACTATAAGAAATAGTAATGGTGAAAGTAGGCATCCTTGTCGTACTCCTGAGCTCATTTCAAAGCTGTCGGATAATTTTCCATTGTGAAGAACTCTGCATTTGGAATTGTTGTAAAAAGCTTTTATTTATTCTATTATTTTATCAGGCAATCCCCGTTGCCGTAGTCCCTGCCATTTGTTGACCGAGTCGAACGGGTTCTCATAGTCTATAAAAGCAAGGAAAAGGGGGGATCGGAATTCAGTAGATTGTTCCACTAAAATTCTCAAGGTGTTAATATGGTCTATGCAGGAGCGGCCCTTTCTGAATCCATCCTGCTGTCTTCTAAGCGTTCGGCCTACTGCCTCTCTTATCCTAGGTAGTAATGGGACAAGATTTTTCCCTCAGTAGATGACAGTCAGATGCCTCTCCAGTTGTCACATATTGTTAGGTCCCCTTTTTTGGTATTTTGACTATGATACCTTCCGTCCAATCCTCCGGAAAGGTACAGGTGTTCCATGCTATTTCCAGGATTGGCTGTAGCGCATCTGCTATGAGGCTTGAGTCGGCTTTCAACAATTCTGGCGGGATGCCATCTTTTCCAGCTGCTTTACCATTGGCCATTGCATGAACTGCGGTTACTATTTCAGTCTTGGATGAAGTTCGAGTGGTGATACTTATTGGCTGTGCATTGTTGCTGTTTTCCTGAGGTTCCTGTGCAAATGAACCATTCAGGGCGGCGAAGAAGTAATCTCTCCATCTTTGGAGTTGCTCCTCGTCGCTGCACAGCAGCCTTCCATCCGCACTCTTTACGGCATGTTTTTTAGTAGAGTGCTTTCCCGAGAGCTGTTTAGTAATTTGGTATACAGCACCTTACTGTTGCCTGTGTTTGCCGCGTTTTCGGCTTTCTCTGCGAGCTCATTTATCTGCCGCCTTTTATCACGCCGGACACTTCTCTTTACCTCCCGGTGTAATTGGGAGTATTCCCGTTCAAGTTGTTGGCGTCTTTCCGGGTCGCTTGTAGAGTTCACGTTATTTTTGAGGGGCCTTCTGCGTTCTATTTTTTGCCAGGTTGTGTCCGAGATCCAGTGTTGCTGGTTTCTTTGGACATAACCGATGCTTGTTTCCGCTGCTGTTATTATAGCGCCCTTTGTTGTGCTCCACAGCTCTTCAATATTCGTGTCGTCAGAAACGGTTTGCTGGTTTAAGATTTGTTGCAGATTTCCAGCAAATTCTCTCCTTTTAGTGCTCTCCCGCAGAAGGTCTACGTTAAACCGTCTACGGTTTATGGCATCGCGTTGGACGTTTCTGATTGCGGCGATTTTTAGGCGGATAGTTGCTACTACCAAATGGTGGTCACTTCCAGTGTCTGCTCCCCTAAAGCTCCTGACATCCTCCAGAATAGTTCTCCATCTGCGGCTGACGGCCACGTGATCTATCTGATTTTTCGTTCTACCATCGGGCGATACCCAGGTCTCCTTGTGTATCTTCTTGTGGCAAAAGTAGGTTCCACTTACCATGAGTTGATGGGAACTACAGAAGTCAACGAAAAGCTCACCATTGTTATTGGTAACTTGGCTTAGGCCTTGATTTCCAATAGTGTGTTCAAGGCCGGTGTTGTTGGGGCAGATCTGTGCGTTTAAGTCAGCCATCAAAACAATGATGTCTCCCCTTGGAATAGAGCGAAAAACCTCATTCAGTCGCATGTAGAACTCGTCTTTGATGTCATCTTCTGCGTCTTCAGTCGGAGCGTAGCATTGGACTATCATAGTACTTCTTAGCCTGGTACGTAGGCGCACGGGAATAATCCTCTCAGAAACTGGTGACCAGCTAATGAGGCTGGACCTGGCTTCCTTGGTGAGTATTACGCCAACGCCATTCCTACGATTTTCAGTTTCGTTTCTAACAGAAGGACTCACCGTTTGGGCAGATATGTTCCCCCGCATCAGTCCATCTGGTCTCGCTGAGTCCCATGACCTTGATTTTATAGCGGTTCATCTCGTTGAGGACTTCATCCAGCGGTCCATCAGCAAGCAGCGTTCTCACATTCCATGATCCGATTCGTGTCCTGGTTCGAAAAGCAAAGGTCGTCGTCGTGTTGTCTGTCCGGTTCTGAGGCATTGTTTACCGATTCGTATGTAGCAATTATGTGTTTTATAGGAGCGGGTTGCTAACCCTCAGCCCAACCGACTTAGAACTCTGTTTTGTGGCGCAGAAAACTCGCCATTAGACCGTCTCCCGTTAGCTCCTTCCGAAGAAGTACCCCAGGGGGCACAGCGGGGAGGTGGGATTAGGACTTGCTAACAGAGCTGCTAGGTGTCCGTCTGCAGTGACTCTTATCGGGTTTCGGCAGAAGTGACAAATCGGGTGCCACCACCTTCCGAGGTCTTTGTTAGCCGTTCGCCCCCCCGATAAAAATTAACCCTAATCATTGATGGACAATTGTTCGAATCCGACAAAAAATGATGGAATATGGGACATATATGTGATGTTGACAAGATGGAGCAATTGCAATAATTTATGGAACTTGAAACACACCCTTCTATAGACCCTCTTTCGCTTATAGCCGTATGACACTGGCTTTTTCGTAGGCTGAAAACGCTGCCTTGGCTAGGCTGAAAAAGACGAAATCTGTTATACTGTGTGACAGAGATAGCATGTGAGAGTAAGAACGATTTTCTGATAATTATAACAGATAGTTGTGAGTTGATTCAGAAGAAATCCGTTGGGAAATATTTGAAATATTTAAATTTATTGTGATTAAAATTAAATTAATTTAAATTTATTGTATTTAAAATTAAACATCGTCAACATCAGGTACATAAATTAAAATTCTTTGTTCTCTTCCTTTCAATTTGCTACTTCCTCAATAAAAAATCTGTTTTTGATCTGTCCTTCTTTACCACCGTTGTGTTTCCCCACAATTAAATCCTTTCATACATCGAGATTTTTTATGGTTTACTTCTTCAAGTGAGATTTTTGTTTATTACTTTCAATACAAAAACTTCCAGGGATCGCAGGTCACTTTTTTAATTCCTGGTCATGTATAATTTAAAAAAAAATCGGGATCCAGTTTTGTGGCACCTCTGGACAGGTCATAACAAATTCTGTCGTTAGTTATAAATTGCGAGTTGTTGCTGTTTTGTCCGTACGAAATGGAAAAAAAATAGAAAAAATGAAAAACTTACTTGGACAGACGATCAAGTAGAGTAGAGATAAGATAGTTTATCGTTAAACTGCAGCACCACGCAAATCATAGACTCCGCCCAATTCGCAACTCCTGCCGTATTAATAAGAAAAAATTGTCTCCCCCGCCTTGAAATTACTATTGGGACATTAAAACATCATCGTAAACACCTCAAAATTTTTTTGAGCGATTTTACACCGGAGCCCAAGTTCTAAACATTTACCCTTCAATTATATTTATTGTCACTTCAGTTATATTTATTGTCACTTAAATTATATTTATAATCACTTAAATTTATTGTTATTCACTCAGTGTTATAAAAAGTCTAGAGATGCAGCAAACTGTTATAAAAAGCATAGAAAAAGAACATGAATTTCATCCTTTTCCTATGCTTTTTATAACAGTTTTCTAGACTTTTTATAACACTTAAAATCCAGCCAAGAAAAGTTTGAGTATATTCCTCTCACTCTTACATATGGGAAAATCTCCTTTGAATTTTTTTCTCAAAGGTTTCAGCCTAGCCAAGGCAGCATTTCCAGCCTACGATAAAGCCAATGTCATAAGGCTATTATTGGCTATCTATGGAAATTCAAATGCTTCATCCATGTATAGGTTCATAATATTAATAGTCTGGCAGTCCATCTGGATCGCCAGTGCCTCCGCTTGAAAGTCGTTGGTCTAAGTCGCCGTTCTTTTAATCCTATTAGGATGGTTATTGAAGATATGCAGGATTCCAAAAATTCTTTAAATTCGGTTCCGGTCAACGGCTATATACGCAAACCTTTTTTGAAACAACACTATTATCTGTAAAAATGCTTTATCGCAAACTGCATCGTCCTTTGTTTTGTTTCATTAATTAATTACTTGTGATTTTATTTTTTGATATATACAAAGTACACAAAACATTTTTTCAGAATTAACAAAAAAAAACATGGAAGAGATACAACACCACCAAAACAAATTTCATCCTATTCAGTATCCTTAAAGCCTCCTAAAATGGAAACAGCTTTCAGTGTGATTAATTATTGATCGGGAATCCATAAAATCAAACATTACGAGCGTTTCGTGCCTAATCTGTACAAGATCTCCCTGGAGTATTTCAAGAAGAATCCATTACCCAATATTCCCTTAAAAATCTATCACTACCAAAGGGCAAAGTCCTATTCAATAAAAAAAGAAAGCAACCACCACCTTGAGGCTCTAGGCCCAGCAGTAACTAAATAAAGGCGGATAACGAGCCGCAAATCCTGGTAGCCCAAGTCATCTTATATATAATGTATGTATGGAAACAAATGTGGTCCTACGGGCACAGTTCCAAAATTCACCCGTAGGCGGCGAGGCGAAGGCTGATGTTTCCTGTATCCTGTTTTAATGAAATTACATTCAAGCCCTTAACCCGCCCTTCAGTAACGGAATTACAAGGGCAGATCCAATAAAAAAAATACGAAACCACTTCGCTTCCATTAAAATCGTTTTTTATTAAGTTTTTCACTGAATTTTTTTTATAGCTTATCCACGAAAAAAGGGGTTGGGGAAATAAGGAAATATATCTGTAAAAAAATTGGACAAATAAAGGACCGCAATCTGTAACAATCCTTTAGCAAATTGAAATCCATTAAGGGACAAAATTAAGGACTAAGCCCCGCTCCTTAGGTCCCTTTTGTCACTATAACAAAAGATCTACAGGGTGGGTGTTTTCTGATAGGGTGGTTACAGTCTACGGCGATAAACAAAAAAAAACAACATTGCTCGTTGGTGTTGTAGGGTTGTAAGGTTGGAGAGAGGAAATGTGGCAGGCACTTGTTGGACTAAAATAAACGTTGATGTCTAACGACAAAAAGGATATCAAGGGCTTTTACAGGAAGGCCAGACATAGAACATACATTAACGAATGGCGCTAGTTTGGAAAATACGTTTTTGGCGAAAGGGCGAACATTTTGTGCTGTGATACCGCTCTGTTGGTACTTCTGGATAAGAGGATGGGGGATGGCTTCTGGCAGGACTTGTATTATATTCCATTTGCGTTAGATTATGCTTCTGGATCCGCTCGGATGCTGGAGATGGAAATCCTTTCTTTTTTTTCGCCTGGTAATTTTCGCCATGGCTGTCTCTCCTCCTGTCGCCATTTACTTTAATAAAACAAGGCAAAAGTAGAAATGAAACACGACAGAAAAGATTGTTGATACTTTGTTTTGATTACTGCACAGTGTTGCTGCTGTGGGGGAGGTGTTGGGGTCTTTAATGAGATCTGAAAGTGGATTAAACTTTTGTAATTCGAGATGTTTTTTTGTTAGGTACAATTTAATAAAATTTACGTTAAATTGTTGCTGTTGGACGATATGCGCGGCGATGTGGGACTGTATTGCACTTTTGTTGTTGCCAAATTCTATTTTTGTATAATTTTTACTTGTGAAGTGAGTTTTTGATTTGTTTTATTTCTGTAATGAAAAGTTTTTGTTGATTTGAATGCTTGGAAAATGTGTTTTGTTATAAAATGATAATTGCATTTTTCGTATTTTGTTATGGGAAAAGAGGTAAGCTAGGGAAACTCAACTTAAAATAATATTTTATTGTTTGAGATGATGGACATTAGAAGGAATAAAGGGGACAGATTTAAGAGATGAAGCAGTTACATTAAGACAAATGGTAGGTAATAAATATATACTTCTAAGTCCAGACCTATTGTAATATTTCGTATATTACCATAATGCGCCCACATACAACTCTCATTTAATATTATTATTTTTTATGACTATTTGTTATGACTGATTCTAGATACCACTTTAACGGCTCTAGGACGTCGAGGTCAAAGCAACACTTTTTGTTACTGAATGGACTCTTTGTTGAGGGCTCCCAAATTAACTTGCTCTATCTCAGTGAGGTTTCTAAAGGACACTACACAAAAAGAATGTTTTGTTGGCAAAACTTTTTCGGCTAAGGTTTCGCCGATCGATAAAACAGTATGTAGCACACGCACGCATCCCGAGGAATGGGTTTTGCTATCATTTACCAGTAAAAGAACACTGCTGGATTTTACAGAGCTGATCCTTGCACTCAAAGTAGCATCTTTTTTTATGCTTAGGAATTATCTTTTGAACTATAAGGGTGCTGGAGTGGATGTTGAGCTGACTATACCGGATGACACAACAACCATCGAAGCTAACAAGAAACCGTCTTGTTGCAGTGTTAAGCCTGCTAAACAAAACGTCTCCCATCAGTGACCGATGTAGGTTACGGAACCTGGGTGATCAAGCTGAGAGTTTTGGCGGAGGGATAACAATCCAGTAGTAAGGCCAGTAGGCCCACTTACTTTCTGTGGAACCTTCTTCTCCCGAACACGCCCGCACTGAATGCTGCCTAAATCCAGATTGTACAATAACTTTACAAGCCAAATACTTCGCGGCTACAATAAATGCCAAACTCCATTAGAACAGGGACATGCAAAATCTGATGAACAGGCCGCGCGGATATGCGTGATTGTCACGAAATGGTAGTTTTCGATGGCTATAGGTTTTTCTGCTACAATTGCGGAATGGAATTTTTCGGGCCTTATCACTTTTATATAGTAATCATACAATTCCTTCATACTGAATTTTCCTCTTACATACTCGTGAAAGAAAATGGCAGCCCTAAAACCACCAAAAGTGTCGCCTCCCTAACCTGTCCTTTTCCCAGTTTTACGTCACGGACCTGTCATGACGGAAACATAATACGCCATTGGTGCTCGCGGGGTATGTCAAATTGTTCCAGAGGTCATTCACCACCGATAACAGTAATTTTGAGTTCCCTCCAAAGTGCGCCAGGTTGAAAGTTCCTGGCTGACTTTTTGTCCGTTGTTTTTTAATAATTATTATAGAATTTTCAAATCTGGAGTTTAGAAAACAGATATTAGTTGTGAAGGGGGCGCCACATAATGCAAATGAAAATTCACTCGTTATAGAATCACAGTGTTTGTCGGTCGAAGGTGCGAGCAGCGATCATTGTATTCAATAAACATCAACACACCGAAGCAACCAAAAACAGTCGACTCCATAACGCGTGTGTTTGTTAATAAATCCAATGGAATCCTTCTCAGACTTCATTCACTGAGTTTCTTCGCTTTTGAGTAGTGAGCAAATTTTCGGAAAAAATGTTTACTTCTAATGGTGGACTAAGAAACCTGTTTTTCTATCCAATGTCGCCTCCGTAATCGTCGCCTCCGTAACAGCTATCATTCAATTTACATGTACAATTATTCGGTGAAAAATGGCACCTACTACGCGCAGCTCGGAGCAGCAGAAAAAAGAAAAACAAAACATCGCCCAGGAAAAACATAAACGGAAAATGCAGCACCAGAAAAAATCCCGAGAACAGAAAGCAAAGAAATAAAGTATAGTGATAACGATAACCTGTATCATCAACCTGTTCGGATTTCGATTAAAGTTTGTTATTAACCGCGGGTTTTCATTTTTTCGACTTTCAGATCATATAATGTTCTCTATTCAATTTGATTTCAAGAGTGAAACCGGCTATAAAATGAAGAAAAAAATTCGGATTTTTCTGTCGCCTCCGAAGCTCTGTAATTTTGAAATTTTCAAATAAACATATGACTGGCGACTCCCGGTGTAGACTGTGGTAACCATATATTATATAGATGCTTGAATGATATTTAAAACCTGAGAAACATTGCTCTTTAAATAGTTTTTATCCATTCCTCAATACATTCGAAAAACTATCATTTCGTGACAATCACCCATATCTGAATGGGGCTACAAAATAATGTATTGGATGTAGACTACCATCATAAAGCACCTGATAACATACAAAACCCTAGGATCGTGGAATAAAATCAGACTTAGCAGCATTACCATCAATTTAAGCTAGATACCAGCGCTGGAGAATGTAGTCAAATTTTTACCATTCCATCTTGAGGTAAAGAAATCTGTTGACAGCGCTGCACTAAGACTGAGAACGACTGATCACTTGAGCGTTGGTCACCAGCATTTTATTATTCAATCGTTAGTTAGTGTTTTAGAAGACAACCCAGCTACTGTCTTTCAAGCAGAGATTTGTGCTGTAGTGGCAAAACGTGTTAGCTAATTGTTATCTTCTAGTTTGAGCGATAAAGTTTCGTATTACTAAACTAAACTAGTTGGGTTGTGGGTTTGACCCTTTCGGTCCACACGATCAACTTCCCAGTATGATGTGTAATGAATATTATGAATCGATATTTTAATAATAAATGAACAATAATAACAACAAATATTAAGAAAAAATCACACCAAATTCATACACCAGGTTCTTCAAACTAACACAACTCCTATACCTAATAGCAAAAATCTTGTAAATTTAAATAATATAATGGGCTCTATTACGTTTTGAACAGCTGAACGGTTGAAAATGAAATCAAATAAAATTATAAATGAAAGCAAACAAAATCAAAGCGCGTCTTGTTTCAGTATCTGACAAAATACAATTTTCTTAATGCGTTTGTCATATTAATTTTTAATTTAATTCAAAATTCAATGAAAACTACTTTCTCGCAAATGTCAATTCCCGTCTGTTATTTTCAAAAAATGGGTTAAAATATCTGTAAAATGTGCTGCATAGATTATTTTATGTTATGAATCGTAACAGGAAATATTTTATGTTATGGTAGATAAAATAAAATAAAATTATCGTACAGAGTAGGATTTTAGAGAATTCTTTTATGTTATGGCATAACATAACATAAAATGATAAAATTTTACTGACAGAATAGGCCCCAATATTAACAAATTGACTACTTAGAAAATAGTAATACTTTTAGTAGTAGTGGGAAATTGGCTAGTATCAGAACTGGTGCCAAAGTAATCCTGAGAGTAGCGAGTTGAAATAACGATAAACTTGGAAGCAAATGACTTCATTTGGAAATTCGAACGATTTCAGGAGATATGTATTAGCAAAACTATTCAATGTAGAGGAGTTGTCAGATTTGACCGAAAAGGCCAAATGTTTCGTAACTACTGGAAATTCCGTGATGAACTTCAATTTCCAGAACCTGTAGGGGAAAACAATTCTCTCTTCGTCGTAAAAGTGTTGATCTAAAATGTTTGAAAAATTCGTGATGTTTGTAAAGGTTTATACCCCGGCTTCACCGGCTAATCAAGTTCAATTCAATCCGCATAAGTGGCTTCACCGGCTAAAGTCGAGTTCAGTACTTGAAATTGTTGTTGCTTTTTCGCCAGAAGTCAGAAATGCAAAAGCATGGCATTCCACGATTCCAGATGATTACTCTCTTTTGGGCGAGCTTTTACTTTCAAGCTTGATTTCAGGTTCTGTTGGGCAAAATCAGACTTTATTTTTCCTGACTTCGAAATGTGAAAATGTATGGGAAATTAAGCAAAAATGAAGCTCAGTAGACTAATTTTCTCGAACTGCGCAGTTCGGCCGGTGAAGCTGGGGTATTAACGTAATTTTTGCACCGTTTTTAAATATTGCTCAGATTTTGACAAGCGATATGGGAAGCTTTCACTCTGCTGAATCCAGAAAATGCATAATTCCATTTAGAATGGGTTTCATTTCAACGAGTTTATTAGATATTAGAAAAACCAATCAATTTAAAGTGCTTATGACCCTTTGCCGAAATATTTTCATTTAAACAAAAAAAGGCTTGACCGAATGTTATGAAATTTTTTACAGAACATGTTTTCGTTAATGTGCTTCGATCGGCACCTCAACGAAGTCTATATCATTATTCATCCGCGCGGTATCGTGCAGCTACAAAAATAACGAACTTCGTTCAAACAAAATAACGGCTCGGCCGATTTTTATGAAAATCTTTTCAGATCATATTTCCTTTAATACGCTTTGAACGGCACCTCAAGAAGTCGATATCTTTTTTGGTTCGCGCAAAATCGTGCAGGAAAAAATGACCTATTTTTACTTAAAATGCTATTGGGACCTTGAAGCAAGAAAATACGTTGAAAATTTCGATTTCGAATTTCGAACCGATTACAATAACTTCCCTATAAACTGGGAAGTTAACTAGTCTGGGACTGTCATCATCCTTGCCCTTGAAGAACTAGTCAATATCAGTTGGGTACTTCTTGGTCTCAGTTCATCATGGCTTCGAAGGCGCTGAAAAACGTTCGCTCTGGACAAACCGGGCTCCGCTATTGTATTTATCGGTCCGTAACAAACAATCCAACCAATTTGGTGAATAGGATCATAGATGAGCGAGCCCGGATTAAATATTGAATCTCAGCGACCACCTGGCATGGTCTACTCCAAGTGACTTCTTCAGTCCGAGAATTGCTAGGGAGTAGCAATGTCATTTCAGTGGCGACATTGATTGGCTTGATTACCAAACACTGCACCATACATACCATCTATGGAGAATAAGAAAGGCAGAGTGCCCAATCTCTAAGCTTTGACTTAATTGTGAACCTGATATTAAAAAAAGAGAAGGAATAAAGAAAGATAGATAGGCATCAATAAGAGCCATAATGTACCGTCGAGCTTCCAGCGGGAGCTTGGTAGGCTGAGTATTCTCAATTAAATTAAGTTTGTTTGGATCGTAAGTCATTGGGTGCTCTAAGGCAATAACGCGGACACTCTGATCAAATGAACTACTAGCTTGGTTAACAGACCTCTTGAAGAAGCAATTCTGCTGGAGGTTCGCGTCTAGTTCGAATAACTCCAACCGTTTTCTTTCAATGGATTGAGTCACATTCGAGGTAATGAGGAGTCAGAATGATGTTGAAAGGGGTGACGAAGAATTCAGATCTTTTGGACTTTTGGATGTTGTAAGGAGTTCGGAAATACTTACTGCGAAATTGGTCAGTCATTTTTTAAGTGAAAATCTAAGCTTAGGTGTCACCCTTTATACTACCAGTCATGTTGTTCCGGCCATGGTACAATTTGTAGTAGTAAGCTTAGCTCGAAGGTTAGAAAAAGGATATGATATGCTAAGAGGAGTCTGGGGGATGGACGGGCAGGCGGTAAGCCTCGCGTTTGAACTCTTGGATGTTGTATGAGTTCTTTTTTTAAGCAACCGGCTGAGCCAGAAATGAAGCCGTCACGGTTAGACGGAGACATCCTCGTCGGAGTTTTATACCTCTCGAAACCAGTGAGTTCCATTAACCAGTTGACAAAGGTTGTGGCAAGGTCGCCAGTACCAAAATACCAGGGGAAGCAAGTGCACCGTCCGCTAAGTGAAGACGTCAGAGTCAATCTTGATTGAGAAACCACTAGAAATAGCTGAACTTGTTCAAGCAGTCTAGCTTAAAAATCTAGGTATTGCGATGGGAATGCAATAGGTCAAGTGGGTCCAACAGTACATTCGAAGAAAAAATAAAGAAAAACAAAAAGCACTATTAAATCAATACTGGTCATTTAATGACAGTGAATAAAGCCAATTTCGGTTAACTCTTTGTTGAGGCAGTCAAAGACATTGCCTTCAGACAAGACTGTCTTCATACAAAAGCAACTTCTAAGGGCTATTCTCCACAGTCTAGTATCATTCACCAACATACATTTTTGTTTACCGAATTACCCCATACAACCACTAGAGCCAAATTGTACTATTAACAATCAGTAGCATCATCGACAAAACAAGGTGCATGAAATTCCTCCCTCACACTTGTGAAAACATGAAAAAACCATGAAACGTAAAAAGCAGAAATTCCAGTATAAAAGGAAAACAAAGAAACTCCAGTAAATAGATTCACACGTAAATAACCTCAAAGCTCAATAACCTGGAACCAAATTCAAAATTTCCATTGAATCGAATCCGTATAACCATCCATGCTCTGGGCTTGAATTCGTTTTTATTTCCATTTTTATTTCTCTGTGTGTGCTACTCCCTCTCCCCCTATACACTACACACACATACAATATAAATAAAGTTAAACTCCTTTGATATATCTGATTTCCATCTCAGGAATTCATTTGCCAGAACGTTGGTGATAAAAACCAGTTTTCTTTACTACCTATCCACATCCATGCACAAACATAAGAGTAGAAATAAAAAAAAGGTAAGAGACAACGACTTTACGGTATTTCAGATCTTCTATCCAGGGATTCTGGATGAAACATAAAAGGAAACAGATTGAAGACATCAAGCAATCAAATCACTGAACCAAATGAAATCAAACAGAAAAATACAGAAACAAAAACACCGAACAAAAAAATATATACACACTCTATACACGAACATGGCAAGGACCAACAAAAAAAAATGATGGATAAGAGCAACAAGAAAAGTCCTTTTTTTGTTGCTGGTGATGTACCAGGAGCTTACCACAATCGATTCGTTCTCCCTTATCTGTCACTTCACATGCACTCAGCGCTAAACAAATCCATGTAATCCCCAGCAACGCAGGCCTTCCCCATACGACCGAGCTTCTCGCATTTTCCAGGAACTCTGGTGACAACCTCGATTGAGCACTGTGATGAAAGGATAACGCCAGGTGAAAGGTGGTTCGAGTTTTCCAGCTCAATAGTGTTCCTTCCGTCGATGAATGCGCCCGGCGGCAGTTCTACTATGCTTCCTCCAATGCCAAGATTAATCCAGACCGATGCAAGTGCAGCGACAATAACGAGGAAGCCCTTCATAATTCGTCCTTTTTTAGAATAGAACTTGACTGGACTTTGTCCTTGCAGCTAAGTAAATATTGGTTAGACTTTTCCCGAGGACGAGCAAGAATTGCTGTAAGTATATCGAGCGGCAGCTAATGTTGCTGTCTACAAAGGGCACAGCGTCCTTTTATAATAAAGATTCCGAAGCCCTTCAACTGTCCTCAGTCGCTGCTGATTGCGTCGTCCTTTTTTTTGTATTTTTAAATTTCCTAGTCAAATCCTTGCTGCTTTATTGATCAAATCCAGGCCCATTCCCCAATGGCCCACCAGACTTGAGTGGCTGGGTTGCTAGCATGGGTCGAGGTTTATTACGTCGGAGGATTCTTCTTTTGGCTGATCTGGAATCGTCGTGTTGCTGAGCACAAGAATTCCAATGATTGCCTTTGAAGGCTTCTCCCTAATTCTGCTGGCGAATGTGGATCCAAAAGTGGATCTCAGCTCATTACTCCACATAACCGAAAAGGCTGCATACATCAGCACGGAAATAGAATTTAAGTTAAATTGTTTGTGCTCGACGAAACATTGTTTGGGCTTCCATCCATTCGGTTAATAGGGGTGTCGGGATAAGTTTGCCATGATACAAAGAGCCTCTTCTAAGTAGATTTCGGTTAGAATCTTGTTATGCTTCAATAGGGCCAGTGGTTGGGTGGATGATGACGTACTTTGAAGAACATATCCTTTATCCTGACGATGACGTATCCGGAACATTTGAGAGATTGATTGAGTTTTAATTCGCATTGTGACTATGGGCCAAGTCAATAATGCACGTTGCGCGAGCAATAGAGTTATTAAGCTACAGACTTCCAATTGCTGAAGAAATCATTTGCTCCCGCATCGTGCATTATTGACTTGGCCCTATATTTTTATGTGAAAGTCTAAGCTTAGTAGTCACTCTGCAATGGATAGTAGTAAGCTTAGTTCGACGGATAGATGAAATATAGGATAGGTTGCCGGTTCCAAGGCCAGAAAAAGTAAGTGTTGACAGCAACGATTAATATGCCAATCTCTAGAAAAAAACTGTAAACCTAGCGCCTGGAGGTATAACAAGACCCTCAAGACATCAATATTCGGGGCCCCATCATCCTGGTAAGGAGTTGTGCTAGAGGTTGACAACATCTCCTTGGGAAACGAGGCGAAACGTCCCAGCACTGATTTAAGCAACTGCGATATGAATTTCGCAACATTTTTTTATGTGATAAACTAAACTTAGGGGTCACCCTTGGTACTACCAGTCCGTCATGTCGTTCAAGTCATGGTGCAATTTCTAGTAGTAAGCTTAGTTAGGAGGATACGTTAAGGGCATTTTGGAGGTGCATACGGAGGAGATGACGATGAACCCCAGACTTGAGCTCTAGGATGTTGTGTGGATTCGGAAATAGTGACTGCGGAACAGAGAGGGCTTAATACGAAATTCGGATACCGCGAAAACCTTGCCCTGTCCCCACCATTTCATGTTAACCGATTTGCACTGTATATTATATAAGCATTCAAAATAGTTGCTATTAGTGGAGTTCCTGGACCTTAGAAATATAAACCAAACACGGAATGGCTGTAAGCCAGATTGAGCGTACCACAATTCCTGATGTGTTTGAGTTCACTGGGCTAGTAGTGGTCAGGCAGTGCAGGCCAAAATATGTAGAAATACTAAGAGGGACGTTTTAAAAGCGGGGCGTTTCAAGTTCCTGGCATAAAATCTATGCACCCGGAAATTGACTTAGGACGCCACCATTCACCCCACAAGCTACCCAGGACAGTTCGGCTATTTGTGTCCCGCTGACACACTATTGCTGTCCTTTTAAACAAGCTACCTTTAGTGTGGTCGCTCATGTACAGGGTTTTTACACGACACAGCCGTTCCGTGTTAGTTTATATTTCTATGGCCTGGAGCGTTAAAAACATGAGAACCTCGGATTTCAGTTCCGGTGAATGAAATTTTAAAATTCAAAATCGAATGTTTAGCTAATATAATATATATAAAAAAGTTTTCCTATTAAAAAAGTGTGATCTTGATTTGAATGACCGGAATTCAAAATGGCCACCTAAATTTGCCAATTGTGTTCCGATTTCTATGAAAATCAGTATCTGGGGGTTTTTAAGGAAGCAAATAACGAATTTTTGTTCAGAACTTATAAATTCAAAATGGTAAGTCTTCCACCCTTTTCAATATATTTAATTGAGTGTTCTTCGGAAGTCCGTACAACATGACAGTACAGTACTGACCAGCTTGTAAAATCTCCTCAACGGTTGCAAGATCATTGTGTGTGACGTGTATAAATAGGTGTAAGTATATCTGTGCCTAAAATGAAGGTATAATGTGTATTCATCAATGCTCCAATATACGTGTTCTCATATCTGCTAAAATATGTGATTGGTTTTTTACCCATAACCCGCTTAGTTTTTAAGCTATCAAGTCCTTCCAAATAGCATTTCGTAGGTTTCAAGAGCTAATTAAACTTTCTTTCACCCCTTATTTTTGAAAGGGTTTGATCTGAAAGGGCTTGAACAAGTTACTTTTTACAAACATATGCAAACTGTAAACGGCCATATCATACTCAATTTTTATCCAAAAAAAAAAGAACCAACATTTTCAGAAAAGCAAAATCTACGATTGTGTTTTCTACAAAATTTTGCGTATCATTAATAGTTTTTGAGTTACTTTGAAGAAAAGGCAATATTTTGCAAAATTACAAAAATGATCTCTTCAAGCTCAAATTTTTTTAAAACTAAGCACTGTAAAACGGTCAAACTTCTAGAGCATATTACAAGTACAAATTGTGAAGTGGTACCGATTACTTTCAATGGGGGTGGTAATTAGGGGGTGATTTTCACATTTTTTTGTGGCCGCAAAAATAAGGACGAACCTTATTTTCGTCATAGCTCGCTTAGTTTTAATGCTAGGGACTTTTATAAAAAAAAACAAAAATAAAGTTTTTTTCAAGCACTATGCGAAAAACCGTCTGAAAGCGTGGTTTTTTGGTTGAAAAATTGACATTTTCACTCGCGAATAACTCAAAAAGTATTGACTTTCAGAAAAAACTTTATAAAACAAAAGTTGCTTAGAATTAGCCAATCTATCTATTCCCGGACTGATTTTCAATGAAAAAATTTTCACCCCCAGGGTAAAAGCACAAAAAATTTTTTTGGTAAACTTTGCATAATAAAAGTCTGAGGCCAAACAACGTAACAAAAGTCTGAGGCCAAAACCCCCCGGCACTCCACTATATGATTTCTAAACTGTTCCAATTTAGCCTCTAGTACATTTAGTGCTTGAACGATTGTGAAATAAAAATAATCTATTTTATATTTTTCTTTTGGATCTTCGATCGGTTCATTTTGGACTTCGTATGAGAAATTCCTTTTTCTTCTTCTTACGCGTTGTCGTGTTATTGTTGATCCAAAATTAGCCTCCACGTCATTTTCGGTAACAAGTTCCTTTGCATCAATAACAGTTTCATCGAAGGGCGAGTGGGGTTACCATAAAACTTTCCAAATGTTTTAATAATATTTCATTAAAAAAAAAATTTCACTGCAAAAAAAAATTTAAATTTTTACAAATTCAACTTTAATCTAGGGGTAGTTTTACCCCCTTTAGTGTTGAAAATAATTAATTTTTGGCTGATAATACCTATTCAACCCAATTCCAAGCGAAAACCAGGAAAAAATTCAACCCTAATCTAGGGGTAGTTGAAAATATTTAATTTTTGTCTAATAAAACCTATGCAACCCAATATCAAGCACAAAGCAGAAAAACAATTTTTTGCACATTTTTTTATTTAAAGTTGATTTTTCAAATTGAAGGGGTAGTTTTAACCCCTTAAGGGTTGAAAATAATTTATTTTTGCCTGACAACACGCATACAATCGATTTTGAAGCATAAGCTTGAAAAACATTTTTTTTTATTTTCAGTTGATTTAGGGGTGGTTTAAACCCGTGAGGATCATCCCATATCATAAAGTTTAGCTTGATTTAGTATAAATCAACCACCTTCGCAAATAAATACTGAAAAACTGCATTTATTAGATAATTTTTCATTATTTTTCATTATTATTGAAATTATCGCGAAAAACCCTTAAAAATGGGTGTTTTTTGCATTTTTAAGGGTGACGCCCATATTTTAGGACCGCGGGACTCCGATTTTCGTGATCAGCTACCCAAAATACTTGTAGGGTTCAATTTTCTTAACGGTGTTATGTTGGAACACCCTAACGCACGTTTTGAATGGATATCAATGGTAAATATCGTATATCAATGGTAAATAACGTGACTCAATATGCGTTCAAACAAATTCAAACAGCGCCCTTTGCAAATGATACCAAATGAGCCGGTTTAGACGGTGCGCTCCAGCGCATGTGCCTCACGAACTTTGTGGATAAAGGGAGAAGTGGGGTGGTACCTCTCTTCATCCCCACTCATCCCTTCATCGTCAAACGTTCGTGAGGCACATGCGCTGGAGCGCACCGTCTAAAACAGCTCAATGTTTCTTTTTCGAGCAAATGTGAAATGAAAGCTGCCGCAAGATTGTGTCGTCATATTCAGCGAACTGTTTGGTCGAACTGGCGCATTACCTACTAAGGTGCCATCAGCAATCAGTTTGATGGCGTGGCTTTGTACATTGTTGAGTCCTGCTAAGATGGTTTTTGAAGCGCCATCCCAAATAAAAGAGGTACTCAAGACGGACCGAATGAAGGTTTAGTAGATTAAGGACCGCTTCCTGGCTAAAAGAGGAACTTGCTTATCCGAAGAAATTATAGGCATTGAGACTTTTATTTGGCGATTTGGAATATGTAACAGTTCTAGTTAAACTTAGGATGTAAAGAGATGAATCAGCGGGGATGAAGGCAGCTCTCGCGCATATTCAACGCACGGAGACGTAACTGAGCCATTCCCAGCTCTTGAACATGGCCACCAGCCACAGTAATGCAACCTCAAGTAATTTCTGCAATATGATTGGTAGTATGCCGTCCAGGCCGAGTGATTTGAAGGGGAAGAAGCTATTAAACACCTATGTGCGGAAATCTACTTCCAGGAGTGTCTCTACTCATTCCCTGAGGCTTCGACTTCCTTTTTGTCCTTTTTTCAGGGTAATTGTGTGGTAATTACTAGGTTTATCGCTCTGCCCAAGCTCCATTCCCCTTTTTTATAAAGAACGGACTGGAGAGTTTTTTGAAGAGGATCCTGCATAGTCTGGCAAAGTCTCCTAAGCTCTCGATACTTTCTTCTCCTCCGGGGATACAGGCAGGCCAGGATCCATGTAGGCTAAGGCTAATAAGTATAAGCCCTTCCTTTCTCCAAACTCCTTACTACATTTAAATCCTTTAAACTGAAATTATGGCAGAAGTAAGGGTGTTTTCAATGATGCAGGCTGCGTGCGCAATTGACTTATTCAGCAACACACATCCATTGCTGAATAAATCAATTGCGCAAGCAACTTGCATAAGGCATCAGTCGCGCATTAGGGGGACAGTCCCGCATTTGCTTGTATTGTTCCCCATTATTAAAAGCGTCCCACATTGTCCCCCAAACGTCAAATTCGTCCCACAAGTCCCGCATTTAGTTTTTGTGCAAATAGTACTATATATTGTGCATCAGGTGGAAAGGACTAAGGAGACGGAAAAATATTAATACATATGAACAAACGTTGTGTTTATACACATGATGCACATGATTGCGTATTAAGCCTAAAGGCCCTTAAAGAGAGAAATTAGACTGTAATTCGGGGGTGCGCTACTAAAGCTCCATGAGTGAATGTAGAAAAGTAAGATTGCCATGTTCGGTAGCGTATGGCTCTTGTCAGAGCCAGTCGTGTCTCAATAGTATGTCCGAGGATACAACCGTTGAATATGAGTTCAACCATGGTACAAGAATACAAGGTAGGCTCATAAGGAAAAGCTCTGTTTCCATCTTGAAAAGCTTTTGCGCCTTTTACATTAGAAAAGATCTGAGTGACGCCACGGAAAAGATTTTTTCCTTTGTGAGAAAAGATCTGAGTGACGTCACGGAACCCTTATGAGCTTACCTTGTAATTATTGTGCCATGAGTTCAACGATGATGACGCCGATCACATTTCATTATTTTCTTCTGAGTTGATTGTAGATGAAGATGACAATATGAAATAAGTGGAAATAGAAGAGATAGAGAGAAAATCAACAGAATTTTATCATAACTTGTAACCCAACGGGGGACACCATGTAAAAAACGCAGAGGTGGTGCGGAAACGAAAGCACCACGATGCCAAGACTTTTCAGCCCTATATCTCGAAAACTATTGGTTCCACGTAAATTATGTATAGGACATTTTTATGCAGATTTATCTAATAAACAAACTTTACGATAATTTACGAGATATTTGCGAAAAACTGATTTTCGTGACCTTTGACCTCTAATATCTCAAGACGCGGACACGAGATTATATGAGACTTTTGACGCATCATTTAAAATGCCAAAACAAAGGTTCATACAAATTATCAGCTTATTACCCCTCATGCCGACGTGAAACCCTAATTTGACTGGACTATTAGTCCGGGGAAATTAGCATTTCAAGGAGACAAAATTCCAAAATGGTTGAAAATTGGTCCACAACTGCCGTGGGATTCGGAATCACAAAAAAATACATAGCCGGCGGAGATATCACTTTTTGGCAAAAAAAATTACTCAAAAACTGCTTTTCGAAAAAAAAAATTTGATCAGTCAATACGAAACGTTATTGCTTACAAAAAAGCCCTGTTGTCATTTTTTCGAAAACCTAAGGTCAAAGTTTCCAAAAATCAATTTTCGGTCAAAAAATATCTTGAATAATTCGGAAAGGCCAAGGTTTCGAAAAAATTACAAGAGGAGTATATTGTAGGCAGTAATGTTTTGTATTGTCAGTTAAAAAAAATTTCGAAAAAACCAATTTTTGAGTGATTTTTTGGCCAAAAAGTGATATCTATATCTTTTTTGTGATTCCGAAATTGTTTCCTTAAAAAGTCTGAAGGAAGCTGTGACCAATTTTCAGCCATTTTGGAATTTGGTCTCCTTGCGTGCGTTTTTTTGCTAATTTCCCGGACTATATAGGCTTATTTTATTTTTTCATGATCGCATAGAAAAACCTCGTTCCGTCCCCCCTTTTTCGATTTAGGAAAGTTGGCAGCCTTAAACTTGCAACATTGAAAACACCCTAGGCTTTAATGTGCGCTTTAACCAGGATACAAGGATGCGTTAAACCCGAAAAGATTCTTGTGGGCCCAGCCAAGAGATCATGTAACATTATGTAGACCTGGAGAAAATGCAGATAATATGAGGCATGTATGATAAAGTTCCGTCTGACTTTTTCCTGTTCCCGAAGCTAAAATCCAAAACCATTTCGAGGAAGACGTTGCTTCAAGTCAATTTCTGCCAAAACAAAAATACGCTGAATAGTGCAGTAAAAAAAGGCCAAAAAAATGAAAAGAAAGGTATAGTTTTGTAACAGCAAAATTATGATTTAATCCTGTTTGGGATATCACCAGGAGTATATTGGTAAGTTTTGGACCTCGAAAAACTTGTGCTACTTTTGTTATAAACAATTAAAGTTTTTTTACCACGTTTTTCGAGCTTAAAATGTGAATTACTCCGGTTCTATAAGTCGGATCGGGGCAAAATAAATACCAGTCTCTTCGTAATAAAATTTCCAATAAATCCTCGTTAGTTTCAAGTTTCTGAAGTACATACATAACCTAAAAAACTGAAAAAACAAGAAAAATACAGTATTTTTTTCAATTTAATGCCCAAGACAGTCAACTGCACCAATTTGCATCAAACTTTTAAAAAATATACTTTTTGATGTTACAAAAAGACTCTGAAAAATTGGTGCCAAAATACTGAACCCGTTGGCCAAAATTGCTATTGTTATCTAAAATTTGAAATGCCCGCCATTTTATGCCATTAAGTCCAAAATGAAAATTTCTTTTTTCAAAATGTAGCTCTCCATGCCACCTTTCGAATGCAATTAAAAAAAAAATTTTTAATGTAATTTTGGTTACTTTTTTTTCATTTGTTTATAACTCAAATATTAACAATTGCATTTTTCGGCCATTTTGAAAAAAAATTTTAAATTTTTTATCAGATCTGGTAGAGCATTTTGGGACCTTTAGTTTAAAAAAAACAAGGTTCATTTTGGTTAACATGAACTTGAGATATTTTATTTTTTGCATTGGCATTTTTTGGAATTTTTTGCATTGCGAAATATTATAATCACGTGTTGTTGCACTCGGCTTCGCATAGTGAAGCATTTTTCACAGATTATTTTGCTTGTAAATAAGTTATAATGCTTGTAAAAAATGTAAATAAAACTTAAATTTTTTTCGAATTGATCACATGAAATTAATAGGTTTTAAAATGATGCAGTCCAAATTGTAGCTCAAAATATGGATTTGTTAATTAACAATTGGCCAAAACGCAAAAAGTTAAATATCTCGGGTTTACGTTAACAAAAATAACCTTTCGTTTTTCTAAATTAAATGTCCCAAGATTTTCTACCAGATCTGATAAAAAATTTTAATTTCTTTTTCAAAATGGCAGAAAAAATGCAATTGTTATTAATTGAGTTATAAACAAATAAAAAAACAGTTACCAAAATTACATTAAAAAAATTTTTTTTTAATTGCATTCGAAAGGTGGCATGGAGAGCTACATTTTGAAAAAAGAAATTTTCATTTTGGACTTAATGGCATAAAATGGCGGGCATTTCAAATTTTAGATAACAATAGCAATTTTGGCCAACGGGTTCAGTATTTTGGCACCAATTTTTCAGAGTCTTTTTGTAACATCAAAAAGTATATTTTTTGAGAGTTTGATGCAAATTGGTGCAGTTGACTGTCTTGGGCATTAAATTGAAAAAAATACTGTATTTTTCTTGTTTTTTCAGTTTTGCAGGTTATGTATGTACTTCAGAAACTTGAAACCAACGAGGATTTATTGGAAATTTTATTACGAAGAGACTGGTATTTATTTTGCCCCGATCCGACTTATAGAACCGGAGTAATTCACATTTTAAGCTCGAAAAACGTGGTAAAAAAACTTTAATTGTTTATAACAAAAGTAGCACAAGTTTTTCGAGGTCCAAAACTTACCAATATACTCCTGGTGATATCCCAAACAGGATTAAATCATAATTTTGCTGTTACCAGACTGTGCAAATAAAAATGCTTTTTTTACTGCACTAGAACTGTATGGAGGATTAGAGCGCGCTGCCATTGCACTCAATTGCGCCTATTTAAAGGTGAAATTTATTGTCGCAAATACCGTGAATTGTAAAAACTGACGGGATTGTCTATGCGAAGGATGGTTAAGAAGACTTTCTTCTTACTTTAGGAAACAATTTGACGGTTTTAATTATTCATTATGAATTTACCAAAATTCCCACCCTTAGGAAACATTATTTATGGGTGAATTGGAAAATGTCATGTCACAGTTATTTTGACAAAGATTCAAGAAATTATGACTGATAAACTTTTATCGAAGAAAAACGCTAATGAATATTTAATGAGAAAATTATGAAGGAAAAGGTTTTGACAGTTTGTTCTTTCTTACTTCATGTGGATGAAAAGAGTTAGAAAAGTTTGATGTTTATGTTATTATTTTTTTTTGAATTAGTTTAATTGAGAAATTATTCTTGCAGGTATTGTGCAGAGGTGAAACGAAGTGGTTCCGAATTTTAACTTTGGTGATTTCTGTCCGTCCAAGTATTTGTGATCACGGAGTAGCTTTAGAAGTTCATCCACGACAAGGCACTACTGCAGAGAAGGTATAATTCGCATCCTTTTGATATGGTGCCCTCCAGACACCTCCCAAAATTAGTGACCATTAATTTGCGAGTTTTCAACATGGAGTCAATCCTGCTGCAAAACTACCCCCAAACTTCCTTTTTAGAGCCCGCACAATAATGACAATATGTATGTTGTTGAAGGCTCGTTATCAAGAAAATTTTCTCCATTGTCTTCAAGGCATATAATTACAGCGATGTCGTCCTGAAGGATTTAGCCTGGGTGTAATCTGAGCGCCCTGGCTTGAGTATATAAATGAAATATTGCAGCTCCTCCATACAGTACGGATATGACTAAGTTCAGAAAAAAGGTGTGTTTGGATCGGAGCGAAAAATATCGTCTGTTCTAATTAACCAAATCGCTTACTATAGCTTCATGTGTAAAAGTGGCATTTCCTTCTCTCCAGGCAGCTTTTATTTGCTTCTCAGTAGATCTAGTGCTTTTTTTGTAGTCCCTGGGAAGTGTGGTGCTAGTAGTGCCCACAAGGTTTGCTCTGTTGTGTGCGTGAAGGAGCCATGGATTTTATTTATAAATCCGATATTCCGAAGCGCGTTTCACAAGGGGTTTTTTGTCGACCACCATAATCTGGCAGAAAAGTCTCTATATATTTTTGCTCTCCTAACCGCACAATCTTTCGCAGTCCGTATTTCTGAACTCCCACAATATCCAAAAGTTTAAACACAAGGTTCATCGCCACCTTATTCTACCGAAACCTATTCTACCCTTCGAACCAAACTTACTACAAGACATTGGTCCGTGACGTGGCCAACCACCATGACGGCCGGTAGTACAAAGAATGATTGCTAAGCTTAGCCTCCGATTGTAAATTGTGACCAGTCATAAGTCGCAAGATTTTGTGACTCGTGTTTGTCATTGACAGTTTATGACTGTTCTTGTGATTATCAACGGGTTTGGTATTCTAAGCACTCAGTCATAAGAAAAATCACAAAAAAATCAATTATCGTGGTGAATTTATAATCGTGCAATTAGTCTGCATGACAACGTAGCCTATGTGCATACACCAGAAAATATTGTTGCAGTGAGGTCGAGTGTATGTAAGCGTCCGAGCATCTCACAAAGACGCTGAGTGTCTGTCGAATCGGTGTAAGTTGTATGGAAAATATGCTAGTAACCTGCTCTTTATACTCTTGTCACCTGGTTTTTATACAATCACAATTTTGATAGTCGTTGTGACTCTTTGCAGATTGTCAAAACTGTGACTGCAAAATGAACGCCCTTTTACATCCCAAACGCAAATTGGAGCTCTGCTTTTGGGATGTAAAAGTACCTTTAGAATACCAAAATTCACCACACTTGTGATTGCATTGTGATTTGTGACTGCTTTTAGAATCCGGGTATATAACTGCCACATTCAAAAATTTGAAACTCCTCACCAAGAGGCGAAGTTCATCCGAGACAGTGCTGTACCCGTTGTTCTCCGCCCATATATATGTAGTTGATTTATTATACAAATCACAACAAAGTCATAAAGGCGTGGTGAGTCGCCGTTGTGACTTTTTCGTATTCTCGCGCGCCAGCGTCAAGTTATTACAATCGCAGGGTTGTGATGACATATAGAGCCGGGCACAGCGATGACAAAATAATAATAATGGAAGAAATACCTTATTTGTAGAATATGCAAACTAACAAAACAAGATTTTTTTCACACCACGTTTTATTTGTACTAAATTCAAAATAAAATATACTTTCGCAGCAAACTAACAAAACATGTTTTTTCCACACGGGCGTCCGGGTTGGCCTTTAAGGGCATTTAAATTTCCAGCCAAATCAGCCCAAAGATTTTGTGTCCGCTTCGGGTTGGTGGGGTCATTTTTATTTTTTCGAATTTCTGTATGATTCCGGCAAAATTCGAGGAAATACTGAAGCTGCTCTGAAGAGGTTCTCTGGTACGCCTTTTTCCTTCTGTCAAGACTTAAAAATAATATAAACAGTAAAATTTCACACTATATTTATAGAAAAATTTACCTGTTTCCATTTTGGTGCGCCTTTAATGATTGACATTTCACATAAGAATTTCACAACATTTGACATTTCACATTTCCGCCACAATTGTGGTGGAATTCTAGTGATGAATGTTGTGATTTTTCACTGAGAATCGGAAACAGCTGATTTATCACAAGATTTGTCTCAAGATTAATGTTTTCATATTTGCTTATGACTTATGACCCGTCACAACTAAGAATTGGCCTATTAATGTTAAAGGTAGCTTTTAAGACAGTTTACTTATAAGTTAGTGCTGTAAGCTTCGGCTCTCGTTCCATTAAGGTGTTGCGAAGTTAGTCAAGCATTGGGCGGGCTTAAGGTACCTTTACATTATATGATTTGTCATATGACTTGACTGTCAACGAAGTCAAACCAAAGCATAAACTGTCAAATGACATTTGTTTTAGACATGTCATACAACTCTCTGTCAAAATTTGCACTGAAAATTTATGTTTTGACTTGTCAAAATTAGGTGTGAACACAATACGAAGTCAGATGGACTATCCAATCGTAATTTTGACAGTAAAGTCATATGACAAATCACATAATGTAAAGGTACCTTTAGTATTTATATGGTCACCTCTTGGGAACACGGTGTTCTGTTGCTACCACCGTGGATGTCCAATTTGGCCGGTATCCTTTGATGCTCTCTTTTATTACTACATAAAATTTTGTGTTTTATATCCGAGGAAATAAGATAACAATCTGTATCCTCTTCTGTAAGGATAATCAAAGTTACGTTTTGTTAATTCAGTCCTTGTTTTACAAACTTTCTAATTAACTAAATTCTTTCGCAACTACACTGGAATTTGAAAATTACGTTAAGAATTCAAAAATTCTTCCATAAATTTAACACAAAACCTTGAATAAATTTCATAGTACTCCTGAAGGATTATTATTAGACAAGAACAAAAGGTTAATGGATATAATAAATTAGTGTGGAAATCCTTCCTGACGTGTAAACTCTATCCGTACAAACACATTAAAAGAAATTTATGCTATCATTTCGCCTGTCACCATTCAAAAGGATAATCTTTGGACACATTTATTATAGAAGCATTTACCTGGCAATTTTCAGCACGATTAAGTCCTTCCAGGTGGCCCCCAAAAAGCTTTAGGTAGACAACATCTTTGGAGACAATTAAGACAGCGTTAATGCTACCCCACAGTTAACTTCAACTTTTACTCTACAGACAGACCACAAACAGACGGTCGTGACATGATGAGTATCTCTATTCGATCTATTCAAGGGGTTGGTGGTTGCGGCGGTGGTGTATGATGTCAAAAAGGTATGGTATAGGTATGGTTCAAAAATTTTCATTTAAAGTTTTTTGTTTTGCCGTTATGGTCATTTCACTTCTTAATTAAGGGAGCCACTCAGAAATCGTGGTAAAAGGATGTCGTTTGTTCTCCAAAAGGGATAAAGTTACACGGCGAACTCATCGCCAAAATGTCTGGATAATCGTAGTATTTAGGGAGGAAGTTGGGGGTAAATGTATAGTGAACCCTGAACCTTAAGCACACCTGGAAAACCATTACGACAGGGTAAACAAATGGGATCTGGGAATTTTTCGTATTTTTTTTATATTTTTTTTTTTGGTTTTTTTAATCTGACATCCTTTTCCATCTTGAAAACCACTTTTGTTTGGTTCTCGTTTGGGTTTCGGTGAGCCATTAGCTGTTGGGAAATTGTTGTACAGTTGTTGTCTGTATCCCTTCCGCTCTCACACTTATCCATTAACTCCGTGACTGTATAAGGTCACGAGGATATTCTTTTAAGTGCTTCGCTTTTATCAAAAACCGTGAACGTGAGTTTTCCATCGTTTCTTACCAACTTTTTTCGTTTCTTGGCGTTACTCCTCCAAAAAAAAGGACTCGAAACTGTTAAGGCGTGTTGCCGACGCAATGATGCCTATAGTGAAATACATCTGTCTTTACCCATACTGCTGATACCCGTTGGCTCTGTGCCCCCCAAAAGGAGCTTAGATCTGCAAATTTGTTTTTCATTCAAGGGATGTCAGACCGTTATATAAACATGTACAGGATTCTAGAAGCAAAACGATAGGGATGCTACTTCTTTTCTAAACAAGGTTCGCTCAAGGGATTGGTGACTGACTCGCAAATTTTGCGAAGACAGCGATAGATTTGCTTTCAAGGCGAACGCAATTTTTTTTTCTCTTACTTCGTCCTTGTGGATATTATTGAAAAGGGCATTAAAATGTATCCGCTAGGAGCGAGCTATATATATATGTGTATATCTTAAAGGCTGGGTAATTTGAAGGGGGTGTATTTATGGGGTGTTGTAAATTAATGTTGTTTGCTTTGTTAGTCCATTTCTTATTGGTATATGGTATGGTAAGAATAATGTAAGGCCTGTCGGTTTTTTGTCGGCTGTAAGATGGTGGATGGTTCATGCTACTGACAGGAATATGCACCTCCAACCCTTACTGCAACCACTTCCTTTTACTTCCACTTTTCCCGTGGGATGACCTCACAACATTGTGTTACAGAGCTCTGACCCAGTAGGGAATTTAGGAATTGATGGAATTGGAATGCATTCTTTCATCAGTGAAATGGGAGTAATAGGGATCTATCCATCTATGGGAAGGAATGGTAATCCAAAAGTTAGCCATTATGGCTTCCCGGCTAGGACATCGCATTGGAAAAGAATGCGTTCTGTAATCCAAAAAGTAGCCAGTATGCCTGGCAAGTATACTATACGGAATCGAATCCGGAAGCCTTCCATTCCCTACTGGGGAAACAGTTTATATACATATAAAGCCCGGGCCACACATGTCCGCACCGCGTCCGCACCGCATGACGGCCGTGTGTTGGGCAGCACACGGAGAGAAATTAAACAAGTAAAATTTGACGCGGTGCGGACACGGAGACGCGGAAAAGTGGGGACTGGGTAAGATTTCACTTGTTTACTTTTTCTCCGTGAGTTGTCCAACACACGGCCGTCATGCGGTGCGGACGCGGTGCGGATATGTGTGGCCCGGCCTTAAATCTGAAACTTCTTCTTGCATTGATCTACCTCTTCTTCTTATTATTATTCTTTGGTGAGGTATTGGGTCCAAAAGTAACGCGGCCACTTCACTTGGCTATTGTACTACACCCATATATCTTATATTTGTAAGCCACGCCGCTTGAACAGGTTCAGCAGCCTGCCTAAAGGCTTGTTGCTTAGATTTCACCGAGCTATCGGGGGACACACAGAGAACATGAGTGACAGACTCGTTCTCCTCCAGGCAAAGCCCTTCGTCATCCGCCTTTCCTATCTTTCAGCAATGTCCGGTAATCAAGCCAACAGGTATCCTGACATCAATCCATCACGTGTCCTAACATCCTTTCGGAGTGTCGGGTGTTAGAAGCGTGTGTTATATACATTCCTCTGTCTAGTGGCAGAAGATTGTATATAATCACCGCGTACGCACCCAAAACATCTCAACCCAGACTATTTATAGGGGAAATGAACTCGCTCTTCCAAACTCTTCAACTGGAGTCGGAGCAAAATTTTTACTTGTTGGCCGAAGATTTAAACGCACGCCATGCTGCATGGGGAAATCAAACGGCTAACACCAGGGGCAACCAACTGAATGACTGGTTGGTCCAGAACAGAATTCAGCAGAAAGTTAATCTTCTCGCTACGGATATACCATCATATCCAAGCGGTGGGTCTTTTTTGGATCTGTGCTTGCTAGACTCCCGTATGGGTCTACCAGGACTGAATACAAACGAGACAAACTGTCTAACGACAGTACCGTACGACAGTGACCATCACGGACTCGTGATAACAATACAAGTCCCTCACGACTCCATAGAACTTCTCGAATATTGCGAAGTGCATCCTTTTGTACACCAGAAGATGCACTGGCCAAAATTCGAGAAAACCATGGCAAGGGCAATACAGAATAACGGTGAATAAACGATGAATATCTGAAAGATATGGACTATCTCATTGTACAGACGATGGACAAAACCATACCAAGGGCAAAAAAAAGAACAGTACAGACTGTACAGGAACGCTACAATCGACGCACTACTAAAACGCAAAAGTCGAATACTGACGAGACTGAAGGCCCTACACCGTCAGTTTCGGGATAGACAAAGTCCAGAGATTGTAAGAGCTGTTTAGTTTTAGACGGTGCGCTCCAGCGCATGTGCCTCACGAACGTTTGGTGATGAAGGGATGAGTGGGGATGAAGAGAGGTACCACCCCACTTCTCCCTTTATCCACAAAGTTCGTGAGGCACATGCGCTGGAGCGCACCGTCTAAACCGGCTCTAACTCTTAAATCGGTTATGAAAAATCTCCGACTACTTTTAAAGCAACAATTTTCACAGTCTGTGAGTCTGTACTGGAACAGAAAGATTCGTGCTATTGAATCTAATAGCGTGAGCGGGTTCCTACAGATAAATAAAATTTTTTAGTAGTAAAACACATAACCAGTTGGACAAGTTACGTATCCGTAGGACTCCGGCTAACCAGGTACTGCTGAGCTCCGTGAACATAGATCCGGAAGAAACCAGCCACGTCGACGATAATTATTGCATAGAGGACGAGTAGGAGAAGGTGGATTTGGTGGGGGCCTGCTATCAGGGAATTTATTCGGTGAACACTTGTGTTCGTCCGAATTTTGACCTCGAGAATAGGGCCTTACTGAACCACTTGAGATTATTCAATGAAATTGAAACTTGGAAATCTGAGAATCGAACAAATCGAATTTATTTATTTATTTATTTATTTACTCTACGTTCATTGGAAAAATCGACCTCCTGCTAACATTCCGTCGTCTGAATAATAAGAAATCGGCTGGAGTAGATGGTATTCCGAACATAGTTCTGAAACATCTTCCCCTGGTGGCTATAGGCATTAGGGAATCCAATTCCGGTTTTCGATAAACCGGTAAACCGGTTTTACCGCCCAATTTTGATTTTAAAATTACCGGTAATTATCGAAAATTATTACCGAATTAATTTCGGTAATTTTTTTTTGCGGCATCGTGAAGGAAGGAAGTTTTGCTCAAAAAGGGACGTATAGCAAAAAATTTCAAGTTGCTCTTTCTGCATGTATGTATTTTTTAAGAGTTTTTTATAAGAGTAAATAAATGCACAGCAAAACACAGAAAATACATATTGTCTGTCGTACATTTAAGCATAATATTGTTTCTGTCGTTCTTTTTTGTAGTCATACTGAGTGACTAAAGTAGTGAGTGACATTATAAATCTGTCCTTTCTCTCTCTACTCGTCAATCTAAAACAAAGAGAATTAGTGGTGTATTTTGTTTAGTACGGCAAAGAAAATTCCACAGTAAACATGTATTAAAATTTAAAGCAAACAATATAGAAATTCTTTATTCTTTAATTTGAATAATAATTTCATTCGTTTTAAAATATTGGTTATGGAACGAGAGCAAATCGATACAAAAAAATAAAACAATATATGGAGCTATTACATTCGACATAGAACCGGACAAGAAATGTTTTGAATGCAAAAACGTGTTGCAAACTAAAGGAGGATCAACAAACGGATTGCATTCTCATCTCAAAATTCAACATAAAATTAATTTATTGAAAAGGGAAGTGTCAGTTTTAGCAAAAGCAAGACCATCTGTATCGTTGTCAGATGTTAGTAAAGTAAACCCATCACCTAAAGCTGATCCAGGTGGTGTAATAACCAACTCTTAATAAGAACTCTTTTTTTTTAGTGGTACAATCAAGATCAATAATAAACCATTTGTACTACTAGTCCGCAATGTCTTTCAAATCATCGTGCAGTGTCTAAGTAGTAAGCTTGATATAAAGGATACGAGAGAAAGGATAGGTTAGGGGTCTAGAGGCTGCGTGAGTAGATGTCGATGAACCTTGCGTGAACTCTGAAATGTTATATGAAAATTCCGTGTAGAATAAAGTGGAGAAAAACTAAACATCTGAGAAAAAGTAAACAGCTGTTAAAAAATCACAGATTCTACGGCAAAGCAACAGCAATTCCCTTCGAACTCCACACTAGGCTTAAAAGAGAGACGCTCGAAATTTTCAATTTTTCGGAAAGCGATGAATCTGAAGAGCATTGAATTGCCTCTAGTACTTTATCCATGAAAGAAGGACTAGCATTAGCAATCAAACAAAAAATTGACACTATGGAAATGAAAAACGAAGGAATTACTTTGAACGAGCATACCAGTATATTCTTACAATAAAACCAACATCTGCGACTTCTGAAAGAGCCTTTTCAGCCGAGGGTCAGATATGCAATAATCCCCGGTCCCGTCTTAATGACAACAGTATTGACAGTTTGTGTTTTTTGAACAAAGTGATATTTGTAAGCCTTAAAAAATGTTGGTACAATAACTACATTTACATATGTATGAAATATGATTTTTTGGTTGGTTCTTGTTTCGTTTTAATTGCAATCGTATCTATAGTTAGCTTATATCAGACAGATCAGCATGTATTATACGTTCCGAAACGTAATGTCTAACTTTCTTAATTTAATTGTTGTAATGGCTATTTGTTTAAATTTTATGAATTGTTTTTTTTTTTAATTTTTATAAATTTAAGTAATACTGAAATATATCTTCTAATTTAAAAAATTGTAATGACGTTTGATTAATATATTCCCAATAACGAAATTTACCGGTAATTACCGGTAAACCGGTAATTCCGATAAAAAATTACCGAAAACCGGTAATGTAAAATCTCGGTAAATTTGGATTCCCTAATAGGCATATACATCACTTTGTTTAATAATGCATTAAACAACGTCCATTTCCCAGGTCACTGGAAAATGGCAGTGGTGTATCCAATACCTAAAAAAGATAAAGACAAATGTAACCCTGCCAATCTCCGGTCAATAAGTTTGCTACCGAATATCAGCAAGGTTTTTGAAACAGTCATTAATAGATCATTATCCAAGTGGGTTGAGGAAAAAAGGATACAAACTGGTCAGACTCGGTATGACCGGACCTCAGCTATACATGATTTACAATATGATTTCAAAGAAGAAGTTCGTCGTCAAAAGTGGCAACTTCACATCAAGTAGGGTCTTTGACATTAAAAATGGTCTGCAACAGGGTGCGGTAAACTCGCCGCTCTTATTTAATATCTTTACGAGTGACCTAAAAAGTTCACTCCGCTTCGCACTAGCGTATGTGGGTGACTTGATCGTGTACTGAACGGGGCAGAAGATTAGAGTAATCCAGACGCTCTTGCAACGTGATCTCGAGACAATCGAACGCTACCGTGATGATTGGAAGTTGAAGATCAATTTTAGCAACTGCGAATCGATCCTTTTCCGGACTCCTCTAAACAGAGATTCTCGCAATGTGCGGAGAAACTGGAAACCCTCAAAATTTCGAATAATGCTGGACAAGCATTAGAAAACAAATTGGAAGTGAAATACCTTGGGCTTTGGCTGGACCAATACTTATATTTCAATAGAAATATAAGTGCTACTCTTGCCAAGGCAACAAAGGCGTTTCACATGACCAAAAGGCTTTTTTATAGCAGACACCTAAGCCCACGGGTCAAGGTAATCTGCTATCAGGCCTTGGTCAGGCCAATTTTAACTTATGATTGCCCTGTATGGTTCAACATATCCCCTTATTACATGGAAAAGCTTCAGGTTTTTGAAAGACAATGCTTAAGGGCGTGCCTAAGCCTGTATCGAACACCCGAATCTGGCTTCACGAATTTTCACGCCAACAATATCCTTTACGATAAAGCATCTGTTAACAGGATCGACAACTTCATAATCAAGTTGATTCGAGGTCACGTTGCTAGAGCGACGGAGAGCGACAATCCTCTTTTTTTTTATGTGGGAAAACCAAGCTTAGGAATCAACCTTTGTACTACCAGTCTGTCATGTCGTTCGTGTCATGGTGCAATGTCTATTAGCAAGCTTGGTTTGAAAGATAGAAGAGGATATAATAGATCAGGGGGGTCTGGGGGTGTTGGAGCAGGTGGCGATGAACCTTACGTTTGAACTCTTGGGCGTTGTACGAGTTCGGGAAAACTGATTGTGGGAGATTATTCCACAGCCAAATTGTTCTATTTATAAACGAACTTTTAGACGTTAGTGTGCGCGAAAAAGGGGTTTGTAGGGTATGAGAGTGAGCCGAATGGGCTAGTCTTGTGTTGCGAGAGAAGTATTGCCGTGGAGGCAGGAGGGTGGAAATTTCAGTGGGACAGTCGCTATGGTAATAGCGATACAACTTAGACAGGGCTGCTACATTCCTACGGTGGCTCAGAGAGTCAATGGAGGTGCAAAGGCTGTCATCACCGATGATTCGGATGGCGCGGCTTTGCACCTTGTCCAGCCCCGCTAAGGCTGGTCGCACACTGCAGCCGATTCGGCCGAATTTTTTACGGCCGTAATCGGCCGAATTTTCCAAACAATTATTTTCCTATTCTCATTCGCACATTACACCGATTTTTCGGCCGTTGACGTCCGTAGGTTTTATCCGATCAGATTTGAAGTTGATAATGGAAGTGCGCTCCCATATAGATGTTTATTAATCTTCCTTTTATTTTATTTAGGATATATGACCATAGTGGAGGATATTGTGACCATTTAAAATGAAACAACTAGCATTTAAGATGGAAACTAACCCAACGTTCGGCCAAATTTAAAGTTGAAATTCGGTTGAATACGGCCGTACAAAATTCGGCCGTATACGGCCGTAAAATATTCGGCCGAATCGGGTGCAGTGTGCGACCAGCCTAAGGCGGTTTTCGAGGCGCCAGCCCATATAAATGAGTTATATTCGAGGCGGGACAGAATGTAGGATTTGTAGATTGTAGCTCTGGCTGCTGGTGGAAGAAGAAATTTGCATCTCTTAAGAAATCCTAGGCATTGGGATGCTTGTTTTACGATTTGGTATATATGATCATTCCATCGCAAGTCCTCAGATAAAGTTATACCCTCGTTTTGGAGGGGTTGAACTCAGCGCGATTCTTGCGGCCCCAATCAAGAATGTGTTTGATGTCCCTGTTGATAGAGCTGGACATGAGTTCACGATGGTGAAGACAAGGTCTGGCATGTGGTTGTCTTATATTATCGAAAGCGTAAGAACAACGTAGAGTACTGTCGTCAGCGAAACTGAGAATTGGGTTGGAAGGGATGGAGAGCATATCGTTTATGAATATTAGGAAAAGAGCGGGTGAAAGAATTGACCCTTGGGGAACTCCGGCCGAGATTGAGTGGGGATTAGATTCGATGCCATCCAATACTACCTTTATTGAACGGCCTGAAAGGAAGCTCTTAATCCATTTCCTTAGAACTGAGTGGATACCAATAGCTTGGAGTTTTGACAACAGAGCAGGGTGCCATACTCGGTCAAATGCTTTGGGCATATCTAGAGCAACCAGAGCAGACTCACCAAAGCGATGGATGTTTTGATGGAGGTGCTCTGTTCGACATGCAAGGAGGTCGCCAGTAGATCTTTTGGACCTAAAGCCGTACTGTCTGTCATGTAAAATTTTGTTGGTTTCCAGATATTCCATTAGCTTTTTGTTGATTAATATCTCCATGACTTTGGAGAGAACAGAAGTAATTGCTATTGGGCGGTAGTTTAAGGGGTCGCTAGAGTCACCTTTTTTGGGTATAGGCTGAACATGAGCAAGTTTCCAGGAGTCTAGATAGACTCCGGAGAAGTATGACAGGCCAAAAAGTTTGCGCAGAGGTTTAGCCAAAGGTGATGCACCTTTGTTGAGGACCATAGGGGGTATTTTATCAGGGCCAGTGGATTTATTGACGTCAAGCTCTTTGAGACATCGATAAACATCTCGAGTCCTGAAGTAAATTCCGTCCATTGAATGAGCTGTTCGCTCGAATGAGAGGGGTTGCATGGCAGTATCGGGTAAAGAAGAACTTGAGGCGAACAGATATGCTAAAAGATCGGCCTTGTAGTCCAAGAGCTAGTGACAGAATTGCAAAGTGATTTTGTAGAGGATGGGCCTTTGATATAAGGTAGATTAGGTAAAGCACAACCGATTAAAAATATTCGCCAGTTCGAGTCTACTTAAGTTTTAATTTTATGAATTTTTGAACTTGTCGATTTTTTGACCATGAAAAAAGTGATATTGTAGAGGATGGGACTTGGTATATAGGTTAATTGGGTTGCCCCCAACACATATTCCGATTCCCATCTCGTTTGGAGGTTAGGTTTGACTTTTGGGAATTTTTGAACATGTCGGTCTGATCAAGATGGACAAAGTGATATTGGAGAGGATGGGGTTTGGTATAATGGTGAGATAGGCCACCAAGAACCCTAATTCAGCTGCCCATCTCATATGCAATCACGGTTGCGATTTTGGCGGCTTTTAATTTTGTGGCCATTTTCGGTATGACCCAAGTGATTTTGTAGGAGATGGGATTTGAATATTAGGGTTCGTTACAACATCTACAATACATATCCACTTGCCCATCTCTTTCCCAGTTGTAGAAACCCTTGCCATCTCCAGTTGAAGTTGAAAAATCGTAAAATCTAGTTTTATATAGCAAATTGAGTTAAAATGGATGTATATACCCCTCTAGTGGCATATTTATGTTATATATTTCAGATATTATGAGTAGTTGTGTATTGTATATACAAACATACATTATAACCTGGCCCGCTGGGTGCGGGCGTGCAGAGTGTGCACCGCACGCGGGCGGCACTTTCAGGGGGCGGCAAACACAACAATCTCGTGATCGAACTCATTTTCATCATTTGCACCTAGGTTCTTTTTAGAATGCCATAACAATTACATGTATTGATCTCCTTTAAAAATAAACCGATAAACCGAAAACGTTCAAACCACTTAAGAAGGATCGATCTCTGAAAATAGTATAATATAAGGACAGAGAATGTAAAATTAAATTCCCATGATAGAAGTCAAATTTATTCTGTAAATAAAAGTTGACATTCTAATCTGATTATAATTATTGACAAAATTTTAAAGCAGTTTGACGTCTAGTTATGGAGAATTATCCATTTTTATGTGCAATAAATTCCCACGTTTAATATCATTTTTACTCGACCTTTACTTGAATATTGAATACTAATTACTCGAATGCAAGACGTCCAATGTTTTTTAAAAAATTTTATTGAATGTATGAGATATCAATAAATAACGTATTCAAATTTCAGATTTTTAATTTGGAATATGCTCCTTCAATCGATCTTCCTTAAGATAATTTTAAAGAGAATTCCCCGTTGTTCCATGTAGAGGAAAAACCAAATAAAAAGAAAACGAGTTTCCCATTCGCTCTGGTTGTTTAAAAGCGCAGCTTTTTCACTCATGCTGCGGGCTCCGTTTGCTTCTTAAAGCCCGGGACACACATATCCGAACCGTGTCTGCACCGCATGACAGCCGTGTGTTGGACAACACACGGAGAGAAAATAAACAAGTAAAATTTGATGCGGTGCGGACATGGAGACGCGGAAATGTGGGGACTGACTGGTAAGATTTTACTTGTTTACTTTTTCTCCGTGTGTTTTCCAACACACGGCCGTCACGCTGTGCGCAAATGTGTGTCCCGGGCTTAAGCCGGCTCTTCACGATGCGGTGAACGTTTCATTCGAATATTGGCTTCCAACGTTGGAGTGATACCCATCACAGCCTGAACGTGTCCAAATACGAACGTTGGACGCTACGACATTGGACACTCGCAGTTCGAGCATCTGCCACACGATGCATCCTACCATCAAGCGTCCAACGGTGGAGAGTGTTCATAGCATCGTGTAGAGCCGGATTTAGTTAACTTTTCCTCTAGCCGGGCTATAGTCCGACGTACAGCGTACAGGGTAATAGTACAGGATCCGTAGAAGAACGACCTTCACCGATCGAGTAACCGAATGAAATGTTTTTTTATGATAAAAAATATGCTAACAAAGTAACGATGATGGGTTGCCTTACGAAATATGTTCAAGGCTATATTTAATAGGCGTTTTCCCCATTTTCCGCCCTTTTCTCTATTTTGAGGAGAAACTATGCATTTTGGTGAAAATATCAAAAGAGCAAAGTTGTAGAGCATAAAAATTCCTACAAATTTTGTTTTCACTGTTTTTTCGAACTACGCATAGTTTCGCCGCTAGCGGCCGTTTTGCGCCTTTTTCAGATTCTGTTGATAAATCAAAGCGTCCAAAGAAAAGCCGTTGAAAAACTGCAACTACTACTTTGATCTTATTTCATTTCTCATACAAAAGCATAATTTTGGCACAAAATCTAAAAAAGGCCGCTTGGAATATAATCCCTGACAATAAATTGCTTGACTATAACAGTTGTTTTTTTTATCCACTCCACTCATAGCTTGGACAATTTCTTATCAATAATGTCCGGACAATTTGTATCCTACGGCTTTTATTTTTGGAGTTATAAGCAATTTTAACGCTAAAATTGGCTCTTTTTTTGTGCCTTTTCACCTAAGCTTTGCCAAAAAGTACCAAATAAGCACCAAATAAGGCAAATTTTAACATCAAACTTGCTAATAACTTCAAAAGTAAAGGCCGTAGCGTAAAAATTGTCCAGACAATATTGATAGGAATTGTCCAAGCTTTCCAATTTTGCAAAAAAAATATCAGTTAACTAGGTATTTTTTGGAGAAAAAGTTGTTTTTAGTTGAAATTTTAGTTAAAAAAAACGAAATTTTGACTTTGACGACTCATTGCTCTGGAAGTTGGCTAGCTGGATCCTTGATTTTGACAGTTTTAGATAGGTGGGAGTATTCTACGTACACTGGTATCCTATTCATGAAAATAGCTCAAAGGGTTACATAAATACAGGGTGATATGTAAACCTCTACAAAAAAAATTCAAAACGCCCTAGCTGCTAAACCGTTAAGATTTACCCCCCCCCCCCCCCATACAATGTTTTCTTCGTCTATCCAAAACCTATCTACAGCCGGCCGCTTTGTAAGCTTAAAGGTATACACCCTGTATAATCGTCAAAATGTTTTTTTTTTCCATTAACCAATTTTCTCAATTAAACGGAAAATATTGATGGAACGGAGATGGGATTGAAAATGTAACATTTGGCAGATGCCACGAGCCTATGGTCCAAATCTTGGGTTCTACAAAATCACTTGGGTCATACCGAAAATGGCCACAAAATTAAAAGCCGCCAAAATCGCAACCGTGATTGCATATGAGATGGGCAGCTGAATTAGGGTTCTTGGTGGCCTATCTCACCATTATACCAAACCCCATCCTCTCCAATATCACTTTGTCCATCTTGATCAGACCGACATGTTCAAAAATTCCCAAAAGTCAAACCTAACCTCCAAACGAGATGGGAATCGGAATATGTGTTGGGGGCAACCCAATTAACCTATATACCAAGTCCCATCCTCTACAATATCACTTTTTTCATGGTCAAAAAATCGACAAGTTCAAAAATTCATAAAATTAAAACTTAAGTAGACTCGAACTGGCGAATATTTTTAATCGGTTGTGCTTTACCTAATCTACCTTATATCAAAGGCCCATCCTCTACAAAATCACTTTGCAATTCTGTCACTAGCTCTTGGACTATTGGAATTGCTTTCTGTTATCACCTCGTCGTTATGGATGAAGGGAGGTGTTGTAGATGAGGTAAAATTCTTCTTGATGGAAGTTACCAAGGACCAAAAATTTTTACTGCCGGCGGTAGTATTGAGTAACTTACCTCTCAGCCTGTCATCAAATGATGATTTGACACTCCTGATGATGGAGTTACAGGAGTTTCTTAACCTAATATACTCAAGTCAAAGTGCCTCGCTCGGGGAACCTCTGTACGCTCTGAAGGCGGCTTCTTTTGTTTTTATCGCGTTCATACATTCCCCATTAAACCATCTACTCCGACGTGGCTTTATAGACTTGGTTGAATGGGGAATGAATAAACGCATTCCCGCCTGTATAATTTTGGTGATACAGAGAGCGACAGAGTTGACGTGGGCCTGACGGAAACACAACTCCCAGTCGGTGGCTTGAAGGAAACGAATGAGTCCCAGCCAGTTGGCTTTCCCCCCATAGTGCCAAACGGTTCGTTTAGGAACTGTAGTGGCTGGGGTAGGTGTTGGATATGGGAAATAAGCACTTACTAGGTTGTGATCCGAATTGCCCAAGGTGGAGTCAACATCGACAGAGTATCGTGTAGGGTGGGAGGTAAGAATAGGTCAAGGAGATGAGATCCTTGGCCTGCAACTTCAGGGATCCTAGTTGGACGATGAATAATCTGATGTAGGTTGTTAGTATCTGCAAAGAGCTCAGCGTCCTTGCCAGAAACACTGGTGCCATTTGAGTAAGTAAGCCAGTTTGAATTGTGGACGTTGAAATCACCCGCAACAACGATTTCGCACTCCAGGTGTGAAGATAAAAAACCGGAGATCTGTTCAGAGATGGCGTCGAATGAAAAAAGGGTGGCTTCATTACTAATGTTAGGACTTCTGTATAGAAAACAGAAGAATATGACGTGGCTATGAAGAATTAATTTAATCCAGAGATAATTGAAATCTGGAGATATACTATTGTACACCCTCTGGAATGCCACGTCGTTCCTAATATAAATGGCAATTCCCCTATGGGCAGAAAAATTTTGCACTAAGGTGTACCCTGCCACCTGAAAACGATCTACATCGATATCAGGTAGGAGTTGAGTTTCACTCAGTGCAAGAATAGGGGGAGCATGAACGAGGAGGTGGCACACTACCGAAAAAAAATTCGCTTGGAGTCCTCGAATATTTGAGAAATCAAAACAGAAATTCCCATATCGAGGCTTTTTTGACGTAAGGTTGATGACCTCAGTTGCAGCAGGCAGCGCCGGTGACCCAGCCATCGGAGCTAACGGGAGTCGCCCTGTTGGAGTGTTATGCCTCCTAAAACAAGGCGAATCCTGTCAACCGACCGATTAAAGGAGTATCCACACACATCAGGGCCGTGCCCGGGACGTCACAGGGCCGAGTTCTGTCATGTGTGAACGAGCCTCTGCCCGGACACGGACATGTGTGAACGAGTAAAGGAGTATCCACACATATTAGTGTTCCGTCAGGGGTTCAAAAAATATCGGTGCGTACACTTTATACGAACTCGTTCACACATGTCCGTGTCCCGGCCGGAGCAAAAATCGAACGTCCCGGGCACGTCCCTGATGTGTGTGGATACTCCTTAAGGCTGTGACGCCGGCGCAGCCATGCTAGGAGCGCGGGAAGGAGGAAAGAAGCTTGTTAATTCAACGTATTTGCCGTCTGTATAGTTCCCGTTTTGTAATGAAGTCGGGTGATTGATGCCACTATTTTTTTTTTATTTTTTTTTTTTTTTTTGGTTTTTGGTGGTTGCGTGTTTAAGGCACCGGCGACACCACTCGCCCGCACTCTACGCTGGCTCAGCCCAGACTCTTATTCGGGGAGCGTTCTACCCGAACTCTGAATACCATAAAACAACTTGTGAACGCGGATTTATCCCTCCATAAGCATTTATTTACCTAGATCCAAAAAATTGGTCCAGGATGACTCGGGGTTGCCCCTCCTATATCACATGTATCACATGTATAATTTGTACTGGTGGCTGGAGGATCCCTCATAATTGGGTATTTGCCCTCTCAATTAGGTTAAAGGATATTTTTTATGCATGCTAGTTTTTAGAGAATAGCTTAGACTTAGGATCCAATTCTAGTTTTTACGGTAGTAATAAATATAGGTTAAGTAAGTTAGGTTAACGGTGCGGACTTCCATGAACCCTTGTTGTTCACTTAAACTCGGATCCATGGAAGCTCGTCGCATGGACGGGGGCCACCTGAGCAGGCGCGTACGCAGGGGGGGGGGGGGGGTTACTGGGGGTTAAACCCCCCCCCCATGATTCCAATAATAATAGGAAAAATTATAATTAATAAATATATCAACTTATTAAACAATTAAAAAAATATTCCGAATAACGATGTATAATATATGGTGGATTCTTTTCAAACGGGATAGCAAAAAAATAAATATCTCTCAAACTTTGGGAATATGTTCGTGAACTCGATGTGATATACCAAAAATTTTTTTAGCGCAATTGGGTGCGCCGTTTCGAAGTTACAACTCTTATTGAAAAAAACGCGATTTTTCAAAAATCACGTATTTCTCATTTATTTATAGCTCTCGACAAACTCTGAGTTTCGGGATGGCCATATAGATTTTTGTAGGAAATTTTCCGTCTTTTCAGATGAAATTACTCAAAAAACAATTGGACGCATTTTTGGCCAATTTTTGGCCTTTTTTGGCCAAAATTTGAAAAAAAAGAACTTTTTAAATTTTTTTTTCATGTCACCAATCGATGTTCTGACTCAAAAACTACGCGCCACCAAGTTTTCAGAGTAGTTCCCTTCTTTTCGGTAAAAAAATTGTAAAAATGCCCTAAATCAAAGTCTAAAGTCTTGCGCACACCAAGAGACCATGATTTTTGGAGAAAAACAAGACATTTTGTGATATTCGAAAAATGGTCAAAAATTATTATTTATGTTTCTTCACAATTTTCAATAAAAAAATTGCGATAAAAATATACCTATAGGTAATTATTTTTATAGTGAAATAACATAAAATATAATATAAGTACATAGTCCTATTACATGAGAAAAAATTTTTTTTACCCAATATGTGTACAAAATATGTTTTGTGAAACCCCCCCCCCATGGTTTCATCCTGCGTACGCTACTGCACCTGAGGCAGTAACACCTCCGCTGTCGCCTGTCCAGATAGTCTCTTTTAGTAGTAAGATTGCTTGACCTGAATTGTTATTAGGGGATTAGGGGAGTAGTACGGCCTTCCATGAACTCTCGATGTTTTGGATATCAGATAGGTTCCATAGAGTTTTATACAAAATAAATCGATATAGTACCTAAGTTTTTGTTTCTTAAAATTTTCTTAGGATTAGAAATAATATATAATATAAAAATAATTAAAATGAAAGATACAAGTTTTAGCCGAAAGGCATAAGTTAAATTGTGATATAGATTAATTTAGAGTTCCTGCTGAGAGCCAGTAAGTTAGATAGATTAGAATAGGTTAGAATAATTAACTTTAAGCGTTTAGTTAAATTTATAGTAGGGTAATTGATAAGTTAAATAAATGCTTTTTAAAAACTAAAAAAAAACTGTCCTGACATCCTTTCTATTACGCCCCAACAAAGGCAGACCTCCAGCGTTCGGTCTGTTTCATCCAAGTCCGATCGGCATAACCAAACTGGTTTCACACAGGTGGCGCTCACACCCAAAGCTCACCACCCAGGTTCTTGCCTCGGATAAGTTCACACCTGAGCCCACAACTGATGTCGTCAGTGGTCCAGGAGCCCTGTTGCTATACTACTATAAGAAATAATGCAGGTGTCAGAATTGACATGTGGCGGAAACCGGCAGAGATAGGGTCAAGTTTGAATTTCCCGCCATCTTGTATTACTTTGATTGAACGGCCGGAAAGGAAACTCCCAATATAGTCCTGTGGGGATTATATAGTCGGCTTCGACTATACCGATTTCCACTTTATCTATTTATTAAATTATAAAATAAACTGAAAACTATTTAATATTTGTTGATTGTTTTATTGATTAATTATTTAATTGGGCCGGGACACGAATCGCTTTCTACGGAGTCAATTGGGGGTGCGATCACCATGACTTGTTAGTAGAACTGAATGGACACGATCGGCGGAAGTTGTTGATTTTGATACGGCGGTTCTATGGCCGCCGGAAGTAGTGACCGCTACATCACTCCCCCTCGGTAGAAAGCGTTTCGTGCATAGGTTCTACAATATTTCAGTATCACTATCTTAACATCCTAAGTGACATTTTATATTCCAATTCAATTAACTTATATTTATGTGAATATTACATTTTGCCTGTGAAACGCCTTATCTAGTAATTCATGCATTATTTATTTATTTATATAGATATATAGTATTTCATTGGTTCATTCTCTATTGTGATATAATTTCAGTAACAACGCAGATCATTCATTTGAACTTTTTTCGTTAATGAAAACATTTTATGCCATTTTACTAACTAAATACATTTACAACTCTTGAAATTGTTATATTTGCTTTAATATACGTTTTGAAAGCGTTTTCAAATAAAATGGTATTATATTTATATATATATAACTAAGGAAAAGTAATAATTAATAACTAAAGGGCTATAGTTCTAAAATTATTCGTGTTTGTATTTTTGTGTATTATAATATAATAATAATAATTGGAACCTCTAAATTTCTTTTTGTACTGTTTTCTCTTCTACTAGGTTCGATCTAAAAAGCTTGCTTCGTTAGTGCTTACTAATTTAATAATAATATATTTGTTTTACTTAAAATTACTTATAATTACACTAAATTTCATCTTTTTCATCATAGTATGGTTTTTTTATTAATGTGAATGTGGGATTATATGTGTGGAAACTTCCTAAATTTGAAAAGGAAAAAAGAAAAATAGGTTTAATCTATTCGATTATATTTTAAAATGAATCCGTTTCTATTTAAACGTATCTGGTTCAGAGCAAATGCGCGTTTACGGCGTTCGAACGCAGCTATGTTATCTTACACTTCAACTTGATTGGGAAAGACTTCGGTTGCAAAACCTTCTTCCGTAATTTCTCTTTCGCGACGAGGAGCTAGTCTGGCGATTTTTACTTAGTCTAATGGTGAACTACTTTGCTAACTCGCTACCGATAACGAAACTTGTGGGTGTCCTTGCGCTAAAACGGCGTTTTTATGTACCTGAAATGTAACACGCGCGGGTGCCGCTAACATGGCACTCCCATCCTAGTGCCGCGAGATTTGGTCGGCCTTTTCCGTAAACCGTACCTTCCGTCCGTACCGTGTTACCACCTCCTTTGACGGTGGGTCGTCCGCCTTGTCTTTTCTTTCTTGGCGACATTCTTCGGGTGTGGCGCCTTTATCATCTGGTGTCAAGAACGCTGGTTTTAGTCGGTCCAGGGATATTTTTATTCGGCGTCCCTTCACCTCCACCTGAAAATACTTACTCCTCCGCTGGGTCACCTTATAGGGGCCATCGAAGGGTGGTTGTAGTGGTGGTCGCACCGCGTCGTTTCGCACGAATACATGCGTGCATTTGGTTAGTCCCCCTGGCATGAATACACCCGTCCTGCCATGGTGAGCGGTGGTTTGGGGTTTTACCGCCTGCATTATTTGTCGTAAGTCTTTCACGAACTCCGATTCTGCTCTTTTTTTCGACGGCTCTGTCAGGAATTCTCCCGGTAGGCGGAGTGTCGTGCCATATACCATCTCTGCCGGCGTTGCCTGTAGATCGGGCTTGAAGGTGGCCCTTAACCCTAAGAGGATTGTCGGTAAAGCTTCTGTCCAGCTGGATCCTCTCCGGCACATTATCGCCGATTTCAGTGTTCGGTGCCATCGTTCCACCAGGCCGTTCGCCTGAGGGTGATAAGGTGTAGTCCTTAAATGAGTTATCCCTAGCAAGGCTGTCAGCTCGCGGAACAGCGACGACTCAAACTGCCTACCCTGGTCTGTCGTTACCCTTAAAGGTATGCCGTACTTTGATATCCATCCCTCCAGGAAATGGCGAGCCACTGTCTCGGCCGTTATGTCTGCCATCGGTATGGCCTCAGGCCATCGAGTGAAGCGGTCGATGCACGTCAAGCAGTATCGGTGCCCTCTTGATGGCGGCAATGGCCCGATAATGTCTATATTTACGTGGGAGAATCGTTCGGTGGGCGGTACGTACCTGTGTAATGGGGACTTGGTGTGTTGTTGGATCTTGGATTTTTGACACGGAATGCAGGTCTTAACATATGCTGCACAATCTTTCCGAAGACTTGGCCAGACGAATCTCTCGCTGACTAATTTCGTCGTACCCCGAACACCTGGATGCGACAGGTCATGCATTGTTCGCAGAACCTGCGGTCGCATGCTCTCGGGGATCAGAGGGCGTACGCGACCCTGCGATACGTCACAATACACGGATACGTCATCGTCCGGGAATGCTAGGTTCTTAATTTCCATGGAAGACCTTTCGGGGTTTTTAATGATCTCCTGAAGGCTCTGGTCCAGTATCTGCTGATCGGCCAGCTGGCGGTAGTCGACAGGCTTTAGCCTGGTTGAGGTGGCTTCGACTCGCGACAAGGTATCAGCCACGATATTTTCTTTTCCCGCTATGTGACGGATATCGGTCGTGAATTGACTGATATAGTCCAATTGTCGAGTACGTCGAGGTGAATTGTTGTCCGAGGTCTGTTTGAACGCGAAAATTAACGGCTTATGATCGGTCATTATATGAAATGTTCTTCCTTCCAGCAGGTTTTTAAACTGCCTGATTGCTCTGTAGACGGCCAACAATTCCCTGTCGTAGGTACTATATTTTTGTTCTGTTGGCGAGAGTTTATTTGAGAAGAACGCAAGTGGTTTAAGACCGTTTTCGTTGAACTGGTGTAGGGCAGCTCCAATAGCCTTCTCGGACGCGTCGACGTGTAGAGCCAGTTCGGCGTCAGGTGCGGGATGTGCTAGTAAAGTTGCTTCTGCCAAGTCCTTCTTGCACGCTTCAAATGCCGCTACTGCTTCCGGTGTCCATTCTATTTTGGTGAGGTCGTTTTTCTTGTTTCCTACTATCTTTTCCCGTAGGATCATCTGATTTTCAACGGCGTGGGGTATGAACCTCTGGTAAAAAGTAATTAGAGCCAGGAATCTTTTTAAGTCCTTTGCCACGTTTGGAAGCTCATAGTTCTTTACGGCCAATACCTTTTCCTCTAGTGGTCGTATGCCGTCCTTGTTTACCGCATGGCCTAGAAATTTCACCTCTTCTTTTCCCAGTTGACACTTTGATATGTTTATCGTTAAGCCGTGCTTGCGGAAAATCGAGAATAGCTCGCGTAGGTGTGCTCGATGCTCTTCCATTGTGGTTGATGCCACGCACACATCGTCAACGTATGAGAAAATGTACTCATGGCCTCTCAGGATTTCGTGCATAAAACGTTGTAGGGTCTGGCCCGCGTTGCAGAGTCCGAATGTCATATAGTTGAACTCATAAAGTCCGAAGGGTGTAGTTATCGCCGTCTTCGGGATGTGCTCTGGTTCAATTGGTATTTGATGATACGCCTTTTGGAGGTCAATGGTGGAAAAAATTTTCTTGCCGTAACACACTGTTGAAAAGTCCTGTATGAAAGGAATTGGGTACCGATCCGGAATTGTGACCGCATTTAAGCGCCGGTAGTCGCCACATGGGGATTATATAGTCGGCTTCGACTATACCGATTTCCACTTTATCTATTTATTAAATTATAAAATAAACTGAAAACTATTTAATATTTGTTGATTGTTTTATTGATTAATTATTTAATTGGGCCGGGACACGAATCGCTTTCTACGGAGTCAATTGGGGGTGCGATCACCATGACTTGTTAGTAGAACTGAATGGACACGATCGGCGGAAGTTGTTGATTTTGATACGGCGGTTCTATGGCCGCCGGAAGTAGTGACCGCTACAGTCCTGTAAAACTAAGTCACCATCAATAGCTTTGAGTTTAGCTAACAGAGCAGGGTGCCATGCTCTTTCAAAAGCCTTGAAGATATCTAGAGCAATCAGACCAGACTCACCAATTCAATGCTAGTTGTGGTGTTCTGTAAGGCACACTAAAAGACACCTATACCTATCTATGTTTTGGAGTCATCCATAAGAGTCCACCCTGGTATTTTCACCGAAGGAAGGTTAAACTCTAATATTCTCGCGGGCATGTAATCTGATAGCATTCCCGTCTTTAGGATCTCTTCTATAATGATGACAATTAGAGAATTTCACAGCTAAGACCATCGTCCAGGCAAAAATGCGGTTTCAGCATAAGTGCAGCGTTAATAGCGGATTTATCTATTTCAAAATAGAGCTGTACCAAGTTCAGCACGGTCTCCATCGCTACCTCCGGCAAGTGCGAAAATACCCACCCAGGCTGACCATGACTAGGTTACTGTAAGTAACGAAAAAGTCTATAAATCAAAGGAACCGGTCCATAATTTAAATAGCACAATACAGGCCGATATTCCAACCAAACAGTCATACATCATCAGAGCCTAGTCCAAACCCAACTGGGTGAACGAACAAAAGTAATATTTTCACATGACCCCATACTAAGCTAAACAAGTAATGAAAAACGATGGTGATGGCAAATGCAAACAATTCCATTCATAGAACATTCATAAAACCTCCTGAGAAAATCCCTATAAAAAGAATGGGACTGTACGCAACCCAAAAAACCCTAAAAAAACACTATGAGAAATCATTGTCTCAATGGTAACTAACTAGAATTCAGTAACGACTGGGTTTCTTTTTCTAGGTCATTCTACTCGTAGCTTCAATAAACACTTGCATACAATGTGGTAGACGTTGGTTGAATGTGGAACTTGCCACAAAAAAAGTGATAGGGTACAACCTGTGGGACCACATTGTCCTTTTTAACAAACCAAACAAGCAACTATCTCAGCATGTTGGTAGCGCACTATCAAACATATGTCAGGAAAATGTAACCTAATAAATGACGACTGCAATGGACGCTGACAGCATGTCCCAACAAATAAAATCTCACCCATTCACCTACTTTAATAGAAGTAACGCTGTACATAAAAAGGAAACTTTTCTACATACATTTAAACGTTTCATAATGTAATCATTTCACAGACAGGTCACAGTCCCTTTTTGGGGCGAATAAAAAAAACTTTCGGGTAACAAGACACCGATACTGACGATTTAAAGCTATCTTCACTCTGCTTTGTTGCACAGTTGGGTGAATCAGATTACAGCAAAGAAAAGACTTCATATTCTTCAACCACCCCCAAAATTTACCTTCACCTTTCCAAGTTATACAACTTTTCGCAACATAGACTTACAAAAGTTGGGTGGAGGGGCTCCCCATGTAGATGCTCCGACAACGCAAAAAGCCTGAACGTCGTCCTCCCCAGAACATTGGATGCCATTCTTGGCGGGTGCTATCCTTACACAAGTGCCACCCTCTTCTGTTGGCGAGGCTTTCATCCTTCGTTCTATTTGACTTTGGCTGGTGCTTCTTTTGTGTCAATGAGTCAGCCAAGGCTCCGAAACCATTTGCATACTTGTACGGGCTGACATTTCCAAACCAGTGGCTTGCACCGTTTGGTGCACCTTAATTGGTGTTCAAGCTGTGAGAAAGTTATCTCGAGGGAATTTTCTGTGGAACCGTGCTGTCAGGTTGAAGGAACAGAATAAAAATTGTATTTAATGCTGCAAGTGACTTTTTTTTAAGTTCATCGATGAAAATTGTCATGAACTTCCACAATGTGTCCCTAAGCTCTTATCGACTCCTTTTTCTCCAGAGTCCACCTTTAGTTTTTGGTCTGTCCGAAAATACCCTAATGTAAGCAATAAGATTAAGGAGAAAGGTTACCACAAAAACTATGAGGTATAGAAGGAAGATCCACAACTGTCATGGACACTTAACTCGAGTGCCTTTCACGAATGGTCCTAAGATTTGATTGAATTGAGTTTTGTGGTTGACCTGGAAAGTGGATAGTAATGGTATGCTGGTATCTCGTGTCCAGTTGGACATATCCACCGTAAGTGCTAATGTCCTACTACAAAACACCCAAGCTACTATAGGGTTCTCTTCTAATTGGATGTGAATGCAGATACTGAAGGTTCTGTGTTAAGAGGAAGAACTGTATAGGTTCTCTGTTCATGAGAATGTAAAAGGCAATATTTGTGGGGCCATTAAGGGATCACTTTATGAGTGATGACAATGTTGGTCAATTTTGTCCTATACAGAGAATGGAATGGTATAGAGTGAGTAACTAACAAATTAGGAAGTGTTTCATTGTTTTATCGCTTTGTAGGTCTGGTGGTGGTAGATTTTTTCTTCTTCTTTTGATTTGTGGGAGAAACTAATTTGGCAAATGGCATGGACAATTAGGCTGTCTACCCGTGCTTTTCTCTAGACGTTATTGATGGCTCTAAAAGCTTCATTTGTTATAGGTTTTTTTGTCGTCGAGGTATGAGAATGAAATCGAACCTTTCTTTTTTCTTTTGGCTGTTGTTGTCGTGCTAAAGTGTTTTATTAATTAGTGATGGTCATTTGTTACTTTCTTAATCTATTCTGAACCATAGGAGTGAGGGAAAAGAAAAACGTTGGGATTTTGTTTCAAGTAAAAGGTTTTAAAGTTGCTGAGTTAAGTTAATTAGATTTATTAGGTTACCAAAGATAATCAGTTGCTATCGGGATCGCGGATGACATGGGGGTACTGCCGGTAGGACGACTCCTTCATGGGATGGAATTATGAACGAACCAAATGATCTGGGAGATTAAAGCGTGGCCTCAAAGCGATGGACTGACGCTTGCTGAGCATAAAACTTAAACTGTGCAAACAGAAATAACTATTGTTCGCAAGAATCAAGGTATGATAACAGATCTTCCACTCACATCCCGCCCAAGGTACCTTAGAGTGATGACCGCATACAGAATAAGCGCCTTTCACGCGATTTGCGTGTCTGTAACGGAATGATAAGAGAAGTGGGATGAGTCTGTTAAGGGTCGGTGAACACACAGACTTATCCCAAACGTGAAGAGTTGTTGCTTCGAGTGAGCGTAGGAAAGTGAACTACGACCTTACACAGTTCTTGAGTGGACATGGAAAGATATAGCAAATACCTCCATCGTTACGAGCAGAATGACTCACCGCTGTGTCATGCTCAGGTATCCGGGATAACGTATAGCTCTTCTTCGGTGATTGTGTGAGGTTCTGGCTGAATTAGAGGTGATGTGCGAATGTAACTCAGCGGGGGTCACAAGTCACAGCAAAATCATAAGTGTGTGCTGAGTCTCAACTTGAAGGCCTATACTAAATGAAAAGTAGAAGTAAAGTAGACGTAACTTCTGTCAACAAAGACATAGAAACGAAAATAAGAAGTTCATAAGAAGTAAGCGCGAATTGCCAAAGCTTGTGACTTATGACTGGTCACAATTTTAGAATAGGGGGATGGGAATCATGGCCATTATCTCCTAGGAATACTGGATTTAATATAAATTTTATTTTTATTTATTTTTATTTATACATAAAGTTCGGAAGTACACAAGACACGTCTTTTAAAGTACAATAATTCATTGGTAAATTTTAATATATAATCTAGTCTAATCTTACTAAACTAAGAAGAAGAAAAAAGAAGAAGAAAAAAGAAAAGAAAAAAGAAAGAAAAGGAACAGTGTCCGAATAAGGATCATGTAAGGAGAAGAACTAGATAGAGAAGCAAAAGGCAGAGAAAGTGAAAGTACTAAAGAGAAGAAGAGGAAGATAGAAAATGAGATGCTTGCGTCCTAAAAGTCTTGACTGTGCTTATTCTTTGAATGGAATTAGGGAGATTATTCCAAAGCCTAAACGAATGCACAAAGAAGGAACGACTGTGCGTAGAATGAAACTTAAAGTGAGCTATTCAATAACTGTACAATTTGAAAAACAAAAAGATCAAGTCACACTTTTCCGGGTGAGTACTGCTACCCACTATACCCACATTATCCGCCGGCTATGAAGATAAGCATTGAATTTTTTAGTTGAAAGAATTTCATAAGATTAGATAATGTAACTTTAAGCAAGACCTTGTTGACTTTAGTGCCAAATTAATTGAGTAAAAACTACTTGTAACGATAATGCCCAAGAGGTAATGATTCGACGGAGAGTGAGTTGTGCGTTGACCATAAATTATTCTCACGTTGCCTTATGCTTTGTTTCTGAGGTACAGTGCTGGCAGTACGACTACATCCTCCCGTGGGTGGGACCGGAAACAGAATGGTAGTCGCGCAGAGAGAAGAACACTCTCTTAGAAAAAATTACCCCCAATATAAGGTGAACCAGGATATGCCGTTAGATACATGAACCAGGATATGCCGATAGATAAATATCCAAACTCTGGATACCCGATGCTCTCTAGTTTCACTTAGTCTTCTCAAAGCAATGTGCTTGATGCAGCTCTGAGAAGAGAAACCAACTAGCGGAGCCATTGGTAACGCGTGTTGTGCGGACGGGTTGTCAGCCGCTGAAGATGAGTCTTGGAACAAAGAATCTGTCTGCAGGGCTACACTAGACTCGGACAGCATCTAACCATGGCATTTATTCAGGACCTTTGGGTAAATGATGACAAAGTCAGAGGACCTACCACCGGTTCAAGTAAGCTAGTATATGTATGATCAGAGATTCGGGAAGCCTCACATTGCCCTTTTAATTTACAAACGTATCACTCGTGTCACTCACCTCCCCATTACTAACATGCTGGACCTCACCCTCTACTAGCAAGCTACTCTCGAGGCTTTACTGTCGTGCCATCTGCACATCTGGTTCGACATACCGGGTCTCCCACATATTGATGCCTCTTCCCTGGTTCCTAAGAAAACCAACTGGTTTCAGTTTTAGGGGCTTGTAGCCTCGAAATCAGACCTGCTTACCGCTTCTACCAGCTCATTGTATGGAACGGCTGCCACATAGCTCTCTGAGGAGCTGATAGCCTTCTACCATGACAGCAATACTGTCTCTTCTCTTCTTTTCTTGTGGAACGAAAGAGTGGCGACAATGCGTAGGAAAGTAAGGAGATTGTTGCTAGGGTGGAGCTTAAGTATATGGTAAAAAAAACTTTTTAGTTTTGATATCTAGTGATTTTTTTTCCTCTTTGAATGCCTAAACTACCGGTAAAAAATTTTTAAGGTAATTAATTCGTCTTCCGGTTCCTCACTAGGATCAAAGTTTTACCAATTTAAACAAAAAGGAAGTTGAAGTTAAAAACGCAGCTCCTTACCTCATATCTGCTTAAGTTAAACGTAATATTTGCTTAATTTAAGCAGATATGAGGTAAGAGCTGCGTTTTTTACTACCATCTGTGGTGGCTGTGTGTCGACTTCCACCCTCTTCCCTTTGTTAATTTAGTTATTCAACCTAGTGTGGCTTATAATCCTTTTTAATTCCAAAATTTGGCATAGCTTCTGATCCACCCACGCTTTAAGCGGCTTCCATGACAGTATGACAAGGAAAACATAGAATATCAGGTATTTCTCCTGTTAGTGCCATTTTTTTCAATTGTTCATAAGAAAAGTCTAACAAGACAGGAGGTTCCGTCAGCTTGAAATCATTCCAATTTATTAAATCGAAATATGTATTCAGAAGCTTCAAAATTAAGAACAGGAACTTCAAAACTCCTAACACTTTTCTTAGGTTTAGATCTAGTTGCAATAATCCTTCTAACCGCAAGTTCTCTGATATCTTTCCGGGAATCAGTTAACATTGTTAAAAGAATATTTTCATGATTACCACAGAAGGCATTTCTTTGAGTAACTGGATCGATGATGTCTTTATACTGTTTTTAAGGTATCTGGAATAGTGATAAGCAAAAATGGTCTTGGTCTTGCAGTCTTGTCTTGGTCTTGCACATTTAGCAAGACCAGGACTTAGATCTGCTCGCAAAACCAAGACTAAGTGAATAAGACCCAGACAAAAAGCAAGACTTTAGCAAGAGTCTCGCAAAATTCTCAACAAAACTATCATCATCAGATTCTGATGTTTGGTCTTCGCGTAAAAATAAATGACACCGAATACAAAAGATAGTACCACTATGATTCCGTTTACATGTGTATTTACGAACGTAACCCAATGTTACTCTTAACATACATAACACCATTGCGGAATAAAGGTTCTACTTTGATTTCTTCAAGCTCGACATTATTATTATTATTAGCATTCTTATTACATGAAGGAATGTATAATAAACAATTGAATTAATTTTTATAAAATAAAACTAAAGTACAATAAGTATCATATCTATTTTTTAATTTTTCTAAACTGTTACGATAAGTCTTGCAAAAACAAGAACCGGTCTCGCAAGAACCAAGACCAAGACCAACTGAACAAGAACAAGACCAAGACTATATTAGTCCTGTCTTGTTCTTGCGTTTGCTCATCATTAATCTGGAACATATAACCATTTCCCACAAATGAGTAGAGTCATCCTCATAAAAAGGATTTACTTTAATGTTAAACCACATATGACTGTAAATTTTAATGATGTATTCGGCCAGAAACTTTAAATTGTAAGATGGTGTTTTACACTACACATATAAATTCAAAAGTCTGTTGTTAACCAACGAGAGTGGGAGAGTTTTCCAAAGCTCCTTTTCGCTAAGTCTTTTGGAAATATTCCGCTTGATACTGCATGGCAAATTTAAAACAATACGTTTGGTCCGTACTTAAGTCGTCAAAATTCACATTCACGTGTTTCAATTTTTTATAATCCTGAATTTTCATATCTTCGCTTTTTTCAAGTTGTTTTCCTATTAGCCCAGAAAATCCTTTAGGTCCCGTAGTTTTCCCATCGATTCATTAAAATAAGTACCTGAAGGGGAGCTCATACGTATGTAGTAAGCATATTATTATGCATTGTAAAAGTTTTTTTAATTTAGTTTCCAATATCTTTATAACTCCAGCTTTACGTCCCGTATTGACAGCGGTTCCGTCGCACCCAATAGACTCACAAACACCCCTTTACGTTAACTCGAACTAATCTATCATGAGTCTTATGGGGCCCCTAGACTATCAATAATATTGTGCAATATTTTGATTTGTTCGTGATATTGAAAGAATGTCTGGGGCAAAGAAGGAAACCGTCAATATTTTGCTCAATATTACTGCACAATATTATTGAAAGTCTATGGGCCACTTTACTCTCACTTAAGTAAAAACTATGAACGCCAATCCAAACTAAACTATTCATTAATTACGAAACTAAAAAACCTAGGCTTAAACGGCGTAATGCAGTTTTTTCGCGTTTTACTAATTTTTCTAGAAATTCAGAGGCTTACAGCATACAACAAGCAGCTGAGACTTGCATACCGTACTACGTCTGACGAAGCAGCATGCCTGATAGATCGAATGATCCCCATCCCCAAGAGGTTGTACGGCTCGGAATATACAAGAGGGGTGTCCAAGGAAGTACGGCGGATTCTGGCGCGCAGCCAGTCCATCGCAATATGGCAGAGGAGGTGGGACGAGTCTACTAAGGGCCGATGGACCCATAGACTTCTACCAAATGTGGAGAAGTGGGTTATCAGGGAACATGGGGAAGTGAGTTATTACCTCACACAGTTCCTGAGTGGTCATGGAGGTTATAGGGCATATCTTCACCTCTTCAGGTTGGACGATTCACCGCTCTGCCCGGATTTCCCGGACGATAAAGAGGACGCGGAGCATCTCTTCTTTAATTGCCCAAGGTTTGCAGAGCACAGGACTGCGTTAGAAGCGATTGCTGCAGTGCAGCTAACTCCTGGGACCTTGGACCTTGGACCTTGGACCATATGATAAGGTCGGATAATGTGTGGGGAAGGTTAGAAGTGGCGCTAAAGGCCTTCCACCAGAAGCTTAAGCATTACGAAGCCCAAAGAAATAGAATAAGGCACAGAAATGCAAGGAGAGATAGCAGCTGGCTAGACTGCTCCAGCTCTGGTGAGCACCTTTGAGGGATGTCTTTTCTTAAGGGCCATGCTGATGACGCCCGACTGAAGTAATGCCTTAACAGCTCGTACCAGTCGGGACTTGAACGTCATGCAAAAAAGGGTGGGTGTGTTTAGTCAGTAGGAGTCTGACACAACCGTCTGTGTGTGTACCCCCAGCGAAGTCTCCTATCATAGGCATGGAAGCCTTAGACAGGCGATCGCACACATTCCCTGTTGCTTGACCGATGTTAGATTCTCATCACTCCCTTGTAAAAAACAGGAGCTGAGACGTTCCAAAAGTATTGCCTGGAGGAAGCATTGTGAGATCGAAATCTCTTGTAACGGGGTCGACTTTCTTAAAAAGGAGAATGGCTCATATACATCCAATCAGACGTTTAAAGTGTCTGCTCAGCGAGTACTTTCCAGGGTCAATTCTCTAGGCTGCTTATGCACTGAATCTTCTTCATGGGGTAATGGTTAAATGTGCCTCTTTTCAGCCCTACAAATTCCCGGAAAGAGATAGAATTGCCCCGGCAGTTCTTCAGAAGTGCTTCAAGCACACTCTCGAAAACCTGGTCTGTTTCTTTAGAGCTAGCTTCAATTGGGGATACATTGCAACCATCTGGAGGAGAGTCGTGGTGGTTTTTATCCTTAAGCCAAACAAAAGGCCTCCCGGGAGCCGCGTCATACAGACCAGCTCCTCGCTATCGCGGGACACTCACAGAGAACATGAAGAGCAGACTCATTCCCCTCAAGGCAAAACCTACAAGTAGGGTCCTCCGCCAGGCCTATCCAGGGGCCTTCAGCGTTTGCTATGTTTCATCAAAGTCCAATTACCAAAGATGCTCTTCAGCGAACTGTTGGGTGTTCCAGTAGCCGATTCCGGACCAATGAATACAATGTCGGACCCCTGTCTAAAGCTCCGATAACCGGGTCCAAATAAGGGTAACTTGATTGAGATGGCCCAGCTCACCAAGGGCACTTTGGCAGTCCAAATTTCAGCTTGGTCCTACAGGACCTTGGCTATTAGAGAAGATATAAATCCGTTTGTTTTTGTAGGCCCCTCTTTAAGTTCTCATGAGTGCATACCAGTATTATGTACACCTTTGCTTGAAGAGCAGCTTCTAGGGTGCCTGGAATTATCACTCTACTGAATCTGGGGCTCTCACTCCACATTCCGGCGCCAACACCTGCTCTGTTTTGGAGCCATCCGTGTAAGTCTTACTTGTTGATTAAAGTTAGAGACTACTGCAGCTCCTAGTAAGTCTGAGCTTTAACTTTGCTTTTAATGATGACAATTCTAGATAGAGCTGTTAGTTAGATATTAGTAGTATGGGATTTAAGAAATTTCCGATTTCTTTCTTTGGTTTGAGGTCCATAAAGGCCGCCGCTTGGACATAAATAATCTTGCATACTGCCTGTAGAAGATACCGCCCGTATAGCTACTAGGAATAAATGCAGAGGAATTAGAAACCACAGGAATGCTCCTAGTAACCTCGTTTTCACCTTTCTATAAAAAAACTAAAATTACAATTAAACTTCTCTTTATTTCATAAAAAAGTACACATTAAAGTCGAAGGGCAGTTCCGATTTCGAACTTTTTACATCGGCGGTGGTGGCACAGGAAGAACGCCAATCGGGGGCGGAGGTGGTACTGGATTAAACATAGCCCTTGGTGGTGGCACACCACCCATTCCCATCACCCTAAGATTCGGAGGCGGTGGCGGTATAATCTTCGGCTCCAATTTAAATGCAAACTGCAAGAAAAACTGTTTCGTATCACGATTCCAATGCGTCCAGAACTTCCCATCAGTTTTCTCCACTTCCCGCGAAGGCACCTTAAAAGCAATCGTTTCATACGGTTCCGCAGCGAACAGCAAATACTGCCACTTACGGTCTGGCGGTTCGATTTTTTGTTCATAAGCCGACATGAATCTATGCCTCGGAATAATCCCATCCGATATTTCCGGATAATCAATCTGAAAGAGAAGGGATTGTTGTCCAGTTTCGGGGCAACGCTGTTTCGTTACTCGGTAGCCAGGACGACCGATTTTAACGAATTTCTTCGGCTCAACTCTTGGTTTTTCTGGTGCTAGCATAGTTGGAGCTTCTTTAGCTTCTTTGGCAGCACGTCGGGCAAGATTTTCTTGATGTTTTTTCCCTTGTGTATGGGCCAAGTAGCTTCCTTCATTGTTGTGTAGGGTGAGGCATAATTTGCATTCATAGGAGCCTAAGTGGTTTTTCATGAAATATGGATCCTTGTTAAGATCTATAGTTTCGAGGGCTAGTTGGCGAAGGCGTTCTCGGCGGTCTCGATTTGTTTCTGACCAGGAGGCGACGCCGCCACCTCCGGTTTTACCGCCAGGGCGATTTTGGAAGTCCATCGTTGTGTAATGGCTAAAAATAAAGAGATGTAACAATTATTAACTAAAAGCAGTGATTTATCTAACATTTACTTGCGTTAAACCGCTAATTCCTCTCCAAAATCAAATAAACATTAAACCAGATGAAAACGTTGTGTTGACGTTTAATTGACGTTTCTATAAATGTCAAACTGATGTTCCATTTTCTTTCATTTCATCTCATTTCCTTTAGATATAAAACAAGTTTAAAATAATTAAAAAAAAGTTAATTTATTTTTAATTATAATAAAAATTCACGATCTTTAATTGTTTTAATATCATTGGATTTATCCAGCAAATTTTAAATTAAAGTGATATCGAGTCTCGCTATATACGCTTGTGGTTCGTTCTAGTGGAAATTTGACTGTATTCTCGGTTAAGTGCCATCTGTTGGAAAAATAAAAATTACATTTTAAAATAAAATAATTTGGTTTGTCGTTAGTTAAGCAACAATTTGCAAGGAATTCTCTTTACTACATAATAGTTGCAAGACTTGCTCTGGCAGCAAAAACTTCTGGTCCTTGGTTATTCCCATCAAGAAGGATTTCACTACACCTACAACCCCTTCCTTTATCCACAAGGACAAGGTGGTAACAGACAGCAAATCCAAGGCCGATTTATTAGCATCTCTGTTCTTCTTTACCCGAAACTGATACGCTCCCACCGGCTCTTGAGCACAACGTCCATTCTTTTGACAAGGTATTCTTCAGGATTCGCGAGGTGTACAGGTGCCTTAATGAGCTCGGTGCCAACAAATCGACTGGACCCGATAATATCCACTGGCGAACTTTTAGTTTGCCTTACAGAACACCTCAACCGAAGTTTGCATGGATTTGGTGACGAGTTCGGAATACCCCCACCAGGGCGTGAGGTCAAAAAATTGCATACTCGTGTGCGAATTTTGCTAAAAATAACGTTTTCTGCGAATCGCAGGGATCCTGTATGATATGTCAGCGATTACAATGAGAAGTTTCTTAAAAAGTTTTGTCAATGAGAAAAATGCATTTTTATAGAAAAAGTTTCCGCCTTTATTTTAAGTAATTAAGTTATACATTTTATAAAACATTTTTTCAAGTGAAAATTAAAGGTCGGAAATTACATTTTGTACGACGAATCCATCATTTTTGTTCGTCACGCCATGTTGCAACGTCTGATAGAAAGATTAACTGAAAGTAAAGTAGAGGATAGAATTGCTTAAGGGGTAGTTTCAAGAGCGCTTGTTGACCGCCGGGAACCGCGAATTTATTCATCTAATTGCCGCTTGGTTGCCCAAATATGTAAAATGTCGTTTAACGGAGGCATTTGTTAAGATCTCGTAGGCGCATATCAGTATGAGCGCACGGTTAAGCCCTTAGATCTCGGCACCTATACTTGCTTTTATCTCAATTTGGTAGCAAAGCCATTATTGCTGGGGCGATGCGACCACACTGAGGTCTCATATGTTGCCTATTTTCTACTTCCTTTTCGTCCTTCAATCTGGGAAAGTGTTTTCATTAGTACATAGCTCTAGGATATCCGCCACAAAGCTCCATTCCCACGGTTTATCACGGACTTCATTCGGCTCCGCCTGGAATACAACTCGTATATCCGCGCAGGCGCCCAAAAACCACCTTGGCATGGCTGGATAAGGTACAAAACTGGGCCATCAAACTCATTGATGATAGCACCCATCGACCCTTTGAGCCACCGTAAGAATGTATCAGCCCTCTCCAAATTTTATCGCTATTACCATAGCGACTGTTCCACTGAAATGGCAACCTTTTTCCCGGAACACAAGACAAGCCAACGTGGCTCACCCCACACACTACAGCCCTACTCTTCGCGCACATTCCGGTTGGGAAGTTCGTTTATAAATAGAACAACTCCAAAACTGTCTTCCGAAATCGATATTTCCGAACTCATATAACATCTCAGAGTTCAAACGCAAGGTTCATCTACTCCAGACCCCTAACCTATCCTATCCTTTCTCTTCTATCCTTCAAATCAATGGTACAAACGATGTCTTCTAAGCTTCCTCGTATCACAAAAAAAAAAAGAACGGACTGGAGTATTCTTTGGTGAAAACCCTGCATAGTTTGAATGGGCCAGACTAGGAGCAAACCATTCTTTTCCGTAATTTTCCTATGGACCATACTCCACAACGTGTTACGGCTTTTTTCGCCTTTTTTAAAATGTTCCTCAAACCTCAGCCTAACATTAATAAGAACCTTAATCTCTTCACTTGTCCAAGGCTCTTTTCTTCCTTCCACGTTAAGGTGCTGTGAACTATATAATTCTGCACTCCCCACAAAATGTTTAAATGTACAATAGAACAATATTTATTAATACTTACTCCAGATCCAAATCGTCTTCCTTGTTGATTGAAACTTCAAACCAAAAAACTTAACTGAAATGACGTTTGACCTGGATTGCATTCAGTTCATATCATATGCCGGCGCTGCCTGCATTTCAATTCAATGCATTCTTTTTGCAGCGGTTTTCATATTTTGAACGCATATATGCAATATTTTGCAGTCAGCTGCGTAACTTGATCGCAGCCTCTTTAAAGGGTACATGCGACAAAATGGGGCTGCGTTCAAGTTACGCAGCTGACTGCAAAATATTGCATTTATGCGTTCAAAATATGCTAACAGCTGCAAAATTACTTGAATACTCGGCATTCGAATGCTGCGGCCGTATTTGGTTTCTCGAGTCGATGGATCGTCTCGACAAAAAAAGCTTCTCGATTTTCTCTAAGTTTCATATTTGGCATTACGACCAAATCGACATATAAACCCTGCCATACAAAACTATCAAATTGTGTGATATTACGCCAAGTGCAGCAAATCACGTATATTTAATTAAAATAGAAATTGTTAAAAGTTTATTGTATGCATAAATTTAGCTTTTTAATAAACGTCAAACGTCTTTATCGACACGTAAAGAGACGATAAGGTTGTCGATATCGTGTTGCCAAATGCCAATTTTCATTTATCGACAGAAGTCGATATCGACTCGAGAAACCAAATACGGACCCTGCTGCTGCATTGAATCTGCAGTCAGCTGCATAACTTGAACGCAGCCTGATTCACACCGACTTTGCATTTGGAACAGAAAGGACGTGCTCCCCCCCACCCCGTTCACAAAAATTCTCTAGTTTCGCCCATGGGTATACCATCTGAACCTGGAGCCTTATCATTTTTTAGTTTCCCTATGGCATTTGCAACTTCTTCGATTGTAGGATCTTTTGGATCGTTTTCTGAGTCAGTTGCCTGGTTCTCCCTGTGTTGGGTTTATGTACTCTTTGAAGATATCTCTAAAGTATTTCTCCCACAACACAGTATGTCGTCGATACTACTAGCTATAGTAGTACCATCCTCTCTTCTTACTATGGTGCAGGTGTATTTGTATCCGTTCTTTATCATGTTTGTTTCCTACCTTTACCTACGTTATATGTATTAATAAAATTTCCAGAAAAGGGGTAAAATATAAAAATATATAAACAAATAAAACACAATTATTATTATTATTATTTTTTTTTTTGACTCACAAACAATTCGTATATTTCTTGTTTCTTTTTCGTTCTTCATTTTTTTGTTTTTTTAAATTTTATAAGATTTATAATTTATTTATTGTTAAATTCCTTCTTTTTTTCTTTAATAATAAAAACAAACGAAAAAAAATAAAAAAGAAAAAAAAACATCCCTTAAATTTACAATGACTGAGTTTTTTTATTTTTGAAATTTGCTTCTGTTTTTGTTTTTTGATTCTTCTTAAATTGTTTATTTATTTTTTGTTTTGTTATTATTTTATTCTGTTTCTTTTTTTAATAATAATATATTATTATTATTTCATTACATACCTAATAAATAATTCAATTTCAATTCTTATCAGTGCTTAGATAAAATACAAGAGTTTTAAATTCCTTCTTTTATTTTTTGTTTATTGATTTTTGTTTATTCTGTTTTACACATTGTTTACAATTTATTTCTTTTTTTTATTATTTATGTTTTTATTAAATGTTGTTTTTTGTTTGTTGTTTTGAAACAGTGTACAATGGTTTGTATTTTTTTTTTGTTGTTATTTATTCGATTAATACTTAAACAATTTATTTATTTTTTCATTTACTTTTTCTTTCTTGTTTTTAGATATTAACAATTGTTTTTCTTTTCTGTTTATTTCTCTCATTTGTTATTAAATTTTTTTAAACCTGGTATTGTTGTTTTTTGTTATTTAGATATTTTTGTTTAATTTGTTTTTTTGGTTTTTGTAGTAAAAAGAATGATTTTGCAGGAAGGAAACTATTGAAATTGATTTGTTTTTATTTTATTGTATCAATTTTTTTAGTAACAATAAAACTTTTAAATGAAGTTTTGCTTAATTGTATTTTAAATTTTCGTTTATACAAAAAAAAAGAATATCCTTTTTTCCCCAACCACATTTAGGATCTGATCCCCAGATCAACGAACAAGAAATGTAAAGAAATCATCCGCTACCTACTTTTGTTTTTATTTTTTTAAATATATAAGATTCTAATAAATACAAAAAGAAATGTCCCCACATTTATTACAATATTAAATTTTCTTTAATCATTTTCTTTTTTCAATTAAATTTTTTTTTTGGTTTTTTGGCATTTCTGTCTTTTTTTCTACTTTTCAATACATAAATATATATATAAGAAAATAAAAAAAACCAATCTAAACACAAAATACAGGTAAATATAATAATAATAATACGAGGGAAAAAATGTTTGTTAGAAAATATAACTTTCACTTTTTATTTGTTTATAAATTTATTTTATATTTTTAACAAAACTATCGTCACTTTTTTTAATGCATTTGTTTCTAGTTTATTTTTGTTTTAACTTTTTTTGTTTTTTTTTTTGGTTTTGAAACTTTTATTCTTACTTTTCATTAATAATTTCGAAAAATAAAAAGTTTATGTTTGTGTAGTAAAAAATGGCATTATAGTAAAAACAAAATAAAGGGGGCAAAAAAAGAAATGTACAAAAAGAAAAAAAACAAAACATTAAATAAACAAAATAATAATATACAAAATAAAAGAATAACAATTAAAAATGAAATATACTATAATGAACTGTACAAAAGATTTACAATTTTTTTGTTTTTTTATGTTTTGTTTTTAAACTTTACAATTTTATAAATATATTCTGTTTTATTTTTTTTTTGTTTAAATTTAACATTTACCTTCTTTCTCTATCGCTGTTTAGTTTATCTTTTAAACTTCCGTAGATCTTCCACTTTCATCAGATCTAGAAAGTTTACGTTCACGTTGACCACGTTGACCACTTGTTGATGATGATGATGATGTGGATGGTGGTGGATGCATTGTTGAACCATGATGATACATAACACTGCTAGTACTACTGCTACTGCTTCCACTACCACTGGGTATTTGCTGTAGTTGCTGCTGTTGCTGTAGCTGTTGATGATGAATAATTGGATGATGATTTGGATGCTGCTGCTGCTGCTGATGTCCTACTGGTGGAGGGAATCTAATTTTTGCTGCTGCTGCATTGGCTGCTGCCGCTACAACAGCTGCATTATCTCTTGATGCGCTACTAGCTGTCGTTGATTGGAATGATATTGACATGCCACTGTCTAATGATCCGACACTTCCACGCCTCTGGGGCTTCTCATTACCAACTGTAAGGCGATAAAAAAATGGAAAGACTGATTATTGTTATTATGAGAATATTCTTGTTTTTATGATATTGGCTACACTCTACTAGTTGTGGTGCTGGCTAAATGATGATTTTATTTTGATTTGATTTGGCTGAGAGCGTTTAGCGATTAAGGTATATGACTTTGTAAGCGATGTTTTACTATCATAAGTATTACTGCTAGATGAAGGACTAAAAAAAATCGTATTTACAATGCTTTTAATGTTATAAAATGTTTTTTTTCTTTGCTTTTGGAAGTATTCCATTTAAAAGGATTCTTAATGTGTAACCAAATTTCAATCAAAGCAGCTATACTAGTATGCGATATTTGTCATGATTTGCATTCTGCGGATTCAAAATGATTTTTTTAAATAAAACTTTGTGTTTATGCATTATGTATGTATTTTTAACAATGTTAAAACCAATTATTACACTTCATATGATCATACGAGTACTTGATCTAACTAAGCGGTACGTCTCTAATAGACTGCTTGTGCTCCAATATTTTAAAAACCATTGAACTAAATTCATCTATTTATGTTTATCCCAATCAACACCTATCACTCAGAATTGCTGAAAGCTGACCTAAGCCTCATAACAGATGCGACTCAAGTCCCTAATCATAAAACCAGTATGGAACATCTATACCGTTCCGGAGGATTGCAGGAGGTATCATAGTCAAAATACCTAAAAAGGGGGACCTAACAATATGCGACAACTGGAAAGGCATCTGTGTACTATCTGCTGTTGGTAAAGTCTTGTCGCACATTTTATTATCTAGGATAAGATAGGCAGTAGATCGAACACCTAGAAGACAGTAGTCTAGATTCAGAAAGGGCAGCTCCTGCATAGATCATATTAACACGTTGATAATCCTAATGCAGCAGTCTACTGAATAACCATCCAACCTTTACCACGCTTTCATAGACTATGGCAGAGCGTTGGACTTGGTTAATAGGAGTTTTGTTTGGTAGACACTACGGCAACGTGGCTGCCTCACCAAATTATAGAATTGATAAAAGCTCTATACAACAATTCCCAATGCAGAGTTCTCGATAATGAAAAATTACCCGACAGTTTTGGGGTGAGCTTAGGCGTACGTCAAGGATATTCACTTTCCCCATTACTTTTTCTTACAGTAATAAAAGCCTTCCTTGTCAGTGATCTAGACAGTAAAGCTGGTGGCATACAATGGGGATTGCTAGACCGCCTAAAGGATCTCGACTGCGCGGATGATATCTGCTGGTTGGCCTACTGCTGGTTATGTTAAACAATTTAGCAACAGAAAGTAGTTAGGCAGGTTGAAGGCTAAATCCGATCAAAAATTAAAAAAATGCGGATAAATGAAAACAGTATTGAACGCACAGCGCTGAATAACCGTGACGTGGAATTGCAAAAGAAGACGTCAATTCCAGAAATCACCAAATTGCGGTTGTTCAACTCCAACATTAACGCAGTCTTTTTGTATGGTTAAAAGTCACCCAAATTCATGGCGCCTTAAATTTTTCATCAACCTTCCTACGGCATATTCTAAAAATCTGCTGGCAAGATAGAATTAGAAATGAACTATGGCGTCGAGCAGGCCAAGAAAGGATAGACTACGAAAAAATGCCAAGGAGATGGAATTGGAATCGCCACACGAGAATCTAGCCAAACAGGCCCTCTACCGGAATCCTCAAGGTGTCCGTCCAATTGGAAGACCTAAGAAAATACGGAGAAGAACCTTATTAGTAGAGGCCACAAAAACTGGGAGATAATGAGAGCTCTCGCACAAAACAGAGTACGCTGGAGGGCAACTGTTTCCACCCAAATACAATAATGCACCACCAAACCGTATCGTTTCCATATTATTTAGAAATCAAGACTTACAATATCAAACGGAAATAAGTACATATAGTAATGCAATAAGAGATTGATAAAAAAAAGATTGAACAAAAAAGCCCGAAAACTAGGCAGAATCAATCTATAACCAAACAAAACATCTGAATCTAAAAGAAATGCAAATCAAATTATATGACAAAAAGATTCTTTATAACAAGCATCTAAGTCCACGGATCCAATTTTGGTGAAATCGATTTTAACCCTTGGTTGTCCCACACCATATGCTTCCACGTATCCCATTCATGGAAAAAATTCAGGATTTCGAAGGTGTACTTAACCGAACACCTAGATCGACTTTACTATTTTTCACGGCAATAATGTGCTCTAAAAACATTTGAGGCTAGACAACTTCATAATCATGTTGATTCAAAGCAATGTTTCCAGCGCGATGATCACCTAAAATGGTCGGATAACTTTCAATCCGAATGCGGAATATCACAGCAGCTTGTGCGTGAACAGGGACTTATCCCTCCAGAAGCATTAATTTACTTAAAATCCACAAAATTGGTCCAGGATGGATTGAGATTACCTTTGGCCTATTCCATGTATTGCAATTTATACGGTAAGCGGCGAGTCATTATATGCATTAGCACATGGATTTCAGAGAGAAACAAGCTATATGCGCCTTCAAAAGCAGCACTTTGTACTGGGGGTTAAAGGATTTTTTATTAGTTAGGTGTCAGTCCTTTCCAGAATTATAATATAGGGTAGTTTTATTTGCAAGTTCGGTTTAGCTTACGACTTAAATGGTGCAAGAGATCGTGGTAGTTTCCAGAGTCTATGTAAGACCGTCGCCTTGACAAAAGTCACTAGAGGCAATTTATCCTCAGCTGTCGTTGGCCATTAGATAGCTGCCATAGTGTTTAAGTCAGTTAAAGTTTATAAGTAAAGTTAGGCTAGTTGTGCGAGCTTCAATGACCCCTTGCCGTTTTTCCAAGCTCGAATCAGTACAAGTTCATCCCAGGCAGTGCCACCTCTGATGCCCTTCCCCAGATAGTTTCTCTATTGCTAAGCTAGTTAATAAAGTAGGTTAAACTAGTTTCAGTTTTTTTTACATAAAACAAATGTAGTATCCAGTTTTTTCAAACAACAGAATTAAATCCAAAAATGTAAAGAAAACGGCTGCTTAAAAAATGAACTCATATGAATATCCAAGACTCCCCTTAAACCTATCAAATCCTTTTTCTATCCTCGAGCTAAGCTTACTACTAGATATTGCACGACATGACGGACTGGTAGTATAAAGGGTGACAGCTAAGCTTGGACTTTAAATAAAAAAAAAGTAAATTAGAAAGGCAGGTTAGTTTTGACTGAAAGGCATAACTTAGATACGATACAGATTAATTTAGAACCCCTTCTGAGGGCCAGTATAAGTTGAAATGTTTAAAAATTATTGAATTGACATAGAGAATAAATTAACTTCCATTCAAATCACTCGAAGTCAAACAACATTTGAAATGGTAATACTTTAATGAATCCGGTAGATTAGGAATTAAGGCGTCGTACTATCATCACAGGAATTAAGGTTTAGATCTTCGCCTTAATAGATATTCCACATAAATACCATTCCTTAGCAACTCCTTACCCACTCATTTTCAATGTTGGTGGAGTAAAACCATGATGTGATAGAGCCATCAACATGGAAAAAGGACCTCTCACAATCTGTGGCATTTACTTTTAATCAACATTTTTTACGCTATGAGAAAGATTATCTGAGAATAAGCATACCATCAACAATGTATGCATTAATCCACAACTTCACTTAAGGGAAACGTAAAAAAGGTGTGTAGAAATCATCAAGAGAGTCAAGGGTTAATTGAAGCCCTCAGAAGATCTTGAAGTGACTACGGATGGAAAAGGTGTAAAATTTCAACCAACATAAAAGGCAATGGCTTCCAAAGGTGCCATTAACAAAACTAACCCCTCAACCACGTCTTATAACAAGAAATGTGCTTGTATTTTAAATTTGTTGTGAGATTCAAAAAAAATGTATTATGGACTTAAATAAAATTTCCTTCCACATTGCGACTAAGCTATACTGCACACAGCTGTTATATAGTTCTAAGGTCAACGAAACTGGTGTTTTAAATCTACAATTAATTATTTTAGGTTTGAAAGGATGTATTTGAGTCCAAACAACTTACTTTTAAAAATTCTTCACTTTTAAGGACAATAACTGTCTTTTATATACGTATCTGGAAACGCTGCGTGCGGAAATCTGTTACAGAATACACTTTCCTTTCTAGTACATTTTACCGTAGTATATACTTTCGATAAGCCAACAGGATATCCATAAGTAGGTACAGTAAAAAATATAGTAGAAGGTAATTGGTAAACCAGGAAACCGAAAACAACAAGTTTTTAAAGAGATAGGAATTAAACAGGAATTGTTAAAATAATCTAGTATATTACTAGTCTCTGCAAAGAGTTCGGCGTCCCTACTAGCAACATTGGTTCTATTGGAGTAATTTAACTAATTTACATTATCGGCCTTGAAAACTTCTAGAATCAATTCCTGGTGGGAAGATAAGAATCTGGATATCGGTTCAGAAATAGCATCGAATACTTTTAAGGTTTATTACTAATATTAGAGCTTCTGTACAGAAAACAGAGGAAAAAGACACGGCTTCCAAGAAAAAACATCCATCTCAAAAGATGTACTATTGTACATCATCTGGACAGCTACGTTGTACTTGATAGAAATGACAAACAAACAGTGTCACAAACATGGGGCTAATGATAATCCAGCAGCCGATTCAACTGAATTCATACAACATCCAAGAGTTCAAACGCGATGTTCACAGTCTCCTCCTCATGTATCCTCCAGGCTACCCTTAACCGATAATATCCTTTTTCTATCCTTCGAGCTAAGCTTACTACTACATGACGTGAACGACATGACAGACTACTAGTATAAAGGGTGACACGTGACACCTAAATTTACGACGTTCACATATACATATAATAGGCTTCCCTCGGCTGGACACGTTGAGCGTATGAAAGAAGGAAGAGTAGCAAAGAAAGTCTTCAAGGGCAGTATCAAAGAGGAAGACCCATAAACAGACCGAGAAAAAGATGGACGGATGCGATTGCAGCCGATGCAGAGTCACCTCTCAAGAGTCACGCACATGTTGCGCTGTAGTGCTATTGGAAGAGGACGAAGAGTGTTATGCCTCCTAAAACTAGGTAAAATATGCCAACCGAACGAAAGAAATTGGGATGCTGGTGAGGCCTAGTTGGAGGTATGGGAAAGGAGTAGAACTAACTACTACCAGTCAGTTAATTCAGGACTTGTTCTGGATGGTGATGACACCTTCACTTGTTTTTTTACACGGAAACTTACGAAGCACAACACAAGGGTCGCCTGTTTAAAAATGTCTGGCGATAACATACGACCGGACGTCATTGTGGCCCAGCTCAGGCTGCAAAACTATGTGAAAATAGTAACATTAAACGTTCAGTAATTTCAATTCCATAGGAAAGATCTTATGGATAAGTTTTAAAAAAAACTAATTTAAACATAACTCCCGCAAATTGGACATTTCACAATACTATACAAACAATCATTCTTTACTTGTAGAGAAATTTACAAGGAAATTAATACTTTATTAATCAAGTTTCTTCAATACAATGATTCCTACTTCATTACACATGGTTTCTACATTATAAAATGATTTAAAATACAATTATGAATGGACCCGTAATTGATTTCATCAATTCTAAAAAATTATTTTCAATCATAGAAGGACATGTTCTAGCAATTTTTTTTACATAGAGGAGCTACAATCAAATTGAATAGTCTATGTGAATTATTTTCTGTACATCTTGTGATATATAATATGATTGTGGCAAAGATGAGAAAAGCCCTAGGCATAATTTTGAGGCTTTTACCTGAAAATATAATTTGTTGGCGTAGCAAATCCCGATAATATCCCATCAGTAGATTATTTTTTTCTATAACAACACAAAAATGCCTCCTATTTTGATAGTAATAGAGATAGAGTTTCAGTAATATATTATTTTTTTTTTAATTTATCAACAATTAAAGCAAATGTGCATGATTAGCAACAAAACTGCATCTAACATAATTTCTGATTTCTTTTGTTGTTTATTTGTACGTTATGTTTAATATTTAAATTAATTAAATTGTAAAAAAAAATATTTAAGAAAAAAAACTGATATGATGCGATTTTGTCCATTGTGTAATCGATTAATTAATCTTGCATGTTTAAATATTATAATATAAAAAAAACGTGATTTCAATGGCTACAGCACTACTTGTAAAAATTTATATTGTTTTATTTTTTTTTTTTCAGTTTTAATAATAAGATAAAGATAATAAAAAGGTATAAATACTTACACTGTTCATGCATATCCAATAAACTATTGCTAAGAGCACTCCTCTTTAATTGTGCCGAATCGTGACCAGCCATAGCATTTTCATTGCCTTGAGGTGATTGGAATGGACATGGACATACTTCAACATCGGCAACGCCGCTATCGCGATTTTCTGAATTGCCAGTTGTTCGATTACCACGAGCCGATTTTTGTCTTTCTAATTCAGCTTCAATACGTAACGATTCCATTTCATCCATTTCACTAATTGATTCTCTTAAATCTTCAGCAAATTTGCATCTATCATGTTCATTTCGTGCATTAAATGTAACCAATGCTTTACCATCAACTTTTTGTGATAATCGTATACAATAAGGATAATCTGCAATTGAAAAATAGAACGAATTAATTTAAAAATATTTTTAATTAAATTAAAATTTTGAACTTACTTTGAACATCTATAAGGGTAACTACCATTCCACATAGGGGGTAACTATTTCTGAAGGTGTACGTCACAGACGATTTTTTCTTATTGAAAATTTTTGTTATAACAAGGAGATCATTAAATAGGAAAACTTCACGTTGATGAACGCCGGGCCTTTCCTTTTTATTAATATCGGGTATTTCATATAGACGACAGTAACATACCAAGCGACGATGCGGCAATGCTAAATTTGGTTTCTTGCCAACTATGGTCGCTTGAACTTTCATTACTTGGGTAACATGATCACTTCCAGGCTTAAATTCATTAGCTTTAACTCGTTCATAGATGCCGGCTAACATGTCACGATCGATATCGTGACAATCATCAATACCACGAAGATTCTTAATAAAATCATCGACACGCATCCGCCTTTCTGGTTTTAGGTTTGGTGTATGCAAATCTGTATTTAGCATAATTATAGCGAAGGCTAGGACGAAAACCTGAAAATTGTTTTTCGTATTATTATTATTTATTTACATTCTATATTACTTATAAATACTAAATGGATTAAAGATTGACTTATATAAGAACGAATCTAATAAATTATGATGTAATTTTATATTTATCGCGAAGTTGGTGTAAAATTTGAATTTATTTATGAATTGCGAGACCATCTTAAAAGATTTATAATCTCATGGTCAGATGATCGTGAATATTTGAATTAAAACATGGGCTGGCATGTGAAAGTCACGATCGTCTTACAGCCGGGTGATTTTAATTGTTTTAATGATATTTATAGCCAGATTTAGATAACAATCTAACCGCTCTGACTTGGTAAGGGAAGTGGAAACTTGACAAGGAATACTAAATTTGACAATTTGCATTTTTAGTAAAGTGTTAAAAAAATAAAGGAATAATAGTTATGTGGAATCGAACTGGAGCAGAAACATTGTTTCCAAAAATTGTTATCTTATCCGTTATCCTTATCCTTCGGACGTGATCCAGAATTTCCATATGCCCACATTGGGTTTCCGCCTGGTGGCATACAGCATCCTATTTCATCCGAAGCGCTGAGTCTGCTGCAGTCTTAACTATATTTTATAGTGACAGTTCCAACCTCAGGAGCCGCCCTTTGTACTACCAGTCCGTTTTGTAGTTGGTCACATCTTGATGCAATATCTAGTAGTAAGCTTACTTCGAGGGATGGAACAAGTTTGCGTTTGAAGCCCCACCTTAAATAAAAGAGGTGTAACTCAACAAGAGGCCGAATGTAGAATCTGTATATCACAGCCAGAACCGATGGTTGCAGGAAGAATTTTCATCTCTCAAGGAATCTCAATGGGATGCTTATTTGTTGATTTGGATTATGTGATCGAGCAGCTGTTTTATCATAGCTGGACAAGGACCCAAGGAGCTTGTCAAGCTACAAGATGCATCCAAATCGAAAAATCTAAAACGAAGATGAATCCCAAATCAATTTTTATATCTTTACCTAAAGTCTTAACCTGGAAGATTTTTAACGACAGGCTCGGCAAAATAGACCAAATAAAATAGGCCGCAGTGCCCGCTAAAGAATGAATTGAAATTTGTACTGTCGACGTTTCTATCATTGAGTTCAATGCCGGACAGCTAGCTCTAGTCGGAAAGATAGTAGAGAAGAGTGAAAGAACTGACAACTCCAACACGTGGTTTTATTCTACCAGCTCCCCCATCCCATACTACCACGACAGAACGCAGACTTGTAAGAGGGAAGACAAGCAGTTATCTAGGTGGGAAAAATGGAAAGGTGAAGGACTATGCCGCGAAGTGAATTCAAACCACGGACCTTTGGGATGGTAGTCAGGCGCCTAGGTAACTTAGGCCGGCATTATTAAAAGCGGAAAAGTAACACAGAGTACCGCCATCAGCCAGGTTGTGAAATGAGTTGGAAGGGACTGAAAGTAAGCCGTTTATAAAGATTAGAAATAGAATTCGTGACAGAATTGATCCCTGCAACACCGTCAGAGATAGGATAGGGTTTATATTTAAGACCTTTTAATATTACCATGATTGAGCGGTCGGAAAAGAAACTCTCAACCCAGTACTGCAGTACTGAGTCAATACCAATAGTCTAGATTTTATCTAACAGAGTTGAGTGCCATGCTTGGCGATAGAGCAACCAGACCAGACTCACCAAATTGAAACAAACTTTAATTGAGTTGTTCTATAAAGCACATTAAAGATAGCGAGTGGACCTTCTTAGTCTGAAGCCGTATTCTTTATCATTTAGGATTAGGTTGGATTCCGAACGTCTACGAACGATAAAATGACAAGAATGTAGTTGAAAATCGTCGTATGACTTTTAGCGAAGTGGCAGAACAGATGAACATATCTTTTAAGTTCATTGGATCCATTAGATAATGACTAATATAATGAACATAAAACGCGCCGTCGCGCCGTACAAGTTCCTAAAAAGCCCGAAAAAGAGCATCAACGGCGGGTCGCTGAAGAATATGATATCCCTAGCTTCTATGGATCTCACATTCATGGAACGCATCAAAAGTAACGACGAAAAATTGGCGTACGAGTCCGACATGCAAACATAATAATCTTTGAATTGGCGCCTCAATAATCAGCTGGAACATTCATGGCCAAAACTCGACGAATGTCAACTACTAAGCAGACACTTGCCTGACACTTTTCTTGTTCCTGAAGCTAAATTTACCACTTCCAGGATGGTGTTTCATTAAAACCATTAAAGAAATTTCGCGGACGCAGCTGAAGCTTACGAAAAATGTATGAAGGATTGGGTCACACGTTTGCATAACTGTATTTCACCCGATAGAGCCTGCATTGAAGTAAACAAAATATATGTTTTCCTTTTCACGAGTTGAGTTTTGGGGTTTTGCAGAGCTTCGGATATCTGAGAAATGTGACTCCCGCTAACCCATTCTATTCTTCTAAACACTCTATTATAGATAGTTAGCGAGTTTATATAACTTTCATGATCGATGTTCTTATTGGATGCATTCCATCACAGAGTAATTGAGTGCCTTTAAATACGTCACTGAGTTCGTTCGCCACGTTTCTAGTTTTTATTTTATCATATTCAAGGACTCACCCACTCCAAACTGTATGTACCTGTCGTCTGAACATGACGGCTACCTTTATGCATTTTGTTTGTCAAGGTAAAACTATTTTTTCACAATAATGAATAAAGACCCAAATAATAATTGAAAACTTTGTCTGCAAGATAAAGACGGCCCGACAGTCAATAATTAGTATGTACTAAAAATTATATTGCTCACAACAGTGCTGCGCATATGCCTAAGCATACATAAATTTTTTTATTATCTATGAAGGTCACAATGCATGAACCCGCCAATGAATAATTAATTTCAATATCAAATAATTTATTTCTATTGTAAAGAAACAAAAAAAAAAAAATATTTTCATTAGTCAATCTTCAATAACCGCAAGGGTAAATTAATTATAAGTACTTACCGTATCCGATGATCTCAAGCGTGCAACAATATCTGAATTACATTGACAATAACGTTGTGAGAAAATTTCCATAAGTCTTTCAATTTTCTGAGCTTCACCAGGCATTCGAAAATATGCTTGAAATTTTCGTAACGCTACATCTACCTGCATACCAGATAAATCTAATTCACCGGCAAAACATTCCAGCACAGCCATATTAAATTGATTTTGTAAATTTCCTAAATATTCTCCAATCATTTGTCGGGATAGTCCTTTACGGGAAATCAGAAATCTTGCAACACCTTGTGGGGTATTCTCTAGAAAGCCTCTTCTTATCAAATATGCAATACCCTTTTCGGGTTTCTTATTAAATAGATTTAATCCAACACGATACTGTCTCTTTCTAATGGTCTCTGAAACTTTATAATTCTGTGGTGTTGTTGCTGCCAGCTGTTCATGCTGATCGTGCTGCTCATATTGGGCAGCACTTGTATGAGAGCTCATACAATCCTCGGGGACTACTTGACTTGTTGTTGTTGCAGGATGTGTGGACATGATCATCATATGATCAGGTGACTGGGCGAATTGATTTGAGCTGTTCAAATTGGTTCCTCGTTTCCATGTCTGTGGGGAATTGGACCGATCTGAGGAGAGATCACAGTTTGCTATACGTTCAGCTGATGCAGCACTACTATCGCTTCCAGAGCTTTGTACAGATGTAAGACTGCCATTTTCTGCAGTCTTGCAAAGACCATTCGGACGTAGATGACGTGTTGATGAATCCATTAATGCAGGTGGAGGTGGTGTCTGTCGCATCTGCTGCTGTTGAGATGTAATCGAAGATGTTCGTTTTGGTACCTCTGGCGGTACTCTCTTCCCACTACTAGTTGGTGTTGCTCCACGAGGTCTCATATAGATTTGTTGCGCTGTATAGTATGGTGTATGGGGTGAATTGTATGAATTCTGGAAGATCGGAATGAGGCCATCCGTGAGTAAAATCCTTTGAACTTTGACGAACCAGTTGTCGTTACTTACCCACGATGAATTAATAGAAGAGTCTAAATGAGAATTACTGGAACTAAAGCTGCCATCGTGTGGGACAGAATGATAGGTATTATTCGGACCACTTAAATATTGTGGCTGGCACTGTGTCGGTGTACTGTAATAGTGCTGTTCGGATGCATGTAATAAATTTACATGCGGATGTGAAGTATTTGATGAAGATGATGCACCAGGTACTGCTGATGATTGTGACCAGCATGTTGAAACAGGAGGCATTGGTGATGTATTCCCTGATTGGCTACGTGGTATTGGACTTGAATCAAGCTGTCGACGTTCACGTAATGACATCGATCTTGTGGGCGGAATACGGGCGGATGATGGATGACAGCCGGGTGGACCAGCAGTTATTCTAAAATAAAAAATAATATTTATAAGAAACAATTCATCATTTATTTTATGTTGCACAAAACTTACGTAGCACAAACTCTTGGTTGCTGTTGCTGTGGCTGCTGTTGCAGATGTTGGCTTTGTGGTGAACCACTTGTTTCGCTTGTTTGTGATTCAATTGCGCTACCATATGCTGATGATGATGAATTTGATGGTGGACCATCATCACCAGTTCCAGATGTTCCAGACATCATCATCATACGGCGGCTTAAACGTTTCTCTGCTTTGGCCATTGCTGTTATTGATGCGAATTTTTTAACCATCATATAATGTCGAAAGGCACGTTGTATTGTTATGGCGGCATTTCGTGCCCTTAATCCACCATATTTACGTTCAAGCAATTCAATTTGTTTTTCTAACAAATCTTGTGATAGTTCGTACCTGAAATAAAAGAATACCATATTTAGTATAATTGTTATTTAGCAGAATCTTTCAAGTAAATTTCTATTTGCTTATTTAATTAATGTCCAACAAGTTTATTTATCCATTTTGAAATCCTAACAAGTGCCACACTTCTGAGTTAATTAAAAGATGCCTCAATGTTTGTTTATATGCTAAAGAGCTCTAAAGTAACTCTATACCTAAGACATTCAACTTCCTTTTTGTGGTGTATATTCATATATATAAAATTTTATCCACAAATATAATTTTATCTCTTTGGTAGGCCTAAATAAACATAAAAAGAGTAGAGAAAATGAAAGGCCGAACACATCATGAAGTGCAGTGATGATTCAATCCATAGACACTGAATAATGTTATGCACCTTTGAAGAAGCTTGATCATTTTTCATTTATTTTTTTTTATCTGTAGCCTTGCAAGTCGTGCATTAAGCCAAAGATCATTAAACTTAAAAAGGGTGTCTATAAATAGAATGCTACTAGACTCTGTACTGGAATTAGTGAACGTATATACCTTATGGAATTTAAATGGAAGATGAGAGACTCTCGAAACAATATTATTAGTAAGGAAGTGCCATACTGTGAGTAGGGAGTGTAGTTTATTTTTTTTTATCTTAACATATGTTACAGATCTCATTAGTTAAGACGATGTTGTAAATTAAATTTAACGAAAATTATTCTTTGGGTATTTCAAGGTATGTCAAGCAGAAATTTGGATAATTTTTTTATGTTTGTTCATAAATCTGGAATGCATATGTGAGAAAGTAGAAATATTCAATTAATTATCTTGTTTATAATATGTTAAGAGATTAAAAACAAGTCTTAACATTTCAGGCATTTTTTACAATAACTTGGTGTATATCAAAGATATACATTTCCGATGTTAAGGAATTCTAATTTAAGCATGCTGTAGAGATGTAGCTGTCGACTTAAAACAACATCACTAGATGAATTTTAAACTGATGAACTAGAAAGAAAATCAGTTCTCTAGATATTTCCTAGTCTACCATGTCATTATGTCGTTATATATTAAATTGCCTTATGGGATGGTTTGTTAGTTACTTATATTTTTGTTTATGAGACAGGCTAGATCTCAGAGATAAGTACTGTACTGTCGACAGTCTAATCTAATATTGAGTGCAATGTCGGACAGGAAACTCTAGTTGGAACTGCCTAACGCCAACACGTGGTTTTTATTCCACCGGGCCCTATCCAATACTACCGCGATAGAAAGCTATCTTCGCTTACTCGCTTATTATGCAAACAAGCAATGACAAGAACATCTTCTTTTTGTAAACTATAGAAAAGCTTATGACATACTTTCTGAAGGCCAGCTTTGGAGCAACATGAGAGATATGAGTTCACGGAAAAAGCTGATAGAATTATGTAAAATGACTACAGAGACCTATAGAGATTTGAACCTTAAAACTTAACCAAAACGAATGGCGCATTAGAACGAACCAAGAGCATGAAGAGAAGTATGACAAAAGAAGTATCGTTGCATACATAAAACTGGGCAGACTATAATGCCTGCCACATGTCGTACGACCCTCTGGTGAGAATGCTAGCCAGGATTTTCAATTACCAGTAGGAAAAAGAAGCCTAGGATGCCAAGGGTATAGGTGGATGAGTAATGATCTAAAAGATATGCGAAGAAATTGAATTATACTAGAGAACGTTCATAGAGACGACTAGAGGAAGAGAGTTTAAGAAGACCGAGTCTTACAAGGACTGATACCCCATTTAAGAGGAAGAAGCCAGCCAAACATATAGTAAAAGTTGGGTGGATACAGATATTTATTATTTCTTTATAGCTACGCTAAATATACTTTGGAAAATCAGTATTTGGGCGTGGATTCAATCAAATAAAGAAGGTTGTAAATCAATGGATGCTACAGTTACTACCTTTGGATTTAACATATAACTCCAAAAACTCTTTCAGGTTTTTAGTGATAAGTCTTTTCAGCAAATAACATTCTTTGGTTAAATAGTTTCATGTCTATAATATATCTCATGAAAGGTTAATATTCACCTTAGGTATGTAGAAGAATGTAAATATTTCAAGCAAGATACCTTTATGAAGATCTTTCACTGCGTTAAAACAGCAATTCCACGTTCTTTCTTTTTTTTTACAGATAATCATTCTCCAAAAAAACAGATTAGCGTATGACAACAAAATTCCCCAATTCCACATCTAAACATAGTCTAAATACGAAAAAAGCGGCCCCAATTGTTAATAAAACGAGCCTCTTGTTATTACTGTACTGTACGACAACTCGCGGCAGCGTACGACCCAGTTCCTAAAGATTTACCACTAAAAGATTTATTAATGGTAACCGCATTCCTTCGAGTGCTCCATAACCGCGACACCTATGAATCCCACTGGATTTGATCTCTAGCTCACGACGCTTAAGGCTAACTAACAACAGACGAGCGTGAAAGTGGACACGCGTGATCTTTTGTGGTAAAGTGAAGCGATCTTTCCGCTCGCGAGCACACAGCGACGGTACGAGAGTAGTTTCGTGTTTACCTCCTACACTGATGAACAGGCGCTAATCTTTTGGGGCACCTTCATTTCGTGATGATTTGTTGTTATTAGGAATCGATGGGTCAATGAGTTTCGTCTTTGGATGCTGTACATCTGTAGATATACTTCGGATGATCAGATGTAGCAACTTAAAAGGTGAATTGACTTGCATCCACAGTAGTAGTTAATTGGCTGGTTGCAAGCTATTTTTTAGAGAAAGGATTTAGAAGGAGATTTATGGTTTATTTTTTTAAGGCTCAATTATTTTTGAATTGAGACAGAATTTTTTTAAAGTATTAACTGGTCTGCTCTGGAGGACACACCAAACTTATAGGTGGCTAACTATTAATAATCGTGTATTCGTCGGTATATATGTTCTCCAAGAAATGTTTTTAAAGGGCTATTGAAAATCGTTTATCATCTGATTTGAAATTAAGAATTAGTCGACATTTTTTGATATGATAAATTTAGAAACTGATTGAGAGTTGCTTTGCATAAAAATTCATAGAATTAAACTTGCAGCGATCAGACAATTTTAGTAGAAGATATCAAGTGTATCTAATTTGGAATTTTTCCTAATGATTTTTGAAATATTTAATAATACATACATATGTATATAAATTTAATTACCATATAAATTTGATTCGTATTGTGCAAAATTTTTGAATATTTTCAATATTCTTTTTAAATATCTCTGATAAATATGCACTTTTTCTAATTTTATCCTTTGTGCCACTTTCTTTACTAGAACAAAATTGTCTACTTATTGTATTTGACTTAAAAACTAAAGTATTATCTAAATCAGATTTAGAAATACTATTTACTTCATCACAAATTGATTTTCTTCTATTATTAATCACTGGTAATTGAAGAAAATTTTCACAAGAACTTTTTCTTATCACATCGCGTTTCTTAGTGCAATTAGAAGAAGTAGAATGCGTTGACGTCACAAATAATTGAGTCCACGAATCAGACAAAGTCCATGTCTTTTGCATTTTAAGATTGTTGCAATTTTAGAACAATATATTAAAAAGAACTAAAACAAAAAAGATATAAATGAATAAACAAGTAAATAAAATAAAATAAATAAAAAAAGACAAGAGATAAATAGTATAAGGATTGCCAAAGAATTAATCCTCGACTAACACAATCTGAGGACTACTAAACCAGATTTTCCTTCTTCTACTGTGCACGGGGGCACTATTAAAGAAAATTTTTCTTGGCTCTGGAAAATCTCTTTTTCTTTTATAGAGCCAAGAGCTCTAAAGAGATATGAGGCCAGAAACTTCATGCAGAGAAGAAAGTTTTCTTCATGAATTGAGCTTTAATTGAGCGGAAAGACATTTTCAAAATAGCCTAAAAGAATTTCTTTTCTATACTCTGCGCTATTGTGGTTGTTGTTGTTTTTGTTGTTGTATTGTACTATGGACTATCGTATTTTTTCTTGATGTTAAACAACAACAAAACATAAAAAATTGATTTTTGCACTTTGGCCAACAAATTTAATATCTTTTTCTCTCAGAGCGATCCTTTTCTTGCTATATGTGAGAATAGCACAGAAAAAAAACCTTGAAGACTGTTCTTATTATTATCAGTCATGTTTGATGTTTACCTGCTCTTATCACAAATCCCGCCTTATCTAAAAAAAAAGACAATTTTGTTTGTTTTGTTTTTCATTAAAGAGAAATTAAATTTATTATTGAAAAATTAGCATTTACATTTCATTGTAAGGTGGGCTGCCTTCAAAAATGTTTTCTTTCTTCATCTCTACTTCTAAAAGCACCCCAAAAATTCTTAAGAAAAACCTTCAAGATTCATAATTTCAAAAATGTTGAATGATTCCTATTTTTCCCTTGAATAAATATACTTATATTTTCTTTTTTTCGATTCATGTTTTTCATAAGAATTTTTTTGACGTGTGTTTTCCCAAGGCAAGACAATCATCAAGTCAGCGATTTTTTGCTGAAATTCTTGTTGAGAGGGAGTCTCTCTGAAAATTGGATGCAATCTAATTAACCTTCGTTCTTGTAAAAATAGTCATTTTATTTTTGGATAGAAATAATGATTAAGGATTCTATTTTCTTTTATAAACGATGACCTTTTTCTCATATAATATGTCCTATAGCGATTAATATTAAATGAGATGGCGTTTTAGTTAAAGGTCAACACACGCACTTTTTCCTTAACTAATAAAAAATGCGTACTTAGAAATATTTATATAAGATTTAAAATTATATATATTATTTTTAATGCAATAAATTTTATATGATAAATTTAGACATTTTTTGACATAATATTGAAAAATACGAGCGTGCCTGACTGATCTACACGCTTTAATTTAAAACAACGTGATTGATATAAAAAAAAGTTTAATTTTTAATTGTGCTCGTACAAGATAACATTGAAAAACCATTTAAGCTAAGTATAGATAAGTGTAGGCTTATTATAAAGTTTCAAGGAGTACAAGCACGTGGAACATAAAAGCAAACGGAATCGGTGGAGAGTACTCGATTAAATACTCATGAGGGGAATCGAAGGGAAATTAATTTTTACTCGTTCAAAAGTTCTCGATTCCTTAAGAATCGATGAGTGCTTTTTTGACATTTCTGCGAAATGTCTTAGGGTATGCTAAGGGATTCCCCGCTTCAAAGACGGGAATTCCCGGAGTATTGGACGCGTTCAGCATAAAAGAATATTAGTACCGCGTTAAAAGTCTAGATGGCTGTAGAATTTTGATCTAGATGAAAGTAAAAAAATAGAAGTGCAATATATAAGTGAAACTGGAACTGCACGGAAACTAAATAGACACACATAAAAGTCAATGCGGCCGAGTACCATCACAGAGGTCTGTGCTTCGGTTTCACGCAGCGACATGCATCATTGTTTTTGTACTAATAACGTCCTACGAGGTAGTATTGGATGGAAACGGATTGAGTAAAACCGAGTATTGACATTGACCGTTCTTTCATTCGCCTCTCTACTATCTTTCCCAAGAGAGTTCTAGATTCGACAGTTTATTCAATCATAAAACCATCCATATCCATGGGCTTATCTTTGAACTCGTCTTTCACATGAAAAAAAAAACTTTTAGGTATAAGTATCCAAAGCAACGAAGATCTAAAAACACAGGAATCACTCCGTTTACTACCAGTTCGTCATGTCGTTGATCACGTCATGGTGCTATGTCTAGTAGTAAACTCAGTACGACCGGATAAAATATGTTTGGGGTGACATTGACATAAGGAACGAAAATCAATTATGTTGGTTGATTGTGGCGACTTGCCTTTGACCAATCATTCCAAAACTTTACAACTTGGCTTGAATGTCTTTCTTCATTTCCTTAGACATACGAGGTCTGTTCAAAAAGTAAGGTGAATTTCCAAATTTCGCGGGCTACGAATCGATTTTTTTATTTTGTTATGTTGGTATACATGCCCCGTGAAGTATGATAAAATATTCAGCTGTATTCATTGTTTACGTTGTCTGTGGTAGCCGCTAAGGTTAGGCGTGTTTTGCGTGTTCGGCGATTTTTTGTTGTAGAAAAATATGGATCAAAGAATTTGCATAAAATTTTGTGTAAAAATGGAATTGGAGCTTCCGCGACCATTTCTGCTCTGATCACCAAGGCAGCAGAAGCCCCAAGGTTACCAACGGAAGCCTAGCAGAAGTCTGCTACGGAAATGGAAGAAGTAAGTTGCTCGAATGTCAGGATGGTGACCACACTGCATTTTTTGGGCTGATGGTAGGCGGACCCTTTTTTTTAACGAGGAGGTGACTCTCTCCACAATCTCAATATCACTGGCGACTGGGGCAAGTTCTAATGCCCTCACCATCCGACACAAACAACATAGCCTTCAAAAAGGCTGGTGTTGCTGGCGAAACGACGGGGAAGCAACTCTGGAAAGAAATGCTTCCTCTTTTGCTGCTACAGGCGAAGATGTGACCCTAAAACCACTATCGAAATCCGTAGGCGTAACCCCCAGTCGACAACCGGAAATACAATTTATGTGATGTGAAAGCGTCGACCAAGGGGCACCGAAAGACAATCTCGCTCTACCCTGAACAACCCTGATGTGGTAGCAGTTACCCTCCCCGGTCTCCCAGTCCAAGTATACGGAGATGAAATGTGGAATAGTAGAAAACATCATTGCGATGTTAGTTATATAGAGTTTAGTATTACTCTAACCAGAAAAAAAAGTATTGGCACAGGTGATAACTCAGGTTATTGGTTAAAGTGCTAAAATACGGAAATTTGCGTACTTAGCTACTATGGAAGCAAATCTTTATCCTTAAGTCCATGAAAACTCTCACCACGATTAACGATCAGACGATCGTGATGAATAAGCTCTGGCCGGTTATCACCTCTTCAGTAGTGGATCTACAGACTCTTTGATCCCGGATGTTCGGTTGCTGCACCTTAATAAGATGATCTTTGATCCACAGTCTCCGCACCATAATAAGATGATCTTTTGTGAGACGGTGATCTCCGCATTCTTCGGAACCCGATCGCGTTAGAAACCCACTGTCTCGACTACTCCTTTGCCTTTAGAGTGGAGTAGTGTATCCTAGTTGCATCCACAGTTATGTATCGATGCAAGGAAACACGTCAGGATCGCGACGGAAAAGTGCCAACCTATGCTTCGAATCGACCATACGATTGCGTTTATTCGCCACGGAATATAAACGCAACATCCACCTTGCCGAATTTTTTTTCACGTGTTGGATATAGCTAAAACTTTGACAGCAGATTACTTTTACTAAAAGAACACCCTTTTTGAGCGAGCGCCATTTCTTTAGTTCTCTAACGACTGAAATTGAACAACCCTCGTATTTCGTCTTTAACAAATCTACTAAAAATGCAAAACAAAAAAATAACAATACTAAAATTCCAAAAAGGTAATAATTTACATCGAGATTTGTCTGTAGGGTCACACAAAACAGCACATTTTAAAAGACATTCCTAAGATGGCTCATTAAAATTTTCAACAAATCTTCCTTTACAGACAGCAAAGAAAGAAAAGAAATACAATACAAGAATCACAAAAATTCCTATACATTCTTCCAACTTACTAATAACATTTCAGTACACGAAAGAAATGCGTGAAAGTGTCTCAACAAGAAAGTATCAACAAAAAAAAGTAAAGATAATAAAATCAAAAATAAAACAAAAATTTTCAAATTCTCAACACTTAAAATGGTCGGCGGCTGTCTTTTCTCTCCTCTTGTCTTAAAATAGCTTCCCACAACTAAAAAGAAATTAATAAAGAAAAAACAAGAAAATGTTTTGAGCGCCGTCTTGACAGTGGCCCCGTGTTACACAAAAATTAAGATTATGAATTTTTGTTTTCTTTATTAAAAAAATGTCGTCCCAGTCCACACCGCAAGGCATGAAAGTCACATTCTAAAATTTCGAAACAAATCAGATTTTTTTGTTGGTAGGTAAAAAAATAAAACAAGAAACATTTTTTTTTAAAGAGAGAACTTGTGAAGTAATATTTCTTTTTTCATATTTGTTGTCAAAATCAATAAAGCTTAAGATGAAGAAAAAGCCACAAAAATGCACAGAAATTAACGTCGTTACAACTAAAAAGAAAAAAAACCGTCCATCATCACCAACGTCCGACTGACGACCACACGGGGAATGATCCGGCAATGACTTTGGCCTTCAACCTTCACGAAAAAAAAACACGAAACAAAAAAAAACATGACAAGAAATAACAAAATATAACAAATACAAAAATTTCAAAGAAAAGAAAATAATCAGGAAAAAATGTGAAAGCATGAAAAAATCAATGGTGAACAACTTTTCGGTAATGCAGTTCAATTTTAAGACATTCTTCTGTGGAGGCCGAACTCTACAAGAACTTATTATTCTGCACTTTAATTCGACAAGCAATACACAATAACAACAAAATAATAAGGATGCAATAAGCGTTCGACACATTAACTACCCTGCCAACTAGGTTATACTCATGATCTATGCTCTTCGATGGTGATGCCAGGGAGCTAGACAGTGGACGTATTGTTGTACTATATGATGTGGGGTTATTTTTGCCAGTTTTATTGGCACGCCATTTCAAATACTGACAAGAAATTGCGACTACCACAAATCTTGCAACGTCTTATTATTATCGCTTCATCTCAATATTAATGAAACTGACAACACATTGGTGGAGCCATTTTGGAAGTGACTCAGCGTTTTCAACATCTGCCAATACATTGGTGCAGCTTTTGAAAGACTACATTAGTTCGTCTTCAATTTATTGATTGTGCAATCTTTCCTGCATGGCGATCATTGTGGTATTTTTATCTCGTCATGTTGGATGCAGTAAAAAGGTGGCAGTGACATATGTCACTTTAACGTCAAATATAGTTCAGATAAGTCAATTTGCATCATGTAATATTATACATAAGACCTTCATGAACTGGTAAGTATCAGAAATGCAAAAAAACATTTAAAGCCTTGATTTGGACCATGGTCTGTTCTCCTACTGTCATCAGTACTGCTACAAATAGCTCAGACCTTTCTACACGAAGTAATAGGGCAAAAAATGAAGTCTGGAAGAATATACTCGTACAAGAACTAGAACGACACAGAGAACAAATGCCAATCAACACAAAAGGGTCTCGGGTGCTTACGGCATCCCTTCGCAGCTCGCCAAATATGGAGGAGATATCGTCGATCCAAATGCAAACTATCGAAAATGAAAAGTGGTTTTTTTTTCGCTTTGTTGAAATTGCACTGCCAACCTCTGTGGTGGCAAAGTATAGAAGCCGTTGGAAAAGTATCGAAGCCGTATCCCTTCTCCTCCAATCTTTTCAAACTGCCTGCGGTTGCAATGTATCGAAAATTAACAGCAGAGTTGTTTTTTGCCATTCCTGAAAACTAGAGATTTTCTCATACGATAGTTTGCATTTGGATCGAGGAATCATAGGTCTATACTAGTGCGACTCTATCTCACGAGTTTTAAAAGTCTATCCAACACCCTTTTAAACACGTTAAAGTCGAAAACAGGCTACAAATACAATACAAGCAGGTTTCGGTTACTCGTTGGTTAAGGCGACCGACTACCAGCATAGACGATAGATATATCACCTAAAAAATATCCCTTCTTCACTCCTTCATTATTTTTTTGTTTTACTTGTTTATTTAGTAATAATTAATATTATCGAGGAGATACGAAAAAGAAGAAGCATGAAGCTCAGCGGAATCGAACCCCAACCCCCGGGATTGGTAGTAGGATGCCTTAACGCCTAGGTGGTGCCATTGGACACATACGACACTAACGCAAAAGACCGTCGACCTTTCAGACGAAGGTTTGATGAAGACCAAACCTGAGCCGGTCTCAAAAGCGCTCTTCTTCTAAGATTGAAGCAGGACATTCACAGCGAACATGAGTGGTATTCTCGTCGCCTTCCATGCAGAGTCGGCATTCTGTTTTCCGAGACAGTCCTAGGTTGTGGTCCTAGATAGGTTCCGCCTTATTTAGAATGATAACGCCCCTTAAAGCAAGGGGTATTATTAGTTATTTAGCCTGTATAAGACCTGGGGCCGATTCCCAATAGGTTAGGTTCAGTCTCTTAACCCAGTTTTCTATCTGGGATTTGGATGTGGACCATGATATGCTACGGAAAGGTTCGGGACCCTGGACCAGTGTCTCAGACTTCTTCCTCGGGAGCTTGTCCACAGCCTCAATGCCTTTGATACCTTAGTGTGCGGGGACCCAGCAGAGCGAGACCGTATTTTTTTCTGACCAAGCTCTGGAGTACGTACTGTTTTGGAGGAAAACCTAAACGATGAGAGTGCCTTCATGGCAACTTAACTGTCTGAAAAAATTCTAATGTTGGCGCCTTTCAAACTTTTCTGAGCCTAGCGCAGGTCTCAATTGCATGTATGTATTTCAGTCTGGAAAATAGAGGGTCACCTTCCCATTGCAACTAAGACTTTGGAGTTGGGTCCCACGATAACAGCCCCTGTACCATGTTCAATTTTCGTTCGACTGATGAACCAGTAGAGGCTTTTTGGATGTCCAAGAAGGATGAGTTCCTCTCACTCAGAGCGAGCCGGAATAAAAGTCCCGATTTTCCTCAGATACCAGGCAAATTGGAATGCGTAGGATATCGATATTCCCTTTGACTATATTGGGCCAGTTGGATGTAATCTGCTTGGTTTTGTTTCCATGACCTGTTTGACCCTGGGTCCTCAGATGATAGTGACATAAGTAAAAACAGGCTGAACGATCATGTTATATATCCCGTACATAATTTGTGGTGTAAGACCCCTTGTCTTATCCAAAAGCCTTTTACTGGCCCTTATAGCCCTAGTGGCTTTACTGATGGCCTAGTCTAGTTGAGCGTTCCGGTACAATGTCTTATCCAGCATTACTCCCAGATATTTGACTGACTGTGAGTACACAACTGTCGTGCCCTGGATACAATTAGAACATAGGTCCAATTTGTAACGTTTAGAAAGAGACCAGTAACGCTGTAACTCAGTGGAGAAAAATCTCTATCCCATGACGCCACGCATACATTGCAGTTGCGGATGATGTGCTGAAATGTGGACACAGTGGTGAAGAATGACGTCAAAATGACGTGTAATAGAGAATTATGGTAGAGAACTTAGAGTTTTTGGACTTTAGTTATCTCTGTTAGACTCACAATGCTTTCAGGTAATCCTTTTTAGATCGTCTCAGCTTTTTTTTCGTCATCTTTTTTATATATAAAATTGGATGTAATGTATGTATGTTCCCTAATAACTCCTAAACCATTCAACCGATCGCCACAAAAATTTAACATACATCAAGGTGGCGGTTTTGTCATCGTTGCCTCCTTTCAAAAATCACTCCTGGAGGCGCCGTCATAGAGAGCTTTGTTAAAAATTCGATAAAAAGCATGGTAATATACGTTCTACGATGGTGAAAATTTATACATAGAGGTTTCTGGGTACGAGAAAAAAATTGGTGATGCCCATTACTTAAGCAAATCACCGCTGATATAAAGTTGAAAATTCGATACAGAGCTTAGTAATATACGTTCTATGTTGCTGAGACTTTGTATTTAGAGGTTTTTGGGTAGGAAAACGTAACGGTAACGGTTTAGCCGCTAGGGCGTACTTTAGTACTTTTGACCCAAGCTTAATCGAAAAGTACCAAATAAGCACCAAATGAGGCAAATAGTAACATCAAAATTGCTTATAACTTCAAAAGTAAAGGCCGTAACATAAAACTTGTTTGGACATTATTCATAGGAAATATTTCAGGCTTTCTAATTTTCGAAAAAACGTATAGGTTAACTACGTATTTGTTAGAGAAAAAGGTTGTTGAAGGTGAAATTTTTAGTTGAAAAAAAACAAAATTTTTACTTTGACGACTCATAATTCTACAAGTTGGTAGGGTGGAACCGTCACTTTTACAATTTTAGGTAGGTGGGAGTATTCTGCGTACACTGATACCTTATTCCTAAAAATAGGTTGTATGGTTAGAAAAATACAGGGTGATATGTGAAACACTACCAACATATTTTAAAACGGCCTAGCGGCTAAGCCGTTACGATTCCCCCCACCCATACGATTTTATGCTTTAAAATTTCAAAAAGAAGCACCTGGGATGTGCTGTTCCAATGACAAAATTGATTTGCCACAACTGAACGATCCACCTGAGTCATTTAACGCTTACGTGGATGGGTGCAGCCAGGCGCCACGGGTTCCAGCTGGTAAGTTATAAGGCTAAAGGCTGAATCACATAGCTTCGTTCTCTTTCGTTCGTTCTTTTCGTTCTTTCAGTCTGCGAGTTCAATGCTGTAACACTTCATATGGAAGTATCCACATCAGGAAGAACGGAAAGGAATGAAGACGAACGAAAGCGAGAGATTTTGGGAAGTTTTAAAAAAGACGAACGAACGGAAAGGAAAGAACAGCATAACTACACTTTTGGAGTGTATATTTGATGACGGTTATGTTTAATTTGATTTTTAGTAGATTTCAAGAGAGAAAAGATCCAAGCAAGCAAGTCGTGTATAGTGAGTATTTAAATAATAAACAAAAAACGTATACCAGCAATTGAGTCGTTGAAGTCAAATCCGTGAAGACGAAAGCTCCTATGTGGACAGTGCTTTCTTTCTTTCTTTTCCGTTCTTTTAACGAGAGAACGGAAGGAACGAACGAACGAAGCAGAACGAAGCTATCTGTTTCAGCCTTAAACCTGCTTTCTTCCATTCCACAGCATGTTTTGCCCTATTGAAGTCTACTAACGTTCCTACCCATTGCAGCAAGCCCGTCAATCAATGATGACACTTGATGCGAACATTGGGGCTACGTAGACTAGTCATGATTACTATGTAGTAAAACCGATTTTTAAAAAGAGAGAGGTGAAGGGGCAGCATACTCACCCCGCCCCTTCACCCCTCTCTTCTTAAAAGTCGGTTTTACTACATAGTAATCATGACTAGTCTACGTAGCCCCAATGGGAGGAAGAAACAATATTGCTGTCAGGGAAGCCCGCGCCATAAAAGAAGAGAAGGGAGTGCGCATGCGGAATTGTGATTGAGAATATAAAGGAGACGGTGATTTGCATTTTAAAACGAACAGGGTGCCGTTGCTCATTTGTGGGGACTTGACACTCTCAGTGCGCATTGAAACAAAGATTGCCTTCTTTTCTGGCGCGGGCTCTAGGAGGAGATTAGTACCTCTAGTTCACGCAACGTGCTGAAAGAAACGGGCAGTAGGTCTCTTTTCGAGGACACAAGCCCTGAAACATAGACCAGTTGGTTTTCGTAGGAACCAGGAAAGAGGCGCGGACAAGTGGAAGATCTGCAACGTTTTATACTAAATGATATCAAAAAAAAACAACAAAATTTATGATGATTACCATATTCAAATCAATAAATAAACTGTTCGAAAATTGCAATAAATCACATCAAAAAAAATTTGTTAGAATCAAGTCAATAATAATAAATCAATATTAACACTGATACAAAATAAATATATATTTTTTTGAACTCATAATACATAAATCATTGACATTGAAACGAAGGAAAACACACTCACACACACAAAACAAACACAACAAATCAAGAAAAAAAGGGGGAAAATTGCGTGACTAACCCTCTTTTAAAATGCTTCCTTCTAAAAAACTGGAAAATTTTCTTCATCAATCCCTTACATCCACAACATGACACCATTTGAGAGAAAATAGGAAGGAATTGTTTTATTTCGTTTAATAATAAAAAAAATAATTTCGATCTTAATAAGAGCACTGCACTATCGACAACCACCCTCCACCACCCACTTTGAAATTGGTTTTATTAATTTTTCACTAATTTTTTTTTAATTATTTTTTTTAATAGAAGTATAGTCACACAATATTAAGGCACTATTAAAATATTTTTGTGGATCCACTGGTGCTGGTGGTGAAAATTGAAGGAACATTTATTAAGGAAGGCACACATTTTACGAGGTACAAGTCCTTTCTTTGGCATAATGGATCGATGGGGACTTTTCCGCACTTTTCTTTGATCATTAATATATATTTATTAAGAACGCGCTACCAACCACCCCCGTTTTAAACAAAATACCACTTTGGTTAAAATTTAATTTTAAAACTGCCGCAAAAGTTATTTTCGTAGTGAATTTGTTTTATTTTATTTTTTTTATTTTTATAAAAATAAATTTCTTTTTCCGTTTACTATTTGGCGACGATGGACAACGACAATCCGCGGCTGATTGCGCATATCTTTTCGAAATAAAAGTAAAAGGAAAAAGAAAAAATTTCTCTTGTCCACAACAAGAAGAAAATTAGGACAAAGAAGAAAAATGAAGGAAAAATGATTAGGAAGAAAAGCGATTTTTTTTGGTATTGTGTGGGAGGAAATGAAAATTTTGAAGAATAAAAAAAGGGGGAAAAAGAAGAGAAAAAATTAAGGATTAAGTGAGTAGACGACGAGCCAAACACACAAATTGGTTCTCTGACGTCGCGACGCCAACTGATTCTGCTTTGAGGAAGTTTCAATCTTAAAGATGCTACTCAAGTGACGATATACACAAAACATAACAGCAGCACAGGAAATATACGAGGAAAACCATTAAAAAAGGGGGAAGAGGACGACCCTAAATAAGAAGAATCTCTTTTTGAAATACAGGTATATATATAGCAGGAATGCGGGATATATGGACCCAGCGATCGGGCGGCGGTATTCAGTTCGGATTTTCTTGGATAAGGTACAATAAGATGAAACGTGCGTCTTGTCCTGTCTTGTTGACTTTTCCATTTTCGTTTTTCACTTGTGGTTTTTGTGCTCCTATCTAAATATATACATACGTATATACTCACAGCTGTGGCGCCCCACCTCTCTTACCAAAATGAAATTCCTCCCCATGTACTTCGGCATATCCGATTCACCCAAACCAGACCCTACTAAACAATCGAAAAACTTAAGATTCTGTTGTGGGAAACTTAAGAAAATTTATAGCGATACAAAACTAGAAAGACGCAAACCAGTGGATTGTTGTTAATGCATTACCGTGCCAATAATTGATTTTGTCCGCTCTTCCCTCTCCCTTTCGCTCTCTATCAACAAACGAAACCCTCTCCATTAATAAATCTCTGAAAGGGGTGAAGCAAGAAAATGAGTATTTTCCCAAATATATATTTATTATTATTTTCCTCATTCTTTTTTTTTTCGTTGTTGTTGGTTGTTAAGGAAAAATTATTACGTAGGCTGATAACAGATTTACTTAAACGGCGCCAGGACTTCTGTATGTTTCTCCTTCTTTTTTTGTAGCCCACAAGCCTACTTTAATAGTTGGTTGAGTTGGGTCGGTCGGGTTGGTTACCATACGGAAATGCCAAAAAAGAGATTAAAATCTTCCCTTTTTTTTAGTGAATTGTTTCCTTTCCTTTTCATTTCTTTTCCTTTCCACCTCCTTTTTTTTTGGTTTTTTGTTTAAATAAATTTTAAAAACAAAATCTAAATTTAAATTTACGCACGATTTCGTTTAACGACTTTTGAGATGGTACTTGCCTCCTCTCTACATTATTTTTGTGCGTGCGTGCGGTGACTTCTTTGGCTGAGGGGGATGTAAATAAAATTTCATTTAAAATTAACTTTATTGTCGTGTTAATTTTGTGCTTTTTTTTTATTTTATTTTTATCTTAATACGAAATTTACCAAGGAAGTAAAATAAAAAAAGAGGGTGTAAAGTTCACTTATTGTAGAGATACAGCGATGATGATTTTTTACGTGTGGATTTTTATAAGCTTTGGTCTTCTACACTTATTTGGGGCTTCAATAGGCCAGTGGTAAGGGAGACTACCCGTGGTTCGTGGTTTGATGTGGTTGAGAAGTTATCTTAAATACTGGTCAAATGGTTACGAAATTCTAGTCAGATTCTAAATGGAGCGATGGCAAAAATGTATGATCTCTCAAATGATGACTTCTGCATCTGATTTACAGAAGTTGGTGAGGAAGAACGATTCCGGAGACTCCACAATGAAGAGATCTACGAGCGCTATCGCGACATAGATGTTGTGAAGAAAATAAAGCTCGGTAGACTCCGGTGGGCAGGATATCTAGCTCGTATGAGTGAAGATGAGCCTGCTCGGAAAGTTCTCTGCGGTAAGACCTATGGGGTGCGATAGCGAGGGAGACCCAATCTCCGCTGGAAGGATGGCGTAGACCAGGACGCTCAGAGCTTAGGGATGCCAAACTGAATGACATCGGCTCAGAATCGGGACCGGTGGAGAGAACAGTTGCGAGAGGCCAGGACCGGATCCCGGTTGTAGAGGCGCTAAAGAAGAAGAAGAAGGTGGTATAAGTTCAACAATAGGCTTAACCTGATCTACGGATCGAAGACCAATATCGACACGACTGACATGGCTATCTTTCTGGACTTTTTCAACAATTTCATCCGCTCTTTCCGTAATTTGGAGGAGCATGACTCATCTTTTACTTCAAAATTACCAGAACGAAAGCGAACGAACCCTTTCCGTGCAGCGGATTCTGTTTAAGTGCCCTCAATGTACACAGTACAATTTTTTTACAAGTCTCCGCAGCGTTCTTCCCTTTGTCGTAATAATATTGCAAAATATACCGTAACTTTTCATTATTTTTCTCCATTTTACGAAAATTTTCCAAACATTGCACCAAATTTTTAGCTAACACTCGGAGTGCCACCTTTAAAACGAGTGTTTAGTGATGCGATCAGAGTTTCGAGACTTATTTGAAATTTACGTCATCTTTCGGGAATACGCCATGAATTTTTTCCCAGGTCTAATAAATAATAATCCTTCTTCCTTATTTTCTTTCTTGCCTCGACCTTTTTGTTGCCATCGTCTGTCAGCATGATACGCGAGTATCGATTCTTGCGAAAAAAAAGCGGGTGTCTGTATCACGGATACGGACAGATGACGTGAATACGTCTACAATGTTCTGAAAGAGATCGCTTTATTTTTTTATTGGTATCAAAAGGGTAGGAAATAAACAATAAAAAACAAATTGAAAAAACCTTGTTGATCAATTCTGAACCGATTGCTTAGAGAGCTTCAGTATACACTATGTTCAATGTTCTTCCATTTGGGGCTAGGATGTGAAGATTTTCAGATTTTCCAACTCTTGAACAACCTACATACAGCTGACCGGAAAATGACACTAATTAGGCAAAATTCGTCGGCCATATTGGCCCTGCAAAAGTTGTGATCATAGATTCGTTATTTGCTACCTTAAAAACCCCCATATACCGATTTTCATTGAAATCAGTATACAATTGGCAAACTTGTCGGCCATATTGGTGCGGCCATTTTGAATTTATAAGCTTTGATTATAAATTCGTTATTTGCGACCTTAAAAACCCCTAGATACCCACTTTCATTGGAGTCGGAACACAGTTGATAAAATTCGTCAGCCTTATTGGGCCCGCCATATTGAATCTAAAAGTTTTGATCATAAATTCGTTATTTGCTACCTTAAAAACCCCTAGATACAGATTTTGGCCATATTTGCGCGGCCATTTTCAATTTCGAACATCGGACTTCGAGCGCCATCATGGGAGACCTCCACGCAATTTCATTGGAATCGGAACACAATTGACAAAATTTCTTCCGCCATATTGGGGCGGCCATTTTGAATTTGGCAAATTCAACCATATTTGGCCGGCCATTTTGAATTTCGGTCATATTTCGGCGACAATTTTAAATTTAATTTGAAAGTAAGCAATTAAAATTCTTTCGATATAAACAATGGTTTTTGAGCTGCAACTCAAAATTGCATGGCATAATTTCGTTATCATCGGTTTTTTGTCATGGCAGTAAACTTACAGACGTATTCACGTCAAAACAGTAGTCTCGAGTAACAAACCACCTAAGCTTAGACAGTCGCGAATGTAGAACAAAGTGTGATCCCACAAGTGTTTCCGACCTGCCTGAGGGGACTGTTCATAATGCTGTGGAATCACCATAAGCGAATACTTATATCGCAACTCATCTCGATACTCATGTATTGCTATAGATCGATGTATCTCTTGAAAACAATTGGGATAAACTATTTGGGAAGTAAATCTACAGTAGATTAAACTCCCTATTACACAGAGAAGAAGCCCTGCCAGACAAACAGTTCGACTTCCGAAAAGAAGGATCGACGATCGATGCGTTCAATATGTTGACGAATATAAATAGCTAGAATCTCAATTGAAAAAGGCATATGCAATGATAACATTAGATGTAAAAAAATCCTTTGCCTCTGCGAGTTGAAGCAGAATAATATATAATCCAGGGGTGACCAACCTTTCGCATGTTATCCGTCAATTTGGTTTATAGGCGAGTTCTGATGCGCCATATAACTCGAACCTTTCATATGATAGTCGTAAGAGTCTCGCTTGGCGAAGATAACTCTGGACGTCTGAACCGTAATTGTTGGCACTTAAAGCGAGATCAGCTGGGAACTTGGATCTGCCTGTTGTCTTTGCTTTCAAAATAGAAGTAATATAAAAAAACCTGTTTGGATTTTGCTAGTTTTTTAATGTTGTTGTCAAATTCGTCATTGAGAGCTGCAGAGAATTCTTCAAATTTGAATCCGTTATTCGCGACCGTGTTTTGCTTTTAATCAATTTCATTGGTGAAAATGCTTGTTCGCATCTGTATGTTGTTCCAAAGCGACATATAAAACTTTTTGAAAATTTCCTTAGCTCTCGGATTTGTTCACATGATAATTAACGCCAGAAATTAATTACCTCAGAAGCATTTTGATTTTGTAAAAGCTCATTAAATTATGCAAAGAAAAACGATCTGGGAAATTTAGAAATGGACGCAGGCCTAGCACTCGACGTACAAAAGTTGGATGTGGTAAGTACTGATCAGAAAAATTCGAAAGGAGACGTCTCTATAGATTCTCAAGTTCCGGTGGGAGAGAATACGAGACGCTCGCTATAGATTCTCAAGTCCCGGATTGGACAGAAAGTAGTTTTGAATATTACCGCATGTACGAATGCACGGTATACAGAAACAAGGTAATGTAAAAGACTGAATATCGTAGAATATCGTATTAGTGCGACGTCACTCGGCAAGTCTTCCCCATACAAAATCGAAATTGTTGTTGTTGTTTTCTGTATTAAACTTGCCGGGTGACGTCGCCTTTTTCTACGATATTCGCACTTACGATACAATATTTCGTCTTTTACATTACCTTGTTTCTGTATACCGTGGTACGAATGCATCTGCCATTGGTGTAAGAAGTATTTTGCTCAGTGTAGAAGGTGCAAGGCAAAGACGTCGACGTCTCATTTTAGTTCTTCTATATGCGGCTCCAGTATGGTTAACTATACTGGGCATAACAATTAATAGGAGAAAAGTGGGAGTGGTACATACACTAAGCGCTCTTCAGATAAATGTTTGCTCCTAATGAACTACGTCGGAACAAGCAGATTTCGTGCTAGGTAAGGTGATACCAATTGACTTCCTGACGATTAGTCCAGTAAATAAGTCGGAAAATACTGTAAAATGTGGAAAAGTTGATCAACAGCTCCGATTTGAAATTTTTTGTTTGTAAGTGCTCTTTAGACCCTCAGGAACATTTATCACCACTAACATCTGCCTTGCTCTGAAAAATGAAAAAATTAGGGTAATTTTCCCACCCCCAAATCATTTCCAATAGTAAAAGTGATAAAAAAAAATTTAAAATTTGCAATTTCACCTCGGAAAACTTCTCATGGGGGTTTTCGGGGTCGCTGATTACGAATCTGAGGTCAAAAATCGAGTGAGGGTGGTTGCACCCCATTAAAACCACCCCTAAGTGAGTGTGGAAGAAATTTTAAAAATCAAAATTTCACCTCGGAAATCGCCTCTCGGGGGTTTTCGGGGTGACTACGAATCCGAGGTCTAATTACAACAATCAAACCTTTCAATATGATATGTGCGCGAATTTTGGTTTCAATGTAGTTAAATTATTGAAAAAATTAATTACGAGTGTAATAAAATCGTTTTACAAGTTTTCTTTAATTTCAAAAAAACTGGGTACATAAAATGAGCTTACAATCTATATATATATAATGAATGTGTGTATGTATGTACGTTCGCTATAGGCTCCTAAACCGAGCAACCGATCTTAATGGAGTTTTAACCATGTGCTAACTATTTACATTAAAACTTAGAACATAGGCTATTTTATTACTTTCTAAAGCCACTCCTAGATGGTGGTCTTTTACTTGTGGCGCTTAAAACTGCATTTTTATGGGAACTTCAATTATGTTGCACTAATGTAAACCTGAAAACTGTCATCGCCACCCAATGCAATTTGGGTCGAAAGAGGATAAATATTAGTTTTCCCGAGTAAAAATAAAAAACGGCCTTATAAAGGGCGAACACCGGCCGCTTGGCTTTTTAAGGGGCATATGATGGCCGTAGAGTTTTTAACCATTTTTAATGGGGGCACATACGGCCTTACAACGGCCAAATTTGACCAAAAGATTTAAAAGGCCAAGTACTGAGCTGTAGAAACGGGCATTCGACGGGAAATTTGAGCCAAAAAAAGAATCTGCACCAAATGTATTGTTGAATGTGTTTTATGGTAACTTCATCATTTTGGTTATGTACAATGGTTCTTTCGATTTATCCTACTTAAAGATATCGATGCACAAGAGAAACGAGCCCGCCAGTCGTCGGTTTGTTGTACGTGAAGTGTGTGGTGCGTGTTGATTTATATTTAATGGGAAATTTTGTTATTTAACGGCTTGAAAAAAAACACAACCGAAAAAAAATCAAACATTTAATTGCAGTGAAATATATTTTCTTATAGGAGGGCGAATATCCACGTTGCTGCCACTGTACCACCGTCGTATACCCGTAATAGCAACCATACGGCCGCCGTACCACCGTCGTATGGCCGTTGTTTCACCGTCAATCGCCCCTGTACGGCCGTACTGTCCTGCAACGAGCCTTCTGTTAACCGCCAGATGGCCGAGGACTATGTTTCAGTCACAGTCGGCATTTGCCCGTTCTAAGGCCATCATTTATTTTTACTCGGGTTTCCACGATTATCTCGAAAACTATTAATCTTTTGATCTGCATTACAGTCAATAATACCTGAACATGATGTTTAAAAAAAATTGTTTTAAAATTTACAGAACCAAAACAAAACTTTACAACAAAAATTATGTTAAAACTAAGGAATGAAATGCATATTTTGACCATTCTTCAATAATTTCTAGAAGATAAATAAGAACAGATTAACAAACAACAATAAAAAAATATTAAATAAATTCTTCGATATAATCACTATCTCCTTCACGACTCCGTCTTTCTAATCAGTTTAAAATCGTATATTAATCACCACAAAAAAAATGAAAATTCCTTCAAACATAAGTGTTTTGTAATTCCCCGCATTTTAAACAGAAATCCTTTAAGACGCCTCAATAAATTGTTCTTCAAAGTGATTTAATACCGATTAAAATATATTATGAAAACAAAAAAAAATCTTCCTCCTTGTTTTTGCCACAATATAACAGCCGCTATCTAATTTATACATAGAAACATGGCCACTTAGAGTAATCTATTAAAAATGATTTTGTTGTGCTATTTTTAGGCGCCCCTAATCAAACTAACAAACACCTGCAAAACGAATATATTCACAAAGCACCAGCAGCAAGCACCTTTCCTTGTCACAGCTGTGTATGTTTATTGACTTCGTGAAAAATAGGAAAAAAAACAATAAAATAATCCATAACAACACGAATGAAAATTTTTTGTAGTTTCGGCATGAAGTTACTAATCAACAACAAAAAACACAATGTTGGACTAGATACAGGTAAGATTTAAAAGAAACAATTTTTCTTTTTATCACACCTTTTCTTGAGTTAGGAGATGAGCACAAAAAAAACAACACACCTTTCGAACACAGATACACAAAAATGGAAGAAAAATCAAGTAACAACAAAAACCACTCCGACACTACTATTACCAAATATTGCGTCATTTTTGTTTGCCTTTTCCCGCACAATGCAAATATTGCAGACGAAGGTAGATAGCACACCATGAACAAAAAAAAAACGCAAGACTTGAAATCTTAAGAAAGTTGACGTAAGACGAAAGATCAACAAATACGCGTCGAAGTGGATTGAAGGAAAAATTCCTCTTTCTCTCTTACCTCACGAATGATACGAAATCCGCGAACTCTCTATCTTGACCCTTTTTCAAATCGCAATGGCCGATGTCGGTTGAACACGTTATTGATGTCCGCCGATCACAATCGCATAGGAGCTTCCACCTTTTAATTAACTCCCGCACAAATACAAAGCACCGACCGAACAGCATTTGTAACGCGTTAGACTTATCTGACGCCAGATTCGTTACTGGTAGTATATATCAGCGACGAAAGTTACGACGATCCATGTGCGGGTGTTGCCGTTATCGCACCTGAAATTTCTGCGGTATTTTTTTTTGTGGGCCAATATACCCAAGAGCAGAACCAGGTAGTCAGAGTTGACAGAGAGACAAGGAGTTACCAAGCAAAAACAATGCAGAGCCGTAATCAAAGATTAGCTAGAATAATGCTAAATGTCTTCAAAGTGACAAGCAACAGGTATGAAAATATGAGAAGAAGCAGAAGTGACAAAGCAGGTGGAATGGAGTCTTTTGTTTGAAATATTTACGAGGGAAAATATCTGCAAAAATTATTAAAATGTATTAAGCAAATTCGGCGGATGACTTGAAGATCGAATCTCAAAAAAAGGGGATGATCTTTGCACCACTACTCTACTCCAGGAACAGGTAGATATTAATAAATCATCAGAAAAGTGGACCTTTGTACAAGTAAGTAGGTGCAGGTGTAATATGGTGTATGCGTAAATCAGGTAAGGAGCTTATCAGTGACGTACTTGCAGATCAGTACATGAACACTTGCACCACAGAGGTGATAGCGAAAGATAAGAAGCAATGATAAAACTTCCTTAATGTTACTTTGTTTTAACGAAGTTTCATGGTTATGACTTTACAACAATTCACAAATAAAATTATTTAAATTCTTTCATGATTAATTTCCGCCTTTATTAGTAGAAATTCTGGAATTTTTTTGATTAAGTATTTTTTGTTATTATCTTGCTCAAAGTCTCGATCATTGAAAAAAAACAATAAAATACTTTAGATATTACATATTAGTTTATCTACAATTTTTTTATAATTTGGTACTGTACACTGTATGCACTGACGGTAGAGATAGAGTTTTTTGCGTAGCGCTAGAGAAAAGTCTTCCGTAGAGACGCGTAGAGAAGTGTATACACCCTCTAGAGTAGGCATGTCGATTCATTCCAAAAAAAATCGATTTTCGATTCGATTCGAATCAAATGCACTAAAATCGATTCTCGATTAAATCGAGCATTAAAGGATCAATTCTCGATTAATCATCATAGAATCAAATAATATATTTACATTACACAATCTATTATAATTTGAATGGAAAATGAATGAAAGATCGGATGGGCTTTCCCGCGAGCGAGCGTTAACAACCAACTACTCCACAATGTTGTTGTTTTTTGTCTAAATTCTCTTTTACCTACTGTGATTACCCTTTATTTTGTCTCCTAGCAAAAGGGAATTTCAGGAAAAAAACAACAACAACCACACAGCTGCCAAAAAGTTGGCTGAAAAATCCATTGAAAAAGTTTGTTGGAAAAATCTTCTCTACAAAACACGTTTTCAGCGTGTAGAAGAGCCCAATGTGAATCGGGTCCGATTCGAGGGGTTTGTGAATCGATTCACTGAATCGATCCAGTGTTTGAGATCGATCTCAAATATCGATTATTTCACTCGAAAAAATCGATTTTCGATTAATCGATTTTAAATCGACATGTCTACTCTAGAGCTCTACACATGTGCTCTACACCCACTCTACACGAAAGTTTTCTCTACTAAAAAACTCTACAGTGTATACGTAATTTTCTTGTGTTTGGTAGAGCTCTACATCTGCTCTACGCTCTATCAAGCATGTTTGATAGAGTTTTTCTCTCTACAGTACTCATTCTCATTTGCGTTTCGACTGCGCTTCGAATTGTTGTACGTCGGCGTGTTAAATAACAAATAAAAAATAAAAAATAGCTCCCAACATTACCTTTCCTTCTTTTTCTCTTCTTCGATCAAAAATAAAACGGCGGCAGCTTGTTTTTGTTGAGAACTCATTTATTATTTTTTTTATTTCTATTAATTTCCTTTAAATTTTTTAAAATATATGTGAACGCACGACCCACTGAAGTAGCTGAGAAATGATTAACGAAATGACATGCAAAAGTTGGTGGCGCGCTCTACCATACGACTCTACAGTTGAGAAAAACGCATCTGCAGTGTACACAGTCTGTAGAGTGCGGGGTAGAGCTCTACTCAAAATGGGTAGAGTAGTAGAGTGGTAGAGACGCGCTGTAGTGTACACACTACAGGTAGATCTCTACACTCGACGCTCTACACTCTACCGAAAAAAACTCTTTAGTGGACACTTGGCTTAATGTTGAAGTTCTACCAAAAAGACTGAACGAACTCAACACGATCAGTACAAAATCATCGTGTTGATCATCTGAAGAAGCTTAACGAGGCGAAATTTAAATCTGACTGTCGTTGTCCCCGATATTCACTTTACTCGGACCTGAAAGAAGATTCACATGATCGGCAACTTTGCCAGATAAATATCATATTCCGCATAGACAAAACTTCTTCGTCCAGTTTTGCACGGCAGAATGATCTTCTTCAAAGTGTATTTGGTAAGCACGTACCGCACAATATACACATTAGGGTGGAGCATTTCCTATAGGAAATTTTTTTTTTTAATTTCGATTAGTACTAGTGCGGAAAAGTTCATAAATTCCTTTTTAAAGCATCTACCCGACTAGCATTTAAGGGGACTTTTCGTTTCATAATTGAAATAAAATACACTTTTTAATTTTTTTTTATGAAAAGACTATTATATTTATCGAATTGATTCCTTTTGGGCATTTTTATAAAACATATTAAGAATATAAAAATCATTTTTTTTGCATTTTTAGTACATCTTGACCACTGCAGAAGCATTTTCCAAAAGATACTTTTTAAACTGCTCCAAAGTTTTTGGGCTTCCTGTAACAGATAGAATAAAAATTCCAACGGGATTTTATTCATAAGACTAAATACTAGTAACTAAACCTAAAAACATTTTATTTTTAATATTTTTATCATTTTATAATTTTTTTTTGAAAAATCCAAAAAAAATCCATATTTTTGAGGCAAACTACCCCTGTATAAAAAAATAAGGGTGTGTAACATAATATTTTTAAAGGTTTAGTTACAAGTATTTTTTAAAACGAATCGAATGGTTTTTGGATTATTGAAATCCGTTGAGTAGTTTTCGAGAAAAGTGTGGAGCCAAGTCAAAAAACGTGATTTTGAGAAAAACGCGTCTTAAGTTTTTGTAACATAATTTTTGCATATAAAAGCGTATAGGTACCGTTACAAATATAGGTATAACTTTTTTCCTATACGAATTTCTTAAAACGGTATTTCTGTGATGTTAAGGAATACTTTTTTGTAAAAAAAAATTGAATATTTTGAACTTTTTGAAACGAAAAGTCCCCTTAAAGCGGGCATGCCTCACGCAGCTTTTGGGTCCCATGTGGCATATGAGGGATAAGGCGAAAGAGCGATTTCCCCGTAGGTTCCCCACGAGGACCCCATATGGCAAATGAGGGGCATGACTTATAAGTTTCTCATAAGGGACCTATAAGGCAAACCTCATTACAAATGAAATGGGGCAATCCCAAAATCTGCCTTACGCATTCGGAAAGCTTTTTACCCACAAACTTTAGTTTTACTCATACGGACTTTAGTTTTGGCTGTTGCCTTGTTTCATATTCGTAATTTAGCTTACTCAATAGACCGGTTCTCGTTCGATTACGGAGGTCAAGCAGCATTGGAGGTGATTAGTACTTAGTTTGGGGGACCGCGTGGAAAAACAACACTCGTGTTAAAAATATAAAGCCTTCGACTGGTGGGGATGGGGCAAGGCGTTAGATGCCATTTTTGGGCCCTATAGGACAATCTACATTAGGTCCACATGATTCAGTGGGTCTAGCCTCATAAGGGCCCATCTGCACCCCCTAAAAATGCTAGTCGGGAAGGAGCAAAAATGTCATGTTGTTTTGCAATGGAAAGGTGATATTAGAAAGCAAATCTAAGGCCGATTTATTAGCATTTCTGTTCGCCTCGAATTGTTCTTTACCCAAAATTGCTTTGCACCCCCCCCGCCTCGAGCGAGCTACTCATTCAATGTACGGAGTTTTCTTCATGTCCCCCGAGGTAAGGTGTCTCAAAGAATTTGTCATCAATAAAATAGCTGGTCCCGATAATAAGCCAAAAAATTTACTGGTGACCTTCTGGTGGATTTAAAAGAGCACCAGGAACCAAAGCATCCTCGCTCTGGTGAGTCTGCTTTGGTTGCTCCATATATATCCCAAGCTTTTGACAGAGTATGGCTCCTTGTTCTGTTAACCAAATTCCAAACTATTGATATCGACTTTGTTCTAAAGAATTGGATTGAGAGTTTTCTTTCTGGACATTTAATCATGGTACACCAACACCCAACCTTCAAAAACCATTTGGGCAATTTTTCTAGCAGAATAAAATTGGTAAGACGCCTATTCGTGAGAGTATAGCTCTTGTAGGGAATGAAATTTGGCCAATCTGGGAAAAAAGCGAGAACCTCTATGCAGTTCAAGGTAAACTTTGTAAAAAACTTTCAATCGATCTAAAGCAATAATACAGAAATTAAAGAAAACCCTAGAAAGGATGTTTGCCTTCGGACATTTCTTTTAAATTAAATGGTACGAAAGTATATGACTTAAAGATATTTCTCTTCTAATCACAGTTCAACATTACCACAAAAGAGAGAGTAGGATCCGATGATATTTGTGTGCTTATCGTGGCAGCCTAAGTGAAATTCTGGCTTGATGACCTAAAGAGCTACAATGACCGCTTCCAATGACCTTGTGCTTCTATGGTCGGTTTTCCTTAGATATCAACGATTAGAAAGTTAAATTTCAAAGGCGGTGATGAGGACACATTTTAAGGGAAACAATTTCTAATGATTTAACTTTGTCTAACTTCATTGATAGTCCGGGGAAATGAGCAAAAAAAACGCACGAAAGGCGAGAAAATTCCAAAATGGCTGAAAATTGGACCACAGCTTATTTACGACTTGTTAAGAAAACAATTTCGGAATCACAAAAAAAACAACTTGGCCGTCGGAGATATCACTTTTTGGCAAAAAAAATCACTCAAAAGCTGGTTTTTTCGAAAATTTGCTTGATCTGTCAATACAAAACATTATTGCAGGTTTCAGGTGAATGCTATGACATCAAACCCGCTAGCCGTCGATGCCTGAAGGATTTCGTTAGTTTTAGACCGTGTCCCCCTTACGTTCTGGTAATCAAGAGTAGTTAAGCGATTAAGACCCACAACTACCAATCCAGAGGTCTATGGTTCAAATCCATTCTACGGCATGGTGCTTCCCCTTTCCATTTTTTCCACCTAGATAACTTTCTAACTTGGAGAGCGCCGATACGCTCTATAGGAGGCTTCCTTATTTTTAAATGCGATCATACACTTCCGGGCTCTATCCTTTTGATAGAACGGTCAATGAATAAAAGCGAGTTTACTCGTTAACTTCGTTTTATGAAGTTTTTAGCATGTCTCAAGCTCGAAACTCCCCGCTTTTTCCACCTCGCACACCCCTTTTTTCAAAAAAAGTTTTTGCTTACATGCATCCTTGTGTATTTGGGATCTAAAAAAACTCCCTACTACCACATGAAACTTTCTACTTTTACAAACTAAAACTTTTACCACACATGCATGCATTCGCGTTGGGCAAAAATATACGAAGACGCATGTCACCGACGCAAAAACCTGTTTCATGCAAGGGGTCCCCACTGTAGTACGAAACTCTACACTATTTCACCTTCTGCATGCCTCCCTTGCCCAGAAAAATAATCTTGAGTCTTCTTTATGCGTTCGCTGGTTTTATGAGCCATTTCGAACCAGCAGTTATAAACACTACACTTTTAGAATAGAACATTATGTTCTATATTTCCTACAAATTGTTATGTCATGGTGAGATAGAACAGTGAAGTCTCTGAAATGTAATTTCAGATATTCAATTAAAATAATGAATTATGTTTTTTTTGTGAACTTGTAGATTAAGGCACTTAAGTGCTGTTTTTCCACCTGTTTAAACTTTCCCTTTGTAGGTAGCTAACCTTTAATTCATTTTAAAATTCCACTCATAATTTTCCTTCGCAGTAAAGAGACGAAAAAAAATGTATAACAATGAAAACATCCATCTTTCACAGGTATAAAAAAAATAAGCGAAAAGCAGAAAAAAAACTCACACTTGAACCGTGGGTGATAAATAACCTGTAGCGGTGCACATTTTAAAAACTTGACCCACTTTTCATGGACTTCCATTCCACATGATTTTAAATTTTTTTTTGCTGTTGTATGTGATTTTCTTTTATCGCGGCTTTTAATCAAAGACGGCAAAAAACGAAAGACGGCAAAAAAAATTGTAATTCCACGACATTTCATTGCAACATTGTGCATTAAGAGACTATAATAGAAGAGCGACAAAAAACGAATTTCCCCCAACGTAACGTCCACGGGTTCAAACTCCGGAAGGAACTAACAACATAATCCGCACACGAACAACATTGCGGCAGAAGTTTTCAGGTAAGAAAGGTGCAATAAACACAAAAAAGAACGGTGCCCAATTAGGTGCAGGTCTTGGAAGACGACAATTTTCTAGTTTCTTTGTCGTTTTGTTTTCTTTGCGGAAGCACATAAAGTCTTTGAATTCAGGTCTCATTGTTGGGTGAAATTGGACGCACATCGCCGCCGCCCCCCCCCCTTTGCACTGCCATAGTTAACAATCTAGCGATTCTAGCGCGTTTTGCACACGGTAAATAGTAAGCGATGCAACCCAAACTGATTGGTGTGACAGTGCACTTCCGTGCAGGACAGGTAAAAAATCAAAATCATGATGGTTGGTTGTAAGAGAAGAAGAATTCGCGCTAACCAGAAATGACAAGGGTTTCACTACATCTACTTCCGGCTGAAATGAATGGCGCACGCTGTTATATATGCCAGCATCCGGAAGACTGAACCGTGTACCCATGATGCCCAAAAACACAGCCATACACAGGTAAGCAACAGGTGTTAATGAACCGTGGGAACATGGAAATACATTTTTTTTTGTGGTTACGTTTCTTGATTTTAGATAACGAATTTCTCGTTTTCAATTTTCCACCTTCTAAGAAGGGGAACCACACAGAGTTGATAGTACTTACTCTCGTGATCTCTTCAGGATGTCTCCGCTATTTCGCACAGAATTCTTCTTATGTAGGGTTTGAATGCTGCCACCCACACCTGTACCAACTCCACTGCCGGCAACAACAACTGCGCCGCCATGATGGTGGCCATGGTGTAGATGATGGTGATGAACTGGCGGATGACACATCTGATGCTGTTGATATATTATCTGTTGTGGTGGGGGAGCATAGTGCTGTTGCTGTTGCAGGTAAACGTATCCACCGACACCAGCGCTAGAAGATGATGATATCGATCCAGGTGCTGGTAGAGCATACTGTCCGGTTGCAGAACGATCGATGACCTTCTGTGGAAAACTGAAAATAAATTAAAAGAATGGGAGAATTAGATTAGAGAATTAATTTATAGTTTTTGTTGAGAAATTGTGAAAAAAGATGTAACAAAATTTATAAAGTAAATTTTTTGGAATGGATAACACCATCACAAAAGTAGCTATTCTTGTTAGTTTCCACCAGGAGTTTGAACCCAACCATGTCTCTAATTTCATCGTTTCCTAATACATGTAAAACGTTCAAAGAATGATACAAGCCGACTGGCGTAAAAATTGTAAATATACCAGTGGTTGGTCCAGAAAGTTTTAATCTAACTCTGGACAAATTTTCGGGGCAGTTTCCACCCCGAAGTTCAATAGAAGTTTTATTTCTTCCTTTCAGTGAGGTACTGAGTCTAAGGAGTACCACGCCACGGCATGGACCCATTGTACCAAAAGTTGCTCCACCATCTCAGATTTGTATACCAGACTGCTTGAACAAATCCATCAATCTGTCGCGCTGGAAAACAAGACCCTAGTATGGTGGGACAGTGACAGGGAACATGGAAGGTAGACTCATCTTCGTCAAGATTAGCATGTAGATGGAGTCCCCCGCATGCAAAATAAAGCGCTAGGATTCGTAACACCAGGTGTGGACCTTCCGTATTCTATTAATGTCATAAGAGTCTTATCATCTACGGCTCTTTTCAAAAGACTAGGGGTTACCCCAATAACTCGTTTCGGGCCGATGAAAACTTGTCTGGCAAGTCTGGTCTGACGTCTTTTCATTGACATGGGAGTCCTGATGCGGTGGGCAACGACAGCTCTTATAGTCCGGGAGCCCGCGTACAAAAGTGCTAACTATCCGGCGAACTTGGACAATGTATGCAATTGATTGTTCATATATGAGTGAACAATGAATGGATCGTCAACTGGTTGGGTAGCGGTGGGGGTGGGTATGAAAGGGTTGGAAACATGTAAAAAATTGAGAAAAAAAATTATCCGGCGAAAGCTGAAACTTATATGAGAAGAAGATTATGTTATATAATGAAAGTAGAAGATAGTCAGCTGCACGAGGGCTGGTGGATTGTGCGTCAGCTGATCGATCGCAAGGGTCCAAAAATATAAAAACTTAAACTATTCGGCGAACTTTAAAATTTTGATATAATGATAATATTTGTATTAAGATTGACGATAAACGCAGTCCGCTGCGTGTGTGTGGGTGGAAAAGTCGTCAGGTGGTACAGTAAAGGTGCTGAGTGTTGACTTGCTTGAGAGACGCACACCACCTTTATAGCGTCATCTGACGACTTTTACACCCACACACACGCAGCGGCCTGCTTTTATCGTTAACCTTGGTATGAATATTATCATATACCCGAATTTCAAAGTTCGCCGTAAAGATTTAATTACAAATAAGTTAATGTTACAAATAGTCCGGGAAACTGGCAAAAAAATGCACGGAAGGAGACAAAATTCGGAAATGGCTGAAAATTGGTCCACAGCTTCCTTGGGACTTTCCAAGAAAACAATTTCGGAGTCACAAAAAAAAACATGGCCGCCGGATATATAGCGGTTTTCCGGTGTTTTCCTTGTATCTCGGTTTCTATAGGTCGTACAACCCCCTGCAAAGGCCCTAAATGTTGACAATGAAATTCTCTACAACTTTAGTCCTTACAAAGATGTTGACCCGATTAACTCTTTCAAAGTTATTCAATGTCAAAGTTATCAAAAATCACTTTTTGGCCAAAACATCACTCAAAAACTGCTTTTTTCGAAAATTTGTTTTGATCAGTCAATACGAAACGTTATTGCCTACAAAAAAGCCTCTTGCCATTTTTTCGAAAACTTAACCCTTTCGAAGTTATTCATGGTCAAAGTTTCAAAAAAACAGTTTTTTTATTTACGACTTATATGAGGAGGTTATTATCAAAAGGTGACATGCCATCCATTCATTTTTTTTTACAGCAATGGGTAAAAACTGTGCATAAGTTTAATCTTAAAAGATATTTGTTTTTAAAAAATATGACGACACACATAAATAAAGTATTTTATTATTTTATTGTGCAAAAATCATAGAAATACATTAACTGGTTATTTTGAAAAAAACAAAAACAAAATGAATATGCACCTTTTTGTAATAAACCAATGGACATGTCACTTTCTGATTTAACGGTATGGTGGACATGTACCTTTTTGATATCATACTAATATTTTAAGTTTATTTAAATCAACATTTCATTTTAAACTAAAATATAATCCAGTGGATTTGTTAATATCAATCCTTGAGGTACCTACATACCTCAAGAGTCCTGAAGAAGACTCTATCCATTGAGGGTGTGGAACGTGTGCTGGCAGAGCAATAGAAGAATTTAATTCAAGCAAAGAAGAATTCGAGGCGAACAGAGATGCTGGTAAGTCATCCTTGAACTTGCTTTCTGCTATCACCCACCTTTGTAGATAAAGGAAGGGGTTGTGGATGTAGTGAAATTCTTCTTGATGAAAGTTACCAAGGAGCACATGTGTTTGCTACCAGGGGCCCGATTCCGACACAGTCATTTTCACGCTTGCGTAATCCGGCACCAGGAGTTGCATGAAGGAGTTTCCTTCTCAACTTATTGTCAAATGACGTCTTCACTTTTTTAATGGTTGATTTGCAGGAATTTCTTAGATTTATATACTCTAGCTAGACGAAGCGAATCACGCGGCGAACTCTTGTACGCTCTGAAGGCGGCTTCTTTAGTTTCGTTTGCGTTCATTTACTACCGATTAAACCATTTGTTCGGCCTAGACTTCACAGATTTGGTAGAATTGGGAATGAACAAATGCTTTCCTGCCTGTATGATCCCGGTGATACGGATAGTGGCGGAGTTGGCGTTTTTGTTCCCCAAAATTTTGTCATTTAGCGAGAAAATCGGTTGTTTGGACATGTGTTGAATTTAAAAAAATATACGAATTTACGATCTATATATACTGGATATGGGGCAATTTTAACCTTTTTTTGAAACAAATATTATGAATTTTACCAAGGATAATCGATCCTTTAAAAAAGAAAAAATAAAACTTGAAATATGGACATGTCACTTTTTGATAATAACCTCCTTATATGTCTTCCGCCATTTTGCGTTGGCGGCCATATTAGATTTAAGATGACGTCATATAGATTACTGTATTATAATCGTCACACCTTTTCCTTTAATATCCATACTGAGAGCGTTGTGAAGAAAAGGTAATCCGCCATTTTGAATTTGGAATGACTCCACACAACTACCTGTATTCTACCTGTCATGCCCTTCCATTTGATACCCATGTGGATGGGTCGGGGAACTCAATTGCAAAAATCGGCCTCCATTTTGGAACCGCCATCTTGATTTTTTTACTAAATCGTCGGATTGCATTGTCAGGCGAACGATGCGTATGTGCAAAATTTGAAGTTGATCGGTTATATTTTCTACTTTTTTAGTCTATTATATATCTTCCGCCATTTTGTGTTGGCCGCCATTTTGAATTGGGAATGACGCTACACCGCTAATTGTATTCTACCTGTTATACCCTTATATTTGATACAGATGTCGGGGGTCGAGAAATACAAATGCAAAAATCGGCCGCCATCTTGGAAACTTCATCTTTATTTTTCTACCAAATGGTCACATTGCATTGTCAAGAAAACTACGCATATGTGAAAAATTTGGAGTTGATCGGTTTCAAATGGTGGGTGGCATTAATAATTTTATACGCAATAATAACGGACTCCCATACAAACTTTCATCCGCTATTTCAACCCCTTCAAGCCTTCTTTTCGCGCAAAACCTATGTCCTTCTCCAAGGTCTAATCTATATCTGTACCAAATTTCATAAAAATTGCTTCGGCGGTTTAGGCGTGAAAGCGTAACAGACAGACAGACAGACAGAGTTACTTTTGCATTTATAATATTAGTAAGGATTTCCTTGCTTGTATCGTGACCAATAAGGGGAGCTCGTCGGCTGAGCGGGATAATTGTTTGTTGTGGGAATAATCGTGTTTTGCCGTAGAGGCAGGCGAGCGTTTATTTCATTGGAATAATCGCTATGATAGTAGCAATAATGTTTTGTCAGGGTTGTCACATTCCTACTGCTCAGAGGGTCGATAGTGAAGTTTGAGGGCCTTTTTTTCATTTTATCACTTAGATAAGGTGTTTTTCCAAGCCCTACATCAAATAAGGAAGTTATATTCGAGGTGGGTCCGAATGCAGATTTGTATAATACATACATAGCCGCTGACTGACTGGAAGAGGAACTTGCGTCTCTTAAGAAATCGCAAGCAATGCGATGATTGTTTGGCTTTTTCCGTATTGTTACGTCTAGGATGTAAAAGGATAGGTTAGCCAGTAGTTCTACACCTTCTACTGATACAGATTAGTTTAATTGGAAATACGACATTACATACTTCGTTCCGAAAGCAGTGAATTCTTACCGCCTTAGGACCCCAATCGAGAATAAGTTCAATGTTTCTGTTGATTGAGTTAAAGTAAGAAAAAAAATCAGTAAAGAAACAACTGAATTGTTACAAAAACACTAAAAATCGGTTTGAAGTGCGCAATTTCAATCAATGCTAATCAAATTATTCACAAACCACATCGTAAAATCTCTAATAATAAAAACCATTTCATATAATCCACTAAAGAAAGAATAGTAACAAACTATAAAAAAAACCCCTAAATTGTATAATTTCATTACTTTCTTCGTGTTTTGCGCCGTTTATTTCCACAGTTGCAACAATTTAACGACGTTGATGATATCCACTTGTTTATCCCATTATTCTCAATCAAAGTTTCATGGCTGCTGTAGTTCAATTTAATTTTAAGTGATTTCAATTCTACGGTCGCAATAATAATTCAGAACGCGAAAAAAAGGTAAATAAATAATGTAAGAAAGAATGTGATACACTTGAGACGGATTTTATTTTCTTCACACTTTTATTAATATAGTAAAATCCGTGATTGGCACGACCGGGCACGACAGGAATAACAATAATTGCGAAACGTCCCATGCCATACACGACACTCAACTATAGCTCGGGTGCCAAAGTAAACATGTACAAAGGTAAGACTTTAATGAATTAAAAAAAAAGGAAGAAAGAGAGAAATAGAAAAAAATGAAAAAGACTGGCGTAATAGGCTCCACTATAGTTTAAGGTAATCAGGGTGAAAGAAAATAAAAAAAAAATAAGTGAAGAAAGAAAATAAAAAAAAATAAGAGAAGAAAGAAAATAAAAAAAAATCGAAACAAAAATAAATATCCACAACCTTAAAAGTCTTTGGATTTGGGTAAAGGTAGGAAAAAATTTCTCTAAATAACTTAGATATACCAACAAAAAAAAAAAAACATGGAGTGAGAGCGCATTGCATCGACTTTAAGCAGATAAAATAATTTGCTACCTTCGTAATGCGATTATGTGCATGCATAAACTCTACCTGAAGCAGAAGAAGAGGTCGTGTCGTGGTCGTCTTCGTGTATAACAAATTTTTGTTTTTGTTTCTATAGCTTTAGTTTAGCTCAGTTTAGTGCACACTATTCGGTTTCTTTTTTTTCTTTTTTTTCATTTTCTGCTATCATAAACAGAAGTCAAATAATTAATCACGTAACCAGGTGTACTCCCATATGTTTACAGGTGAAATGTTTATCGATTAATATACCCAATATATATGTACATATATACAACGAGCCACAACCAAAGGAAGATATATGGGATTTCGACGTGATCAGGTGAAAAATTTTCTTTTATGGAAGTAGTATTGATATATTGGCTTAAAGGTAAACAATGTTTGGTAAGTGGTGAAAGCCGCAGTGTGTGCGGTATTAGTCTAAGACTAGCAGGTCAAGGGCGAATTGGAGTAGGGGTTTTTAAAGAAATATGAGAGATTGGTCAAGATTGATTCTTATTAAACCAGTTTTGGTATTGTTTTTGTTATTATCTTTAATGTAAGAAAGAACTAAGAATTAAAGAGGTCCGACCATAGGCTAAGACCTTGGATACACGATTCGCTAACACGGAAGCGGTTTCGTAAAATTGGTAGGAACCTCTCTCTTGGATCATGGAATACAAGTTTTTAAGAACTTGATTGTGAGGCAGTATTTGAAAATGTCGAACACAAACTTCACGGCGTCCCTCAGGGTTCTATTCTATCACCTGTCTTATTCCTAATATTTATAAACAACCTTAACTCAATCACCTCCAACCAACTGCACCGCTTCGCGCCGGTGAGGGTACTCTTAGGTCTTCGACTGTACAAGGCAAAAACCCACTAGATCTTATCTTTATGATCGGGAGCTTTTATTCAACCTTATCAATTACCGAGTTTCCATGGGAGTCGAGTTGAGTTCTGGTTGAATTCAAATGACACTTCAACTCAACGACTTAACTCTATGCGATTCCATTTCTGGCTTCCGCCTTCCTCCATCTTTTTCCATCAATTAAGTTTATTGTAGATTTTTCTTTAAAAGTATTTATTTAATATAAAGAGGCGCGACATTTTCACTTTTTGTACCTTTGCCAGTGTGCCGGTTTTAGTTGTATGCGTGAACTCAGTTCAACCTACATATTTTCGTTGAGTTGAGCACAGTTGAAAGTCTTTAACGAAAACTCTTAACTCATTCTGTTTCCATGACGTATAACTCGGGTTCAACTCTGATTGAACTCTTATGGAAACTCAGTAAATAGAGAACGTTGAAGTCATTCTTGATTGAGACCGCAAGAAACGTGTCGAATCCAACACATCCAAAACCAAGTACTGTCTCGTCTCGACTAAAGGATGCGCATCTATTCTTTCCATTTCAGTGAGCTAAATTTGAACTAAAGGCTGCCCGTTTCTTAACATGACTGGTGTAACATTAATTGAAGTTCTATGTTGGAATGATCAAATTTTTGAAATCTCCAAGCAATCATCCCTGCTCAGCACGCGTACTAAGAGAGGAAGTCCACTAAGACGGCTTGGCACGATTTGGTCTTTCAACTGGAGGGGGTAGTGTTAAATAAAAAAATTGCGCTGGCAGTTTCTCTCGATATCGGATGAGCCTTCGACAGTACATCCTTTGACATTATAGCAAGGGTTCTAAGTAGCACCGTGTGCATGCCACAATCTCTTGACCTGGTCTTCAGCTGGTGCGCTAGTGTCAATCCTGAGAAAATAGTTCTGGTACCATTTACCAGGAAAGAGATTATGATAGGATTGACTGACTTAATCCTTTCGGGCCGAGTCTTAGGCCCAAACAACAGTGCCTGATAGCGTCGTTGCAGACTCTGCATAATTTAATACCACTTAGATAAATCCGCTGTAAGGGCTGCACTAATGCTGAAATCGAATGGCTACTTGGACGATGGTCTTCAGTGACACTCTGCAATTGTCAGCTTTATGGAGGATATCCCAGAAGCAGCAATGGTATCAGATTGTATGCCCGCGAGAATCTTAAAGTTGAAGCCTCCTTCTGTGGTAATATAAGAGAGCCTACACTGGATTTTTCCTAGAATACCACAAGGTGGGCCGTTATGGTACACGGATAGCTCGAAGATAGAGGTATGTGTGCTGGGATTTGGGATAAAAACGTCAGGTTTAGTAAAGTGTACAACTTGTAGTCTTAGCTCCCATGACAAAAAAGATACCCCATCGAACACCTCAAAATTATAAAGTAAGAATGGTTGAAAAACATGTAAAAAGCATGTTACGCCCGCCAGACTAGTAAAAATTTGTTAATTGTTATTTTTTATGAATTTTTGAATTTAGAGCCAAAAAAATATGATTTTTTTTCCAAAACACCTCCTTGAAATTTAGACTATTTGTAGTAAATAATGAACCATTTTTGAGAAAATTTGTCTGGCTGACATTTTTTGTTAACTAACTTCTGACAGACCTTTTGTTATAAATTATTTTTTTTTAAAAATGCACTACATAACACCTTCTTGATTTTTTTGTTCAAATAAAGTTTAAGATCTCTTCTATCTACTACAACTTGTCTGGCTGACAATTTTTGTTAATAAACTTGTCAGACTAAATTTTGATTGCGAGGCCAGGGCTCAAGTTGGGTTATGTCTGTCGTGATTACCCAGTAAATGGCAAATCAACGTATCAGGGTGTAGACTTCAGTTTTGTCTTTTCGACATTACACATGAGAAGTGTATGGCAAAGATCTGACAAAGCTTGGTATGATCCTCTCGCATTTTTGCCCTAAACTATCTTTCTAGTAAGAGGTTTAATGGTACCGTGCCGAAGGCTAAATGGCCAGTGTATGAAGAGACTGGTCGTAAACGATACTCGCTCGATGCTTGGGAAAGGTTGGCAAGTATAAATACCTTACTCTGGTATTCAGTTTTGCCACGGTGGACGTAGTTATTCCGACATTGTTCCATGTGTGGCAATCAGTACTCCGAGTTCAGGCAAAACAAAAATAACGAGACTCAGAATCCTATACACTGCAAATCTCAGCTTTTCAAAGTGTTTTATTTCAAAACGCTTAAAACGTTTTATTCTGACGTCACACGTTTGATTATATTGTAGACATTTTTTAAACACTTTTAAGTGTTTTAAAAGTGTCGACAATGTTAATCAAATGGGTGACGTCAAAATAAAATGTTTTAAGCGTTTTGAAATAAAACATTTTTAAAAGCTCAAATTGGCAGTGTAGGCAGACAGCAATGCATTTCTTCATTACCTATTCTACTAAATCTATGAAGCCTAGATATTTACCTGGTGCTGTCTTTAAATCGCGAGCTTTTGTCTGACTCAATCAACAGGGACGACATTAAACTCATTCTAGCAAAACGAATTACTGTCGAGTCTCCAAATAAACCCGCAACACCTTCCCATTCGGCTACGTGGACGGTTTAATAGCTGAGGACGTCGTTGAGGAATGGAAGTCACTTCAGAACGCCAGTCCGGCAGCAACTACAGATGATACCGTGATACCAACCTATATAACCTATCTTCTATCCTTCAAACTATACTTACTACTATACATTAAGCATAACCTGAACGACACGGCCCACTGGTAGTATAAAGAGTCCCTAAGATCCCTAAGGTTGCATTTTCTATATAAACAAAAAACCTAATAAAAATTTTCATTTTGAAGACATATTTTCAAATTTAATTAAAATAAACACAAAATATTTCAAACAACATTTTAAGGCAACAACACTCATCATCCCCGAAATCAACAATTAAGACAGAAATACTACTTGAAAAGTTGAAATAAATTGAAGAAATTTTAGTTTAAGTAAATGTGTCCACTAATTTTAGTCTAAACTGTATCAACGCCCTCAGCACAAATGAGTCATGCACAAAGTCAAAATTACATACGCATCACTTGAAAACGTTGATGCTAAGGAATTTTAATTATAGGACGTTTTGCTCCCCCCAAGGACCTCTACACACATACAAACATAATGAATTTGTAGAATTTTTGGGAAAAATCATCCCCTATATCTTTTTCCTTCCCGGACAGCCGGGGGAGGGGTTTGTTAGCAAAACTTTTCGAATGTTTATTATTAAATTCAAAACGGTATACTTTTCTGTATGTGAATTATTGGCGAAAATTTTTGGGGATGGTGTAGGGGGTGTAGAAATTGTGGTCTGCCATAAATTTTCACCAACAATCCTAGGCAACTACGACGGGTAGTCATTCATTCCCATGCCGTTTTTATACCCCCTTTTCTAAGTATGTATTTTTAAATGAAACGATTTCATCCCTGCTCGTCTCCTTATTGAAAAATATTTGCAAAAAAAAACATAAGAAAATGTTGATGCCAAAATCCTTAAAGGCATCTCCAACATGTCTTGACGTATTTTCTGCTTTCCTTTTTAAAGCATCCCCCACAATAAAACAGAAACGGTATAATATCGGAGTGGTGTGGGCGCTTAAGAAGTTGCCGTTTAAGAGCGGGGGTCGGTGGGGATTGAAAATTGAAAACATCAGACGAGGATTGGTCTGGCTTTTTGGAAGTGTGCAAACACCGGCAACTGACAACAAAGCCAAAGGCTGCCGGGGATGATGGGTGGTAGAGATTGAGTGAGAAGTGCGAAGGGGGGTTGGTAGCTCCCAATTCAAAACAGACTGAAAACAGAATGAAAAAATAACATACACACAAAATCTAACAACGAGCAGGGTTGCTTTTGAAGAGGGCATTAATGCGAGGACTGCTCCAATACATGCGCACTGCAAGTAAAAGCGTTGATGAAATTTTGATAGCACGGGGGGTCTTGAAATACACACGATTGGATGCGATTTGGTTTATCTCTCTCTTGAACCTGTACGTGGCGCTGATAGTCGTCGGTTGCTGTTGCTGTTGTATTTTATTACTCTCAGAACAATGTTCGAGGGGTTCTTAATGGGCTGCCATACTGCTAGACTGCCATATGATCTACACAAACCAAACCCCCCGTTTGTATGTGCAGAAATTGCAGAGAAGGCGCCAGCATCGGTTTATATATCGGTATGGCAAAGGGTGGGTGGATGTTACATGAGTAATACTGGTTAGGGATTTATAGAGCGCATATTTTGTATTATTCATCCCCCACTTTCGTACTACTGCCGCACACAATTTTCGCAGTGAGAGAGAAGCCGCACAAGTCTCGTTCCAACTTTAATCAAATAATGGATCATGCAGAAATCGGAGTAGTAGTATCTATTGCTTTTGGGTCATATTTCTGCTTAAGGGTGCATTTTTTTAAACAAATACATATATCCATAAAAAAAGGTGGGAGATTTTCATGTGTTTAATATTTTTGTAAATAACTTGTGATTTGTGCTGTATCTAGAAAGTTAGCGTACATTAAAAGAAATTACGATGAAATTTGGCGCATACAACTACCGCAACTTAGTAAAGTGCAATTTTACATTGAAATATAACTTTTCTTCATACTTTTATCATCTACAAGTAATGAAAACTTTATGTTTCAGATGAAAATTGAGTGTAAGACATGGTATCTATGCTGGAAGACGTGATGATGAACAGTTTTCAAGTGAGTGGTTCTAGTGGGGTTAACCTATAAAGCAAGACTATAACAGCTTCAACCTTAAATGGTATTACTCTAGAGTTTTCAAGTGATGAAAGTGCTTGGGGTGTAATTTTAGATATTTTAGTAAGCTAATTTAAAAATTTAATCTCACTAAAATAATGAAAAGAACTAAAAAGTAAAAAATAATTTTGAATGTAAAGTTTTTATGGCTCCAGCCAGTATATGGAAACAACCTACCTTTCGAAATGTAAAAAAAACGTGGGGCTGGTTACCTATAGTCTTATTTTATTAATTAACACCGGAAATTTTCGCTAGCGCCCCACGCTTTTTTACATTTCGAAAGGTAAGTTGTTTCCATATACTGGCTGGAGCCATAAAAACTTTACATTCAAAATTATTTTTTACTTTTTAGTTCATTTTAAAATAAAAGCGTATTTTTTAGTTTTTTTAAACTATACTTTTTATTTTCTACTTTTTAGTCTATTATATGTGTTCCGCCATTTTGTAGTGACCGCCAAATTAGATATAAAATGACGTCACACAGCTTACTGTACTATACTCGCCTTACACTTTCATTTGACACCCAAACCGAGCGCGTTGTAAAAAAAATTGTAACCCGCTATTTTGTGTTGGCCGCCATTTTGAATTTAGAATGACGCCACACAGTTAAGTGTATTCTAGCTGTCAAGCCCATTCATTTGCTAGCCATGTCGGGTAGTCGGAAAAACAATAACAAAAATCGACCGCCATCTTGATTTTCTTACAAAATGGTCAGAATGCATTGTCACGCGAACTATGCATATGTACAAAATTTTAAGTTGATCGGTTATCCTGTCCTCATACATACATACAGACAGGTGAAGCTAATATAAAGCGTATAAAAAAAGCAACCTAACTCTCTTCTCACTTGCAGTCAAAATTAAAGTCATGCATTGGTTCTATACGACCGTGGCTAGTAGACCTAAAGTCATCTACGAAGCTCCACTATGGCAGCTAAAAACATAACAAAAGGCACAGACATACATTTTGTATGTGAAAAAATAGAATCGAGTGCAATACCGGACAGCAAGCTCTAGTCGAAGCAAACTAAATAGAAGAGAGAAGAGTGAAATAAAGCAAGTAACGTAAGATTATATTCCGTCAGCTGTAATATTACAGAATCAAACAAATGGAAAGATGAAGGATTATTTCTCTGCACGTAATCGATCCGCAGACCTGTGGAATGGTAGTTAGTGCGTCTTAACCCCTATGCTGCACATACCTTTTTATATTTGTTTATTTATGTCTCGTATAAAAAGGTACATGCCTAAAAAACCTCATCAAATCGATCAAATATGCAATTTTTTAAAAATTCCAACGGGATTTCGTTTTCAATTGTTTCTTAAGCTTTTTAAATGAGTTTCCCAATTATAAACTGATCCTACAAAAAATGGCGGCATTGTTAATTAAGGTTAAAAAAAAACTAGATCGTTAATTACTTAAAAAGTAATGAACCGATCTTGTTGAAATTTTTGTACATTGCCGGGACTATATAAACACCATCTTCAAATTGGTGTATTTCGGCTGTCTCCGCAATAACCCACTTTTTCCATTCCAAAACTATAATTTATTATTGAAGGCTGTATTCGTGAATTCGTAGGAGTGACAAACGGTGGTATGCACTTGGAGTAAATATGGCGACTGAATAAAGTCTAGTGAACTTAATGAAGACAAGTGATGGTATCGCGTATGGCCGTAGAGAAAGATGCACCCAATGGATGACATAGACAATTCTGCATAATATATGCCAAAATCGCAATGTCAGAATAACACGTTAACAGCAGAGATGCCATGAGCAAGACAACGCTGATGCACATAAGCTCTTGGTGGTGATATTCAAGCTGTAAAATTCAAATGAAGCGAAAAAGTGCAGCCTCTGTTGCAATCTTGAATATCTTTATTTGGATAGAAGACAGGGTTGTAGTCATTAATCCAACCACCTTTTTCCTAAGAATGACCATCGTGAAACATTTGTAGGAAAGGTGTGGTTGGATTGATGACTACAGTCCTGTCTTCTATCTGAATAGAGTTCTTCGTGAAATATTCAGATGAAGATCTGTGAGAATTTTTGTGTTACTATTTTAGACACTACCCTCTCTTTCTTTCTTTTCGATGAGCATGGGCTTTTTACCAACTGAAAAGGACTTGAGCGATAGAAAATATGTCATCGATGAAAGGTTTTTGTTACATTGGGTCAAATGGCCCACGGCCAGACAGAAATTTCCAACAGTTATGTATCATGCCAAGTCAAAATACAAATCTAATGCCGTTGTCATTTTCGATGGCTTTCCTTACGAAGCTAGTGAAAACACCAAGCGAATAGAACGATTGAGAAGAGCGCAAAGAAAATAATCTGCTCCAATATCATTTACAGAATCGATGGTACTCACTGCCTCGCAGGATAGTTTCCGAGTACACCCCCGAAGTTGCTACCCGACAACATTCACTGAGAGTTTACCGATAAACAAAAGGAGACCAACGACCTAAGAAAAGATATGTGGACGGCATTCAAAACTCCGTCTGATAAGTTTATTAACAAAAATTGTCAGCCAGACAAGTTGTAATAGATAGAAGAGATCTTAAACTTTATTTTAAAAAAATATCAAGGAGGTGTTATGTAGTGCATTTTTATAAAAAAAATAATTTATAACAAAAGGTCTGTCAGAAGTTAATTAACAAAAACTGTCAGCCAGACAAATTTTTTCAAAAATGGTTCATTATTTACTACAAATTGAATAAATTTCAAGGAGGTGTTTTGGAAACACAAATCATTTTTTTTAGCTAAATTAAAAAATTCATAAAAAATAACAATTAACAAATTTTTACTAGTCTGGCGGGCGAAACATGTCTTTTACATGTTTTTCAGCCATTCTCACTTTATAATTTTGAGGTGTTCGATGGGGTACCTTTTTTGTTATGGGAGCCTGCACTACTAGGAAACCATAACTGGAAACAAGCTGGAGGAAATCATTAGAAGAAACCAAGGTTCGATATATAGGATGAAGTGCCATACAAAGGAAGGGAATAGAAAAGATGCCAGGACACTTGTTGGCTACACTTGCTGGCTTGATGGCAGGACACTTTTTGGTTGATTAGCGGACACTGCGCCCTGAATTAACGTTTATGTACGATAGAAAGGCTGAGGGACTCCATCTGCAGGCTTTGCCTGGAGTAGGATGAATCTGTCTTTCGAACACGCGGTACTTTTGGTACCAATACTTCACCAAAAAAGAAAAAGAGAAAGAAGAATTCTAAGTCGGTAGATCCACCAATGCACATCTCCGCATATGTGACGTTCTTTCGTGAGACAGCAGGCGTCGTAGGCGGTCAGAATATTAAGATAGAGTAGTAGTCTAGTTCGTCTATATCTATAGTATTGATGCTACTATATGAACACTTAAGCTCCAACTGTCGATTAGCCGCTGGGAACTTGGTATTTCTCCTCTAGGTTTATGGCAAGTCCTACGATAAATCTTATATGTATGTGTTCAAACATAGAAACTTCAAGAGCTACACGAGAATCGATATTTGTTTTTCTGAACAAAATCAAAACATTTATATGAATTCTAAGCCTTTTATAACACGATTTTAAAATACCACAAGCCCAATTAACCATAAAATTTTAGAATTTCACTTCATTCTTAACAGAAACAATACAAAAAAAAATCATTTTACAACAAGAAAAAAGGAAAGTTTTTATGTTAGGAATTAAAAAAAAATTTTGACTCATTCTAGCAATTACATTTCAAAAAATTTCCACAATTTTTTTTGTTTTTGGAGAAAAGTATAAACCACTAATTTATTTAATAATTGTCGTCACAGAGTCGCATCAAAACGACATATTCATAGCTTAATTACTGGTCGGTCATACGAAATTACATAATTAGTGGTTCAGCAACAAACACAATATCAGAGAACAACATAAAGGTAATAATAATTAAAATCATTCTTAAATTGACTGTAATTATAAGTAAATATTAACTGCAATAAAACTAGAAATTTGTAAAGTCAAGATTTGTCAATTTTGAAGAAAAAAAAATGAAGATTAAAGAAAAATTGTGTCTAGTCAGTAAAAATAATTTAAGAACGTATAATGAATATAAAATTTGTGCGTTCTTAATTTGTCGTAGTAGGGAAAACAAAAATAAAATAATTGTTGTTATTTGAAAAATATAGAAATAATAGAAAATAAATAAAAAAAATATAAATAAAATAAAAAAAAAGTATACCTCCCACCAATAATAAATCCAGAAATGCAAATAATCATTTTTGCAAACAAGCATGCAACAGCATTAATAATGAAGTTTGCACTTTATATTTTCCACCCTTTGTATTTTTTTTTGTATAAATATAGGAGAGCCACTATGCTCCTTCCTTGTATGTCTTCTTCAGATTAATAATAACAATAATAATAATACTTTATGTTGGTACAAAATATTTAAATGCAAAAATTCTGGCAATTTCATGTTCTCTTCTTATGTACAGTACCCCAGCAAAAAAATCCTGGTTTCATGAATGAATAATTTATATGATTTTTAAGAGATAAATGATGGGCAAATAAAAATAAAAATCACACCCATAAAATTTTGAAAATTAAAAACACACATAAACACAGTAGCAATAAATAAAAAAAATAATAATAAATATTAATATTATAAACAACTTTTGATTTATGTTTATTTTTAAATAAAATAATAAACAAACACAACCAATTAAAAAAAAAAATAATAAATAAAAATTTATTAATAACAAAAGCACATAGGCTGAATGGGAAAAAAACACTTGATTTACTTTAAAAATATTGGAAACAGAAGCATATTTTTTTGGTTCTGTTTTAAAACAGGATACAGAGTTCCTTTAACGATTTTTTGTAAAGTAGTCCCAGAACACACACACTTTATAAAAGCACTTTTTTAGAATTTTTTTTTTGGGCATTTACTACACTAAAAAATCATCCCCCAAATTTCTGTTACACTTGCTTCAACAATTCACTCTAACCTTCCCATATTTATGATAGTAACGCATCGAAACAAAAGTGTCCTTTTTTTCTTAACAACAACAAAAAGGGAAATCTTGTTTTGCCCTTCTTTAAGTAAGAACCAAACCCCGGAAAAAAATAATAACACAATCCAGGCATATATACGAATATTTTTCACCCCCGACACACTTTATACGGAATAGGTGGTAGCTATACACTTCCAGACGGTTTGAGAGCTTGTTAAGAACTGAAAGACACCCCAAAAACATAAGAAAACGAATGCCACCTCCTTAAAAAGCTGGTGGCGGCAATACAGCAACAACAAAAGGTGCCCCTGGACTCGGTGTCTCCTTCTTTGCCTCTCTGATCCTAGGTATATTCCGAAAGCAGAAGCAAACGGCATCATCAAGAGGCGAGACGCAGATGTCGATTTGTAAAACCTGTGAACGTGTTCCCTCTACAGTGCCTGGATATATACCTCTAAAGAATATAGTATATGCAAGAGAGTCTTGAAGGTGAAGACAGAACATTTTGGGGAACAAGAAGGAACAAACAACAACAACAACAAAAACAGCACAGAATACGAAGAGATAGAAGAATGTGGAAAAGCAACAGCAAAATACCCAACAAGGGATGAAGAAGAAGAAATAGTGGGGTGTGGAGTGTTTAAATAGAAGGTGTAGTTGCGCAGTTGCACTGGCGTAGTAAAGAAGCACCCACACATATACCCCTCATGTAATACTTTTCCCTAACTCGACCATACCTGGACAACACCACAAAACACCACTGACCATTACCTGGCTAGACGACTACTATAATATATATATCGAAGCATAAACCTTATGCCATTTCTATGTTCACACTCGGAACACGATTCTATCCTTGTATAACTTATTCATGCCGGATATGATTAGCAACAACTCTCAGGTACCATATTCACCCACTAGGGTGTGAGTCAATGCCGGCATCAGGCAGGGGATGTTTATTATTACTTTTTTCTTTGCTATTGCTCTTTTCATTCTAGGGGGATAATAAGAGGTGGTAATTAAAAGGCAAAACATCACCTGTTTGTTAACATGAAAAGTGCTAAAAACAAACGTGAACATTTTTGTAGGTATGTTCCAAACAGCAACAACAGCCCCCAACTAACCCCTCTACACCCCAAAGTCATTCGCACATTCCCCTCTTTAAGCATGTCTTATATTACCCTTGAATGTCATCTATCAGCTCCAAAATATTTTTTTCACGAAGGATGAAAATCGATTTTGTAAACAAAAGGAAAACAACAAGAATTATGCAGCATCCCTTTTCTAGCCTGACATAGAAGATAACAGAAGGAAAACGGAAGTAGTAGTAGAATTAGTATTAGAATTGGTAGTAGAAGTAGCAGCTTTTGTAGAGGGTGTTTTAGGTGCCTAGGCATATGGAATTGTTACTTCTATGGTTGTTTATGAGGGTGGATGTAGATGTTTTGATACAAACAAGGCGGCTGGTTGTTGTGTCTTACTCAAGATTAGTGGGTGGTATCAGATTGGTGATATATTTGCAAAGCTCCTTTGTACAAGGGATATGAGTAGATCCAGTCAAAAGGGATCGAAAAAAGAGGTGTATTCGTGTATTTCATATAGGCAGTGATTTTTCTTCCACTGTTTAGGGGTCTATTAAATGTTTAAAAAGGAGGATTTTCCCACCGTATTAAAAGCGGGTGTCTGTATTACGGATACGGATAAATGACATGAATACGTCTACAATGTTCTGAAAGAGATGGTTTTAATTTTTTATTGGTATCAAAAAGGTAGGAAATAAACAATAAAAAACAAATTGAAAAATCCTTGTTGATCAATTCTGAACCGATTGCTTAGAGACCTTCAGGATGCACTATGTTCAACGTTCATCCATTTGGGGCTAGGATGTGAAAATTTTCAGATTTTCCAACTCTTGAACAACCTACATACAGCTGACCGGAAAATGACACTAATTTGGCAAAATTCGTCCGCCATATTGGCCCTGCAAAAGTTGTGATCATAGATTCGTTATTTGCGACCTTAAAAACCCCTAGATACAGATTTCGGCCATATTTGCGCGGCCATTTTGAATTTCGAACATCGGACTTCGAGCGCCATCATGGGAGTCCTCCATGCACTTTCATTGGAATCGGAACACAATTGACAAAATTCGTTGGCCATATTGGCGCGGCCATTTTGAATTTGGCAAATTTGCACAACTGCCAAATTCAACCATATTTCGGCGGCCAATTTGAATTTCGGTCATATTTCGGCGACAATTTTAAATTTCATTTTGAAAGTAAACAATAGAATTGTTTGATTTTTCATCTACGTCATGGTATTTGTTTTCGATATAAACTATAGTTTTTGAGCTGCAACTCAAAACTGAATGCCATAATTTCGTTATCATCGGTTTTTTTAATGGAGGAAGCAAACTTACAGACGTATTCACGTCAAAAACTCTGAAAGTCCCAGAATGGAAGCAAATTTCCTCAGAAAAGCAACAATAAAATGGTGAAATTTATTCTTCAAAATAGTACGTATAGTGTGCTAGCATCTGGTATCTGACCTTCGCTTGTGTATAAGTTACCCGGTGGGGGACGATATAGGGGTAGGGATTCGCTGAACTGGTGCACGTAGCAGGCGAGGGGTTAATTGTGTCTTTAAACTTGTATTTTATTTATATTAAATTACCGTTGTCATATTGTGATTAAATATGGTTTAAAATGACGTCACACAGCTTTCCGTACTATATTCGTCACACACTTTCATTCAATACTCATAATCCGCCAGTGTGTTCACAGCTGCTTTATTAAAACGGCGATATCTCATGAATGGCAATTCGTACGGGAAAATGTATAATATCTTTTTTTGTAGATAATCGCATAATTTACAAACTTTGTAAACACTATTTTATGATAACCATTTAAGAGATATTTGCAAAAAACTGATATTTTGACCCTTTAACCTTGAATAAAAATATTTCCCGGCGACCGATCGCGTGTTAGTCTCGACATTTTATGTATAATTATGTTTTTAAGGGGTGTACTAATTTTCAGCAACTTCCGAATTATCTTCAGTCAAAAATCTATTTTGAATGGACTATATGGCGGAAGTTGACAAACAGTACTTTGAATTCATCTTGCATAAAACTGACAAGTTCAAAGAGGTTAAAAATTACGTATTAATTCACTTTTCTATCTTTATTATACAATATATTAATTTTGTAGTAGTAGAATTAGTAGTAGAAGTACCAAACCCAATAGAGGGTGTGGGATCCTTCTCTAGCCTAGGCATATGGAATTACTTCCACGGTTGTTTATGGGCGGGGGTGGGTGTAGATGTTTTGATACAAACAAGGCGGCTGGGTTGTTGTGTCTTACCTAAGATTAGTGGGTGGCATCGAATTGGTGATATATTTCCAAACTCCTATACGGGAAGGGAATGAGCAACAACAAAATAGGCATCGAGGATTTTTGTGTAGGGTTGTGGGAGGTGGGTTCCAGTACAAGATAGTAAACTTATAAATAAGAACAAGGCAACAATGTATCTTTGTGGTTTGTAGGGATTTTCTTAAGATTTATTTTGATAAATTGAAAGACTCAATGAAAATATTTTTCCTTCCCTTCTATACTTTTACGAAAGCTTTATGAGTAGTTTTGATGGATGTCTTATAATACATATATACACAAAAAAGAGGACATTGTCATTTTTTTCTTATTCTTCCGTTTTTTTTACAAGAATATTTCTTTCACAGATTTTCTTCTTATGAATAAAATTGGATGAGATAAAAATAATATGAAGAAAAATGATTGATAAAATTTTTTTTTGTTATTTTATGAAAATAGAAAATAGACATTAACAAAAAGGACATGTTTTTCTACTTTTATATGTATTCCTTTTAAGATTCTTTTTTTATTTAGAAAATAGAAATAAAAAACAATTTTTATTTTAGATGTTACAGAAGGAGGCACTTGTTTTGCTTGGCTTCGTCCTATGCTATAATTAATCTAGCATAATGGCCGACTTCTTTGCGTTTAATTTAGTAGAGGAGAACAGCTCGTGACTTTAATTTTATTATATGATTACCTTGAACTTTTTACAGGTGGTGTAAGTAATTAGGAGAAAAGTTATGATCCGTACAGGTAAAAATTATCTTCAGGTTTAAGGACCATATTCATCACTGTTTAAATTCAAGGACCATTAAAATTATGCTCGTGGGTTTTAGTATGACATTTTTAATAGTTTTCTAAGGATTTGAAAGGGTGTCACCAGTTATGAAAAATAAAATTTTTATTTCAGTGTAGAGACTATAGAAGAAAAAGGTGGTTGTAAAACTCTCAAGAATATTGTTGGATAAACTTAAGAGTATGCACCCTATGGAGGAACACAAGCCTTATATCTACACATTCACGTACAGTTTTCGGATGATGAAAAATAGATATTCTTCGATGTAGTCGAAAGAGAACTTAATGCGTGCTTCAGGTGCGATGCAAAAGTCATGCTAGGTGATTGGAATGGTAAAGTAATTCAGGAACCCGTTTATGTATGTATATGTATGTATAGGCAGTATGTTCCCAGTAGGACTTGTAATGGCTATGGAAATGATTTGGTAATCACAATTTACAAGCTCTAGACCTTACCGCATGCTATACCAATTCCGCCCTGGTAAGGCCTTTCTTTTTATTACAAGGAATAAAATCTAACAGGCCATTAAATTTTGCATTACTTTGTATTAACTTCCGATTTTCATCAAAGAAATAATTGATTGAAATTTCAGCGGTTACCAAAAGTCGTACTGGGTTGGCACCCAGAGAGACCACTTATGACTATGGACACCGAGTTATAAAGATGAAATCTAGTGAAAAGTTGATTGTTCCTAGTATCAAGTTTGCACGTTATGTATAATCGGCCATCCTGGGTATCCTATGATAGAGTCTCTGGCAACCACATAGAATACGTATTGATAGATCGTCGCTACCTTTCGAACTTCATAATGGTACGAGGTGACAATTGCAACTCAGATAACTATTTTGTTGGTTTAGTCCGCGGAAATTAGCAAAAAAAATGCACGAAAGGAGACAAAATTCCAAAATGGCTGAAAATTGGTCCAGAGCTTCCTTGGGACTTTTTAAGAAAACAATTTCGGAATTACAAAAAATAAAACATGGCCGCCGTAGATATCGCGTTTTCCCGTGTTTTCCTTGTATCTCGATTTCTATAGGTTGTACAACCTCGTGCGAAGGCCCAAAATGTTAACAATGAAATTCTCTACAACTTTAGTTTTTACAAACATGTTGACCCGATTAACCCTTTTAAAGTTATTCAAGGTCAAAGTTATCAAAAATCACTTTTTGGCCAAAAAATTATTCAAAAACTGGTTTTTTCGAAAAAAAATTTTTATCAGTCAATACGAACCGTTATTGCCTTCAAAAAAGCCCTCTTGTCATTTTTTCGAAAACTTAACCCTTTCGAAGTTATTCAAGGTCAAAGTTTCCAAAAATCACTTTTCGGCCAAAAAAATCACTAAGAATTGATTTTTGCAAAATTTTTCGAAAAGTTTTCGAAAAAATGACAAGGATGTCATTAGGGTAGACAATAATCATTTGTATAAATAGGACAAAAAAAATTTAGCAAAAATCAGTTACTGAGTCATTTTTTGACCAAAAACTGATTTTTTGAAACTTTGGCTTTGAATAACTTCGAAAGGGTTAAGTTTTCGAAAAAATGACAAGAGGCTTTTTTGTAGGCAATAACGGTTCGTATTGATTGATCAAAAAAAATTTCGAAAAAACCTGTTTTTGAGTAATTTTTTGGCACAAAAGTGTTTTTTGATAACTTTGACCTTGAATAACTTTAAAAGGGTTAATCCGATCAACATGTTTGTAAGAGTTCTACAGAACTGGATTGAGAATTACCTTTCTTTTCATTCAAGGTAATATTGGATGGCGTCAAATCAAACCCCACCCCATTTCTGCCGTGGTCCCCCCCGGGGTCAATTCTGTCACCTACTCTATTTCTAATCCTTATAGGACTATTCTTAATTCTTTTCTACCCAATTCACAGCTTTGCTTTTACGCCTTCGACAATCGTCTTAAAAATCGCGGACATCTATCTAACTCAATCAAAAACGGCACCGAACTCGTTCGTGATAGGGTAAAAATTGTGTCAAATTCAATGTGTCCAAAACGAAGTACTGTCTTACTTCCAATAACACCTGCAACACCTATCTGTGTCAGTGAACGGTCATCCTGGTCATGAAATTAACCAAGGATTAGCGATAGAATGACCATATATTCATTTCGAATCGCAAAACAACGGCCCCATTGCCAGGGTGCCTGGAAATTGAATTTCGGCTTCCGAAACTTTAGAAATGTTGAAAAAAGCTTTTGGTTACAATTTGTCCAGAGCGACGGTTTTTAATTGGTATAAGTTCTTCAAAGACGAGAGAGAACTCGTTGAAGACTATGAACGTCCTGCCCGTTCTTCGACGTCTACCAAAAATATCATTTAAAATTAATCAAGGATTTGGTGCTCAAAAATATTATCGTTTGACAATTAAAGACCTTACTGACATTACGTAAATATCGTTTGGGTCCAAATAATCGATTTTGAACGACCATTTGGGCTTCAGACGCGTCGTAGCTCGTTTGATTTCAAAAACATTCAAACCGTCCCGAAGAACATCGTTTTGACTTGATTGAAAAGATACAACCCGAATCGAAGAAGGTTTTGAAGGCCATTCCGGAAATCGACTTCAACAGCTAAAGTTTGAGATTTTGGACTAAAGTGTACCCTGACACGATTTTTAGATAAATCGAAACAAGATTTTTTTGTAATAGGCCTTTACTTCAGTGGGTTCAATCGCTATCGTTTTTTGTGTTTGGAATCATAATATTAAATAATTCGAATGACGAACCCTATAGTTCTGTGAACGTTGCAAATTTGGATGAGCTGGTTCTCATAGGTTATTGTATCATAATCATCAATAGCGTCGGTGATATTTGTTCCATCTGCAAGAGTCCACTCGACTTTTTTTTTTACACATAACCAAATCGAATCGATATTTAAATGATGGTCGATGAACGAACTCATCTGATCACAAAACTTATACATTCACTTTCACATAACAAAAATAAGGCATAAATTTGCTAACCATATGCTCGACAGCATCAAACCAAACCAAATCAAGTCCAAAAAAAAACAGAGAAGAAGAATAACCCAATCCCAACAAGAACACCTTTCAGGTATATTCCATAACAACAGATCCTTTGGTGGTGCACTTTCAACTGCACCTGGCCACTCTCTGATCAGATGCAGGTAACAAAGAGGTGAGTGCGTGCAGCAGGTCTGTCTGTCATATATTGTAAGAAGATGAAAAAAAAAACGTCCTGAAGACACATGGACAACGTTGGTCCAGATTTCTTTCGATCAAGTGTAGTAAAACTTGGGTCGTATTTTTTTTGGGTGTAGTATGTTGTCTTCTTTTAGGGGATTTTCTTTGCACAATAATATAAGTTTTAGTGCAAGGAAAAACATCTGCCGTTTTTTGGGTGTTTTTCTTTAGCTCCAAGGAAGAAAAAAGAAAGGATCAGAGAAATCAGAGTTTTTTTGTGTAAGATTTGAAACTAAGATTAATCGGTTGAATTGAGTTAAAGTAGCAGATGTTGCTGGGATGATGAAGAATAATGAAAAGCTGTTGGATGAATTTGTTTATTTTTTGTTGGTTTTGTTTTGATATTTTGTTACAAAAGTGTGAATATTTTTTAATAATGTTTAATTATATGAAAGTTGCGAATATCTTCTTTAACTTTTTGTATTATTTATATCTATAAAAAAAAATCTCGAACTTGTTACACAACAAAAACCAAGACCAAGCCCAGCTAAACCCATTTTCCCTCGAATAAACTAAACCACCTCGAAAGTCACTCATACTAACTAAATATATTATTACTATTATTAAAAATTAACCTCCTGTTTCCCCGTCATTTCTCACAAAAACCCACGCTCCTGTGTATACGGCATAGCAACAGGTTGAGTTCAAAAAAAAATCTCAAGCTGCGCGCGCACGCATTTCACGTCGCGACATTAACCAAAAAGTTCATGGTTAAAGTCGCATCAAGGCCTATTAGTGACAATTTTTCGTGACATTTCTTAATTTTTTTTTAAAAGTAATTTTTTATTTCCATTTATTTTTTAATTTCTTTAATTAATTTTTATTTTTACTACTTCACAAGATCGGGGACGAACTTTCGTTGAGTACACGCAATCAAACGTGACAGAAATTTTTTCTTTATTATTTTTATAAATTTAGGTTCGAGTCCGCTGCGGTATGCGGTATGCACTTTTCTACTATAATAATAATAATAAAAATAAAATAAAAAAAAATAATTTAAAAATTCGTCACGGGTAAACAATTTACACATTTTTGGGGGGGGGAGTTTTTCTTCACAAACAAAAAACACGCGCAAGCTTATGAAGCGAAGAAATTATTTTTAAGGCGTTGGTTTTGTAGTAGAAAGTCGGCGACGATTTATTTTTCAGTAAAAGAAATTGTTTATGTCCCATTGTTGTGCAGCTTTAAAGTGGAAAATTATGATTTCAGAGAAGTAACTATTATTAATAATGGAGAACAAAGTTTTTCTTACTAAAATTTACTGCGGGAATATTTGTTTTTTTTTGTTAAATGTATTCTTTTAATAAAAAATTATTACGTTTACGCTGTGAATTAGTATTATTAACGAATTGTTAAATTTTTTTGTTTAAAGAATGCAAATTGATGAACTTCTTTACTATGTAGGTTAAAATCCAGAGGTCATTTCGATTTCACAGATCTTAAGAGGCTTTTGTTTGGTTGATTAATGGAAGTTATGACCAACAATTTATTTAGATCACTTTTTACAAAACTATTATACATAATTCTTTACAACCGATGTTCCACAAGGTTCTATGTTGTCACCGATACTCTTTTAACGATTTTTGTTTTGTATTGTATTACTCATATTATCTTTCTGAAACTTTTTGCATTACTCATACTACTTTTAGAGGAAGATTGTTTCAACAATCGCTTATATTTATAAGGTAATAATAAAAATAAAGAGAGAGTTAAGGATAGGGCTGGTTTCTAATTTGGATTATAATTCGTTAACAGAAAAAAATTGGATTAAATGTAATGCCTTCGAAAGGCTTTGCTTAATAGTTTTGGAAATATTAACCTAGTCATTTTAGTAAATTAAATTGTGCACGTGCTCGCATTAAGGCATCCATTGATTTTTGGTCTAAAATCGAGTTTTTGACGATTTTTTTATTGCATATTCTGATGGACTGAAATGTCCTCTACCATTTAGCGTTTTCAGATTTTAAAAAACGACGTCTAACATGTTTTTTCGTGTTTTTTCAATAGCGTGCACGGCGTCAAAAAGCGCTCGGCACTACGCGTACGCCACTCGGCCTTTTTTTTAATTGTTATTTAAAAAAATATTTTTAAAAAAACAATTTTTATAAACAATCGAGAACGCTTTTGTTATTTACTCGATAACATCAATGTTCACTCAAAATTTCATGTCGATTGGTCGAGCCGATCAAATTCTAGCTATTCCAGGTAGAAACAACGGAACGTCACACTTCAAGAAAATTATTTCGAAAGTTTTTTTCTACTTTTTAACAACTTCTAAGCGTAATAACAGCGCGAAGTTTCAACCGATTTTAAATTTATAAAGTGAAAAATGTTCGGAATTCAATATAGAACAAATTTGTCTGGTGGATTTTTGATTTATGAAAAATTCACAAAGTTATAAACAAAAATTTAAAAAAAAACTCGGAAAAACCACCATTTTTGGCCCATTTTTGACTTTTCGGCACATATTCGTGGATTGTTGATAAACAAAAGATGATATCAAAATTCTGCCAGACAAATTTGTTCATTATTAATTACCGAATATTTTGACTCCAGCAAAAATAAAATCGGATAAAAATCCACGTACTTATTATTCGTTAAAGTTGACCTATTTTCCAATTGTTATTTAATAAAAAGTTGTTATAAATCGTAATTTTTTTACAAACGAGCACGATTTTGTTGTTTACTTGATAGCAGCTATATTCATACAAAATTTCATCAAAATCGGTCAATTAGATCAATTTTTAGCCATTTCACTGGATAGTCCCCTTAAGATGCAAATTTTTAACTACGATTGTTATAAGAACAAACTCGCGGCTCATGCAAAAGCCTTTGACATTGCCAAAATCTGACTGGCTGGTCTTAGAAGAGCCATAGTTTTCAAACCCCAGATATTCCAACTTTAGGATAGATAATTCCTTGTATAGGATGGGGTCGATGAGGATGAGGAATCGTTGATACAAGGATTGGACAGCCTTTCTTGGTGAGCTCGTCCCTGTTTTGAAGGGCTAAAAGCACCTGTGATTAGTGTTGGGTAGGACACGATTATAAAATGAGTTTGTAAGAGGTGCCTCTTTTTTCTTTTGAGCCAGTACAATGTCATACTTCAAATGAGGCAAGGTGCTATTGTAATGCTAAAATGACAAAAAAAAGCAAATTAAAAAAAAGAAAGAAAATAAATACCAATGAAGAGCATTTTTACAAGTTTAATTAGAGATTACACTTTTCGAGGGAGTGAAATTTTGTACTGGAGAAACAATTTTTACATTTTTCGAGGGAATGAAATTTTGTACTGGAGAGACATTTCTTACTTCTTTTGCGGTAGCAAAATTTCCAACTTGAAATTAGGCGAGGTGGGATTGCAAAATATAAATATACAGCCGCGGACAACTAATTAGAAACAGTTTCATCAAAACTGCATTTATACATTTTTTATGCCGGCCATATACCAAAGTTTCATATGCAGCTTATCGTCACTATTGCTTGGAGATAAATGTAGCAAAGCGGTGACGATTTGTTCCATACAGAAAAAGTGCAATATGTCGCTAATAAGCATGTGAAGCTTTGGAATACGGCCGGCCTAAGGTACACGAGTTTGCGGCATCAAAACGCCGCGCCAAAACGTTAATTGGATCTCCGGTCACACGGTGGAATACAGTCGCAAAGCCTAATAGCCTGTTGCTCAATTTATCAATGTCCTGTGACGATCGACTCGATTACGGTAATATCCTTCCGTGGCAACATCAGGAAGTCGCATTATCTTGGCTTGGTGTAGTAAGGGCAAGTATTTATAGCTTGGCGCAAGAAGAGACCTCCTTTTGACAGGCATCGATTAGCTTTTAAGTTTTATAGACAGGCGTAGGATCTTTATAGCCGCTTAACTACCCGCTTGATAAAAGGATTACTCTTATTACACGCACATATTGAAAGCAATTCAATTTTGACAAACCCTCAAAAAATATAAACTCAACACACAATTACAATTCTTCCAAAAACAAATCATTAGGATTATGTTGCAATACAAACCATTAAAAAAATAAAATAAAAACACACTTCAACATATTTCTTTATATCTGTTGTAGCTCTCGGCATAAATAATTTTTTTTGCTTCCCTCATTACACTTCTCTGTACATCAAATTACACCATTTCAAGTCTTCCAACTAATTTCAAGTGGTACAAGTTTAAACCAGAAATTGCGAAAATTGTTCATCAGCAATTTATCAAGTTGCTGTTGACGTTGAAAACATGTACACAAAAAAAAAATATGAAAGATAAGAAAATAATTTTGTAATTTACAAAAAAAAAATTATATTTCAACGAAAAACTCCGAAATGTTTCAAGATAAATACAAATTTCGTATGCGCAGGCGTAATCGAATCAGTTGCTGGTGCTGATGGCACGCATGCGTCCCGGAGACCTTTGCCAAACCAACAAAATTCGTTCAGACTTGACGAGGATTTTAGTAGACCGAAACGGCAATTCGACATACATTTTTAACATTAACGTGTTTTTTTTTGGTTGTTTGTTGATGAATTTTTGGAAGAGTTTTTCTAGAATATTTTTCCAGAAAAATGAAGCGAAATTTGAAACTTTGTTGAAAAAGAAGAAGAACAACAACAAAGTAAAGCCACTTAAGAAAGACACGTGAGGCCAGTAGAAGCAGGCAAGCAGGTGCACGGCTGTACCTTGAAAGCACCGTCCCATCGTCCAGCAGACTAATGTAGTTTTTATAGCCCTGATTATGGCACGCGAACTTGATGCCGATGAAATATTAAGGAGCTCCTTTGAAAGTGATCGAAGACGAACTTAAACAAATCGTCTTCGTCTTTCGGATATCCCCCCCTCTGCCGACGTGCATGTATGTATGTAGGTACAACAAAAGGAAGTGACCAGTAAAAGCTGATCATTGGCGGCAGGTGTTAAGGTGCCGCGCCGAAAAAATTACAACCGATCGATCGTGATCGTCACGAGACATACCCCATACGAGAGCTGAAGAAGATCGAAAGCGAGCCTTTGGTAAACGTGATCGGAATCGTAAAGATGGACCCTATAAAGAGGCAGGCGTTTTTAAAATTGAGAATCTGGCCGGCATCTTGTCTTGTTGTCCTCTAAGGTAGCGCGCAGGTTTTTGAAAGGAGTTTTTTTTTGTTGGTGTTCAAGAAGGGAACAGATGGGGCAGATGTTCAACGATTATCTTTTATATTATATGCGCACCGTCCTTATACCCATTGCTGGCGACACCATCATTATGAACATTCAAATGGTTCATCGTAAATCATATGTTTTTAATATGGACATGCCTTTGATTTCTCGATGGTAATTAGGCACTTATTCGGCTCTGAGTAAGCGAGCGCACATCTTGCACCATCCAACCAACCGCTCACCCAATGCGCTACATGTAACGGAAATTAATTGAAATATATATAAATCCACCTCTGCATACAAATTACTCTCGATCTCTCTTTGAAAGCGCAATCAAAAATAACCGACATTATTCTGCGCTTGCGCGTACAGCTCGTTTGACGTAAGCCGCAACATGGTTTGACCTAACCCCTTCGGCTAACGTCAGATTATATAACCTGTATACACACACACATAAATAAAAACAATTACTTTCAACTGTATGTAAATACATCACTTAATAACTGTATTCAGTTGCAATGTACATACTATATTCATATTTATACATATAGTCGTGGCTTAAGGCACTTACGCATGCTCGCGAATAAATGCCAGATTGCCTACCAACTCTGGTGTCATAATCTCGTAATATGAACCGGTCCTGTGCGCGGCGGCGGTGATGCGGTTTGCAAATTATATTATATAGATTCTGTGATGGTAATTGACGACTGTGGGAAATGTTGTTGCGATGCGATATAGATAGATGGCGGGACATGGCTTTTGTAGTGATGATTCACTATGGAGCGCATGCGCAATAGGTTTAAGTAATGATGAATTGTTCGGTGATGTATAATTAAGGGTGATGAGATGAAATTTTTGTGCAAGAGATGAAAAAATATGAAATAGTTTTGATTTCATTATTTTTTTTTTTGGAATTGAGGGGAGTATTACCTTTGAAGGTTTAACTAATTTAGCGATGGTTGTTGAAATGTGTAGTAGGTAAATAGTGTTTGCATATTTGGGTGCCCTTCTACAAAATTTCTGTTCTCATTTTTTTAACTTTGTACTAATTCTACTGTACCTTGATACCTTGGACCCTTGCAAGGGCGACCTTTGGGAGTAGCGTAGATATCTTTGCGATTCGAGTTGTTCTATTCAATATCTAAATGGACTTTTAGACGCCAGTGTGCCAGAAAAAGGCTGTAATTTGCATTTAGACAAGGCTTCTAAATTCCTACGATGGCTCAATAAATATATATGGAGACGTAAAAGGTATAATTTATCGATGAGTTGGGTTTGCACCTTATCGCTAAAGCGACGCCACACAATGGGACGAATTGCCGAAAACGTGGACAAAAGTCTAAATATTGTTAAATTTGGACGAAATTCGGTATTATAAGGTAATCGACCTCGCTGATTACGAATTTGATGTCAAAATTTGAAAATTCAAAATGGCGAATATATATACATCAGCGATTTCGTCGTAGAATCTGACGAACAGTCCCAAAAATTAAACGGCTGGGATATAGATTAAGATTGAAAAAAATATGCCAGATCAAATAGTACAATTTTGTCTAATGAATGAATGAATTATATAGTGTTGGGTGTGTTTTACTGATCTACCATTCTGAAATTACAAACGTCTTAGTATATAAAATTCTCCACCGACATACATAGTGAAAGAAATTAAAACATCGATTTATGACTCATTATTTAAATTTTTATAGTATTGCATTCGCTATGTAAAATAGGACCATTCAAATTTTCGAATCCAAGTATCAAATTCGTATTCAGCATACTCAAAACATATAAATACAAGTTTTGAGCTTAATAATACAAATTTTGAAAAATGAAGTCCGCCATATTGGATCCGCCATTTTGAATTTCCAAATTTTGACATCAAATTCGTAATCAGCATGCTCAAAAACATATAAATACAAGTTTTGAACTTATTTCTACAATTTTTGAAAAATGACGTCCGGCATTTTGAATTTTCAAATTTTGACATGTAATTCGTGATCAGCGACGTCGATAACCTAGTATCACCAAATTTATTCCAGATTTAACAATATGAAGAATGCACTTTTGCAGATATTTCATTAAAATTGAAATATAGCAGCCGTGCCTCCATCTGTGGTTCACTAACAGAGTAGCGGCTAGTAGCTGGATTTTATCTTTTAATCTTGAAGTAAATCAAAACCTAGCTTATAAAAAAATACTTGACTTAGTGGTATTCCGTGGAACTCATAACTAATCTCTTTTTTTCGACGGAATTTTATAAATTTTTCTCGTTATTTTACATCATTATTGGTTATTTCAATAACAAATGTTAATACGTCACTTAACAAGTTATTAAGCTTTTGCAATTAAGTACATACCTGGAGAAACATCCTTCATTTTCAATATTTGGAATCGGTATTGTCTTTATAATAATATTCACATTTCAATTCGCCCCACGTTTTTTATGCACGCTACTAATAAACAATGGCCAAGTTCGATGGATGTCGGTCGAAATCCCGAAAGACAAAATCCCGAAACCCGAAAGACCAAAAAGACAAAATACCGAAAGACACAATCCCGAAAGGTTAAAACACCGAAAAGACAAATTAACGAAAAGTCAAAATACCAAAAAGTCAAAATACCAAAAGGTTGAAATACCAAAAAGAAAGACCGAAAAAAATGAAAAAGTAGTTTAAAAAATCACTTTATTCAAGAAAAGTTAGTAAGCTATTAAAAAAGTTGATAAGTTATGTGCAAGTCTACGTAAATACACAAGAACTTCAGTATTTGTTCTACTCTCAAATACATTAAGAACTTGATTCTCCCGATTTTGAGATTTGTTTGATATCGGAAACTGAGCACCAGTAAAAATACAGAACATCTTTTTGAAAAATACAGAATTTCTTTTTGAAAAATATCAACATATTTATGTATGCTTATGTGGCAAACGTCCCCGCATAGTGTCATCAGTCTTCGATGCCAACCTTCTACATGATTTTGTGCGCGTGGCAGTCCAAGTTCAATATTTTCGAAGACAGATCAAAGTTGAGGTTTAAATTGCACTGGACCACGGCTTCCATTTCTTCTTATAGGTCCTCGAATGTAGTACTTGTCGAACCATTCCATCAATTCTTTGGCATCAGCATCTATATTTCTTTGGAGAAGTATGAAAGCTGCCTCAATTTCGTTGCATGGCAGAAACGCAAGCGCTGGAATTTTTCGAAGTTCAATTGAAAACTCAAGATCGATTCCATAATTACCGTTGTGATCTTCCCATCGAGTTGAGTCAATTGACACCCTATTTGACCTGCCTAGACCAAACATTTGAAATTTTCGAAATTTCGAAAAATGATCTTCCTTGACATTTGGTGGTCAAAGACTCATCGAGCGAAGTTGACCTACATAGCTAAATAATGTGGTTTGGATAACTACACTCGGACCGTTTTCGGTATTTCGACCTTTAGGTATTATGTCTTTTCGGTCAAATGTCATTTTGGTATTTTGTCTTTTCGGTTTTGTGACTTTCGGTATTTTGGCTTTCGGTATTTTGGGTTTCGGTATTTTGTCTTTCGGTATTGTGTCTCAACCACAAGTTCGATCTTCGTCCACTGTCGGGATTTAATAGTGTCAACAGTACTGTAGCCAACCCAAAAGATAAAAATCCCTAGATCGAAACTTTTATTTTCGGTCTTTTGTCCACGTTTTCGGCAATTCGTCTCACTATGCGCCAGCACAGATAAACGAGTTATTTGGCGATTTGGATTATGTGGTCACTCATACGCAGATCCTCTGCTAAATGTATGCCCAAGATGTTAAGAAATGGGTGAGCCGTTAGATTCACACCGTTCACTAGTATAGGAAGTTGTACCTAGATAGGAGAGGTCAGAAGCAGGTTTTACTAGAGATGAAACAGCACTTCGTTTTCGGAAGCGTTGAGTTCGACACGATTCTTGCGGCATGCAATCAAGAACAAGTTCGATGTCTCTGCTGATTGGATTGAAGATGGATTGTCGACCATGAAGGTAAGGTCTGGCGAATGGTTGCCTCATCTTATCGAAGCTATATGTAGGAGCAGCGCAGAGTGACTAACGTCATCAGCCAAGTAGTAAAGTGTGTTGGAGGAGATTGAGAGAAGATCATTAATAAAGCTTAGGAAAAGTGCGAGTGAAAGAATGGACCCCTGAGGAACACCGACCGAAATGGTGTAGGGTTTCGGGTTCAATTCGATGATTGAACAGTCAGAAAGAAATTTCTCAATGATCTTCTTGATAACTATGTGAATTCTAACAGATTCGAGTTTAGTCAGCAGTGCATGATGCCATATTCCGTTGGCAAGCTTTGGAGATGTTTAGAGAAGCCAGACCAGATTCGCCGAAGTGATAGGGCGTTGGATTCACTTTTTTGTCGTATGAACTGAACCTGTGAAAGTTTCCAAGAATCAAGGGAAGTATGACGAGGCAAAAAGTTAGCTCAGTGGTTTAGTCAAAGGTAAGGTGCATTTCTTAAGAACCTTAAGGATTATATTATCAGAGGTCGAACTCTCCGAGACACCTGAATAAGAGAAAACTCTGTCCATTGTAGTGCTGCACACGAGACGAGACGAGATTTGGCCCAGTCTCGTCTCGGTCTCGAAAAAAGGGTATTTGCAGCTCTCGCCTCGATCTCGTCTCGAAAAGTCTCGTCTCGTCTCGAAAAGTCTCGAATTTCACTGTCAATAATACAAATTGCTCAGTCTTCTGTATTTCGAGAAATATCAACATGTGCCATATTAATGAAATTGTATACAAATATTCCTTATATTTCCATGCTAGTCACTTCCCACACATAGACACGTAAATCTGCCTTTTGCAGTGGCACCAGGGCGGGGTAGAGGGGATCAATGAATCGAAAGTTAATTTCTAATTTGTGTAGAAACATTTACGTAGCGTCCGTTCCAAAAGAAAAGAGGTATTTTACAGTCATTTCATTTCATTTCAACGCGTTTCATTTTAAATGCGTTGAAATGAAATGAAATGACAGTAAAATATCTCTTCTGTTTTGGAATGGACTCTGCATTTAAATGCTTATGTAATGCGTACTCTTCGCCTTATCTCCGCAGCCTGCTCAAGTCATGTATTGGTGCCGAATGTTGTGCTCGTCAAAAAGCGCAGCGTGAAGATACTGAAATAGTTGGTGTCGATATGATTTCAAAATAACATTTTGATTTCGAGACCTCGAGATGTCTCGTGAGATCTCGAATGGTAGTCTCGGTCTCGTATCGATTTTTAATCTGGAGATCTCGTCTCGAAAATCGAGACGAGACGAGACGATTTCGAGACAAGTCTCGTCTCGTGTGCAGCACTAGTCCATTGTCTGGGTGGTGGCATAGTGGTGTCGGTTAAAAAGAGCAGATGTTAATAAATCGGCGTTGGATGTGCTTTCTAATATCCCTTCTCCTTTATAGACAAAAGTAAGGGCTTATAGATTATAGCCTATGACTGTGCAATTTGGTCATTGTTATGTTAACCAAATTAAGGGAATTCCTCTGGAATTTTGAATCGATTTCTTCGAAGTAACTTAGAATCGAATATTTGTGGCATTCACGGATTTCAGGACTGAGTTTTACCTTCGGGTCATTTTCATCTAGACAAACTCATAAATATTGTTCACAGACTTCGGCAATATAGAGCTGATCACATTAGAAATTCAACCGAATGTATACGATGCTATTGTTGCAGAATCGATTGAGCCTATGTACTTGTGTTGCATTGAAGCTTTTAATCACTAGTAATGTTAGTTGTTCATTTCACAGAATTGTGCATATAGCACTATATTACAGAACAGAATGTGTTTTCGGCTTAGCTCTTTGATATGTTCAATTTCCCATGAATTTACCCTGAAATTTCTTCGGTGCATTCGGCATTGTTGGATTCCATTAGGATGAAACTAATTTGTGGTTGCAGTCAATTAAATCATCCCCCCCCCTCCTATTAAGGTAATTTGTGGTTCATAATCCACATAACTTAATTGGGTGTGTATTAATTGGAAATCTTGATGAATAAAATTTTGTACAATAGTGCCCCAAAGTAAATCCTTAATCGAACATTTGAAACGAACAAATCGAATCCCAAAACAAATACACGACCCAAATGCAGATGAATACTTTAAACATTCGTGAACAAAAGTTTAAAAGTAAACTTCTTTGGAGATTCAGGAGCATTCACCATAAAACACAATTCTATAGTCCTTAAAATGCACTTTGCTATCCTTGCATATACACATTCATACACACACAGAGAACATAACATCCTGGATGAAGCCGAACTCCTGGCTAGGAGCGCATTATGGGGAAATTGCATCCGACTTAGGACTTTACATGGCTACCCATCGTATTCCGCAACGGATGCATTAAAGGCACAGCACAAATCCTTTTCACTTTGTTCTATTCGAACATAAAAGCAGAGAAATCCTTGCAAGGTAGAACACAAGCAATCATCCATGCCATTTCCTTTATGGGGGGTGGTGGTAGTAAGATTGTGTAAAAATCTTTTTTACTGAAAATGTTCCGCTTGTAGGCAAGGATTTTCCTGTGGGAGATTTCCTTAAAAAGGGATGGGATTTTTTTTATGTCCCGAATGCGCGCAGAGAATAAATGGAAAATGAGCGAGAGCCAGGAAAAAAAATGTCCGTTTTTAGTAGGATATGCTTTTGGGAGGAGAGAGAAAAAATAGGATTTGTATGAAATGAATTTTAAAATTTGATGTGGTCTAAAAGCATGAACGTAAAGATATGGTCTCTAGAGTAAGGACCAACAGTAACAGCAACAAAAAATATCGTGGAGGTTACTTGACACACAACAACAACAACAACAGCAGCAAAAAAAGGACGAGGAAACGAATTTTGAAATTGATTTAGGATTATTTTCGGTGATTTTTGTTAAAAATGAAGTTAAGGGATGAAAGGAATTTTTTTACGCGATACGAACGCTTATTAAGGATACTGAAATGAATAGGATGGAATTTGGAGTGAAACCTTTTGAAAATGCCTTATTTAGTTTTTTTACGTGATAAAATAAGCTTAGGAATCACCCTTTATAGTCGTATAGTGTAATCAGAAGGCGGCACTCATACGGGGATACTCCAGTTGGGCATACTCGGCAACTAAGTAACCAGTTTCTAGGAGACTTGACATGCTAGTTTCTCAGTCGCTCAGTTGCTTGGTTTTTTTCAACTGAAAACGAAATGATAACTTATATAAGCACTGAACAAAAAAACTGAGGTATGTTGGTAGGAAACTTGCAATTTCAGTCGCGGCCGTGTTAGTGCAGGCGCTGGGCGGAATTGAGTGTGCAAAATGTGAGGACCGCATTCCGTCAACAGATTTCAGTTGAGACGAGCTCAAAGATGAATAATCCGGATGTTGCCGGTCAATTTTTGGGTCCAATTTTTTTTACCCCCCCCCCCCCTTCCTTTATTGGGACCTCTACGGCTTCCATGGCCCGCTTTTTGACGATGGATTTTGATGAAGCACCACAAAATAAGACGAAAATATATAATAAATTTTTTCGATATCACGCTTGGTTTTCGAGAGATTGGCACTTGGAGTTGACTTTTTGAGGTATTTCCCCAGGGTTTATAGTTATGTCACAGCTAGGATTTCCGTGCCACCGATATTTTAATTATGGATTTCGATAAAACAACCCTAAATAAGACGAAAATGTAAAATACTTTTTTTCGATATCTCGCTTCGTTTTTGAGAAATCGATACTTGAAGTTTTAGGTATTTTCAAAAACATTCTACAGCATTAATCGTTTCCAAAAAATACTAATAAGTATAGACTGGGAACTGGAGCGAATTGAGTCCGCAAAATGTGAGGACCGCCTTTTATCAATTGTTTTGACCTCAGAAAGGTTTACAGATTATGGTTCTGGATGTTGCCAGGAAGCTCATTGGTCCATTTTGTTTTTATACCCCCTCCCCTTAGATATCCAAAATTCGATAAAGCAAATGCTTTAGAGCAATTTTAATGATTGTTTTAGTGTCAATATGCAGGTTTTTGTCATGAATAAAGGTAATAATAGGTACATAAATGAAATAATACCAAAAAATAATTAATAAAAAAGTCAAAAATAATAATTTTTTTTAACGAAAGATAACTTTAACATAAATGTACGAACAAATACAAATAATCATCCGTGTTTATTTTTACAGTCATTATTAGTGCTTTTTAGAACGCGATTTTCCACAACTGCATGCTCTATTTCAGTGAGCTCAGCCAGACGGTTAGCCAAAAATGTCATTTCAAAAGAGTGAGATAAGAATTGATGTTTTACTTCATCAACCAGCTTTTCAAACGCTGCCATAATTATGTCTTGTGGTATTTTATTTGGAGGTCTACCTGCTGGAATTTCAGAATTTCTAGGTAGTCGTAGATAATCACGGTAACAATGTTTATGATACCTCACTTCCATTGCAAATAAATCTTCTGGGTGTCTACAAGTGCTGATTTTTGTAAAAACATCATCTTGTTTGTTTCGTGCAGTATTTAAAATTTGTTGCGCTGCCGAAATTTCGGAACACAAAAAAATTGGGTTATTCTTATTCTTTGTTAATTTGCTACAAATGAAACATTTCGGCTGTTGATTACATTCTAAAACCACTCTTGATGACCGACGACTACTTTGGATATCTGAAGCACTTCCATCTACATTTGAGGTCGAGATTGAGGCATCGTCCTGTTTAAATAATGCTATTTCTCGACGCCTGATTTTTTCCTCACTGATAAAACTTGCAATACAACTTCGATGCCATGAGCACCTTTGTGTGGTGAAGTCTAGATTATTTTTTAGCTTGTTACTAATGTCATCTTTTCTTCGATCAGCTGCTTTTTGAATACTTATAAACGATTGTGGTTTTGGTTTTTCAACTAAATTATCCGTTTTATCACAAAACAAACACGAAATTTCATTTAGTTTTCTCTTCTTTACATTTGTCACTTGCAGCAACATTGTTCATATTATTTTTTAATAAAATACTGTAATTAAACACTCAAATACAAGAAAAACATACACCGTTACTCAAAAAATAGGCTAGATATGCTATAGCTCCTCTACGCGCGAAGTGTTGGTAAGAGGGGAAGTGAAAGGACCAACACAGCTGCCGGCAACATCGCTTTTTTTGTTATTTGAGGTCTCAGTTTTAAGAATTTGATCATAGTTGCCGGTCCTCATATTTTGCATACTCAACTTCCTTTAGCGCCTGCACTGGGAAGTCTGGAATCGTAATTGAAGGTGGGTAGGGCGGGCGGCGGGCCTTGCGAGGTCGGATTATACCTTATTTCGTTATAAAAATATAAATGGTAACTTGTACCCACGACAAATGACGAAGCAACATTTGCCAGAGTTTTTAATTCAGCCCTGTAAATGTGCATCGGATTGTCGAACAATGGCTTGCAGCTGCTTTATCGAATTTTGGATATCTAAGGGGAGGGGTTATAAAAACAAAATGGACCAATGAGCTTCCTGGCAACATCAAGAACCATAATCTGTAAACCTTTCTGAGGTCAAAACAATTGATAAAAGGCGGTCCTCACATTTTGCGGACTCAATTCGCTCCAGCTCCCAGTCTATACTTATTAGTATTTTTTGGAAACGATTAATGCTGTAGAATGTTTTTGAAAATACCTAAAACTTCAAGTATCGATTTCTCAAAAACCAAGCGTGATATCGAAAAAATTTATTATATATTTTCGTCTTATTTTGTGGTGCTTCATCAAAATCCATCGTCAAAAAGCGGGCCATGGAAGCCGTAGAGGTCCCAATAAAGGAAGGGGGGGGGGGTAAAAAAAATTGGACCCAAAAATTGACCGGCAACATCCGGATTATTCATCTTTGAGCTCGTCTCAACTGAAATCTGTTGACGGAATGCGGTCCTCACATTTTGCACACTCAATTCCGCCCAGCTCCCAGTCTATGTGAGGATGACGAGCAACTACAGTCTCCAAGTCTCCGTATCCCAGTCGCCGAGTATCCGAGATTTGAGTATCCCCGTGTGAGTAGTGCCTAAGACTAAATTCAAATCATAGTGTGGACACTAGACCGGACAAAGGACGGTCTCCTTAGACGGTCTATATACAAATCGCTCAACATGGTCTACTAGTGTGTACGAGGCTTTAGATTAAAAGCGTGGATACACAATACGAGTTGCTGACCTGACAGCGGACAGGTACTGCACCTGTGTACCCTGTAGGCCTGAGGCTAGGCGATCGCTGGTCCCAGCACAGCACAACACAGCACAGCATAGCTATGATGCTGAGAGCCAGCAGAGACATAATTTTCTGTCCAAGAGCGAATATTGAACGCAGGTCACATAACGCAGTGCACAATTTTGTATTGTGGAAATTGTTATATCAAATTTATTTTTACCGTCTTTATATCCTAATTCAATTGTAATGTTACTCCATATTTTATTTTTCAAACTTTCTCTTACATAATTTTCATTGTTTGTATCACATAAAATTGGAAAACGCTTTATAGTCCAGTCAAATAAGGCAAAAAAAGGGGTCAACTTCGGAATGAGAGGCAATGAGCGGAAAATTTGTATGAACCTTTGTTTTGGCATTCTAAATGATGTGTCAAAAGTCTCATATAATCTCGTCTCCGCGTCTTGAGATATTAGAGGTCAAAGGTCACCCAAATCAGTTTTTCGCAAATATCTCGTAAATTATCGGCTTTACGTAAATTTTGGTTAAGTAAAGTTTGTTCATTAGATAAATCTGCATAAAAGTGTCCCATATCGAATTTACGGTAGAACCAACAGTTTTCGAGATAAAGGGCTGAGAAGTCTTGGCATCGTGCTGCATTCGATTCCGCACCACCTCTGAGGTAGAATGCAAGGGGCGTTTTTATATGGTGTTCCCGTAGGCTTAATCCATGGGTTACAAATTATGATAATTTTTTTTTGATTATCTCCCTATCTCTTCTATTTCCACTTCTTTCATATTGTCATCTTCATCAACACTCACCTCAGAGGAAAATAACGAAATCTGGTCGGCGCTACAATCGTTCAACTCAGGTTCAATGGTTGTATCCTTGGACATCTAATTGAGATACGACTGGCCTCGACAAGAGCCATACGCTACGGAACAAGGCAATCTTACTTTTCTGCATTCACTTGATACAGTGAACAGTGACAGTGGACAGCTACCGCACCTGCGTACTCGCATTTCAGTAGCTTTCAAAGATTTCAGTTTTGCAATGTTGTCGCAAAATATGGGAGAGGGCACAGTTCATACCGTAATAAAAGCGGTCACAAGAAAACTTTTTGTAACCTCTACTCCAAACACAAAAACACATGTAGTAATGAAGAATGCCATGCAGTATGGCGTAGCCCCCGTTTACGAGCTACTGTCATTTTCCAATACCGTGCCAGTTGACGTCCGAGTCTGAAGCTGGTGACACATCCAAGCGTACATACGTTGCATTAGTTGACAGATAATATTTTAGTGTGTGTATTCAAATGCGACCTGACGAAATATTCCGTGAATGTTCCGCATGCCACGCAAATGTCGGGCTACTTTCAACTTTTTCTGCATTGCCGCATTCGACATAGGACACACAAGCATACACAACAAACACATGCGACTCGTTACTCAGATTTATGGGCTATCTGTGAGAGCCGGGACGGAACGCAACCATGCAATTATGTGTCAGTGGAAAATCTCCGCATATCAGGGAGCCGCTGAATGCAATGCATGTACGCTTGTATACGTCACCAGCTTCATGCGATCTGCTGCTTATGGCGTGTTGGGAATGCGAGTGCCGAGTAAAAACAAAAAAATTTTGTAGTAACTCGCATGCGAGGTACTGACCCACACTGATCGAATCATCACAAGAAGATACAATTTCCTTGGAGTGGGTAGCGGATCACAGGAACATCGACGGCAAGTTTAGTCAGATTAGGAGCAAATTTTGTGGACGCACCGGTAGGCATATCACTCTCTCAATAGCAAGCTCCAGATGCAAATGTTTACCAGCAGGCGTCAAGACTAGAAATACTTGCCAGATTCCTTCGATCGTCATAGGACATTGAACAATTGAAAAACATGCTGTTAGACTGGCCGACTGAATTCTGTAAAAAACCCACTAGCTATAGGTAAATGAAAAATCGAAAGAGACAGCTAAACGCTTTTCCGTTCCGTTCCGGCTAATATCCAACAAAAATCAGCTTAAATTAAAACTTTCCTAAATTCCTTCTCATGCCTTATATAAAAAAAATTCACTAAAAAGAATGTTTTCCATTCACAATTGTTTGCTGCAATACCATGAAAAATCTTTTGAACTTCTCCTTCACAATTTACCATAGTAAAATCACATTAAGTACACATCATATACGCCTTGTTTATGCTCTGCAGCTATAACATAATTGCAGCACGATATTGTATTGCCCATTGCAGCGGAAAATTACATCCGAAAATAAAACAAGAAATTTTCGTGAGATTTTTCACGATATTCCATCCAAGTACGAAAATTCTTTTTTAATAGTTGCAACGAAAAAAAAAATACGCGCACAGATAACAACAAATTCCGACATGCAATATTTTTCGGGTTCATTGAAATCGATTTTGATTGCAGCAATCATCAAGAAAAGGAAAATCTTGTACAAAAATATTTGAATAATAATTCTACATCGTGGAATTTGTTGAAAAGATGGGAAAAGTCGAGAGAAAATTTTTGTCTGAAAATAAATAAGAAGAGGAATGGGAAAATCCTTGGCTTATGTTGAAGTGTATTGATTTTCTTGATATTGTAATGCGAATTTTTTCGTTGTAGAGTTGAATTTTCATGGGTTTTTATATTTGATTCAAAAATAAATATTAGAAAGATATGATGTTTTCAACAGCATGCACCAAAAAATACTTCAAACTTATTGGGTCGAATTTCACTATACCCCGGGATAGAATATTTGTTTCCTGCCAACTATTGCTTCTTTTTGCTTTAATTTACGGTAGATGACATTTACCATCTTTTCCTCCTACTATCCGACCTAATCACGGGCATTGAAAGAGGCCTTACGCAGCGTCCTCTCATATATTTGGACAGTCTGAACAGCAGTCATATCCGAAACGAAGTAGGTATGGCCTATATGCTCCGTGTGAGCTCGTAGCACATTATCGTTCTATAGTCATCGGCCCATAATTTGAAATGGAGGTCTTTGGGTACATCAACACTTAGTAAAATCGTCCCAGGCCGGCGATACCTTTACAATAGAGGAAAATAGGATGATATTGAGGTATTTTTTTCGGGTAGAAGGAATAAAGCTAGAGTTTTCAAACTTTAGGGTTTATGAATATATTTATTTAACATTACGAAAAAATTAAGACTTATAACATAGGCTATTCTATCACTTTCTAAAGCCACTTCTAGGTGGCGCTGTGATGGAGCTTCATTGAAAATCAACGCAGAGCTTTGAATTTTTGCATGAAGGTCCGTGGGGGTCTCCCATGATGCACCTCGAAGTCCAATTTTCGAAATTTAAAATGGCCGCCGAAATATGACCGAAATTGAAAATGCCGCAGAAATATGGTTGAATTTGCCAATTTTATTCCGATTCCAATGAAAGTGGGTATCTAGGGGTTTTTAAGGTCGCGAATAACGAATTTTTGGTCAAAACTCATAAATTCAAAATGGCCGCGCTAATATGGCCGACGAATTTGCAAATTGTGCTCCGATACCAATGGAAATCGGTATCTGGGGTTTTTTAAGGTAGCAAGTAACGAATTTATGATCAAAACTTAAATTCAAAATGGCCGCACCAATATGGCCGACGAGTTTGCGAATTGTATTCCGATTTCAATTAAAATCGGTATATGGGAGTTTTTAAGGTAGTAAATAACGAATTTATGATCAAAACCCTTTCAAAATTGTGGGGCCAATATGGCGGAAGAAAGTGTCATTTCCCGGTTAGCTGTATGTAGGGTGTTCAAGAGTAGGAAAATCGGAAAATCTTGACATTCTAGGTACAAATGGAAAAACATTGAATATAGTGTATCCTGAAGCTCTCTAAGCAATCTGTTCAGAATTGATCAACAAGGTTTTTTCTTGGAAAGATGGTAAGGAGAAACGGAAATGTGGGTTGATTTATGTATAATGAATAAGAAGGAAAGAAACCCGTCACCTCTGAATTTTTAGGTATAAGTCTAGGATTCTGCAATACGGAAAGAGGCTGACATCTGGGTAAACAAATAAAGCCTGAGTCAGTGACATTGCAGATGAGAACCCAGGGGCCAAGCAGAGTTATTTTATATGTTTTAACGTTCATGGTTTTAACAAAACACTAGGTAATTTTGGTGACATTTCAAATAAATGGATTTTAAATCTAATGTCTCGAACGTTTATAGGAATACGGTTATGAAGAATTTAATTTTGAAGATCATATAATTAAACGGCAAGCACTTATTTTGTGGCACCATTTTACAGAGTTTAAACTCTCCAACAATATTGAAAACTGTTTCACCGTGTAGCCCTGAGCTCAAAGTAGTGCAGAATCGCAATTTTATTTATACACGGCACAAAAGAAAGCTAAACATTAGAAAATAATTGTACAATTAATTCCCCTATGAAACGTATGGCATCTGTTACATTTAATTCGATATATGAACGCTATTTTGCAATATGTGACATTAAGAGATAATAAAAGTTGGTTTTTTGGCATTGCTTTTTCCAACTATAAAAAATATGTTTCATTTTTCAATTTAGTTTTATGGTTCTCGAAAAATTTTGTTATTGCAGACTTTTAGATTTAAATTAAAAAAAGCTATAGAAAATGGCCCTCGAATTTCGAGTTGCTACTTGCATTAATTTTAAATCTTTTAATGTTCATGGTTTTAACAGAATACACAGGTAATTTTGGTCCTAGTTCAAATAAATGTATTTTGAATCTAATGACTCCAACTTTTATAGGAATAGTTGGTTTTTCGTTAATGGTTAAGAAGAGTTGAATTTTGAAGGTTTGGATTGATTTTAAATGTTTAAACGTTGGCTGCAGCGAGGCGCACCGGGTCCCAGCTATCCAAAATACAGAAAATAAACCGTTCATTGAGACACTTCATCTGTGTATGAAAATTCATATCTCGAAAAATGCCATGTCAATGGATGGTTTTTATTGTGTCGATCAAAATGTCAGATCCCTAATAGTTTCACATTTTGTTATTTGGAATCAAAAATACCCTAAAATTGCCTTTTTCAAACTCTCATACTATTTATTAAAATTCATATCACCTGATTACAACTATTGGCTATGGCAGCAGCATAGGCGCACCGGGTCCCAGCTAGTACCATATAACCACGGAAAGGTTTCCACAAATGCCCTGCAGCGTATATTGCGCCCCGATCTCGACGCTTGGTTAAGTTAGATTAGATATAAGGCTGCCTCTAGTGTGACCGGAGGACCACTTAGCCGTTTTAATGCCACAAACTCGTATACCGAAGATTAGCTGGTTTTTTAACCGACTGTGTAGGGGATGTCTAATTTAGGAAACTTATCAGTACCCCGCCCCTAGTGTTGAGATCTATTTAAGACTTCCAGAACGTAATTGCCTAGTGTGCGCTGATAGGCATGCTACAGAAGGCTTCTGGGCCCTGGACCAGCACCTCAGACCCCTCCCTCGCGAGCTTGCCTCTAGTCTCATTGCCCTCGATACTCCAATATTCGGGACCCAGTAGAGCGAGACCTTTATTTTTCCTGACTAGGCTCTGGAGTACATCCAAGCACCCTGCAACTATTTTGGAGGAAAACTACCACTATGAGTCGGCAAATACTCATAGATCAAACTTGAGGATGTCTCCGTTTCTCCACTTTCTTCTTGAGTGTATTACGACGGCGATGTCCATCCTGAAGGTCAAGCTAAGGCGAAAGGAGTCTGTGGCGTTTATACCCTTGGGCAGCAAATTAAGGATGTTGCTATGATCGTAAGGTTTCGATATCCAGGCCCCGAATTCCCTCAGTCTAAGGGCACTGCACGAGGTCAGGTGTATGATGTGAAGGTCGGCAGGGAGCAGATGCAAAAGCACATCAAGGGCGTTCATGGAGCATGCTCTCATTGCCCCCATTACCCCTATTGTTGCGGTGCGCTGGACCCTTCCCATTTTTATGAAATTTTGATTTTAGTTGACGGATTTAGCTTAATTTTTAGAAAAAATTGCATAAACTTATAAAATATTCATCAATTTCAATACAGCTGTTTTAATATGGCTGATTGGCTTTCAGTTTTGAATATTAAATTTTTAAAGCGATATTTAATAATGAAAAATCTCTGAATGAAAATACTTAAAAGGATTTTTCACAAAAAAAAAAAATATAATCTATGAAAGATTTTGTTGTACCTTTCTCCAATTTCCATTAACCATCTTCTATTTGCAACTAATCATCCAATCTCAAGGTTATACTTTCAGTCCTTGCCATTAGATATCTTTTTAATGAAAAAAAAGAACATAATAACTCAGCCTAGGCCGAACGTATCCCAAGGTCTGTGTCATTAAACCTGAATGAAGAGAAGGTAAGATGCTTGGTATTTTTCAAGTCTGGATCGAAGATATTAAAGAAGAAACCTCTTACTTAAGGGATGCTCCGTTTTTTTCATAAGGCACTTAAATGAATTCCACTTTATTCTCTCTTTCTCTGTGTTACAAATACACCCACACAAATCAATCCAGCAATATGGTTGTATACGCCTCAGCTGCTCGGATCCATGTACAAAAAACCTGGGCAAGGTAAAAAAACAAGAAGGAAAAAATACAAAACGCATCATTAAAATGGAATGGGGTACTTCTAACTTCTCTTCCATTCACCATCATCTACAGCAGCCCCGGCATGGGTGAACCTTTTGCAATAATGACTTGAGGGTGAATCTATCCTTTTTATTTATGTATATACATACACACAGCCATACACAAAAATACAACCACAACAACAGAAGCAAAAAACCTTCCGTCTCTGGTATTTTTTCTCTGTTGTCCTGGCATTCAGCGCTGATATCAAATTCTGTTTAGAAATTCTTGTCCTGAGGTAGAGGGGATGACAGATAAGGAGTGGTACACATGGAACAGGCTCCCTTTTTTCCATTCATTCAGAGTCGATGTTTTTTTCATTATTAAAGCACCTCTACATTGCCCTAGATAGATCCTTTTTGCTGGTTTGTTCTGTTGTTGTTGTTGTTGTATGGTTGCTGTTTCTTTTTTATATTTCATCCACTTATTCGCTCAACAGGATACTTAGTATTCGAGTCATTCGTAATCGGGGTGATATCAAGGTTAAGGGGTGTATGTCCGATACCGTCCAAAAAAAAGCGGAATTGCTGTAAATTTCTTTCGTCATCGTCCTTTTTTCTTCTTCATGTATCGAAGAATGCCTTTTTGCAATTGATGTGCACACGAATCTTATACATACATATATCGTCAGGACTTTTTAGCAATTTTATTATAACTTTGCCCTTTCCGCACATAAATGTTCACTTTGAGAAAACGTTAAGGTTGGAGGGGGGAAAGAAGTGATTGCCTGATTCTTAATTCTATTAAAAAGGACGAACAGGACAATGGCACAAGAGTATATTGAATAAACCGTAAATGGTTGCCTACCCAATTGGTAGAACGACAAAATACTACAAGGACGATCATTGTCGAATGCTTCCAGTTGGTTAGATGGAGTATAGATGATATTTTTAGATTTAAAAAAAAAAGAAGCAGGAGTAAGGTCCGTCACCAGTAACGACGTAAGTGGGTACACATATATACACATATAAATACATACACAGCGAACATAAGAGTCCTTTGAGTACCTTACGAGTACAAAACAACAACAACAAAAAATATACCCCCAATAATGCTGCTATGTCCTTTTAGCATACATTAAACGAGTTTAGTCCTTCAATCAAATTAGACGAGGGCCATTTAAAGAGAAGCTATTTTAAGATTATTGACAAAGATAGAAGTTTATGTATATGTGACTGTATGCGACACACAATGAAGTGTAAAGGACTTTGTGTAGTATTTTTTTTTACTTAAAGTGGTTACGGAAATTAAGGATTGGGTTTTTGGGATATAAAGACAGATTGCAATTGTGATTTTAGTGTGGACTTTTTTATTGTATGGTTGTTAACTACGAGTGTATATGACGTTATAGGATTTGAGGTGTAGTAGTGAAAAATGCTATAGAGAAGCAAGTAAAAATAAAAGTAAGACTTTAGAAATGAATTCTGAAAATGCATGGAAGCATTTACTTTATTTATTTTTTTTACATTGATCCTTTGTTCACCAGAAGGCGAAAGTCAACTATTTATCGCACCAACGAAAGAATTAGACACGAGCCATATGATTTTCTTAATTAGACCAACGACCCATATGTGAAATGCTGGTTTAGGCATGATCATTTTGTTCTCCGACCCATCATATTAAACAGCGGTCTATTTGAAGCTTCGATTTGTTACGATTTGAATAGCACTTTCGTTAAACCTTCTTCTTCTTAAATTCAGCTACATTCCGGGTAAAATTTGGGCCTCTTGCAGTCTCTCCGTCTGGCTAGTTCTCTCCAGTTTGTTGTATGGAGTTTTGGTATATGTTGTAGCACATCATCCATCGTAACCCAGAGGAAAATGGAGTGCTGCAATAGTAATCTTAGAATGCTCCTTAAAAAGCTTGCAGTACTCCACTTCCATAACATTTCAATATACATATTTTCTAACATTTCTTGTCCGAAAAGGGAAGCACTCCTTTTAATGCTTATTAAGAAGCGTTTTTGAAGCAGTACAAAAAAGCTTTTTAATAAAGAATTAATGGCGGCCTGTGGATATGTAAATAAGCTCCGGTGTCGAAAAGCTTTTAATTTTTGATCACCTTTTGCAATTGCGAGTGTCGTTTTACTAAGCGGTCCCCCAACTAAGCACTAACCACGTCCAAGCTGCTTGATTTCTGTATCGAGTGAGAAGCGGTATATTGAGTATGCTATTGGCACCCTTTATGGTCACCAAGGTAATTGCCCGTTTTGTTTGTCCTATGCAATTTCTTAAAACTCCAATTTTGGTCCCTTAGGAGCATATTGACACCCTCAAAATTCGCTCCCCTTAGCAGCGCTTCGAATTTTTCCCGATGGGAACCTATTTCTTGGTCGTCCTAGGCTTCTTTTTCCCGTTGTCTTTCTTCCCAAGCTCTTAAAACTTATCAGAGCCATCGTAGTAGGGTCAATTTCGTATATGTAACTATATTTATTTCGTCATTCATTTCTTTGAGCGATGTGTGATGTAGCGAATGAGTAAAATCAAAATCTTGATCACTGAAATGGATCTAGGGATTGTTTTGTGGCTTTGCGTAAACTTGTAAATTAAATTGCCAAATATGCTCCTAAGGGAGCATTACTGGGGTTTTCAGAAATTTTATAGAACGAAAAAAAACGATTATCTTGTGGAACATAACGGTGACCTAATGTGTCCTCAATAGACCGGTTCTCGTTCGATACGAAGGACAAGCAGCATACGAATTTGCGGGACCGCTTTGCTAAAACCAACGCATACTCGCGCTTGGAGAGGAAAAGGCAATTGCAAAAGATGAACAAAAATAAAAGCTGTTCGGTATCGGAGCTTGGCCTCCATGAATAAATAGCTCTACTGTAGATATTTAAAAAAGTTCTAGAATGCTCCTTTTTGTCTCCAACCAAATCGCTGCAGGAGTGCTACTATGGGAGCTCAAATAAAAACGCTAGCCTAGGCGGACATCTAATGTTAAAAAATATATGAAGAGGGAGCGGAAAGGGAGCACTCCATGCTTCCATGGGTCTGTCTCTTCCATTGTCTTTAGAGCACTCAATTTCCCGCTGGGTAGTTCTACACCAAACACTGACACGGATATAGAAATGTGGCAGATTTTATTGGAAATAAGACAGTATTTATTTTTGGAAGCCTTGAATTCGACACCAAGCCTTGAATTCGACACCATGAGTTCAATGTGTCTGTTGCTGTCGATTGAGTTGGGCATAAGTCTGCGATCATCAAGACAAAATCTGGCACGTGCTTGTCTTGCACCATAGAATGCGTAAGAGTAACGCAGAGTACCGAAGCAGGTTGGAAGGGACAAAGAGTGGGTCATTTATGAAGATTAGAAAAAGAGCTGGTGATAAAATTGTCCAAACCAAATTATAGCTTCAATGTGGATCTATCTAGTGAGTCGACATTTTGGTGGAGATTCACCTAGAGATTAATGTTTGATATAATAGTAGAGATTGGAATCAGGGCAATTAGACTACAACGTTTAAGTAGGATTGAGAGTTGAATCAAACTAGAGGCAAAAAGCCTTTTGTAACAATTCTATTAAAAACGTCACGACCTGTTTCCTAGACCTTATAGGTTAATAACGCAAGTTCAAATAATTTTTCTAAGTTTTCAAAATTGGCGACATAACATAATTAACACCAATGCAGTAAATACAGGCTCTTTCGACAAAAGGTGTCATTTTAAATCAACAGAAAAGTGCATTTTTTCGTAAAAAGTAATGATATTTTTTTTCACTCTTAAGTATAAACTCTGAGATAATAATGGAATACAATATGTGCCAAATGTCCGCCTAGGCCCTTCTTACAAACGTTTTTGATGATAGCGGCTGTATTTTGCCAATAGCAGCTCTAATGTTAGCGGTGTCTTTTCGGCTCTTTTTTACTCGTATTTACTTGTAACTACTCCTGCTGTCACAAAGAATTCATAGGTTTTACTCAAATCGACAAATTTTGCGTTCCTTTAATTTTTTACTCCGAGTACTTAAATCTTGAAAAGGAACATGGCTTTTGTCTTTGAGTACTTGAATCGATCCTGGACTATTAGCGTAAACTGTATCTTTAAGAAAAAATTGAAAGGTGTTAGATCGCACCGTTTGGACGGCCAATGGAAGTCTCCATTTTCAGAAATCACAAATTGAATACTTTTTTCACGCAATAGAGCTAATGAGCCCTATTCTGTAATTTTTCATAAAATAATATTTTATGTTATGTTATGATGATAAAATTTCTCCTTCATAAAATAAAAATAAAATATTTTAAAAATTCTCGTATTCTGTCATGCTTTCATAAAATTATTTTATGAAGTCTGTTATGAACACATAACATAAAATATTTAGTACAATCCGCTATGGCTTCTATTACGTTTTGAACAGCTGATCGGTTGAAAATGAAAACAAATAAACTTATGAATGAAAACAAACAAAATCAAAGCGCGCCTTGTTTCAGTATCTGACAATACATTTTTTTTAATGCGATTTGCATATTAATTTTTAAATTTAATTCAAAATTCAATGAAAATTACTTTCTCGCAAATGTCAATTCCCGTTTGTTATTTTCACAAAATGGGTTAAAATACCTGTAAAATGTGCTGCTTAGATTATTTTATGTTATGAAGGGTAACAGGAAATATTTTATGTTATGATCGATAAAATAAAATAAAATTTGCCGGACAGAATAGGATTTTAGAGAATTCTTTTATGTTATGGCATAACATAACATAAAATGATAAAATTTTACTGACAGAATAGGCCCCAATGTTTCAAGAGCGGTATGGCAGTTGGCGTCGTCCTGATGAAAATAAACGTCTTCCACATCCCAAACTTCAATTTCCGGCCCAGCAATGTCAGTCAATATCGTTCAGTAACGTAATTCATTATTCGCTGTAACCAGCAGTATTTTCAAAAAAGTATAGCCTATATATTTACCGCCAGCCCAAAAACAGGACCAACCTGTCATTCGTTGTGGTTGTAGAATTTGTTCGACTAGTTCTTTTGGGTTTTTGGAGCCCCGATAGCACAATTTTGCATACCCAGACAGATTAAAATTAGCCTCGCATTTCCCAGGATAGGGTGCACTTAAAAGCAGAAGAGTATTTTTGTAACTCATACAGTGTCGAAATCCTTTAGCTTTTCTCTTTTCTCCAAGCCAAGAAGTTTTTTGGCTCTGGCAGTAGTATTATCATAGTGCAACTTGAAATTTAGTTTGTTTACCTAGAACCACACCTAGATCGACAATTTCAACGATATGACCTTCTTCGACCTTCTCGTTGAAATAATAATACTGCAGTTGTGCGATATTTTACGAGAAAGGATAATTGCGTGACACTTACTGGTACATTAAGTTGCAATGTAATGCACCACGCCTCAGTCCTGTTAAGCCTTGCGCTTCGACTGAATAAAGGATATGTCAGCTTGGCACTTAATGACACTATATAATTTGAGGTTGTCTCGATAAAAGAGGTGCGGGATATTCTCCAAATTCTGGGAAAGGGCGCAGATGAAAATATTGAATAAAAGAGGGCCCAGATGTCTACCCTGAGGAACACCGGAAATTACTTTGATTTCATTCGAAAGGAAGCTTTGGAATTTGATAGAGCCCGCGCTATATGTGCAATTGTAATTGAGAATACAAATGAGCTGGTTATTTGTGTTTTTTAACAAACAGAGTGACGTTCCTTGCTTGTGGAGACATGAAACTCAATGCGCATGGAAACAGCGATTTTGAGATGCTCTCTTCTTTAATGGCGCGGGCTATAACTTGTGTTCTTCCGTTAAATTAAAATATGAATGATCTTATCCATTCAGGAGCAGAACCTGATATAACAGATTTTAAAAGTTTAGCCATTAGAATATGATGGTCTACCTTGACCTTGCTGAAGTCAATACAAAAATAGCATTAATCTGATGGCCGCTCTCCATACAATAGAATAGTTCGGAGATTAAGACCATGAGGTTTGAACTGGTCGAACGCCCTTCTCTGAAACCGTGGTGTTATTCATTAAGATCTGGATTCATTAAGGCGTTCATTAGGATATGGATTAATGACAGGATTGCAATATCTCTCAAGTTATCCACCAAATGATTATAACATGCCTTATGGGTTGGTGTATGGTAGGATTTCTATTCCCACATATTTCAATGCGTTTTGAGAATTTGTATCGATCCATATCTGAAAACCTTCTAGTTTCTACTTGTCAAATGTCATCGTAATGACAGTTGTATGTTGACAGTTTAAAAATGACTGAAATTTAAAATGACACCTCTTGTTGAAAGATCCTTTATACGATATTTATTTAATAATTTCAAAAATGTAAAAATAACTCAAATAAATAAAAATTTATTAAAAATTACTTATCTTTCTTTTCCATATTAATAAGACCAAAAAAGAACATTGCTTACCTGTAATGAAAGAAGAAAAAAACAAGAAAATATTATAAAAGCAATTTATATTTTTGTTAATTATATTCTAAAGTAAAAAAAAGAAATGCAAATTAAAATACGTGTCCTAACCGCCAATAAATTATTCACAAAAAAAAACCCACAAGAACCCCTTTTTTTAATTCCCACAGTACGTAACAAAATGAAAATGACGAGAGATCTTAATTTGCATTGCTACACAACCATCCATCCACCCAGGTGTATAATATACAGGTAAAAAAACAGAATTCATAATAGGTGTGCAATTGGTCGCAATTCGTGACCATTTCCCATCACACACAAAAAAATTTGCGTTCACAATAATACAAACATTTACTAACAACAACAACAAAATTTAATTAATTAAAAACAAACGACCAAGGGCAAAGCTAGTGATTAAAGCTGCGCGACTCAAAAAAAAAATGGTAAAAGATAACATTCGTGTGCGCTTCTTTATCATTTCAGGTGAGTGTGGTTTTAATTTTATTATCAAGAATCGATTTTGTGCTATTTTTTTTATGTTTATATTTAAACTACGTGCGAATGAATTTTATGTAAAAAAATTTTTGTTATTATTTGAACCATCACCACTTGCTGTCTGGCCACACCACAAAAACATTATAAAATGCCCAAAAATTTGCACCTTTAATCACCCAAATTGTGACTCACCTGACTGTGGTCACGTGATGTGACGTATGAGTGCGGGTTTCCTTGTGCCTAGTCGAGTAGCTGACTACAGTCACGTGACGCGTGGCAGTACGTACAACCCGCCGCACGCGACTTCTACCATCACCAACAACAACAACAATGGGAGGGGGCTTGCCAGATCCATACTGCAAAAATGGCTCCATTGCAGTTTGATGATGCTGTCGTGTTTTTAATTCTGTTTCGGACATTTCTAGATTTTTCCTTCGTTCTGTGTTTTTTGTTTTGTTTTATTAATTTTTTAGCGTAGTTTTAATTTTTGTTTTGTTTTTTCGTTTTAAAAGGGAAAAAACAAAATTTATAATAATTTTCTAAGTCGTTTTATTTTTTTTATTAAAAATTTACAAATAGAAATTTTCATCGATTTATTTTATTATATTTTTTTCACACAATTTTTAATTTCTTTGGTTTCGATTTATACTTTTTTCGGTTGAGCATTGTTTAAAATTTTTTTTGTTGTTGAATTTTAATTTTTGTTTTTAAATAAAAATTTTGTTTTGTCATAAGAATTTTATTTTTTTTAGTAGTATTTTTTTAAACAAAAGTTTCTCTTGTTATTATTATTATTAACAAAAGTTCGTTGCATTTTTTTTCTGTAAAAAAAAAGAGCAGGTTTTTTTTCGTGAGAAATTGCAAAATATTTAGAATATTTTGGTTTTGTTTTTTCGTTTTTTTATTAAAATGAATAACAAAATATTTTGCAGTTTCTTTTATTAGAAAAATGTGTTTTTCTGATTCGTGATTAGTATTATTGTATTTTTTTAAAATTGTTTTTTTGGTTTTTTTTGCATACAACCGAATTCTTGGATATATTTAGTTTAAATGAATTCCGATTTTACATTTTTAAGAATAACGTTTATGAAACTGTCATAGTGAAGGAACCATATTATTACACCTACACTGGCAAGTTTTCGTTGCACGAACAATCAACTATAAGAGGAACAGGATTTGCCATCGCAAGAAATTTAACAAAAGCTAGCACCTGGTTTAGTAATAAAAATGTACAATAGATGTCAGTAGATGGCAGATAGTTTATATATTTATTTATTTGCCAAACAAGGTATACTTAAACTTACTACAGAAAATCGAATACAATGCAATACCATATTATAACTAAGGTACCAAAAGGGCTTTATAGTTAATGTATACTTTGTCAGCTTAAAGGCCCTTTTACATCACAAGCGCAAAGTGGAAACGCAAATTGGATCTCTTTTATCGCATAGAAATTTGTATGTTTTTCTCTCTGTTGCACGAACGTGGATTTCAGACAGAGAGAAAAGCATACAAATTTCTGTGTGATAAAAGAGCTCCAATTTGCGTTTGGGATGTAAAATGGCCTTAAGTCTATGGTTAATTCATGGTAATTGTGATATCAAGAGGGATATAATTTTTTGTTTAAAGGATGATTTTTTTATGTTGGGTAAGAAACATACACTGTGGCTGTTAAAAGTCATACAATATCTGTGGACGGGTTCGTTCTTAGCATATTCTGTCCGATGAGGGTATTCCTTAAGTATTTTTGTACCGCTATTGTGTCGAACTTCAGCATTGAACTTGGATCAATCGGACAAGAACTGTACCTTAACGTTATCGTATAGGACGTCCAAAGTAAAGCAAGAGATAAGCACTATCCTCTATGTGACAGCGGCATGAGTTCCAAAACAGACTTGTCCATGTCACGTCTCAGTTACGTCAGTTCCAAGAAATCTGAAATTCACGGTTCGGTGACGGCGATGAGCTTGACTTGACTGATTCGGAACGGCGGTGACTCAGTGTAGACAGTGCCATTAACTTTCAAAGAAAGCATATATTTTGTGACTGTGGTTCTCGGAACTGACGTAACTGAGACGTGACGTGACTGATGTTGTGAATCGGCCTTAAGGCCGTAAGCAGAAAAAATCGCGCGGGTCGTGTAGGTTTCTCTGAGCGAAGAAGAGAAATTTCTTCTTTACTGATTCCAACCTACTGCTACTTCCCTGGATATAGGGTCCCAGAAGAGATGCGGAATATTCTCTAGTTGTTCCGATAAGCCTGAGATAAATATATTTTGAATAACAGCGGACCTAGATGGCTTCCCTGAGGGACCCCGGAAGTTACTTCGATTTTTTTTGACAGAAATCCTTGGAATCTTACAACCTGAGTTCTGTTGTCGAGATATGATTTAATCCATTCCAGGGCAGGACCTGATATTCCAAATTTTAGTAGTTTTTTACTTAAAATATGGTGATCAACACGATCAAAGGTTTTGCTGAAGTTGGTATAGACCGTATCTATTTGATGACCGTTGTCCATACTAGGGATGTTACGAATGTCATATTTTTCACATTCGCGAATGCGAATGTTCTGAATGCGAATGCGAATGTTAATTAAATTAAGGCCTATTTTTTTATTACTTACAATAGGAAATCAAAAAATATTAGAACAATAGACCAGTGTTATATACAGTAGTGGTATTCTTTCTTCTCGTATTTAATAGTCAAAGTTCAAGAGAGAAACATTATATTTCCATGAGGCGATTTCTAAAGGCCCCAATTCATATACAGGCCGCCGGCAGGCCATGTCTTGAAGGTTGAAGGTTGAAGGCCAAGTATAACCACACACTCACTCACACACACCGCCAACTGGATGGGGCCTGTATATTCCAAAAAAACTGACAAAAAGCTTTATGTGTGTGGGTATTTATCGTCAGTCCGTGCCTGAAGATCAAAACTTCTATTCAGTCTGAAATTCTCGTTGAGGCTATGAACATACTGTCGCCTTCGCCTGTGTGTATGTATAGAGACATGAAGTCACCGGCAGTTTACGGCTTGTTAGACGTATGCCTCAAGTCCTCATCCCTCAGTCATACTGAGTAATGTATGTCCTTCATCGGGCGGTACCTGCTGACCTGGCCTAAAAGGCTACTTAGGCCTTAAGGGGCTCATATATATCCCAATATTGTTCGTTTTTCAGCATTTTGCCCATACTTTAAACCTACATTTTTTCTAAACGGAGTCACTCATTTTTCTTTATATCAAATTAAAGAATATACATTTACCTCAAAGATGAACCGAATTTCGTTGCTCTACGATAATTGGTCTAGACGTAATTGAAGTTTAAGCAAATTTTAAAAAGATTCATTTCTTTTTTCGTAAACACCCTGTATTTTAGTGGATAGTGGGGATAGCCACCCTCTCTAGAAATTTTTTTTTCTCCAAATACATCCAGGAATCACCCCTGAAAATATTAGCCGCGTAGGCTAACAAAAGATTTATTAAACGTCTGATGACCTTTGCAAGTCGCGAATGAATGCATATGAGTATTTTAAATCTTTAAAACGGCGATATCTCATGAATGGCAATTCGTACGGGAAAAGGTATAATAACTTTTTTTGTAGATAATCGCTTAATCTACAAACTTTGTGAACACTGTTTTATGATAAGACTTGCCGTTTAAGAGAGATTTGCAAAAAACTGACATTTTGTCCTTTTGACCTTGAATAAAAAAAATGTCCTCCGGACCGATCGCGTGTCAGTCTCGACATTTTATGCATAATGATGTTTTTAATGTGTGTACCAATTTTCAGCAACTTACCAGTTATCTATCAGTCAAATGTCTATTTTGACTGGACTACTATGATGAGAACTTTAATGGCAAACTAATGGTTTCCCATCTTGAGGTGTCTCTGGAGGGCACTATAGCAAAAGGATGTAAACAGGGAGGAGTGTTATCTGTACTTTTGTGGCGTCTTGTTGTAGATAAACTCCAGAGCTACTCAATAGACAAAACTTTTTCGACCAAGGTTACACAGACGTTCTTATCATCGTCGTAACATATAGAAAAAGAAGGTCCAGACGTCTGTAGCAAATACTTGATATGGTCTCCAGCTGCTGCGCCAGCGTTGGACTAAATTCAAGACGATTCTGGTTCCATACGCAAGGAGATGAACATTGCCGGGACTGGAACGAGGTCAAAGTTTCCAAAAATCACTTTTGGGCCAAAAAAATACCTTGAATAACTTCGAAAGGGTTAGGTTTTCGAAAAAATGGCAAGAGGGCTTTTTGTAGGCGATAACGTTTCGTATTGACAGATGAAAAAAAAATTTCAAAAAAATCAGTTTTTGAATGATTTTTTTGGCAAAAAGTGATATCTCCCGCGGCCATGTTTTTTTTTGTGATTCCGAAATTGTTTTCTTAAAAAGTCCCAAGGAAACTGTGAACAAGCCATTCAGCCATTTTGGAATTTTGTCTCCTTTCGTGCGTTTTCTTTGCTAATTTCCCCGGACTATAAACTCTCAGCTGAAAAGGAACGATTGCTTACAAACAGACTACTTTCACAGTGATATTATGTACAAGCACTTCTTTCTTTCGAAAGCACTTACTACGATTTTTCCCACTAGGTTATTTATGCACATTTTTGAATTTTGTGTTTGTGTGAGAGTTGGTAAAATGTTCAAACACTTTTCCATATATGCAAAGAGTACACTCAAAAAATGAAACACACATAATTATTACTTTGGTTACGCAGTTTCATTCTTAGCATAATCCATCTTGGTTTATACCCCGGCTCCAAGGACAATCTGTAAAAAGGTTTCCTTTTGATTAGAAGGAAAAAATTCATGCTTTTTATCATCACTCAGACTTGTTAACACTTCCTCGGCTTCTACACTCTTTCTAGACTCTGTGGAATTATGCTTGGTTTCACTTAATGAGAAATGTACATTCCCTGGAACTTATGTAGAGAGATATGGAATTGTAATATTGTCGTTGTTATGAGAATATAATTTTAAATTAAGATGAATTTTGTGTCGAGGGTTTACAATTTAAATTTCAAATTCTTTGTGGAAAAAATGTTTTTTTTTAATTTCTCTTAAGGTTTACTTTACATAAAGCCGTGTACAGGCTGGTAGTGGGTTCTAGCGACGGTTTGAATTTTAAATAAATGAATATATACAAAAATTACTCTTGAGATAGTGTAAAATTTACGTAGTATTTCAATTTTTATTTTAAAACTACTTATTTCTTTTGGTGAGGGTCCAAATGTAGCCGCGGTGCTTTGCTTAGCCTATTGTACTACACCCGTATACCTCAGATTTGTAGGCCAGACCACTTGAACAGAAGTCTGCGTAACTGACTGTTCGATCAGGGTCTCGCTAAACAAAGAGACTCTGTTTTTTGCTTTCGCTGGGGTTTCACAGAAGGAAATACGTTAATCAGCCTAAGGAAAATGTATGGAGGATTGCATCATATGATCGCTTAGTGGTATTACTTACAGACGCGGATTCAAGGGGGGGGGGGGGTCACGGGGTCATGACCGCCCCCCCAAAGCGCTCGCTTTTTAAAAAACAAAATTGACCCAACTAAAAAGAAAAAAACAAAAAATAACCAAACGACCAAAACCGACCCAACTTTTTTGCAAATTAAAAAAACGACCTTAAAAAATGACCTTGAAGTTCAGATTGATCTATACTTTTTCTATGATTTGCAAACTCTGAAGTTAGTTGCACTCAAAAGAAAGGGGGCGACTACACAGTGATGGGTTTACGCTTAGGCCCGTGAGGCCCAGGCCTAGGGCGGCAAAATTTTAAAGACTGCATAATTTAAAGAACCATTGAAATTTTAAAAATTGATTTAACTTAGTTTTGCTGTTCTGGAGAAAGATCCTTTTCTACTCTGAAAAGAGTGAAAAGCTATTTGCGTGCAAGTATGGGCCAAGCCAATCTGAACTTGCATTATTGTCTATCGGAGCAAAATTGGTGCAAAAAATTTATTATGAAGTAATTGATGTTTTCGCGCAAGCTTAAGCAAGAAAAAAGCTTATTTGATATGTTCCCCGTGTTCTTTTAATGAGCTGGGTTTTGAGAGCTTTTGAGTTCCCATACAAAATCGAAAACCCAGGTTTTATCTGGGTCTTCTGGTTCTTCGATTTTGTATGGGAACTCAAAAGCTCCTCAAAAGCTCTCAAAACCCAGTTCATTAAAAGAACACGGGGGTTATATGTAAGTCCAGCACACCAGAAAGCTTAAAAAACTTCCGAAAAAAGCAATGTCAATGTTAACTTTCATAATAAATTCGGCGATTACACTAAGGTATGTGATACCTAATGTTTGGAAAATAGCGGAAATTATTATGATACCAAAACCAGGGAAGTCTACAAATGAAAGAAAATCTTACAGACCAATTTCTTTACTACCAACAATGTCAAAACTTTTTGAAAAATTGCTATTCAAAAGAATAAGGCCTATAATAGCAAATAAAGAGCAATTTGGATTTAAGAACAAATCACTCAACTATGGATCAATTACATCGAATAATAGATAGCATCGAAAAAGCGCTAGAAGAGAAGAAGATATCCTCCGGAATATTAGTAGATGTAGCTCAATCATTTGATAAGGTATGGTATGAAGGCCTAATAATAAAATGAGTCAGGTGTTTTCCAGAGAGTATGTATACATACTCTCATCGTATATAAAAAAAAGAATATTTAGAATAAAACAAGACGAGGAGTATTCCACATTAGGGAAACGAAAGGTATCATGGGGCCTATACTATACTTGCTCTGCATTACTGATGTACCCCAAATGGGAAATACACTTGTAGCTACATTTGCAGATGATACTGCTATAATGGCAGTAGGATGGGATCAAATATTGATGAGGCTAGAAGAAAACTGCCAAACGCATGTGATAAATTATACTTGAGGACAACATGGAAATATGGCCAAATATTTGGGAATTACAATAGATATCAAATAAAGGTGGAAAGATTACGTCAAATATAAAAAAAAGGAACGAGAGATAAAATATAGGAATATGTTTTGGCTCTTAGCTAAATAATCTTTAGGTTACTGTCGTAACCCATTAAAAATTATACATAATAAAACTTGCTTTTACGGTTTTTATTTCTTAGTTATATATACATATGCAGGTACAATAGCACTACAGTTTAACTTAGTTTAGATTTTATATTTACAATATTAATATTCGAAGATGTACTTTTGTTTTTTGATCACGAACGTGCGCAGTTCACAGAGAACCGTATCGAAGTGCTTTTTTTGGAGGTGCCGGAAATTGGCTAGATCACTGAACTATGGAGTTCAGTGATCGAGGGAGTGTTCGTACCGATCGTTCTGATCGTACCGGAAGTTGTTGTGTGACATTGCGTAAAGTTTAGTAATTACACATACCCCCCCCCCCAGCGTAGCGTTAACGCAATGTTACCGCTTTAGACGGCTTAGCTTCGTTGTCGCGGTCACAACCGAAGGCTGGCTTTAGCCTGTCGATAGATATCGACTTGGTTGACCGTTCAATTTGAGGACGAAGTGTTTTCGTAATCGTTTGATTACTTCATATGGGCCCTCAGGTTCGAAAGGTTTTCGAACTCTGTCGACTCGTATGAAAACGTAGTCGGCGTTCTCCACGGCTACTGGCACGTAGGCATCCTTTTGGACGGGTTGCCGAGGATGTATTGCATCCATATGAGAGCGAAGGCGGGAGAGGAATTCTGATTCTTCAATTGGATTTTCATCAGTTGTGATAGAAATCGAATTGGGAAGTCTCAGATTCTGACCGTATACGAGCTCGGCTGGTGAGCATTGTAAGTCGGTCTTAATTGCCGAGCGTATGCCTAACATCACAAAGGGCAAGTCTTCACTCCAATGAGTAGTATTGTCCCTTGCCATTAAGGCTGCTTTTAGTTGACTATGGAACCGTTCAACCATCCCGTTTGCCTGCGGTTGGTAGGCAGTTGTCCGGATTCGATGAGTGCCGAGTAATTTGGCAACTTCATTGAACAGTTTCGATTCGAACTGCGTACTTTGATCGGTTGTGATCTCAAGTGGTACGCCGAATCGTGGGACAAATTCAGTGACGAATCTTTTTGCCACTGTTGAAGCTGAGATATCCCGAATTGGGTATGCTTCAGGCCATCGCGTGAACCTATCGACTATCGTTAAGATATAAGAGTATCCACGAGATGGGGGTAGGGGTCCCACTATATCCATATGGATGTGATAAAATCTATTATTTGGAAGTTTGAAAGCTTCGAATGGAGATTTGGTATGCTTTCAAGCTTTGGACTTTTGGCAACCTAGGCATGATCGAGACCACTCATTGCAGTCTTTATTGATCGATGGCCAGAAGTATTTCTTGGTAACGGCTCGTCTTGTAGCACGAATACCAGGATGAGAGAGACTATGTTCGGAATTGAACGCTAGTCTACGTAAGGAAGTGGGTATATAAGGCCTAGGAATGCCTATACTAGTTTCACACCACACCTGATGGGCGGTAAATGGTATTGGTGTGAGAACTAATTTTACCCGTGAGCCGTTGCTGGGGTGTTCTTGTATAGACTTCAACTCTGTGTCACCTTGTTGAGCCTGAGCTAGTGTAGGCAGGTCGAAGGTGACCGAGTGAACGTTGTCGGTTGCTAGTGAGCGCGACAAGTAGTCTGCGACAATGTTGCCGATACAAAATAAGATTCTGTTGTATAATCAAATTATCAAGCGATATGGCTGTACGGCGTAGAAATATGGTGATGTGCCAAAAAGGCCCATTTACAAAAAATTCAAACGTTCCAAAATTAAGTCTTGAGGAACACGGTAAGTGCACCCTGGTATGTGGCAATAACGACTTGTACAGAAGTCTAAAAATCCTTCCAACTATAGATGAAATGAAAGAAAGGTACGCGGCAAAGCATAAAGGCCATTTTACATACAGAACGCAAAGTGGAAACACAGCTCTGGAGCTCCTTTATCCACAGAAATTTGTAAGTTTCGCTCTCTTTTGCAAGAAAGTTTCCACTTTGCGTTTGGGATGTGAATGAGTCTTTAAGCTCGACTCCTAGACATGTTAAGGTTGTAGCCCGCCAGCTAATATATTCTCCTAGTTCCGATAGGAGGCTTTAAAGAATAAAGCCTATTGAATTAGAGTGACATTTCTGCAGCGCGTCTACGGAAGAGCTCTAAACTTGAACGATCAACGATAGCATAAAATTTATGGTTGGTGCTTCTAACGAGTTTTAATCATTTAAAACAAGGGTGGTGTTTTAGTGGATTCAAATCTCACACTTCTGTGCGTAAAAGCTCGCGTTTGCATACAGTGCCTTTCGATGGTTTCACCATCCTTGTCCCAAAACAAAAAAAAACAAGATGTCTTAAACAATTTATTTATTGTTTAATTTTTAGAATTTATTATTATATCTAAATTAATAAAGCTTATAACAAAGTAGTTTCAATATTCGTAAATTAGAGGTTTTACTATTACTACAAAGCAGAAAAAGCGCCCTATCGCACGGGGCCTAGAGCGTAGTCGAACTTAAATCCGCCATTGCGTCTTCATCAAAAACATATTAGGGTGCGTTTTCGTAGGGCACGTTTGTTTTTAATACACCAGAAAATTCGGTTAGTTTTGTTAATTTTGTTTTTGTTTTTTTAGGAGTAGACATTTTTGTCCAAAACTTTTAATTGCGTGACCCCCGCCCCCAAAACAAAATTCTAGATGATTACTTATGCCCACAAGGTAAAGGAAGTGAAAGAAATTGCTAAAATTCTTCTTAGGTAATATTTAAACAGAAAAACACATTTTAGAGGAGTAATATTGTAACGTAATGTCTAGTGTGCAAGCAAAGATATAATTTTTGTTACAGCATTGAAGGAAATCTTACGCAAAACTCAAGCAAGCATCAATTAACCTCGAATTAAAATAAATTTAATAAAGCTTCTTGATGAATTCTGAGTTAATTCTAAACAATTACATACAAACTTATACACAGCCCACAAAAAAAAGAATAATTCAGAAACTTTTAATTCTCTGCCACTTTGCTAGACCAATCTCCAATTTAGCACCTTGCAATTTCCGGCACAAATGTGTTTTTTGCTTCTTCTATATTATTTCCTCCACAAAATCACCCTGCACCTTGCCATATACCGTACCGGACCAGCAATTATTCACGCCACAAATCTCTAGCTCCCTTCTATTCCGGACCAAGGAAAATCACTTTGAGAGCAGCAACACAAAAAAAATCCGAATTAATTATTCTGCAGTATTTTTTGTTGTTGTTATTGTTGTTTGCCATGCAACTTTCATCTCCCAGGTTAAGACTGCCATTAGCTCACTTTGTGAGCCGGTTGTGATGCAAATTTAAAGGCCATCGGAGCTTACTTTAATGCCGCAAAGCAGCAGCATCTTCCGCGCCAGGCACTAAGACGTCGTCAAGTTGGTCGCCAATGCGAAACTTGTGAAAGATTAATGGCGACGAAGCATTGTGTGCATTGGTCGACCAGTAGCGGATCAGCAGATAGGTAGTCGACCACCATATCCTAGGGAAATCACTTGAAACGTGACTTGAATGCAACGTCAACCCCCGCCGCTAGTTCAACTTGCGAATTGTTACTTTGTGTTCGTTGTGAGACGAAGATTGGACATTGGACACTCTGGAAACTCTGATAACGAACTGCTGAAACTATAGTCGCACACACTCGTTGTTCATCATTCGTCTGGCATTGACTCTTCTTGGTGGCCATTTGTATACTACGTATTGAGAAGAAGGTGGAAAACAAGACTGAATCACCAACTTGTGACCATCTGAGACAGGCTGGACTAAAAGTTCGTGTGCTGTGCCTTACTTGATCATTTCATTTCGTATATGGCCGGTTGGTTTTTTTCGCACACTTTACACCAGCCCGGGTATATAACCGTCACGGTTTAGCCTTCTAGGAGAATCGCTTCGACACACCTAGTGCACAACGAATGAGAGGATTTGCACTTCTGGGAGCCTTGAATAATGACCGTAATGGCAGGCTAAGTAACTTGACCACTGGCTATGCTAGTTTTTCACGTACATTTAGAACAATTACGCCGGCATTGCCAGGCCTATCCGATATTATGTTCACACCTGAGTGGAAATTTCTTAATGTCCGTGTGCTAACAACAAAAATGGATCGCGATAACTGTTTTGGTATTTTTGCTTGTCTAGTGATTTATGATGGACTGGTGAACTGGTTATTATTCGTTCGCTGAAAATGTCTGATTATGAATTTATGAATAATACGGAAACTTTTTCCTCCAAAAAAAAGACAAACAAAATCGATTTTTTCTGTATTTTTTTTGTGTTGTTGATACAATTGGATTTTGGCAACTTTTTTAATGTCAATAACGAAGTCACGTCAAGGTGAGTTGTTTTTTTGAAGGAAAGATGCTAATTATAGATTTTTTTGTGAGTGAGAAAAACATATAACTGTTAAAAGTTCACATTTTATTTTATTTTAAATTTTAATATGATAAAATATAATGGGAAGAAGGTCTCGTATTTACAGAAAGACGACTTTGTACCAATATAATACTATGTATAACTGGTTATCAACCAACAGTAAATAGGCACGTGCCACAACTATCCCGGACTGATGGAAGCGCAAAAGGTTGCAATTGATAACGATAATAAAACAAAGAAGGTTGACCAACCAAGAAAAGTTGGCGCGATATATGTTCCAGGTGTGTAGGGATGTTACGAATGTCATATTTTTCACATTCGCGAATGCTCTGAATGCGACTGTTTAGGAATAGCATTAAAAAAATTTAATTAAATTAGGCCTAATACCTGTGACACATACACCATCATAATGAAAGTAACCTTCATTATCGTGCAAAAACACACCATAATGAAAGTCCAAAATGAAAGTATTTACCTTCATTTGGACTGTAATTTCGGTTAAGTGACATTTGTTGGAAAATTGGAAACTACATTTTAAAATAAAATAATTTGATTTGACGTTAGTTAAGCAATAATTCGCAAGGATGTTTTTTTTACTACTTTAAAAAATAGTTTTTTAAATATTCCAGATTAAAACAACTTAAAAGTAAAGAAAAAAACACGCAGGTTTATATCCTCACTTGATATGCCAGATGCCAATGAAAGTAAAGTGGAATGCGTCACCCCATCATTTCCTTGACCATCATAATGAAAGTTACCATCATAATGAAAGTACAGTGTGTCACAGGTATATTTTTTTTATTACCTAAAATAGGATATCTATAATAATATTCTAGTTGTGCCACTTTCAACATTTTTCCAAGAAATCGAACGAGATTTTTTTTCAGAACAGACTTTTTTTATTTTCTGTTGTTTTGTTTGTTCGGAAGAGAACAGAAGAGAATTTCGTTTTGTGTTTGATTTTTTTGCTATTTTACGTTTTGTGTTTAAAGAGGGGCCCCACTAGTCAAAAAATATTAGAACAATAGACCAGTGTTATATACAGTAATGGTATTCTTTCTTCTCGTATTTAATAGTCAAAGTTCAAGAGAGGAATATTATATTTCCATGAGGCGCTTTCTAAAGGCCCCAATTCATGTACGGGCCGCCGGCAGGCCATGGCCTGAGGGTTTCTCGCCTTGAGGCCAAGTATAACCACACACACACTCACCCACACCGCCAACTGGATGGGGCCTGTAGGTATAGTCCAAGAAAACTGACAAAAATCTTTATGTGTGGGGGTATTTATCGTCAGTCCGTGCCTGAAGATCTAAACTTCTATTCAGTCTGAAATTTTATTTGAGGCCATGAACCTTGTGACAATTTCGGAATCGCAAAAACCGAACATGGCCGCTGGAAATATAGCGGTTTTCCGGTGTTTTCCTTGTATCTCGGTTTCTATAGGTCGTACAACCCCGTACAAATGTTGACAATGAAATTCTCTACAACTTTAGTTTTTACAAAGATATTGACCCGATTAACCCTTTCAAAGTTATTCAAGGTCAAAGTTATCAAAAATCACTTTTTGGCCAAAACATCACTCAAAAACTGGTTTTTTGGAAATTTTTTTTTGATCAGTCAATAAGAAACGTTATTGCCTACAAAAAGCCCTCGTATTGACTGATCAAAATTTTTTTTCAAAAATGTTAGTTCTCACGAAAATTACAAAAGTAAATGAGTATTAGTTTGCACATCAGAATGTCACATTTAGACTCTAAACTACTGAATCGATTTTGATGAAATTTTTACATCTTCAAAGGATATCAAATTAAATTAAACGCTAGTATACATTTTACATTAAATAATTTTATTTAGGTGCTTACTTAAATTACAAATTCAAGCTTACGTTTCTTTTTCGCGAAACCGTTGATAATTTCATCGATATCCAGGATCATACCTTTGTGTATATTTAGGAGAGCTAGCCCGGATAATATTTCCTGTGCCATTGAGGCACGCAATCAAGATTTTACTCTGGGAAGAGTAGTAAACGATTTCTCTGCGGTAGCTACGCTGACCGAGAGTTGCCAGTATTTGTAAGAAAAGAAAAAACCCTTAAGGCCCATTCACAAACATCAGTCACGTCACGTCTGGGTTACGTCAGTTCCGAGAAGCATCAGTCACAAATAATAGGTAAGTAAAAAACAAGATTAAGCCAAGAATGGAGTACAAAAAACTGACGGACATATGTGAATACAGTAATCATTTTGACTGAGCCTAGACGGCGACATTTCTGATTTGAAACAGTGACTGAACTGTGAACTGGCTGATGTGTGTGAATCGACCTTTGAAATTTGAATTGAACTTTTTTCTGCATTTCTTTTTGCTCCCTTTAAAATTGGGGCTTTAAAAAATTGTATAGGACCAAGAAAACGGGCGACTATCAAGGGTACCAATAGTATACTCGTAGACCGATTCTCGTTCGATTGCGTAGGTCAAGCAGCATTGGACGTCGTTAGTGCATAGTTGGGGGACTGCTTGGTAAAACAATACCCGCGTTTGGAATCGTCTATGCCAATGCGGATGCATTTATAAATGTTCATGCATGTAGCGGGAGCGTGGGTGCCATGCCTGTAGCTAAACTAAATTATTTTTACTCGGGTTTTAATAGACTAGGGTTATCAATACTTTCGCTAAATTGTCAAAGTATAGGTGCGAACGTACAAGATTTAGATGACGAAGTTGTAAAAAAAATGAATGTATTACTTTTATCAAAAACTTGGATGAAAAATTAAGAATATGATGAGGACTCCGCTAATGTTTTAACATCTCTTACAGATATACAAAATCGCCATCGCTTAGTCACGATAAATCACCAGTTGCAGTTTTTCTTCTAAAGTGTGGTCTTAAGCACACTCATATTTTTTTATTTTATTAAGGCATAGGATATAATATCATCAGCCTTTCAATCTCAATAGACCGTGACAGTGCGACGTCACAAGTCTATTAGGGTTGTGGGCATACCCATGGTGCCCACAACGGTGGATCCGCGCTTGAAAGAAATCCATACTGGACAAAAATGGAAATAAGTTTAAACAACTTTTTTTGAAATTTTAATGCCGTTTAGTTTTGACAATATGATGGATATGTTATTCTGACAAGGATTCGACTATCGAAAATAAGTTTTTTTATCAAATATAGCTGGGACCCGGTGCGCCTATGCTGCACCCATAAACCAATAGTAGTAATCAGGTGATATGAATTTTAATATACAGTAGGAGAGTTTGAAAAATGCAATTTTTTGGTATTTTTGATTTCAAATAACAAAATGTGAAACTATTAGGGATCTGACATTTTGATCAAGACAATAAAAACCATCCATTGACATGGCATTTTTCGAGATATGAATTTTCATACACAGATGAAGTGTCTCCATGAACCACTTATTTTCTGTATTTTGGATAGCTGGGACCCGGTGCGCCTTGCTGCACCCAACGTTTAAACATTTAAAATCAATCCAAACCTTCAAAATTCAACTCTTCTTAACCAGTAACGAAAAACCAACTATTCCTATAAAAGTTCGAGACATTGGATTCAAAATGCATTTATTTGCAGTGTGATCAAAATGACCTATTATTGTAAAGCTCTGGGGCAGACAATATTTTTTGTCGGCGTGGCCCGTAATAAAGTTATGGTTCTTTCTGGTAAAATAAACGCACACGAATATCCTTAAAAATATAACTACCCACCAAAAATAAATATTAGTGAAAGACTATTTTAAAATAAGGCTTTTTCCAGCAACTATTAGACACATAGTATAATTTCAAGAAAATATGTCATATCCACAGTGTTATCCATGCTATAATCTTTTTTCGTATGGACTTTTAGTTAAATTAAACACTCAATAATCGACAAATATTATTACATCCTGAAAGAAAAAAAAATTAAAGGATTATATCTACTAATTTCATATTTAGAAATGGACTTTTGACGGTGATGGACATTATACGCTACAAATTACATGTCTTGCAATTGCTTGGCCCCTGGGTTCTCATCTGCAATGTCACTGACTCAGGTTTTATTTGTTTACCCAGATGCCAGCCTCTTCCCGTATTGCAGAATCCTCGACTTATACCTAAAAATTCAGAGGTGATGGGTTTCTTTCCTTCTTATCCATTATACATAAATCATCCCATATTTCCGTTTCTCCTTACCACCTTTCCAAAAAAACCTTGTTGATCAATTCTGAACCTATTGCTTAGAGAGCTTCAGGATACACTACATTCAATGTTTTTCCACTTGTAGCTAGAATGTCAAAATTTTCCGATTTTCCAACTCTTGAACAACCTACATACAGCTAACCGGGAAATGACACTTATTTGGCAAAATTCTTCCGCCATATTGGCCCACAATTTTGAATAAGTTTTGATCATAAATTCGTTATTTACTACCTTAAAAATTCCCATATACCGATTTTAATTGGAATCGGAATACAATTCGCAAACTCGTCGGCCATATTGGTGCGGCCATTTTGAATTTAAATTTTGATCATAAAGTCGTTATTTGCTACCTTAAAAAACCTCAGATACAGATTTTCATTGGAATCGGAACACAATTTGCAAATTCATCGGCCATTTTGAATTTATAAGTTTTGACCACAAATTTGTTATTTGCGACCTTAAAAACCCCTAGATACCCACTTTCATTGGAATCGGAATAAAATTGGCAAATTCAACCATATTTCTGCGGCAATTTTGAATTTCGGTCATATTTCGCCGGCCATTTTGAATTTCGAAAATCGGGCTACGAGGTGCATCATAGGAGACCCCACCGACCTTCATGCAAAAATTCAAAGCTCTGTGATGACTTTCAACAAAGCTCTTCATGACAGCGCCATCTAGGAGTAGCTTTAGAAAGTAATAGAATAGCCTATGTTCTTCCCTTTAATGTAAATAGCATATGGTTAAAATTTCATTAAGATCGGTTACACGGTGTAGGAGCCTATTGCGTACAGACAGACAGACAGACAGACAGACAGACAAACATTCAGTTTTATATAGTAGATGCAATTCCTTACTACTTTCAATTTTATGCGAAATTCTCTAACATATTCACGAATCGCCAATCACGGTCATCTTATTCACTTTCCCTATTCTCCAGACGTTGTTTTTACCTAGTGATACCTAAACAAAAAAATATCTCCAATCAATCAAAAACAGCAACAAACTAACAAAATTGAATTTGTCATAACGTCTCGTTCCGCTGCTGTGTGTTTCCCTTGAATAATAATAAAACTCTGCTAGCCTCTAACGCTCGTTATAAAAACGTAATCAAGTGTAAAAAAAAAACTTCAATAAAAAAAATCGATTTCGAATTTTGTTACTTTTTGTCCGAAACTTATTTTTCATACTAAAAAGAAGTGAAAAAAATATCCACACAAGAAAACATGCCTAAGAAAAATCAATTCAATTTCACTTTTTTGTTTTTGCCAAGAAAATAAAATGAAAACTTGAAGAAAAAAAAATAGAAAAAATTGTTTTCCTTTCATTTTTCACCTCTTAATCGGATTTCAAGGAGGAGGGCCTGATGTCTTGTCAACCGCACATTTGTTTTTTTTATATGTATATGGAGGGCTGGGCCTGGCCATAATATTCCAGAATACTTGGACGCGCAATTCCCTAGATGTTCAATAAAAAAGAAAGTCGGGGAAAACCTTTTTATAAAAACGCAGAAAATCCCCAAGAAAAATGCACGTTTATTGTTATCCCATTGGTCCAGGGGGTGTGGAGGGTGGAGAGAAGGAGGAAAAATTTCACTTTTTCTCGCTCAATTTTCATCACGAATTTTCATTTATGTCCAGACGGTTCTCGTCACGGATTTGTTGTTCAATAAGTGGACAAATGTCTTGATTGACTTGGACATTCGACCAACGATCGACAGCTCCGATTCGAACCTATATAGTCAGCGCGCGGCTCGATCATGCAGAAAGTGAATTCAATTTGAATGAATTTTTCTTGTGTTACGTGATATCATGAAACCGGACAGACTGAAAAACATAACCAAAGAAGACGCTTGGATGGTGGATATACATATAAAGATAGACAGGTATCTCCTTACTAGAGCCGCAACAGCTCTGCACGAGTCTTTCTATTTTCGATCGGTGGGTCGACACTCTTCTCTCATATCGAAAATCTACTATCAAAGTCTTGTGTTTACCTTTGCCGGTAATTAAAACCCCCGAGCATAATTGCTGACGATTGCTGGTTTTTTTTGTGTAAGTAGCGGACTTCTGCACTATAATTGACGAACTGCTGAGCTTTTCATCATCACAATCACACCACCATCTTCGTCCGACCACCAGTCGTTTGCTGTTACAGAACTGCGAACGCGGATATTATGCACTGTGTCAAATTGCAAAAAAAATAAAACGAACCACAAAAAAAAATACTTCTACCATTGATCAATCTACAAAAATTACGTCTAGCGCTAATTTTTGTTATGAAATCAACAAAAAAAACTTTGATGAAGCCGAATAGAAGGGAAGAAACGTTTCTTTTCTTCGTCTTTTGGATTAAGATAAAGAAAATTTTTAGTAAAGACGATGGCAACAATGCGATTTGGCGGGGGGAACTACTGAAATTGCCGTCCATTATTGCTGCTGTTTGCTATTTTTGTTAGGTATAAGATACTTTTTTTCGTACCTTTTGTTTTGATTATTGGGCCCCCGACAGTAAGTGGCAGGTAAAATTGGAAATGATCGAACTTTCAAAGATTTATTGAGAGATTGGTGGAAAAGTATTAACAATGTTGCTCCTTTCAATGATGTAAAAAAAACCACGTTGATGATGTGAATGGAATTTTTGAAAGTATTACATAAAAGTTGGTAGAAATGTAGTCTTTATTGGTAGCAAGACTTCTAATTTTTCTATTCGTTTAAGGATTGAATGTGAAGAGATTTTTATTAAGTGGTTATGCAGGCAATTTGTTGTGTCCATAAGCATAGAATCTTCCCAGTGATGGCTGGATGGATTTTTCGTACTAGATCCTTGCCTCAATGCTTTTAGTTATTGTAAGCAGCGTTTTGAAGAGAGCTTGTCTCATGCTCTCCTTCCAATTGAACTCTGTGACTGCAGCCCTTATTCTAGCCACGCCGGACAATAATAAACAATGTGCGGTAACGACTCTAATTGCTCCAGGCAGAGTCGACAGAAGCCATCTTCAAAAATATCTGAATTCCCCCCCCCCGCCACCAGTGGGTTGTCATTAGTGATACAATCCCTCTAAGGAAACCCCAGTGAAATTAAAACTCGCCCGCTCCTAGCCTGCAACAGGCACGCAGCGTGTCAAAATGCCTGCACGGCATCCGAAACAAGCATGGTTACACTGAGTAAAAATAAGGACTCGCCCGCTTTTAGCATGAAACCGGCACCGTACACGTAAGTAAAAATTCTACTTTTCCAAATGCAACCCACTGCAGGCACGTATCAATAAAAGACTAAAGATATCAAAATTGGGGCTTTTAAAAATTATTTATGGCGAAGGAAACGGGCAATTATGTTGGTGACCATAAAGGGTGCCATTAACATACTCAGTAGACCGGTTCTCATTCGATTGCGTAGGTCAAGCAGCATTGGACGTGGTTAGTACTTAGCTGGGGACCGCTTGGTAAAACGACACTAGCGTTTGGAATGATCGATACAAATACGTTCATATCTCTAACAGAGGCGCGCGGGAGCCGGCACACTCGTTGTTTAAACTACTCCATGCGTCGAAAAGGAAGTACGCCTGACTTGACACATAAGTCGGCTTCCGCAAAACTACATCAACAATTGATGCAGTAAGCATGGTGGTTGGGATCGCCATAGAAAAAAGCCGCTCCATTGTTAATGGACGATGTCATAGCACGGTGCCCTGATGAGATAGAAGTATCCTAGGAGCGATAAAGGCATATCTGGAGCACTGGCCAGAGCAATCTATAATGAGGTTGCAGACCATTGTCTTGTCTGCCTTGCCTTCTCTTCAACCTGGCTTTCTAGAAAGTGATCTGAGTTTTGGGTGTAAAAGCTAAGGGCATAATGCTACCATCATCACAACATCACTGGAATAAAATTAAGGACTGTACAAGATTCTTTCGTCCAGGTTGAGCGACAATAACAAATATGGTGGTCCCATCAATCCAACATTTGTCCCACAATCCAGGCATATTTGGAAGTTATACGATCGTTTCGAGACTAATCGTCAAGGGGATTTTACTATCAAGCTGATTTGTAATACAATGGCCGATTCCGGATGGGTGACTATAGTGTAAAGATCTGGTTGGCAAAGGCGTACTCATTTTCATTACCTTCGAAGTTTGAAGACCTGGGACCTACACGAGAATAACTTGATTGGGAGTATCCAACGCTAGACTAGTTTAGATTTGGTCTAACGGGGCATTATTGCATGGATAGGCACACCTCTGCCTAAAAGAAAGTAGTAAGGATTCCTAACATGATTGATCTACTATACCTAGAGAAACCACGTCTAAAGGGTCCCACTGATTCCGGCATCCATACCTACTTCTTTTTTAGACCAATCCGTGTACCAAACGAACAAACGTTTCAGTGGACTGGGTTTAAAGTAGAGATGCCACGAATAGTGATTTGGCCGAATACCGAATATTCGGCCACGCTCTCGGCCGAAGCGCCGAATATTCGGCGACCGAATGTTCGGCAAGAAATGAAGCATGCATTTCGAGCCTAGACAAATTATTATAGATGGGAAAAGTAAGATCAGAACTGGTCCTAAGGTCCACTACAATCATATTTCGTGTGTTAAAACAACTGCCGACGATTTCAAGCCACTCGATTTCGACAAAGTTTTCTAGGATTAGTTCAAACTGAAAGAGCAAGACAAAAAATTCTTCTAGAAAGTCTGAAAATAACTGGTGATGAATCTAGTAAAATCGATGATGATTGTTCTCCACTTCGCAAGAAAAGAAAAACCAATGAAAATGATAAGACCATTGAAATACATGACAGTTTCTGGAACTGCTTTGTGCAAGTCGCTACAGACAATAAGCGAAGTAATAATAAGGACTAGTAGGGACGCCCGTTACCGAAATTCGGTCACAAAAAAAAATAAATAAATAAAATTCACGATTTGTTCGAATTTTAAGTCAATTTAAATTTTTTTGTTCAAAAAAAACATTATTCGCAATGGCGATTTTTTAATTATTTGAAACATTTCCATTGTCGCTCCAGAGCGTCTAAAATTTCCCATGACTTTTTTAATCTCTTCCATCACTTCTTGCTTTTGCTTGACTATGTTGTGTGCTGGTTTTACATCTATTATTCTTAATAAAAAAAATTAAATTAAAGGAGGTGAGTCAAAATTGCTCCAGGCCCGGCGCAAAAGAAAATATCTCAAATTATCGGTTATGATAAGTATTGAGATTCTGTATACTTTTTAAATCCCGTAGCTGTGGCTAAGGTGTTAATATTGCTATTTCTTTTTATTCAGGCGAAATACCTAATATCACCCTGTATCTTTGCAACCCTTTAACCTATTTTCATGAATAAGGTATCAGTGTACGCAGAATACTCGCACATATAAAAGCGGCGGCTCCACCCTACCAACTTGCAGAGTTATGAATCGTCAAAGTCAAAATTTTGGTTTTTTTTAACTAAAATTCTTCAACAACCTTTTCCTCCAAAAGATACGTGGTTACCCTTAACAAAATTAGAAAGCCAAAAGAAGTTAAAAGCAATTTTGATGTTAAAATTTGCCTTATTTGGTGCTCTTCGACATAAGCGAAAAAGTACTAAAAAAGTACGAAATAGCGTCACCTAAGCTTATGTCGCAAAGTAAAGGCTGTAGCATAAAAATGGTCCGCACATTATTCATAGGAAATATTCCAAGCTTTCTAATTTTGGGAAAAAAAGTATAGGTTGTCTTTTTGGAGGAAAAGGTTGTTGAAGGTGAAATAATAAATAATAAACAATAAAAACAAAAAACTACAAAATCAAACTAAAAGAAACACAAAATAAAACGATTAAATCAAAATTAAAATATTGAAAAAAAAATAACGTCGCAACTTGCGTCTTTAAATTCAAGTTAAATAATAAATGCATTCTATCACTTTGCACTTCTATCACTCGCCAAAAAAACGAGCCTTATACCCTCGACAGACTAGCACCCTTAATCTAGATTATGACGTCAGAATGACGTAAACTCCATTTAATTTCCATATCTTTTAGATGCTTCTGCGTCATTCTGACGTCATAATCTAGATTAAGTTTCTAGTCTGTCCCCGGTATTAGACTGGTTCTACAAATTCAACTTTGCATTCCACTGTTTGACGTTCAACTTTTTCTTCTCTTTCACTCCAATGCAAAGTTTGAAACAGATTGGAGTTGAAAGGAGAATGGAAAGTAACTCAGAGTGGAAAGAAAATTTCCGTTCAACTTTAGAGTTTTCGTTCAACTTTTTTAAGTAGGCGTATGACTTATGAGTGCAAAATTGTGTTCATAGTTATACTCGGGACAATGTATAAAGCACCATGTATCTTGTTTCGAAAGACAACTCTCAATCCTGCTGATTAATACTTCGAACGTGTCTTCTTTCATGGTAAAAAGCTCTTGTATAATTTTGTATCCTTGAATCTTAAAACCGGTTCTACACATTCAACTTTGCATTCCAACTTTTTTTTCTTTTTCACCCCAATGCAAAGTTTGAAACAGACTAGAGTTGAAAGAAAAATGGAAAGCAGCTCAGAATGGAATGGAAATTTGCGTCAACCTTTGTATTTTCATTCCATTTTTTTATGAGTGTGCGTATATGTATGAATATGAGTATAGAGTATAGACGAATAGCAGAATGAGCTAATTTTTTACCTGAACTCAAAGCCTCCTACATTTACATTTTCATTTAAATGTATAGATGGCTTTCGCTGAACTTAAAAGTTGAAGGAAAAAAGTTGAATATGTGTAGACACGAGCCAAGAAATATTACAGTATTGAACGTCAAAAAGTGGAATACAAAGCTGAATGTGTGAACCGGTCTTAACTCGTGTTGTAAGAAGTGGAAAGAACTTTGATTTTCTTTAATTTTTCTCCACTCCTTTATCCATTTTCGTTTTTTTTCACAGTTTCTTTATTTTGAAAAATAACGACGTAGCTCGCAGCGGCGACAGCCATCAGAACTTCCTCTTCCGACTCGAAAGAGCTTATTTTGTTAACTAAAATTAAAAGTTGAAAGAAAAAAGTTGAACATGTGTAGGCACGAGCCAAGAAACATGAATGAATTGAACGCAAAGCCTTCTGTATTTACAAGCCATGCACTAGAAAAATATTGAGAGCCAATTTCCCCTGAATAGGACTTCAAATCTCCAAATTACACTAACAACATAACGTCATTTCAGAGAATTGAAGTCCTATTGAGAGGGAATTTGGAGAGCCAAATTTTCTAGTGCATGGCTTGTAAATACAGAAGGCTTTGATTGAACGTCAAAAAGTAGAATGCAAAGTTGAATGTGTAGAACCAGTCTTACACAATACAACACAATAATACTATACACAAAAGAGAATAAAAAAATGCACGCACAAAGTAAGCGAGATTGTTTTGTGTCAGTAGAGGCTATTTTCTGAAGTAGCACAACCTTCTATATTACAAGCCATGAACAAGGAAAATATTGAGAGCGAATTTCCGCTCAATCGGACCACAACTCGGTGAAATCACGTTATGTTGTTAGTGTAATTTGGAGAATTTGGGAGAATTTGGTGGTCCGATTCTCTCAATTGAGATTCTTGTTCATGGCTTGTAAATATAGACGGTTATGGAAGTAGGCATTATTTACGAGGAGAAGCGCAATCGTTTGCTCTCAACAAATGCTGAAAAACTTGTTTTTATTCATAACAACTTACAAGTTTTGCAATTTGTGATTAAAATATATATAATTTTGAGTAATATGTCTGTTCGTCTTTTCTGGATTGGGTATTCGGCGAATAATGTGGACTATTCGGCCGAATACCGAATATTAAAAAAAGTGGCCGAATAGGCCGAATACCGAATAGTAGCTGAATATTCGTGGCATCTTTAGTTTAAAGACTGAATACAACTTATTTATTTGGGCCAAGGCCTCGACTGTCTTATAATAAATTCAAAACCGCACCCTCAAATTCATCGGAGACAGCACCATTGCGCTTCTTTAGAAGCTTTGAGCCAATGTAAGAATTATAGTAGCACTGGAAAAATTGTATCGATAATATCACGCGGACTATTCCATCTTAATGGCTTCATTTTCCGCCGCAGCACAAGACTAGCTCTTTCGCATAGCTTGCTATGCACCTTATCGCGAATACACCCATCAAGAGATTCGTTCAAGAATAGAACAACTCGATTTTGGAACACTCTTCCGCAGCCAGTATCTTCGTACATCCTAGAGTTCGCACGGTTCATTTTCAGATTCCCTCCAGGACTCCTCTTTACTTATTGTATTCTCTACGCATTGTTAGAATTAAGCTTACCACTAGACCATGAACTATGACTTGTACGGCATGACGAACTGGTTGTGCAAATTCTGCCAGTAATTCTGTCACATAAAAAAACAGAACTAGGTTAATGTCGCACATTTTCTACAAACTTTCCAGATCTGTTGCTGTCCCATAATTTCAAATATTGCATATAGTCTTCCACTTTTTATCTAATCATCCATCAATCAAACCAAGTAAAAATTATAATCTCCATACTTCGCATTAGACTTTAATCTTTCTAGATATGCCCAAGTATCTTCTTCCAACCAGTACGAAACTCCAATTTTAGCTTTCACCCATATCTCAAAGCCTCTAGTCAAGTTTCTAGTCAAGTCATCAAGTCAAGTCTTTCAAACTTCTATTCCTGTTAAAATGTCAATTGATGCACACACGCGAAGTGAATAGTAGAGTTACATCATCGCCGTCCAAAGAATAATAATACTACTTAACAAGAATCGGTTTTACGGTTAACTTCGTATGAATTTATCACTACTAAACGACAAAAAATTGGTTCTCACATTCTGGTTAATGTTGTCAAGCTATTTTCATTCAACTCAAAATGCAAGGTTGTCCCTCAATGTTGTCTCTGTATAGTGTATCGAAGAAAGCAGTGCAGTTAACGGAAGGAGACCCACTTTTTAGCATAAATTCTATGCGCTCAAGAAGTGGAGACAAAAAAAACATAATCAAAATGCGCATGCGCAAATGAATCAAGAGCTGCGTGAGCTGAAATCAAAACAAGTTGAATTATAGTAAGACCTTAATTATGTGATGATATCGAAGTGCGTATGATGTTACAAAGGGGGAAGGGGATTTAAAATGGGGGTTTCAGTTAAGGGATTTGGGTCTTCAATAGCATATGAGGCATATGTCACGGCCAGATACAAATTAATTGTAAATAAAAAAGAAGCTTCCCCAAAAATCAGCCACAACACTGCTGCGTATCCAACGAGTTCTCGTGTCTACTTTGCACTTTTTATTGTTTTAAATTGCCCTAAATTGGATTCTAGGTTCCCGCACCAATAATTCGTTCACAGTTCGGTCATTGGGTTCAATTTAGGCTTCATTTGTGGCTAAACTAACGAATTTTTAATGAAAATTCAAATCGTTGTTTTTTTTATTGTTTGGGTTGATTGTAATTTTTGTGTAAAGTTGAAGGTTGGCGCGAGTGTTTTCATTACTTTCAATTGCTTTGATTGTTGACCCCTTTTTTGAGGTTTTGTGTAGACAAACTCCTCCACTATTTTAATGATTTGCTTTCCCTCAAAGAAAAGGATGAAATATGACTTAAAAGTGGTGACAGTTGAGAAACATTACTCAAACCCAATTTTTGGGCTTGAATCTCCCATAATCTAGTGTGGGTCCACCTTCTGTCTATGCAACTCTTCGCGCCGTTCTTCATGTAGGTTTTCTGATTCTATTCAGTAATCAGTTTAATCCGCGAGAAACTTTCCTGTTATACATACATAAGTATGTAAGTATATAAGTAAGTATGTGTGTATGTCTGTATGTACATCAAAAGCACAATTAGACAGAGTCTAGCCTGATCTAACAATAAAGCCGTATTTTTTTTTTGGCGGGGATCTCCTCATTATTATTTTACAATCTTTTGTTGTTATTATCTGATTACCGGTTGAGCAATCCCCTTCCGGTTGAGTATGTATAGAATACTTAATGCGGATGAATGTTAAAAAACGTGTATCGAGACAAGAAGAATGGTGGATAAAAAAAAATAATAATAATGGAAACACTGTCGATGACTAATGGATGCACTGAAGACGTCAGTTGGTCTTCTTAAAAATAATAAAAAAAATAAAAACCAGAAAGAAATTACCATGGAAACACCATTTTTTGAAAATGGAAACTGCCTACGCCATTATTTTTAGGTTTATTGAATGACTCGTCGTCGTCGTCGGGTAACTGTATGAAAATTCTGGCAGATTAGGTGTTATAGATTAATGTGATGCTACCATAAGTGGATTCTCGAAAGGTGGACAAAAATGGATAAACGATGAGTATTTCTTCGTGTTTTTTAAAAAATGTTATTGGATATAAATTATTAACGGAGGCAGATTCTGAGTTTCCGAAAAATCTAGGGTTTATCATATTTGCGGGGGAAAAAAACTCCTAAATATATTTTTTGTTCAGAAAACTTTTTGGGGAGAGCAGACCAGAACTTGATATTCAATAACGGTTATGTTGATTTTTGTAAAAGTAGATCGATGGATCGATGGACTGTAATAGCACACACAAACAGAACAAAAGTGATGTTATTTGGATTTGAAGAATTTCAATTTGGAGCTGATCTTGTTATCCCACGCCAGACAAGGTTTATTAATAAAAATTTCAAACAAAGTGCACGCTTTAACATTTTAAATCTAAGATTGCACTAAACTTATACACGTCCAAGGTCATATTTTCGATGGTTGTTGCAGTTGATTCAGCATTTTGAAGGAATTTTGAAAGTCATATAAAAAAAAATATTTGATGTACAAATTCAGTTTTAAAATGTTTATCATTGGTAGTTAGGTAGGTAGGTGCAGGCCACAGCTCTGTCCAAAATTGGCGCTGAAAAGGATTCGCTTTTTCTTTGTTTTTGCACGCTTCTCTGTTTGATGTCTCGTGCTCGTATATGTTGTATTGTGTTTTCTGTCTGTATGTCTTAGCTGAGCCCAGCTGAGAAGTCCACCTTCTGCGCTAGAAGGGTAACTCTATTAAAAACTTTGTATGAGTAAAACTAAAGCTTAAGGGTATTACTTTAAAGCTTTTAAAAAAGCTTTTCGAATGCGTAAAGCAGATGTTGGGATTAGAGTTGAGCCGGACTAAAGGTGAAACCCCAATGTACGCTTGGCTTGCTTTGGTGCTTTGCTTTGCTTTGACATATTAGCTGCGTTCCAAAATTCGAGCAAAGTTCTCGCAAGCAGTTGGCTTCTCCCTCTACTCATACCTTTGTTGAGAAGTGGGAACGAGTAGGCCAATTGCTTGCGAGAACTTTGCTCGAATTTTGGAACGCAGCTATTAAATAAAGCAATGCTTTGTTAAGAGGCAAAACCAAATGTCCAAGTGACTATGGCACAAGTTTCACATATAAAATCTGAAAAGCTATGAAAAGCTCACCAAGTTCAAGCCAGTTCAAGCAAGCAAGCGTAGGTACATTGGGGTTTTACCTTTACATGAGCCAGTACATTTGTCCCTTACACTATGGTAAATTGTACTGAGGCCTCAATTTTTTTAAATTTTTGTACTGGAGATATATTTCTTACTTTTTTTGATGAAGTAAAATTTCCAACATGAAATGAGATGAGGCGAGATTGTAAATACGTACTGGAGAGACGTTTTTTACTTCTTTTGCGATAGCAAAATTTCCAACTTGAAATTAGGAAAGGTGGGATTACAAAATATCAATATACATTGTGGAGGCATAGATTTCTTACTTATGTAGGTACTTTCTAAGGCAGTTCAATGCATATTAGAATTAAACTCGTAAAAAAGCTCTTCATTGGTATTTATTTTCTTTCTTTTTTTAATTTGCTTGTTTTTGTCATTTTGGCATTTCATAAGCACCTCGCCTCATTTGAAGTATGACGAAAAAAGAAGCACCTCTTACAAACTCATTTTATAATCGCGTCCTACCCAACACTAGTTGGTATTGCCCCATTTTATTTGTAATAAGGTTGGCTCATAGGGCCTTTATGGAGAAAGTGATAACGCATACCTCACTTCAGTATCGCTGATTCTTTTTGAATGGTGTTCATGAGGAAACTACGGGGAAAGCTCTATTTCGGCATGCCCGTCATTTATCACATGGGGTTCCCATGAGGGACCTACGGCGAAATTTTCCTTTTTGGCATGCCCCTAAGGCAAACCCATCTGCTAGTTGTTTGGGGTTTAAAAAGCTTAGGTTATTACAGTTATAAGTTCATAATAGCTCTAATATAATATATTTAGTTTTCGTATAAAAAGCCTTGTTTGTGTGAGGCCCTTTCACCACGTTCCTTAGTCGACAGCGTCGGAGACAGCCCTCCAACGTTCTGCGTTATTTGGTGTTCATGAAATATTTTGGATGTGGATTTCCCCACCCAAAACGAAAAAGCGTGTGCACTTTTCCTTCCATCCTCACGCGCTCCGCCGTCCCTGTATGCAACACCTCTAAAGCACTGGGTTTTTCATCAACAGTCTTTTAAGATGGTGTGATGGCAAAAGTAGAATGCGTCGAAGTACATAATGTTTAGAGGTACCTATAGACTGCTCTACTATCATTGCCTGTTAACTGTTTTAAAGGCACTTAGAGACTTTAACATCGCGTTACTCTCATGTGCTAGTCCGGGGAAATTAGAAAAAAAACGCACGAAAGGAGACAAAATTCTAAAATGGCTGAAAATTGGACCACAGCTTCCTTGGGACTTTTTAAGAAAACAATTTCGGAATCACAAAAAAAACAACATGGCCGCCGGAGATATCAGTTTTTGGCAAAAAAAATCACTCAAAACTGGTTTTTTCGATTTTTTTTTTGATCAGTCAATACAAAATATTATTGCCTACAAAATACCCCTCTTGAATTTCTTTCGAAAACCTTGACGTTTCCGAATTATTCAAAGTATTTTTGGCCGAAATGTGATTTTTGGAAACTTTGACCTTGAATAACTTCGAAAGGGTTAGGTTTTCGCAAAAATGACATAAGAGCTTTTTTGTAGGCAATAACGTTTCGTATTGACTTTTTCGAAAAAACCAGTTTTGAGTGATTTTTTTGCCAAAAACTAATACCTCCGGCGGCCATGTTGGTTTTTTTTTGTGATTCCGAAATTGTTTTCTTAAAAAGTCCCAAGGAAGCTGTGGTCCAATTTTCAGCCATTTTGGAATTTTGTCTCCTTAAAATGCTAATTTCCCCGGACTATGTTGTTACACTGCGGATCTCGCAAGGAATAACTTTTTTATTCTGAAATAGATACCGGGCTGTGTGGGACACACCAAGGCAAAGAAGCAAAAGATAGTCTACCTAGCCAAAAATGGTGCTGACTGAATAGGACACTCTGATCATTTCTTCCTAAACACCAAAAGAGATGTTGAAATTCGACCCGGGCTCGTTTTAGGCCATTTCCAAAGCTTTGATGTGTTGGTGCGTTAAACTAAGCTAGAAAAATCACTATAATGAAACTCCTTCTTTTTTTAAGCAGTGATTAATCTCCTCTGCATCATCCTATCTCAATCAAAGCACCATTCAAGTGCGTAGCATCGTAACGAAATAGAGAAAGTTAAGTGTTAGTAAATCTGGAGTTTTTTTTTATCTCAATTAAATTCAAGTTCATTCCACACTTATAAATCCCTCGCAAAATTGTTTGTTGTAATTGGCAAAAAAAACAACACAATTTCATATTGACACATATAGAAAACAAGTTTTTCAAGGGTGTTGATGAGAAATCACATGCTCTTCTAAAAAAATAAATACTCCTAAGTAAGCCACTGGTCATTAAGGTGTTTTATAAGAGACGCAAAACAAACAAAAAACAAACTTCAAGAAAAATTCTGATGACTTCCGAAAACCTTCCTTGAACATTACTCTCGACCTTTAAATGCCTCCGTTGATTCTAAAAATCCATTCAACTACAACAATTCAACTCTCATCAATCGAAATCAACTTTTTCTGTGTGTGCGCGGCGATCATCATCAAGAAGCTTAAAGAAACAAACTGAACAACCAATTAGTGTGTGAAATCTTTTTCCTTGTCCATCCACTTTCAATTTGGTCTATTATGGACTATAGTAGAGAATGGAGCAAACAAAAAAAAAACGAAGTAAATCTTTTCGTCTTTCATTATTTTTCAACCATTTTCAATCAAACATTACACAATCTTCACTTCTCGTCTCGATACGACAACAAAAGCTACGATATTAACTACTGGTGATATTCGAAGCACAAACACACGAAAAAAAAACAGGTTGAAAGTGAATGGAGTTGGAGAGTTGACCCAACAATAATATTCCAAGATTTCAGATCGTCATCTCTCAATTACACAAAGAATATCTATGATGAAAGAGCAAAAACTACAAACAAATTCATATATGTAATTTCATAAGGAGAAGCTACATAACCAATGATATATATATATATAAAAAAATATATGTGCTTTTGTACATATCCACATAGACGTTAACTAGTGACCCGAAATGTATTAACTAGATAATAGCCAACAATTTTAGTAATTTGATGATCAATTATGAAAGCATTTTTGAATTCTCTCCCATGTCTCGATGTTGTGGGAAAAAATTTCGCTTTTCTAAACAATAATCACAAAGATATGCTCGGCTGAAGGTTTTTTTGCTTGTTCAATGGCTAAATCATAATTGATGAGAATTGAATTGATTATTTTTAAAATTATATTTATGTTAACCTCTAAAAAAATTTCATTTATACAAGCCTAAGCGAATTTTTCATGGTGTTCCACTAGGTTCTTTCTTAGGTCCTTTACTGTTTACATTTTTTTGTTTTGGTAAATTTTTGTTTCGAATTCTCTCTTTCCCCACCTAAATTACGTTTGCATTAATGAAATTTAATTGGTGTTTAACAACTCAGCTAATTACATTCCTTACAAATAACTAGAGTACATAATCCCAGCCGCCCATTATGGGTATCTACACAGAAACGTTCACACACATCAATCGCCACACATTGCAGACTGCGGCAATCTTCGAACAAGAAGATTCCATTGAGAAATTTTTGTTTCATCTTGTTTCTTTCCGAAATATGTACGTGGGGATTCACCGCTTGCTCTAATTAATTGTAATGAAAATTAATTTCTAATGAGGGAAAATTCTAAAATTGGATCAAATCCATCTGCCGCGGTGCTATCATTAGAGGCCTTATCGTCATCTTGAGTAATTTATCGCAGTTCAACCTCCAACGTTTCTTGTGTATCTAAAGCGGTTTTTAACACTGGCAGGCAACACAATCAACTATATTTTTTAATCGGAAAAAGTACTGCCTGTCCAAAAAAAACCTAAGGATTGAAAGAGAGACAGAGAAATAGTATATGACCACAAAATTTAGGTGATCCGCTAGCACACAAAAAGTAAAAGTCTATATTCTATTTTGATTGAAGTAAATTGTTACTTTTGATCTTCCTCCATCGATTTTCATTGATTCCATTGTGCTTATTGGCGATAATTTCTGCTGATAGATTGAATGGGAAGGAAATTATAAAATAATGCAATTAATTTTCAATTTTGATGATGATGAAAATAGGTTAGGAAATGATTTTTAATTGATGCCTTCTTTTGCTCGATTTCGAAGAAAGAGAGATATGAGGTAATTGACCGCATTTTCATTTCACGCAGAGCACACCACAGAAGCTGCGCGTGCAATAATTTTTTGTGGTAGTTTTGTGTAATTTTTTTTTTGGGTTTTTGCACTTTTTCGAAAATGATTTTACGGTTTAAATATTATGTAAGTATCATAAAATTTGGGTTATAATACGCCAGAAACAAGTTTAACGATGTTTGCTTAACAGTACGGCTATGATCAAATAAAAGTTTCAGTATTATTCTGACTTCTGAAAACTTTATTAACAGGAAAGCTTCTACCTCTTCAACGTTTTTTTTTTATGTGGAAAAAACAAGCTTAGGAATCACCCTTTGTACTACCAGTCTGTCATGTCGTTCGTATCATGGTGCAATGTCTAGTAGCAAGCTTGATTTGAAAGATAGAAGAGGATATGATAGATCAGGAGGGGTCTGGGGGTGTTGGAGCGGGTGGCGATGAACCTTACGTTTAAACTCTTGGGCGTTGTACGAGTTCGGGAAAACTGATTGTGGGAGATTATTCCACAGCCAAATTGTTCTATTTATAAACGAACTTTTAGACATTAGTGTGCGCGAAAAAGGGGCTTGTTGTAGATTTCGATGAATCCATTGGTCTAGCGTAAACCTGGTGTAGGTTAGTCCATTATTAGAAGACAAGTTCATTCTCCCAATTGTGAAGAGAAGATCTGAACTGGCAAATTGATATGTCATCTCAATTCTGGTCTAATAAAGTTAGAGCTCGTAACTATTCTGACTAAACACCCGTTCAACTCGTTACGTTGATGTACCGCATGACCTGGCTCTTTTCTCCTTTATTTACGAGGACTTTGAACACATTACTACAATGTCATCGCTTTAAATTTGGGCTTGAAGCCTCTAAGTGCCTTTGGAACGGTCTTACTATCTGTATGGAGAATTACGCCTTTGGAAATACAGACTTTGGCACATTCTTCAATGACTTAGCGCGCACAGTGGTTCCAAATGCCGAAAAGGTGGCCAAAATTCCCTAAAATATATCTTTGATTTGGGGACTTTTTGGGTCTAGTTATGTAAGTAAGGTATTAGAAACAGAGTTTTGTAACGGTCAAACTTGCATGGGGGCTCTCGGGAGCCATTGTTACGTGAGCATCTGGCACACGAGGGCCTCGGCGCGGTGCATACTGAAACGGGTTTTTTTGTGTTAACAGTGACCTGGAATCGTTTGCAATGGCTTCTGCTAACGAAAGTAAGTACTTTTAAACGTTAATTCATATGGACAATCAATTTTCTTAATTACTATATTTTAGTAATGTACCATTCAAAACAAGTTTTTTATAATTTTTCGTTGCAAACGTCAATGTTTAAAATTACATTACTCAAAAGTCCCACGACATCCCACTGACTAACAAGTTTTGGCGCATTCTTGAAATCTTTCTCTATAATTTGAAAGTTTGAAAAGTTTCCCCAGTTGTTTAATTTAAATAAAATTTCATAAAATTCTGACCATTTTATAAGAACTTTGTCCGCCATATTGGATCCACCATTTTGTTTTTCATTTGGAGTAGCAATTCGTAATCAGCAGACTCGAAATAATCTTCATACCAAACTTCATAAAAATCTGACCACTTTATAAAAATATTGTCCGCCATATTGGATCCGCCATTTTGTTTTTTTTATTTTGAGTGAAGATTCGTAATCAGCAACCTCAAAATACTATTTGCACGTAATTTCTTACAATTTGAATAACGTCTACATATTTTGGCCACCTTCTCGGGATTTGGAACCACTGTGCGCCGTAGAGATGCCGCAGCTCAGATCACAAATGCTTAGTTCAATTACCAAGTCAAGTTCTGAGACGGCTGCATACCAAGCGATAGATCCAGAAAGCGCTTATCTGTTAGAATTCCATTATTCTGGCTACCTATATCCATAGCATATGGTTTGTCAAAATCTAGCTTGGCCTATACGTACGCCAGATTCTATATGATCAGCGACTCAAAAATGGCATCGTCGATGATGCTTAGATGACCAACCAAGTCCTCTGGCTTAAACGTATTGCTTGTCTGCATCCGTAATGGATTGCAGTTTCTCGAGAGCCTCGGAGGCGTAGTATGACAAGTTTTTTCAGCTGTTAAAACTAAGCTCACGAATCACTTCTTCTACTACCACTGTCATGTCGTTCGGGTCATGGTAAAATGTCTGGTTGTTGGCTTGGTTATTTGTTGCGCCGAAAATACTTAAGCAGGTGATTCATTGCAGTTTGTGCAGCTGTGTCTCGGCGCCTCTAGGGTAGGTACATAATGTGTTATGCCACCAAACTAGAACAGCATAGCTAAGCATGAGTCTAATCACGGTTTAATACAGCTAATGTATGACCATGAGTTTTGATTTGAGAGCAAATCAGGAAAGAGATAGTTGTTGTCTTCTTTAATTTAGTGAAATTCGTTAGCTAGATTGCTTGAACAGATCCAGCAGGTTGCCTAGTGGTTTGTCGGTCAGACTTGACTGTTAAGAACCAACAAACAAAAAAATGAAGGAGAAAAAACTCCCGCTCTTCGTATGGTGTGATACCAAATTGGGTAGGGTCTCCAACCCAAGGTGGTCTAGTACCATTTAGTATCGCACCATTCAATAATTGTTAGATTAAGCTACTCTAGGTTTCCTTAAGGTAGCGCAGAGTCGACTTGTATAAGACACGGATGGTGTGAGTGTCAGGATCTGAATTGAAACCCCCAGTAGAACGTTCAGTTTGGGCACGCTAACTTCTGTCTTTCCAGCAGAGCAGAGACACTATATTCGTATGCATCGAAGAAAGCCTAAGAATAATCTAAGCTAACAAAAGAAATTTTAAAACAGCCCGAGTCAAAATAATTTAGTTGATAACCGATCATTCCAAACGCGAGTGTCGTTTTTACCAAACGGTCCCCCAACTAAGTACTAACCCCGTCCAATGCTGCTTGACCTGCGCAATCGAACGAGAACCGATCTACTGAATGTTCTAATTGCACCATTTACGGTCACCAAGATAAATACCTGCAATCAGAATGATAAGGTTCCTTTAAAGACCAAATTTAAACTAGTGCGGGACTATTAGCGCTCCTATGCTGTCCTGGGTGTCTCAATGTAGCTGCCTTTGTTTATGTTTTGTGTGAACTAAGAGCTTCCAAGGCGGATGCCTTGGCCAAGAGAGGACTCTGACATTATTTATGTGTTCGAAATCGGTCATTGGTGCCCCAATAACGCAACGAACACTGGAGGTCCGTAATACACCGCGTCTGATGAGCTCCATATTGGTATATTGCTTTGTCGTCTCGTACTAAAGCTAAGAAATTATTGGGACGTAGTACGAAGGATAAAACAGTACTAATTGGATTAATTGCAGGGCACTGCTCCTCGTTGTTTGACACGACTTATCGAACAGATTAGTTCAAGCGCCAAATTCTCTAGACAGACTGTTGAGATTTTTTAAACAATCTGGCTTACAAATCTGAGGTACAGAGGTTAAATCTTAAAAAAAAGAATAAAATGACTAATCGGTATCGTCAAATGTTGACTCCCCTACTACATAAAAAGACGCCTTCCAACGTTTGAGTCATCTTCTCAGAGGTCGCAAGATCACTTCTCGCCCAGAGACATGGTGTTTACTTTTAGATGAAAATTCCCCAAAATAATTGTTTCTGACAATGTCTGGAACACAGCGAAGCAACTGTCTCTGAATCGATCAACAGCTACAGTCAATATCGTAAGACTAGACGATAATCATTTTGATTTGCACGATCACACAATGAGTAAATGTTTGTTAACCGAAATGCGTTTGAAGTTCTACATTCACAAAAAAATGTATGACCATTCAAACCTAATAGAAAAAATGCACAGTTGATCAATTGCGTTTACAAGAAGTTGAAAGAACAAAAACTGATCGACCCCAGAATTTTTTAAAGTCAATATATTAAACCCAAATTAACTCCAAACTAAGTCTTTAATTATCTCTAATTAATACCAAACAATAGCACCCGATCAACTATCTTCCATTCCACAAAAAGTTCTCCCTAAAAAACCAGCAGAAAATGCTACTAACAACCCAAACTACTCACACACCATTGACTATTGACCTGTTTCCACGGGTATATAACTCTTGCCCAAAGTATCGGATTTGATTTGCTAGTCACGACAGTCCCGGATATTGGCTTTATTCAAACTCTTACAAACATACATACATACATACAAAAAAGCCTCGAAATAAACGGTCACTGAACCACAAAGTTTGTCCCCTAAAAATTAAGCGATGACACACTAAAATACTGTCGCGAATTGAATGTTCTCTCTACGATCGTGATCTCATTGCTTCTCTCTTTCACTCTCTCTGTTTAAGCTTATATTATATATATGATATACATAGTAACAAAAGACGTTACCGATCGGTGATTATCAACAGTGGTAGCCACAGTAGCAGCAACAAGACCAACAGGTGACCCAATAAAACTACTTTCGTCCGAGCGCCGCCACCGGTACGTACGATTAAAAGCTTTCATTTTCGACTGATATTGCAACACAGCACGATCGATCTAACCGGATCGAATCAGCAACAAAAGTCGAATCATTTTTTGTTGCCCATTTGAAAGACCTGTGCGCATGGCTTTTGGTTACAGGTTAGATCAATTTTCTACCGTGATTAGGTTTTTAGCCAATCAAAAAAAAAATGTCTTGATGCCGTTAGTAATCGACTAAATGAAATTTGGAATATACCGCGAACTGGATAACAACTACAAAAAATTAGCCCCGAAAAACCTTTCACTCCTTATGTTGAAAATACAACCGAAAAAATTTGCATTTTAGCACATTCGCCCTCGGGAACAATAGCTTTTGTTGGCAGGAGGATATTGTATCCACATTGATTGAAGAGTAACAAAAAAAAAACAAAAAACAAGACAGGTCCCAGAATTGAACTCTGTGGCAACCCAATTGTTTGGCCAGAACCTTAAGTGATATCCATGCGTCACGGCTTTGTTAGTGATCTACCCATCGATCGGCAGCCGCAAAAAAAGTGGGCGTTCGTTCGATCTTTCGTCTTCAACCTTATTTAATTAACCTGTACACACGGCGCGGGCATTGCCGACTGATAGGTAAGTCCAGCAGCCACGATGATGATCGATGAATTTCGAGTATTTCATGTTGCGTAAGCTCAAGCCTACCATAAATACCTGTCGGAGCAAAGGTTTGTTTGTTTCAATCCCGGCTGGCGTTTATAGAAATTGGTGTAGGTGACATGAGAGACTCAGATAAAAAAACCGATCGTACGAGGGAAGGTCGCACCCAGGGGATCGCGTGTATTTTCTTTCGATCGCATAAGGTTGTTCACATGGTGGCGGCGGCGGCACCAACCAGGACTGGTTTTCTGTATTTGGAGGTTTTTAATCGTTAAACACCGATCACCGGCTCCGCTTTGGCTTACTCATATTTTTATAGCTAAACTCTTTAAGCTATAGAAGTTGGCGATCGTTCGGTTAGGCTACTGCTGATCTTGTTTATGTTGTTTGGTCGACATGCGAATATTGTTTTTAACCATCGACCTGGTAGGGTTTTACCAATGAGTTTCATAATGTTGGCACGGATTTTATATTATAAACTAGAAAACTGCCCACCTGCTTCCAATTCAGCTGATGGGAACTTTATTTTAGAATGGAGTTTGGATATCTTGAACCGATCGTTGCAGATTGAGAATTTTTCTTCTATTTTTTCGAGAAAGGCACTTTACTAAAATTCGTGCATTTTATTTATTTTTTTTTTCAAAAGATTGGATAGAATTTTAAAAGGTGTTCGATTTGGTTTGATTACTGTTTTTTTTTTGTTTTAATTAAATTTCTGAGAACAGCAACTGCAGTGCACTTAAAATAGAAGTAATGGTGTGATGTCATGGTTCTTCGAATTTACTTTTTAATAGGTAACGCAAACTTTTAATTGTTTTTGTGTTCAGGTACAGAATGTAAATCTTTTGAATGAGAATGAATTTTGAACAAAAAAAAAGATTTAGGCTTCAAAAAACATGGACATTGTTTTTATATGTGGTTTTTCAAGGTAAGAGCCAAGATTTATTATGATGAATATTGTTGTGAACTTCTCTGAAATGGTTGAGTAATTGGACGTTTAACTCAATGACTTTAGAGTATTAAAAAAATATTTTAGACGTTTCAAAGTAACATAGAAAAATAAGTTTAGGAAATATTGTGTAACATAAAGGAATTAATGGTGCAATACATTTTGACATATGCAATAGATGAAATACTTATACATCTATAACTAAATAGACCATGTACCTACTCATAATGGGGCCTATTCTGTCAGTAAAATTTTACCATTTTATGTTATGTTATGCCATAACATAAAAGAATTCTCTAAAATCCTATTCTGTCCGACAAATTTTATTTATTTTATCGATCATAACATAAAATATTTCCTGTTACGCTTCATAACATAAAATAATCTAAGCAGCACATTTTACAGGTATTTTAACCCATTTTATGAAAATAACAGACGGGAATTGGACATTTGCGAGAAAATAGTTTTCGTTGAATTTTGAATTAAATTAAAAATTAATATGACAAACGCATTAAGAAAATTGTATTTTGTCAGATACTGAAAGAAGGCGCGCTTTGATTTTGTTTGTTTTCATTCATAATTTTATTTGTTTTCATTTTCAACCGATCAGCTGTTCAAAACGTAGTAGAACCCATAGCGGATTGTGCTAAATATCGTGCAAATTGTGAATCCGATTATTTCCTAATAAAATCTATAGATTCTTCAGATTTAAGCTATGCACACAAGTGAAATTAAGCAGGAAATTAAAAAAGGCATATCGATATGGATCGTCTTTAAAAACAAACTATATCGCAGATATCAGGCAAGAATGGGCTTAGTTAGTTAGAAGATTATACTGACAGATGTCATGAAGGAAACTGCTAGAAACAAGTGCCCAATCAGAGTCTACGTATGGTACCACGAAAAAACTTGAAAACAAAGGGGTTCTTGTGTCGAGGAATTTGCCACTTATTATGCTATGGCATATTTTCTTATTGTTATTAAAGATGGTTATTACCACAGGTAATAAAAGGGTAATAAAAGGGTAATAAAAACACAATAAAACGGTAATAAAAGAAAACATCACAAAAATCTAGCTGATAAGCATGTTTGGGATTGAGTGTGTGTTTAATATCTTGACAAATAAAGAATATAAACATGGCGGAGAAGATTCCCTCAAAGTTGGCGTTTTTTGGCGATGTTAATGTATCGCACCTTAGAGTGAAATTATACAGAGCTTACAGTTCGAGTATAAATAGGACTGACGAAGTGCAATTAGCAGGACTTAAAGCAGGGATATGTGTTGGCAAAAAAAACATAAATGTTATACGCAACTATATACCTTTAAAAAAGCCCCGGACGCTGAAAATGAAGAATTTTTCGAATTAGAATGACCAAAAGTAAAAATCTCCCTGAGAGGCTTGAACTACTTGCTAGGGAAGCAATACGTCAAGATTGCTTGAGAACACTAATAGAAACAAATAATAGCTTGGTCTTTGCCAGAACCAGGCTTGCTACATACGTATACGTCAATATCCCCAGTAAAGATGGAATCACTTATTCATAGATCGTCGCAACGTTTCAGTTCTGATGATGGTATGAACGAACCGAAATGCTAACTGCGAGACTTATCATTGGGGGTGGTTAGTGGCACACTCAAAATAACTGCAGAAACCGATAGAGGGATGGATTGTAAGCAAAAAATGTTATATGAATATTTTTCTTTAAATCAACATTTTCCGAGCTATTCGCGATTGAAATTGTTGATTTTTGATCTAAAAAATTCATATTTTAGAGTGGTTTTTCACGAATAACTTAAAAACTTTACGTTTTTCAAAAAAAATATTTAACGAATCGATTGGTGTTTTATTTATTTCTGTAGATGAAACACAACTCGATTTATGAGTCGTTGAAATGACCGTTTGCTCGCCGAAAAATGAACTCGCACCATTCGACGTTAAATAAAGGCAAAACGGCGAATTTTTGGAGAAAAACTTATTGGACCATATTTAAAGTACTTGAAAAGACCTTTAAAATGAGCTTTGGTAGAACTCATTAGCATCAAAAGTCACGAAGTTATGATGAAAATAATATGCTTGTCTCCGTTTTTCGTCAAAAAAGCAACAATGAAACCAATGGCTTCACGGCAAGAATTGGAAGTAAACGAAACCCTTGTATAATTAACTTTGTTTAGGTATTAACAATATGTTCTAAAAGTTTGAACGGTTTAGAATGCCTATATTTGAAAAAAGTTAGATTTACGTTAGTAATAAATTTTGAAATTTTTGAAAAAAAATCTTTTTTTTCCGCAATAACTAAAAAACTAAGTGAGATACGAAAAAAATGAAAAGGTACAAAATTGAAGGGCTTTTCTTGAAGAAAATGTTGGTTATTGTTTTTATTCTGTACGATGAAAAGTAATTGAGTTATCTTGGTTGTAAGTTCGCATGTGAGTGCGAAGACCACCTTTCCTGAGCCATTTAAACTTTAAAATCTCAAAAACTAAGGGTTCAAGACAGTTCAACTTTGCAGGCCTTGTAGCCCTTGAAATTCCCTGCAAATTGTATTTTAGAGCTGTTAGATATCTTTAAAATTAAGGAAGTAACCGTTAAAAAACCAATCGCGTTTTCGTTGAAATTGCATGTAAATTGTATTAATCTCAGTACCACTTCAAAGTTGGATGACATTTAAGAAGCCGGTAGGTACTGTCGGAGCTCTACCCGAACATTTGAAAAAATTGAGGTTGATGCAAGACTTGTCAGCTTTTCTGGAACAGATGCGGTCTGAATCTTTTGTAAACGCTACCACTAAGAGCAGCGCTGTAAGACTAGTTTCCCTTGTACTGACAGTTGATGCTCTGAATGAGCACATTAGGAGAGTTTATTTACAAACCCAGATCCGCCAATAACGGATCAGGAAGATGATTAAGGTAGTGATGATACTTCTGATGATTTATAGATTTATTTTTAATACAGCATTATAATGTACATAATTTTATAAGGGCAATTTGTACGAAATGATATGTTGAAATAAAGCAAACAATATTATACGCACCCTCCTCCAACCGGCCTTGGCGCAACATCATTCATAATCATCCAATAACTGACACCCAAAAATCATTCTGAAAACGTGAACAATTTTTTTGACCATTTGGTTTGGAGCCCCCTCCGCACCACCCCCCCCCCCCCCCGATCCTTAATTGCGATAGCAAAAGTATATGTCCCCGCCTTAAAATTACTATTGGAGCACTCAAAAATCGCTGTGAATACCTTAAAATTTTTTTGGAGCGATTTTGGCTTGGAGCCGTAATTTGCCCCCCATAACAAAAATATATCTTCTTCGTCTTGAAATTACAAAGTATAAACCAAGAGGGGACTTTGATTTATCTTAAATGCACCATCAATAAATTTTAAACTGTTAAGAACTATTTTTTTTGTGAATTTCGTCATAGGGAGTGGTTTCTAGGGGTTGAAACATTTAATTTAATCATAAATTACATTCCAGTATGTGCAAGAAAGTTCATTTTACATATTTAAACATGATTTAATCGAAATATTGCTTAAATATATTGTTTTTAAATTTTTTGTCAAAAGGAGTAGCTTTCACCCCCTTAAAACAAAAAGCACACATCAGGAACATATAAATTTTGAAGAGGAGGGCAAGATGAGCTTAATTACCAAATTTCATTAAAATCGGTGCTGTCCGAGAGAATTCGGAGGTAATATTATATTTTTACCGCTATCCACTGGACTATATGGCAAATGCGGAAAAATTATAAGCTCGACCAATGACAAAAAAATGATGGTTATTTCATTAAAACGTAACTTCATCCCATATTAAGTATATAATGTATAAATAAACCAATTTTTTTACTTTATTACTCAATTTGACTAAAGTTAAATAACAAATCCTAACCGATAATTAAAAGCCACAAAATAAGCATAATGCAACTAAACCACATTCAATAGATTCAAACCAAAGACGAAACCACAAAACCAATCTATAAAATCGTTATTTCCTACAATTTCCCGTCGTAGCTCTATTCCTACTATTTGGCCCAACCACCATCCATTCAGCACAAAACCAATCCTCATCTCAGCTTTCAATTTCCCTCCAAACATCCGAGAAGATCAATGCAAATCTATAATCGTACGACATAGCATATCTATAGGGGCATACAGACGAAGACTATACCTCACCGCAGGAAGATCCCCAATTGGATTGCGTAATTTTTTTCACATGGAGACGAATCGCTTTGAAGATGAGTTTTCCATTTTTCTTTTGCTTGGAAACAATATAAAAAAAAATAAACACCAAGAAACCTAAGAATTTATTTTGTTTTTCTTCTTGTATGGGGCGCACACACAGGTGAGAAAACACAACACATATGCGTAATAGGAGGCATTATAATAAAAAGCCCACATTTATGGTATGCACAATTTATGTGGGCACATTAATACGAGATATAGATATACACCTATAGTGTATCTAGATGTTTATCATCGGAAAGAAACGAACAAAACCACTGTGTGTACGTAGGTATAGTAATAATTACCTGAAAAACGGGAAAATGTAATTAAAACCCGTTTCCTTAGTTTTCCCGGAGCAAGAATCCGCCATGGTTTCGTAAAATTTGTTCCACTTTATATATGTTACGTTCCACACGATTTACACACGTTTATCTTATTTTGTTTTTGTGCGTGAAAAGATATAGTGATGCAGTGAAGAGAACACCTTTTGTAGAACACCTTCCTCGATTCGAACAGATGTTCACTAGCAAATTTTTTTTTTTTGTAACTACACGGAACTGATGTGCACCGGGAAATTTTTAACATAAAACTGACATCTAACTCCTATGAAATATGGTTTAACGTTGGATGGCCAAAAGAAGAAGAACATCGAAGAGCTCTCTTATCACCGAAAATAGAGGAAAAACGAGAAAAAACATTTCCAGAAATCCAAAAAAACAAAATGGGGGGCGTTGGTGTATATTGTTTCGATGATATTTATGTGATTTCTGGCCTTGGGGGTTTTCCTACATGCGACTGACTCTCTCGATTACAGCACAACCAAAACAGATGGCATTAAAAATGCGTCCGCAATCAACCGTCAACGAAGCAACAACAATAATAAAAAAAAAACTGAACGCCCACCATACAAGGAACCACTGCCAGAGAAGAAACTTCTACTATACTTCTTCATAGTTTTTGTTTACTGAACGCCCCCTGATTTCTCTTCGACGCGAGATGCAAATTTTTGTGTAGCCTGTTTTTTTCTTCTCCAATCTTTCTTATTGGTGTTACTACTTAAAATGCATCTACCTAGAAAAGAAGAGCCACATGCTATTACAGATGGATTCGATTATATTAGAATGTTGATTCTTCGAAGAGAGCACAACGATGAAAGTGGGTGAATTGCTAATTGATGATTATTGACTTTGTGATGAACCAACAGACCAATTTTTTTACCTGAGCGTTTCGGAGAGTATAGAAGCAACTGGTTAAATACTTTTATTCTGTTAAGTGGAGTAGACTTGCATTTGGGTGATAATAAAAAAAGCGCAGAATTGAAGAGTCAATTGGTGATAAGTAGAAAGTCGTGACTGACTTAATTTTTTTTTGGTTTACGTCATACAGTAACAATGACTATGTGTGAAGAATAGTTGTTAATCGAGTTCAGTTTTTCGTTAATTTTTTGTGTGATTTTATTGTTTAACAAAATAGAATCGACTTTTTAGATGCCGTCACCAATACGAAAATAAATCATATATTCTATGTTCTCCATTTCATTTTACATTTCCTATTTCAAAGGGCCAAGGTGATCGTCAATAAGATCCAATAAGGCTGTTAATAAAGTCCACGATGACCACTAAGGAAAGCCAAGATGGCCGCCAATAAAAGACAAAATAAGCAAATAAACGTCAAGACGTCCGCGAATAAAATCCAAGATTGTTGCGAATAGAAATCAATATGACAATGCAAATAAAGGTGAAGGTGGGAGCAAAAAAAAAGCCAATATGACCGTGAATAAAATCCAAAATGGCCACGAATAAAGCCAAGATGGCCATCATTAGCCAAGTTTAAGCTGTCATTGTCATTTTGCCTAATAAACGTCATTTTCAAAAATAAAGACACTCTGCTGTGGTCAAATCTGTCAAAAAGGACCGCTGTTTAAGTTTCAGACTTTAGATGTTAGCAATATTAATCCCCATATTCTAAATTATGACCAATCATAAGTCATAAGCGCTTTTGAGACTCGTGCTTGTCATTGAAAGCGTGAGACACTATTCTTGAGACTATCAACTGCTTTGGCATTCTAAGAACCCAGTCACCAGAAAATGTAAAAAAAATGCACCTATAATAGTGAATTTGTATTCGTATAATGAGACAAAGCGAAATCTGGGCCACCATGTTTGCGTTATGACTTGTGACTACTTTGAGAATACGGGGTTAAAAGTAATATTTTAAAATGGCAATTGTCAAATGTCATACTATGAAGGGATGCTAAGTTACCAGCAATATTTTACCTCGGTTAAATAAGCTTCGGTGTAAGCGTGTCCAGTAAAAGCTAAGACAGCCACCAATAAAAGCTAAGCTGCGAATGAAAGACAACATGGCCACGAATAAAAGCCAAGATAGCCAAGAATAAAAACTAAGATGGCCGCCAGTAAAGACGTAATTAAAAGCAAAGATAGTCGCGAAAAAAAACCAATATGGCCCAAAACTAAAGGACAAAATTGAACCCAATATAGCCGCCACAATTTCATAGACTAAAACCGTACGGTTAATATAGACCTTTGCTTCCAATATATATAACAGCAAGAGGCAATCTCACGAACAACGGCCGGCCTCGATAGCCTAGATTTACGATTACCATCCCAGAAGGCCGGGGTTCGATTCCAGTTGCATGGTCTTTTGTCTTTTTACTTCTTTCTCCTAAATAACATCCCTAATTATTTCTGTATAGTTACCCGAGTAAAAAAAAGACTTGCCCGTACTTAGCATGAAACAGGCATGGTAAGCCTGAGTAAAAATTCTACATTTTCAAATCCAGCCTGCTACAGGCGCGTACCAATAAAAGGCGGACGGAATACTCCAAATGAAGCACGGTACGCTAACATTATATATAGGATGAATAAAACGAGCAATTATATTGGTGACCATAAAGAGTGCTATTAGCATTCTCACTAGACCGGTTCTCGTTCGATTGCGTAGGTCAAACAGCATTGGACGCGGTTAGTATAAAGTTGGGGGACCGCGTGGTAAAAAAGACAGTTTGGAATGGTCGATTACGAATACATTAATATCTGTAACAGAAGCGTGGATAGCTGTGGCGGGTGCATTTCTAGATTTTCATGCCTGTAGCGGGGTTGTGGTATGCGCCTTTGTACGCATTTCAAAAAATTAACCAACTAAATTATTTTTACTCGAACCAAGTGATACGGAAGACAACTGACATAATATATGAAACGCAAGGAGAACAATGTTCGAAACCTACCAAGTCCAGATCTATATGTCATCTAGTCACGGTGATCTTTGAAGGCTCTGTTTTTGTGAGATAAGCAGCAATAGCTCCTCAGGGGTGCCTCATTTAACACAGACGACAGTTGACGAAGGAGAAAATCCTACTTAGTTTGTGACTCCCCCATGATTAAGGTGGGCAAAAGCTTGGAGGCGACTTTTCACATGAATTCCCTGCAATCAGGTTGCAGATGGCCTCAAAAAGCTCCACTCTGGTAATATAAGTAACCAGGTAATGGCTCGTGGATGCTCTTGTGAAGCTGTGATCTTCGGAGGGTTCTAGCCTCAAAGCTGTTGCGAGGCATTACGAAACCATAAGTAGATTCCCCGCAGGCTGTTAGCCCAAAAGCCCCCCCCCCCCTCTGTAGGAAGATTTACCAGAACCGTCGTTGATGCAAATGAAGTAGAAAGGCAGGAGAGTCAGGAGATCTACACAAAAAAGAGAGTGGCTGCTGGCTTACCTGAGGATACAATGGGTCCAGTGCAAACTTCAACATAGTAGAGCTGCCTCAATATTCGTATGCGTAGTTCAAGCGAACTATGCTGTTGACATATTTGACAACGACATCCTTCCTTCGATACTACAGCTAGTGCTCTAAGAAGACGAGATCGAAGCAACATATTTTGTGACTGAAACGACTTTATGTCATTATGTTATGAGGGCGTGGGGATGAAAGGAAAAGTGCCCATGCGCTTTCGCTTTGGGTGGAGAAATCCACACCCAAAATATTTTATGAACACCTAGTAACCTAGAACCATGGAGGGCCGTCGTGGTCGAAGGGCCGCATACAAGCAAGGCTTTTCATAAGAAAACTAAATATATTATATTGGAGCAATTAAGAACTTATAACTGTCAAGCCTAAGTTTTTAAGCGCCTACCGACTAGCGTTTCAAAGGGAGATTCCCCCAGAGGCATGCCGAAATAAGGCTTTAGTTTCCTCATGAATACAAAAAAATCAAAATATTTAAGTGAGGTATGCCTTATCAGCTTCTCATAAGGGCCTTATGAGGCAAACCTCGTTACAAATGAAATGCGGCAATCCCAACATCTGCCTTACGTATTCTGAAAGCTTTTTAAAGAGCTTTAAGGCCCCATTCACTTACAGGCCGCGGCCTTACAGTCCAGGTCGGCAGGCATGGACCGATGAAGGCCTCACATTACTCAGTGGACTCTGTAGGTCACCTCATGATCACACAGACGCACTGGCGAAGAGGACAGTTTAGGGTAGGAGGTTGTTAATTCAAGTATAAAAATGTTCCCGGCCTTAACGAAAACTTCACACTGAACAGAAGTTCAGTTCTTCAGGCCCGGAATGACGATAACTGCCCACACGCATAAAGATTTTTGTCAGCTTTCCTGTACTACAGGCCACGGCCTGCCGGCGGCCGGTGAGGGTGTGGTGATTCTTGACCTCAAGGCGAAAACCTTAAGGTCATGGCCTGCCGGCGGTCTGTGAATGAGTGCCTTTACAGAAATATCCTTAAGCTTTAGTTTAACTCATAAAAAGCTGTAGTTTTTGTTTTTGCATTGCTATTTCAAGCAATTTTGTTAGTGATCGTGAAGGATGTCATTCGGAATACTCAATAGATCAGTTCTGGTTCGATTACAGAGGTCAAGCAGCATTGGACATGTCTAGTACTCAGTTAGGGGCCGCATTGGTGAATGAGGCAAGGCTTTAGATGCCCTGTATGGGCCTTATAGGGCAATCCACACGGCGTCCACATTAGGCAGTGGGACTAGCCTCACAAGCCGCCCCCCTCACGTGTTCCCCACCCACAATTATTATGCTCCACCGCCATTGTAACTAACTCACTCATTTCAAAACGTCTATGGAGGGAGCTATAGCAAAAAGCGAGAAGGTATAGCTCTGCTGGTGTCTTGTTGAATATAGATGAAATCGGTGACCAAAACTTTGCCATCGCTGTATCCGAGGAAATATGTGAGCACGTACTTAATTTGGCCTTCAACTAGTGAAGGAACGAAGAACAATGGTTCTGGTAGAAAAAGATACGAAAAAGTGGACTCGTTTGGTACATGGATGGCTCCAAGGCAGATACAATTGTGGGTGCCAGGATCAGAAGGCGAAACTACCAAGTTTAGGCGAAACTACCAAGTTTAGTAAAAAGGTAAGCTTGAACATCCTAGCAACTGTCTTTCAGGTAAAGGTGTGTATGCTATATTGGTATAGGGCCTCAAGAACTGAAAAGAGCCTATATTAAGATTTTTATGTTCTCTGACTAGTGCTGCACACGAGACCAGACGAGATTTGGCCCAGTCTCGTCTCGGTCTCGAAAAAATGGGTATTTGCAGGTCTCATCTCGATCTCGTCTCGAAAAGTCTCGAAGTTCACTGTCAATAATACAAATTGCTCAGTCTTCTGTATTTCGAGAAATATCAATATGTGCCATATTAATGAAATTGTATACAAATATTCCTTATATTTCCATGCTAGTCACTTCCCACACATAGACACGTAAATCTGGCTTTTGCAGTGGCACCAGGGCGGGGTAGAGGGGATCAATGAATCGAAAGTTATTTTCTAATTTGTGTAGAGTTACATTTACGTAGAGTCCGTTCCAAAAGAGAAGAGGTATTTTACAGTCATTTCATTTCATTTCAACGCATTTCATTTTAAATGCGTTGAAATGAAATGAAATGACAGTAAAATACCTCTTCTGTTTTGGAATGGACTCTGCATTTAAATGCTTATGGAATCTGTACTTTTCGCCTTGTCTCCGTAGCCTGCTCAAGTCATGTATTGGTGCCGAATGTTGTGCTCGTCAAAAAGCGCAGCGTGAAGATACTGAAATAGTTGGTGTTGATACGATTTCAAAATAACGATTTGATTTCGAGACCTCGAGATGTCTCGCGAGATCTGGAATGGTAGTCTCGGTCTCGTATCCGATTTTTAATCTAGAGGTCTCGTCTCGATCTCGTCTCGAAAATCGAGACGAGACGAGACGATTTCGAGACAAGTCTCGTCTGGTGTGCAGCACTATCCCTGACAGCCAAATGACGATCAAAGCGATAAGATACACTTAGCACAAAATCTAAACTATGCAGCGGTAAACCTATACCTATGTGCCTACCATAGACTATGAAATGATCTCAAACAAAAAATCTAGAGTAATTCTGTTGCATAAATAAACACTTAATTCTTATTCATAATTTTTTTTGAATAAAAATATGAAATAATATCCGAATTAAAACTGAGATAAGAAATAAGATAGTCTGTCAAATTTATAACGAAAGACTTGATGCGGTATCTTGATAGTATGAATAGATATCAAAGTAAAATTTAATTTTTTCATTAATATTAAACTTTCTCAAAAAGAAAACAAATGAGAGAAAAAACATTAACATTTTCTTTCAAAAACAAAATCAAATTTTCACTCAATTAAAACTGAAAGTGACAGATGTGAATTTTTTTTTGTTGTTGGTTGGTTGATTCCCTTTAATAATTTCAAGACATCACACCTGGCATATCCAGCTATCCTCGTCTAAACTATTATCTGATGAGTAATGACTATGATAAATGACCATCTTGAAGACTCTAGGAGGTGAAAAAAAAGGTGCAAGTTAGACTGAGATTCCACAACCTTTAATCCAAAGTTCATAATACAAAACTTGACAAGAAGAGGTCATTAAAGCGGAGTGTGACCATCAAGAAATGCCGAAAAAAACCATCATAATGACAACGAGTGAAAATATAATAATGGTGGTTGTTGGCTTGGCCACTTTCTAGTTTCTAATTCGTGTGTTTCCATTTCGTGACGTGCCCCCTAACTACTGATTGTGACTTTTTCTAATTGCAAAATGTCACTCACTACTCTTTAGTCGCCGCGCTGGAGTAACTTCGTGATAGTCATTACTAAAATTGAAGAGAGAAATTTCGCCTTAAGTTCTTCAATGGAGGGACAAAATAAAAAAAAAGAAATTTTATTTTTTGGTTAAGTTCATCATGACGTCATGACTAGGAACTATTATTTTCTATTGATAAATGGAACCAACTACTGGTTTTGGTCTAGTCAATAGCCGGGAAAACGCTGTCATTGCTGTGGTAACATGATCGGAAACATTATGACCCATAGTAAATCCGATGATTGGAGTTTGGCGGAACTAATGATATAGACCGCCTTCTGATATAATTACAGTCATCACTAGATCGACTTCCCTTTGCCCCATAGCATCGCGGAGACATCTTGAACGATTTTCTGGACACACGGAAGTATAACGAATGACATAAAAGCATCCATCCATAAGATTTCTCCAGGTACAATAATTTTACGTCATTCCTAAAACCATTTTCCTCGATGACTTTATTATTTCTCTCTCCTTAAACTAGGTGACAAAGCAAAAGTTTTTTTTAAGTGTCGTTTCTTTTGCTAAATTCGTAACTTATTTAGAATTTGGAAACAGCAAAAACATAGCCAAACTTTTTTTTGTTGTTTTGTTGTACTCTTCTTTTCGCGTTCTGTTTTCATTTTAACGAAACTTCAACCTGTTTTCAAGAAGGTGGGATTCGTTCTGAATAGATAATGAGGAGAGCATACCATCTCAATGTGCGACCAGGTTATAAGACCAACTGTGGATTGGACGTTTAAGAAAGGTGTGAGAGTTTGGTTTGTTGTTAGCAATTTACCTTTTGGGCACACACAAAATAATAAATGAAAAAAACCCGCAAAGAAATGAAAAACGAATAGAAAAAATGAAATAGACGAGGGCGGAATTTCTGGTGGTATACTCGTCGAAAGATTGAAGACAACCAAAAAAAAAACGAAAACAAAAAAAAGTTGTTGATACGGAAATATACCAGAGTTTGAACTGATATTGAGTAGAGAAGAAGTTTTCTGACGTTTGTGGGTTAATACTCACCTTGTTTGGAAAGTCGTTAACATCATTTTTGTATTAAGATGTTGAGGATCTTATTTTTATTTTTTCATAGGAGATTAAATAATAAAAATAAAACGGAAAGACTATTTGTGTCATTTTAAAACGGAAGTGACATGCTTGTGAAGGTTTTATCAATATAAAATTTAAAGTGGTATATCAGTTGTCTAGTGGAATTGAAATTTGGTGGAATGGTAGGTCGATATGTCCTTTAAAACCCAAGAGATGATCCTTAATTTGCCATATACTATCAAATATATTGAACAAAACTAAAGGCCTAATGGCCACAGCCTAATATTTAAGGCATCCGACCAGTGCACAAGGTTTCATCTTGAAGTAGAGTAATCCACAAGGGCTGAGGCACAGCATGAATGGCAACTTGGATGATGGTTTTCAGTTAGTCAGGTTGAGTTCTTTTCAAAATGGCGGCCAAAGTTGGCGAAAAACAGTTTTTTACGTTTAAAAAAGAAACTTGGCGTTGTACAAAAAAGCGTTAAATGGGAAAGTTGTGTAACTCTTTAATACGGATCGAGCTGCCCTGGTCCGGTCACAAAAAATCGCAATTTTTTGAAATACCTGTAGCTCCGTGAAAAGACGATATTTTTTAACGAACCACGGTGAAAGCGAAGTCCAAGATAAGTCAAATAAGAGCGTTTTTAAAGATTTGCAAAATATTGCAAGATTTTTGCAAAAATTTATTTTTTCGAAAAAAAAACGCGTTTTTTTTCAACGTCCAATAGCTCATACAGGCCATCATATTTTATACCCGACCGGTACCAAAATGCTCTTTAATAGTTGCGCTTACATTTGCAATTAATGCGCATGTCACAAAAAGATTCCTAATATGCGCAAAATCAGTCAAAAGATCGATTGTTTTTTATACCCCAAAAAACCATGAATATATTTGTGATTTTCAATTATATTGGAATGCCATCATTGACAATCGATAGCTGACATTTTTCTACAAATTTACGGAAAAAAAATTTTGGTTCTCCGACCTTTTGGAGCCGAGATAATTTTTTTTTTAAAAAAATCGTGTGGCGCCATCTTTTAAGATAAGTTGCATGGGTTGTTGTTGAATACTTATATTTTCAATAAAAAATTCCCGCAACTTTATCGGCCGTTCCTGAGCATTGTAAAATCAATTAAACTCGCAGCTCGGTGCGATTATGACAGGTTGTGCTACTATTTGAACTCATACAGACCCAAAAAAGTATTTTAAAAATGTTTAATAATTTAAGAGAAAAAATTAAAACAAAAATGGACATGAGCCCTTTTGCAGGGACACAACATGGACATGTGCATTTTTGTTAGAGCATTGAATGGACATTTCCCTTTATGCTGGGTAAAATTAGACAATTTGTTGTAAAAATTAACTACTGTAGTCAACAATTCACCAATAGGCTAGTGCCGATAGTTTTTTGGAAAAAAAAATTAATAGCAGGGAGGGACCAGAAATGAAATGTCGTTGAGGTCATAACTAAACGAAAAAAAAAATTTTAAACTCGAAAAAAGGGGAAATGGTAAAATGGGGATGCTATTTAGGGGTTAAAAACGATTTTTTGCGATTTGCAGTGAAACATGACCTCCTAGTGGAAAACGTTTAATACAAAAGTTGTAGATAATAAAAAGATCTAAAACTTTTGTATTTAACATATTTTGACATAACCTCAAATTTCGAAGAAAATGGCGGAAAATCGATTTTTCAGTTTTTAATTTTTTTCTCCCGTAAAAATAATTCAATTTACATGAAAATTTTTAAGAGCATACCTTGTGCTGCGTTAAATAAGCATGATTTTTTTTTGTTTGGAAAACGGATAGTTTCCCAGAAATTAACATTTTTCGAAAAAAATACCCTTATCTTGCACGGACAACTTTATTGATGTTTTTTTCGAATTTTGATATTTAATAAGTGCTCATCTAACCATCGAAATGTCTAGTTTCAAATGGTCTATACATTTTGAAACTTTATTTTCATTAAACCGCTTAAAATTAAGAAATACCGAACACCTGATTTTTCGAATCACGTACATATTTCTCGATTTTTTCAATTTTTTTCAAATTTTTTAATTTTTTCTGTTAATGAGGGATTAAATTTTAATGACAGAACTTAAATAAATTTAATTACATAAATAGTGGCAAAACCATCCTGAAAATTTTAAATAAATAAGAAATAAAATAACAATTTCGTTTGAATTGAATTACGCCGTGACTAGGTAAATGGTTCCAGTTTCGTAATAAAATTTTTACAGCATCATACACAATATGGTTTTGGGAGATTTTTTATACATTATTTATTTTAATTAATTTAAAAATTATAGATTGACAATATGACCGTATTATTTCCAAAAAAGATGATCCAAATGATTTGTATGAAATCAAAGCAGTTTGGTACGGTCGAGCAAACAAAGATTTGACCACAAATAATGGAAAAATTAACAGCCGCTCACATTCATCGAAAATCTCAAGCTAGTTTTAATAGACTATTTCTTATTTCTTATTTATTTAAAGTTTTCAGGATGGTTTTTCCACACTTTCTGTAATTAAATTTATTTAATGTAAGTAATATTATATGGCACCAAGTTCTGTCATTAAAATTTAATCCGTCATTAACAGAAAAAATTAAAAAATTTGAAAAAAATTGAAAAAATCGAGAAATATGTACGTGATTCGAAAAATCAGGTGTTCGGTATTTCTTAATTTTAAGCGGTTTAATGAAAATAAAGTTTCAAAATGTATAGACCATTTGAAACTAGACATTTCAATGGTCAAATGAGCACTTATTGAATATCAAAATTCGAAAAAAACATCAATAAAGTTGTCCGTGCAAGATAAGGGTATTTTTTTCGAAAAATGTTAATTTCTGGGAAACTATCCGTTTTCCAAACAAAAAAAAAATCATGCTTATTTAACGCAACACAAGGTATACTCTTACAAATTTTCATGTAAATTGAATTATTTTTACGGGAGAAAAAAATTAAAAACTGAAAAATCGATTTTCCGCCATTTTCTTCGAAATTTGAGGTTATGTCAAAATATGTTAAATACAAAAGTTTTAGATCTTTTTATTATCTACAACTTTTGTATTAAACGTTTTCCACTAGGAGGTCATGTTTCACCGCAAATCGCAAAAAATCGTTTTCAACCCCTAAATAGCATCCCCATTTTATCATTTCCCTTTTTTTCGAGTTTAAAATTTTTTTTTTCTTTTAGTTATGTCCTTAACGACATTTCATTACCGGTCCCTCCCTGCTATTAATTTATTTTTTTTCCTCATTTAAATCCGCTTTGGCACTAGCCTACAATTTGTTTATAAAATTAATTTTATTCAAAAATGACGCTTACTAAAAATTCTTAACTAAAAAAAATTTTATTTTAATTCTTTTATACCATGTGCCGTTTTGAACTTCCATTGTTGAGTACAAACTATTTTGAATGAAATACGTGCCCTTTTGAAAATCCACATTGACGAATGGTTAAAAATAATATAAATATTCGTAGGACATGTACCTTTTTGCAAGGAAACTTTCATTTCAAAAGTATGATATGCAAGTGCTTTTTGAAGTGTCTGAGATTGAAATTAGTTGTAGTTTAGTGTAATAAACACGGTTCCGTCAAAAAACTTAAAACGGCCAACCATGGACATGTGCGGTTTCGTTCGCCCACTCCTCATTTAGTCAGTTCAGAACAATGTATTAATGTGCCAGAGAGATTCCCTTGTCCAGATCGGGCACTCATGAAATATAACGAACGCTGGGGCCAACACCTGGTGAGTTCACCATACTGGAACATCTCATAACTCGAGTAGGGAATTGTTGGGACTGATGGCTTGATTACCCGACACTGCACTCTGATAATTATACTGGTATAGCCAATTGGGCCACTTTCTTGAACCCTTTTCGTCCACCTAAATAGGAATGTCCACTGCGCACAATATTCTCAATAGGTCTAGTAATAAACACGTCCTCATTGTGCTTGATTTCGGTGATCAATGAGGTCAGTATGGTCAGTATGTCAATGCCAACCTTCGGTGAAATTGCGACCTAAATTACCACCTACGGAGAATTAGAAAGACAAAGAATCCCACTTTCAGGTTTGACCTCGAGGACGAAAAGTCGGGTGTTCACGTCCTCTGTCACTATCCCGTGATACTTTTAAACATCTTTCTACAGTACAATTTTAAACTACTCCTTGTAGATTAGGCGATCTAATTGTAGAGTTAGTAAATTTTCCGAGAGTGATTGCGGTTGAGGGTGCTTATCGCGTTGTATGGTAAAAAAAGAACGAGAGAGCGAACTGAAGGGTATACTTATTCATCACAATCCAGTGACCCTGCTCGGAGTCTTTTGATCGAGTGATCTTTGATCGTGGTGAGTGTGTCCACATTCTTGGAGGTCTCAAGAGGCTAAAAAGCAGTTGATGTCGTTGGTCTATCACATGCATCTTTAGCTGATCTTCATGCTAAGTTCTACCAGAGAACCAGTGCTGCAAGATCGTACATAATTGGCCAAGAGTCACTCCTGAGTGATTATTCTGTAACTATGAGAAAGTGAGAACGTGAAAAGTCTTTTCATTCTCATTCTCATCGGCTCTTCTCATTTTGAGTTCTCATTTTTGTCAGCAAAGCGATTCTATAACCTAAAGTGAGATATTCCAGTGAGAAATGAGCTGAATGTAGTTCACATTGGAAATTCTCACTTGTATAAACGTCAGTCGTGTTATATTTTGTACTTATTCGAGCGGCATACTTTATTTTACATTTCGAATTCCCATTTTTTCAATAACCTTTGAACTTAAAAAGTTGCACATTAGAAAAGAAATGCAAGGGCTATTTTCCACTATCTTTAACGGCACCATAATTTAAATGAGTGGTGGGGGAGTGTGCCGGAGGCGGGGACAATATATAGATTCAAATCTGCAGCGATTAATAAATATAATATATCAAACTGCAGGAAAAACTTGAAGATGTACTTATCATTTGCCAAGTCCACATGCAGCTTAAGGAAAATTACAAGAACTTTTTTTTGCTCCTCGCTCGGCCAACAACTCTTTTAAATCCCGACATAATCCCGATATATTATTAAATCTGCAAAACACTACTAAAAAATTTTATTTTCGAACTGTTATTTTTTGAACATTAAAATTTTTCGCATTTCTCACTGAGAAAACGCAATACAATTTTAAAAAATTGTACAACCTGTTGATATTTGAAAATGACAAATTCTCACATTTCTCACTAGAAAAAATTTGATGAGAAGTCATTTTTCACCATGAAATAATTTGACACATAAACTCACGTTCTCATCGTTCCAGAATCGCATTTATTGTAATTCTCACTGAAAAGACTTTTCACTAGACTTTTCACAGTTACGGAATAACCGCTCTGGTCCGAGATTTTCTTGCGCAGAGGCAAATTGAACTTACTTAATTGCTCCTTTAATCCCTCATGGGACATAGGGCGGAAACAGCGGACTCTGTTTTGCGCGACAGCTCTCGGCTCTGACCAGGAAACCACCGTGAAATCAAATCTACGCCAAGTATGATGGAGACATTATCCCGACAAAATATGAACAAAATAAATAAGGTCGGGTGCCCGTGTATAGGTAGTAAATTGGACAATGAGTCATACAGACGGCAAACAGTAAGAACATGGACGTTGCGAGTACTGGGCGCATTCGTAAATATACCCAAAGAGCCATTTATGCATTTCCTGATTGAGTTACTCGCAACCAATTAAATCACGTGTTGATAGGACGCCACCAACTTTTCGGGCCTGGTGATGGTATGAATATACCAAGGTGCCAACTTCTACTGAGAATTTCGCAGAAAAGGTTTATGTCCGCCAATCAGGCACGAATTAACATAACTTCCTTACTCAACGGAATATCCAGAGAAGAGTCATACGTGAAAGGAGATGCTGGGCTTTTACGAGATTTGGACACACGTTAAAAATAATGTCATTAGCCGACCATAACAAATGTGGCAACCCAAGTAAAGATATCCGGAACACGGAATAGGTCGATCAACATCTACAATGGACTCTGACAAGATGACGGTCTGACCTGCCTACATTGCAGCTTATTGTTGGAGAAAGTTACCCGAGATTCGGATGTGACAGCAAGAAGCACAATGCTTCAAAAGTTCACCCAAATACTGGGTTATGCGAACGATATCAACACTATGAGAAGAACATTCTGTTTTTTATATGTAAAAAACTTGAGCTCAGATGTTTCGTACTTAGTATTTTCGATTGTTCGATCTAGAGTGCAATGTCGGAAAGATAGTAAACAGACGAATGAAAAAACTGTCAACGCATGCGCCTTTACTCCATCACCTCTTACCCAATACTACCTAGACAGCACGCTGACATCGCTTATCGTATACCAAATGGCTTTCTTGCTTATTGTGCTTCTAGGCGATTGCACAAAACTTCTGTAAAGATGGAAGACAAGAAAGTAGCAATGTTACATAAGTCGTATAAGTGGAAAAATGGAGGACATGCGTGGAATCGAACCACAGACTTCAGGATTGGTAGTCGGGGGCCTTAACTCCTAGGCTATTGAGGTCGATCAAGAGTAATCATCAAGGGCATCTTGTTCGCTTAAGTGCAGATTATTTCGCTCGCGCTCGAAGTCTTTTATGGTAGGATACAAACCTCCTTTGGAAGGATGGTATAGAACAGGATATCCAGAGGTTTGTAATGATAACAGGATAACATTGGCTTTCACAGTCGGGACGGCTGAAGGTAGGAGTTGCGCGACCGCCAAAACTAAATTCAGGTTACAGAATTGAATAACTAAGTGGACTTATTTCATCATAAGCAGCTCCCTACCTCATATTTGTAAACCAGACCCCTTCATCAGGAGTTTGCCTGAAAGTTTGCACGCAAGGTCAAGCAAGGTCTGGCCGAACAACCAGACCTTTATTCTTGCTATCGCGGGACACTGGCAGAGAATATAAAGAGCAGACTAGTCCTCCTAGATGCACAGCTTGTATAACGTTCTTGATGAGTATAACGTTCATAGAGCACAAGTGATGATTGCGTAAAATTATTTATGGTCAACAATTAAGCAATTGTCATATAAGATAACAAAAGTTGTTAACGTTTAAAAACTATAATTTATCTTATACACAACAGAATAACACAACAAAAACTGATAACGACAGGGAAATCCCAGACCAAACTAAAGGTCATAACAATAAAAAAAATATAGGAACTCGTGCAGTAAATTTAAACCTGGTACGTACGTATGACGACAATATCACACCAAACATTCGAGTGTTGTAAATAAATCAAAGCACAAAGAATTTTTGTTTTTTTTTTAAGGAAAAAAGATAAACATTTTTTGTTGGTAAATTAAGGAGATAAAAAAGAGTTTTTTAGTCAGAAATTTTTTTGAAATCATCACCCACAAAATGTCAATAACATTTTATCACCTATATACAAGGTGAACACCCATTTGCGCGTTATCCGAAAGTATACGAGTCCAGAAGTAGAGTGTAGTCGTCATTTAAAAAAAATAAAATAAAAAAAAATACAAGACCATATTTATTTGTGTTGTGAAACATCACTCAGCTGACACAAGACTTCCATTAAATGTTAACGTTAAAAAAAAATTAAAATAAAGACACGACAAAAAAAATTATCACATTCAGGAAAAAGTTGTTAATTAGCAAGTCAAAAAGCGTGTTGTGGAATAATCCCCTTAAGCCCACAGTAACATGACGATATAAGTATAGTATGTACAAAGCAACTAGTTTTTGGTTGTTGAGAAGAACATTACTTATTTATTTTAATTTTTTTAATTAGTACTATTTAATTGTGATTAAAGTAGAAACTAATTAGATTTTTATTTTAAGTGTAGAGGAAGAGGAAAAGATATGGCTTATAAAATTAAGAAGACACCAGCGGATGTTCCACTGAGCACACATTAATACAGGAAACTCATATCTGAAAACTACACAACAATAATAGAAAAAGAAGAAACAAAATTGGTGAGATAAAGTGCAGTATCACATTATATAGCATAGCAAGGGGAAGAAGTCACCCTAGCGTAACATGAAACCTCATAAAAATTCTATGTGAGACCTGTGTAAGGGTATTTTACAAGCGTAGAAAAAAAAGGCAGATGGTTCTTTTTCATATAAATATTAAAGTATCCTTGGTTAATTTTAATTATTCTTATAAAGAAATTTTTTTTCTTAATTTTTTTTTACTCATTTTGATGAAATTTTATCCAAAAAAATATCCAATTTCAGTTGTATGCATAAAAAAAACAAAAAAAAACTTTTTTCACTATTATTATTGTTAATATTAATTTTTTTTTTGTAAATATATTTCTTCATACAGGCAACACTTTTAAATAAAATAAATAAATAAAAAAAAATTGCGTCACTTTCACTTTATTTTTTTATTTATAAAACAAAAACACTTTAATAAAAAAACACTTTTATCTAGGGCAGCACTTTGCAAAATTCATACAAAAACCCTAAAGTATTGCCACATAAAATTTTTTTTATTTTTTTTAAATTTAAATATAAAATATTTTTTACCACAAAAGTAAAAAAACAAAAATGAATTTTGTTGGAATTTTTGCACAAAATGCGATTTTTTTTTGTATTATTTCATTTTTAGCGAATTTTGTTTTTTTTAAACTTAAAAACCGCGAAAGAGTGAAGTCGAAAAGAAGGCAGCAAAACTATATTCGATTTATTAATAAAAGTAAAATTATTTTTTAATAATATTTATTTTTTTTGTTTGAGCGAAAATTATTATAGAAAAACTTAAAAAATTTAAAAACCGCGAACAACAATCTGACTGAGTCCGCGACACGAGATTGCGCGCGCGCGTCAAACTTTTGAATTTCCGTGCGAAGAGTTAAAGTCGAACTGAGTTGGAAAGTTTCGATCGTGCTGCGCATGCGATCTTGGTGGTGTAGATTATTGTTGTTGTTGCTTTTTTTTCGTTGGTTGTTGTTATTATTCGTCGACGGTCGCCGCGCGCTAGTATATAGAGATGGAATGGAAATGTGCCATGGACGGTAAGACAGAGTCGCATAGAGAGGCCGAAATAAAGCAGACAGAAAAACTGTGACGACATATCCCAATACACATGATCATAAAAAAACCCGCCATAGTAAATAAAAACAATTACAGCGAACTTTTAGCTGATCTATGATGTCATTAAAAACTATACAGTGAAAAAAATCAACAGACCGGAAAACGAAATAAGAAAAAAACAATAGAGGGGAATTTTGTGATACCCACCATCATCTCGCTACAAACTAGTCAGTCGATTAGTTGCTAACTTTTTCGCTCAAATTTGTGTTATGTTTATTCTGTAAAATGATCGGTAAAAATGTGGCAACCGTGCATTTACAATAGGAAGTGATGGTTTTCGCGGTATGGTTAAGAGATTGGGTCTGTTATGAGTTTTTAAGATTGTCGTGGGGGTAGTTTTACTGCAATGTTGAAAAGTAGGGTCCAATTTGTTCTTTTGTTTTATTATGGTATATCTTCGTAACCATGAGTCCTACAAAATTTTTGTAAAGATCTTTTTTGTAGATAATTAAATTATTTACAAATTTTATTAGTAACATTTTGCCGTAATAATAATAGTAAAAAAGTTATGAGGAAAATATAATGAAAAATTTCATGCCGATGAACTTTGAAGCAATGGCGTCAAATGCGGAGAGATGCACAGCAGTCTTCGAATATTATTATGCCTTCCATCTCTGTCACTCCCAATGCCCTACTATGACCTTCAAGCTGCGACGATTGTTAAGTTCAAATAGAGGCTGGATAGTTAAGCCCAGCGAAAAGGAAGAGATCGAATGCATTAGGTGCAACATAGGAAGCACGTAGCGTCATAGCTAGGAAGACCTAACCTCCGCTGGAAGGATGGCGTAGACCAGGACGCCCAGAGCTTGGGGATGCCAAAGTGGATGACATCTTCTCAGAATCGGGACCGATCAAGGCCAGGAGCAGATCGCGGTTGTAGAGCCGTTAAAAAAGATGAAGACTATAGCTAACGACCACCAGTCACACCCACTGGTATAAAAACCCTATCTTGGCATGGAGACACTGACAGTTCCATTCCTGAAACATCGTATCACCTTTATGAGCAAATATGAAAAAAACTGTTGCCTCCCAATTGCCTCATTAAGGCACCGTAGGAATGTAGCGGCTCTGGTGAAATTATACCGCATTTGCCATATTCATTGTTCGACCGAAATATATAATGTTCTGCCTACACGGCAATCTTTTTCCCGTAACACAAGACTAGCCGTCACTGTCTACAGCCCTTATTTTCACGCATACACAAGTCTAGAAATTCATTCATTTCGAGAACGGGAAGTTGTTCCACAGTCGAGGTTCATCGCCACGTATTCACCGACTTAATTTGCCTTATACTTTCTCTATCCTTCGAGCTAAGCTTACTACTAGACATTTGACAAGGATGTGAACGACACGGTAGTACTGTACTGGTAGTACAAAGGGTGATACTCTACTCCTTTTCACCGGACCAATGTCAGGACAGTAGTTTCGAGCCCACTTGACTCCAAAAAGTAAATCCAATCTGCCACTTCTGCCCTAGGTTTCGGAACTAATGCCGGGGTTACAAAGTACGAGTTAGCATGCGAGCTGGCCTAGTCAGTTACTGCAGTGCAGCTACACGCACCGTGTGACCGCATTATACGAGTTACAGTATGTGCGCGCGGGCCAATACCTCGCATGCGAGTTACTACAACATTTTTTGTTTTCACTCGCCTCTCGCCTTCCCAACACGCCACAAGCAGCAGCTCGCATGCGACTCGGACGTCAACTGGCACGGTATTGGGAAATGACAGTAGCTCGTAAACCAGGAACTACGCCATTCTGCATGGCAACCTTCGTTACTACATGTCTTTTTGTCTTTCGAGTAGTGATTATAAAACCAAAAAATGGCAGATAGATACCCGAGTAAAAATAATTTAGTTGGTTAATTTTCTTACTAGCACGCACGCGACCGCTGCTAGCGCGCATAGCGAACAAATAGGGACGCCACAAAAGTATGCACGCACCCGCAATAGGGATGCATGCTCCCGCCACAGGGATGCACGCTCTCGCCACACAGGTACGAAAATCTAAAAATTTGTTCGCTAGAGGCATCCACTGGCACGAAAATCTAAAAATTCAGGCATGAACATTTATAAATACATCCGCATCGGCGTAAACTATTCCAAACGCGAGTGTTGTTTTACCAAGCAGTCCCCCAGCTAAACACTAACCACTTCCAATGCTGCTTTGTTCGCTATGCGTGCTAGCTGTGGCGCCGTGCGTGCTAATGCGTACCTGATGCACTTTTTAAGAAAACAATTTCGGAATCACAAAAAAAAACATGGCCGCCGGAGATATCACTTTTTGGCCAAAAAACCACTCAAAAACTGGTTTTTTCGAAATTTTTTTTTATCAGTCTATACGAAACGTTATTGCCTAGAAAAAATCCTTGCTGTAATTTTTTGAAAACCTTGATCTTTCCGAATTATTCAAGGTATTTTTTGGCCGAAAAGTGAGTTTTGGAAACTTTGACCTTGAATAACTTCGAAAGTGTTAGGTTTTCGAAAAAATGACAAGAGGGCTTTTTTGTAGGCAATAACGATTCGTATAGACTGATCAAAAAAATTTTGCGAAAAAAACAGTTTTTGAGTGATTTTTTGGCCAAAAAGTGATACCTCCGGCGGCCATGTTTTTTTTTGTGATTCCGAAATTGTCTTCTTAAAAAGTCCCAAGGAAGCTGTGGACCAATTTTCAGCCATTTTGGAATTTTGTCTCCTTAAAATGCTAATTTCCCCGGGCTAACAGGGATTGCGTTAGCATTATACAGGGATTGCGGGTGGCCGGCTATAGCCCTATTTGCAGTGCTGTTGGTGTCGGCCTTTGAAACAAAACAAACTTCATTGGCATCCCAATGTATTTGGCTTGTTGTGAGTAACCTAAAGGTTTGCCTACAAAGACCAGATACCAGAATCGTTTTGTTGATGTTGACATTTCATTATTGGCTACCGCACCAACGAATCGAGGCTGGGAGGTTTAGACCTCTGTGCTATCAATATTCGAATAAACAGAATGACAACCTGTGTGCTAGTGAAGCAGCGGATGCAAGTGATCTAACTGCCGAACTTGTGTATATCAGCCTTCGTAGAGGAACTCCTGCTCAAGTATGGGTAGCACATCCGAGTTCAGCAGATTTCCGAAAGAGATCTCCAGTGACCCACGGTGGTCTGTGAGATCCACGGTTACCGAGATATACCAAAAACAAAGCAAGTTTGACCCTACTTTTCAAGATGCTGGAAAAACTAATCATCAGTAGCTCCACAGCCTATTGTTGACCTTGGCTTCCTCCAAAGTTCGCCTCCATGATTGGCTGTCATGTCTTCCTCCACTTCGTCTATATTCCTTTTCTAAGGGCGACCTGGTCTTCTTTTATCTATCGGTACCTTCCCGAGCACTAGCTCCTAGGTATAGAAACTTGTCTACTGCGCAGGACTGCGTAGGTGTCTATTAGTAGGGGAGCTGACGCTTGTAAAAACCATGTCGTCCCAACTTTCTGTCGCTTGGTATATAAGCGTTTCAAGTAATTTCGAGCATTTTTTACAACCCCCTTTTTCCCCCTATCTCAAGATGCGTCCACTTCCCGAAAAAAGTCATATTATAAAAAATGCTCGAAATTATTTGAAAACCTTATATACCAAGCGGCAGAAAGTTGGGACGATATGGTTATTTCCAGCGTCAGCTCCCCTACTATATCGTTAGGTTTTGTCTGATACTTGTCGCGTTTTTTGAGCACATACACTTTGTTTTGTTCTCCTTTATTTCCAGCTCGAGTTTTTTTTTTTGCGGCTTGCTCGAAACGTCCTCTTCATGCTTTCAAATGTTCTTCCAAGGAGAGCAATATCGTCGGCAAAGGCTGATGGGGAAAAACTACCCCTGGAAAATACCGAAATCTCAATTTTAAACCCCCTATAGATCACTCTCAAGCATCACCCAAAAAGTCACTATCTAATAAAACGCTCGAAATAATTCCCACTTATTTTATGTAGTTCACCATAGAAGAAATAATATTTTTTCCATTGCAGCAACTATCTACACCGCGATCGTTAATGGCGTTCGAGAGTTTTTTTAATTTAACTTCTGTTTTCTTTTTAACTCTTAGCTCTTACGTAAAAATATTATGTTTATGCAGTTGTGTTGCTATTGCTGCTGTTTGTGATATCAAAACACACACAAAAAAAATTGTACCGACTCTTTGACGCACGAGATATTTATTAATAGTCGCCATTTTTTTCATGCTCAACTGAGTGCAACTTTTATCGAATTTTGTGACTGGATTAAAATTAAGAAATTATATTCGCTTCTGTTGATTAAATATACTTTGGTATAGATGAATGACAAACAAACAAACAAAAAAAAAGCGAAAATACTTTTAAATTGATATTAAAATGCGTGACAAAAAAAAAAACACAAAAAATTTTTAATGGTGGAATTAAATTATTGCTGAAGAAATCGTTTTCTTCCGCTTCTGGTTCTGTTAATAAAAGTATTAATTATAATTAAAAAGAAAAAAATCTTGAAAATTTTGGATTAGTCGTGGCTGGATGATCATGATAGGTATGACTCAGGTGGGGTAGTATATATTTTTTACATAAAAGATGTGTGATAGAACTATACATCATCGGAAAACACATTTTTGTTTATTATTTAATCAATTGTCCTATATCACAGTAGAATCTTTGTAGCCTAGGAGTTAAGACGCCCGACTACCATCTCAAAGGTCAGTGGTTCGAAAACACTCCACGGCTCTCTACTATATTTCCAATTATAGCTTGATGTCTGATATTGCGCACAATGATAGAGCAGACGACAGTACAGAGGCGCTTACCTCTCAGCTCTAGTCTTTCAAATAAAAAAAACAGAGCAGAAGATAAAATTGTGGCTGGTAAACGCTGATCACATAAATAAGAAATTGTGCTGAATAGTAGTAATTTCCAACAACAACAACATACCTTCATGGACGGCTCCTCGGCGACACGCAGCCTATTCTGCTACAGTGGTGGTAGACCAGTAGTAGTCACTCTCCGATGTCCCATATGTAAGAGAAACCGGGCCCAGGGTCCGAGACCACGCGGTAGACATAAGCTGGCCCGCCACTCCGCCGGAGAATCATAAACCTCCATTCGTCAAGCATTAACGCAGAGTACTACAAGTGCTGAAAGTTATCTGAGCTGGTGCCTCGAAAACGGCTTTAATGTGGTTGGTCGAGGTGCAAAATCGTACCATCAAAATCATCGGTGATCGAAATTTTGGCGTCTGCATGGAATCGTTTAACCACTGCAGGAATGTGGCCACCATAAATCGCTCCTTCAAACTAAGGCCCCAGTGCTGAAAGTCGAGTCGTCTCGACACGACAAGTCGTTTGAGTTGAAGAAAGTGACGTTTCAGTCCCATCACGACTTTCAGTACAGGGGCTTAAACTCAACTTAGCATTTCCACTCTAGGACTCTATGCTGAAAGTCGTAATTCGACTGGAACGTCACTTTCTTCAACTCAAATGGATGGACCCCATAGATTGACCGTATGGCGAGTTCGACGGTATACAGAAACAAGGTAATGTAAAAGAGACTGACAGCTTCGAATATCGTAGAAAAATGTCGCCGAGTGACGTCAGCACTAATGCAGAAACAAAAACAAGAATTTCGATTTTATATGGGAAGAAGTGCGTCGCACTAAAACGATATTCAGTCTTTTACATTACCTTGTTTCTGTATACCGTGGGCGAGTGTACTGAGTCTCTCATTGCCCGTTGAGTTTGGTATGTAAGTTTTGATTCTCTTCAGTGTCGAAAATGACCTCTCCACACTTGCCATTGTGGCCGGAACAGTCGTCAAAACTGATTGTTGGAAATCTGCTCGGGTGACAAAAATCCAAAACTTCCAAAACCTCGGCATCTTTCTCGAGTTCTGAAAATTTTTCAATCACATGATTTTTCTTGCAGTCGAACTGAAAAAGGAAGCGTGAAACTGAAAAATCTGTCACAAACCAAGAGAGTGACGCTGAACTAGCTTTTCTGAACTGCTGCAAGTAAGCACATCGCTGTTTTTGAGATGATCCAAGATTTCCCACGGACCCGGCACTTTCCCTATGGAAAATAGCTTTCGGCTAATTTCTTGAAATTTTGCAGGTTGATAGTTCTCAACATGTAGATTAAAAGTCTCAATGGGCAGAAGGCCATGTAACCGCGGGGCTAGAGGCTTATAACAGATTTCTGAATGTAAAACAATTTATTCTTGCAGTCCACCCAACGGGTACCTCAAATTACCACCTCTTTTACCGTTCAACCACCGACCAACTAAACCCTCCTCTCCTACGTCGCCTCACACCCGACTGTCAGTAAAGACAAAATGCAGAGCACTCACCTTTCAATTCATTCGTCCTTGATTTTTCGAAAAAACCAACAATACTTTGTTGGCCTTGTGCGCGTTTCATTCCGATTCGATTCGTTCATAAACAATAATATCAAAAATTGGGTTGGGGTTCGCGGGTTTTGGCGATTAAAATGTGAAAAGTATAGATTTTCGTGAATTCCGAATTTGAAAATTTTGAATTTGGAGTTGTGAGCACATTGGAAAATTTTAAAATTAGGGAAACGGAAACATTCCGAAAATGAAAAGGACCCCGGTGTATATGGAAATTGGCTTTCGGCGAAAAAAAAATTTAAACTGGGTATTCTGATGCGGAAGGCGATTCTTAACAACTTCTTGCTCTTTCTCAAAAAACGTCAGTGGGAAAAATTACAGAGGTTTAAGACAACCCGCACACTACAGCCTTTCCATGGCCGATAGATACTTATGTAACTGTAGCTAACGCTAAAGACCCCTGGATGTAGATCCATGCTGTACCATCATTTTCATCAAACCTGCGCGCACATCGGGGTTTTGTATTTGCATATACATTGCACCGAGGTCCTTTAGGAATTTGGAAAATTCTGCGAATTTTCAATTCGAAATTCAAAATTTTCCGAGCGCTCTTTGACATTCAAAATTTACAAGATTGTGTCTCAGAGTTTCGAGGGGAGGCCCGCTACCGCTGCCTACGACCCTGTATAGAGGCATATCTTTTTATAGCTTCGACACACGCACGCATTTATGACGAAAATTCATCATCAATTAGGAATATGAACCTCATCAATTAGGAAAACCGATTAGGCAAATTTTGGTTAATGCCTGGTACGCAGCTAAAACGGAACGAAATTTTCCATATCAAATGTATGTAAAAAAACGTAAACGAAATCAGTAGCGAAAAATTTATTTTGTAATTTCGTTTTGTGGTACGCAGCTCCGTGGGAATTTTGCTAGCATGCCTACTGAATCGTAGATGGCATTGATTATTAGTCTCCACCTGTTTCGTTATGATTTATGTGCCCGGACATATAAATGTGTCTTCCCATATTCTGTCACTTAATAGAGCTGCTACATTGAAATTTCAAAACAGATAATAATTTTTATTATTTTTTTGTGGGAGAACTATAATATATGGAAACCTTAAATTTTTTATACAAATAAAACACAAAAAACAATATTCTAAAAAATTTGTAATTTTCCAAAATAATTCATATTTTTTCCATTAGATGGCGTTTAAAAAAAAGTTGCTTTTTCAGCTTAGTCACGATAACTTTGTTTCCAGATGTATGAAAAAAAAACAAAAAAAACATATTAAAGAAGACATTATTTTCTACAATCGGTACCAAAATATAACGATTTGGTCAAAAAATAAAAATTTGGCATGATATTTTTCAAAAAATGGTAAAACAGACTCCTTTAATCCCCCGCCAAGGGGAGGAGGAATAACAAAATTCAAAAATGTTGGTATGTTTAGTAGATATATAATTTAGGAACAAAACAAGACGCACTACGACGAGATCGGTTAAGTATAACTCGAAATATCTTGACTAAGCGGCAAAAATAGTCACTTTGAGAAAAATGGGTTTAAAGAAAAAAAAAATTTTTTCACTTATATTTTGAAAAATATGTTAAAATAAAACAAAACGTCTGCAATCCGCCAAAAAATACAAAAAATTTGGTGATATTCACTGTATATAGCTATAACACAAAAACCATATTTTTTTTTTAATTTCGGGTACGTATACACCTATGTATAAAGGAACATTTTTATGTAAAAAAACAAAAATCGACAAAAAAAAATTCCAATGTAGCAGCTCGCCTTAATGCAAGTGGTTATTAAGAGGCGGAAAAAGTAGAGGAACAGGTTGCAGAATGCAGGATGGAGATGAAAAAATCAAAAAACACTTTTACCAAATTGCTTACGAGTTTCTTCAACCCACTTGCACGCCAAAATGACACATAACCCCGCCAACTATTCCATTTTTCTCAGCTGTTTACTATTTCTCCACACTAATCTACACGGAATTTTTCCCTGTAGAAATAAATTATTAATCTCCAGCGAAAAATTCCGTTTGAGCTGCGTACCGGGCATAATCTAGTAAGAAATCCTAAAAAAAGAGCCATCTGTCGAACGATTGTTAAAAAGCCCGCTTTTAGGCGTTTTTCCAAAGTCAGCTGATTTTTATTTTAATTTTCCTCGAAAATTAATAAAAAAATATTACTTTTTTCCATATTAAAAAATTAAATATTACTTGTTTCCCTTCCATTGGGGCAACACCGTACCAAAGATATAATTTTTTTTTATTTTTCGTTCTCTGACATTTTTCACTACACCACAACTGTCATAATATAATGAGGTATTTTAACGTGTGTCACCCCGTAAGGGCGTTCGTCATAAATTAGGAATTTTCGTCATATTTTGATTGCTGTGTGCGAGGCTATTAAGCACAGTATATACAAACTAAAGCCAAACATAATTAAAACCGGACTGGAACCTTAAGCAGCGTTCACATTGGCGTGTGCTAGTGGGCTAGTGGTTAGTCCCTGGTTAGTAGGTACTGGCAAGGCTGAGGTTAGTTATAAGTGAGTAGATGTTCAGACGCAGTTCAGTGTAGACAGGTTAGTGTACTAGTTGTGGGTATCAATCAAAACAAAATTTGCTTAACCAAAGTTTCCACTGCTGCCTGCCGCTTTTGAGTATTTCTGTAGTCTACAGAATCATTGTCCCACAAACACTCAAAGCCCCTATATAATTCTAAAAACTTAATTGTTTCACTTTCTGCCCACTTCATTTTCAAGTAAAAAAAAACAAAACAATTTTCAAAAAATCAGAAATCACTTCACAGAAAATCGTAAATTACTTGTCAAATAATCGTTTACTAACCCACGTGTCATTGTTCGCACGAGGCGAGTTAAGTGGTTAGTTTAGAGAAGTGGAGGATAGTGGGCTAGTAAATAGCCCCCTGGGCTATCTACTAGCAAGGGCACTACTCACCAGGTTAGTGAACAAACCAAGACAGTACACTAGCATAAGTGTTCCAACGAGGCGTGCACTGGCATACCAGTCACTGGCAATAACCAGTAGCCAACACGTACTAACCCTTTGTACTCGCCAATGTGAACGAGGCTTTATGTAGAGCTGCAATAAGTGAAACTGGATTCAGAAGAAATAGGTGAACAATGGACCTACTTTTTCAGTTTTCAAACAAGCATACGATAGCATCGACACCGAAAAATCCTGGACCTAAACAACCTTTTAAAGATAGTGAAGTTAACAAAAATTAAAATGGAAAACAGAAGGTGTACAGTCAGAATACAAGGAGAATTGACGCAGTCCTTCGCAGTCAAGTAAAAACGCAGGAAAGGAGACAAAATTCCAAAATGGCTGAAAATTGGACCACAGCTTCCTTGGGTCTTTTTAAGAAAACAATTTCGGAATCACAAAAAAAACAACATGGCCGCCGGAAACATCACTTTTTGGCAAAAAAATCACTCAAAAACTGGTTTTTTCGAAATTTTTTTTGACCAGCCAATACGAAACGTTATTGCCTACAAAATACCCCTCTTGAATTTTTTTCGAAAACCTTGACCTTTCCGAATTATTCAAAGTATTTTTTGGTTGAAATGTGATTTTGGAAACTTTGACCTTGAATAACTTCGAAAGGGTTAGGTTTTCGCAAAAATGACAAGACGGCTTTTTTGTAGGCAATAACGTTTCGTATTGACTGATAAAAAATAATTTTCGAAAAAAACAGTTTTTGAGTGATTTTTTTGCCAAAAAGTGATATCTCCGGCGGCCATGTTGTTTTTTTTGTGATTCCGAAATTGTTTTCTTAAAAAGTCCCAACGAAGCTGTGGTCCAATTTTCAGCCATTTTGGAATTTTATCTCCTTTAAAAGCTAATTTCCCCGGACTATAGAACGATCACGAATTGTACGACTTATACAAATAGTGCAACTATCAACATATGCTAAGTTGTCTACATTGGCCCGTCATGCCCAAAGAATGGATGACTCAAGGATACCGAAAAAACCCCTGTATTTACTACCAGATGGGAAAATACCAGTTGGTAATCCACGCTCAAGGTGGAAAGACAATGTTAAGGCTGATGTAGCAAAATTTCTGGACATAAGAAACTGGAGGCAAACTGCGGAACATAGAAGCTGATAGGGTCCAAGACTCGAATTGTAGAGCCTGCGAAAAAGAAGAGTGAAATAAAAAACTAATAACTTTGCCAGTCACTCCGCTCCCGCTAGACATCCCATGTATATATCTTAGGACGGCCCTGGGAGTCAATTAGATAAGAAATGCAAGTTCATCCGTGGAGTGTTCTTGTCGCATTTCTTCCGCTCTTCTTCGTTTTGTCCGTACACTTGATTAAATGATTAATGCTCTGATTTCCAATACCATGGACAAATGAAGAGAGGTTGGGTTGATTAATTTGAAAACAAAAAATTATAGATTGACTCGATAGTTAAAAATATCTCAGATTACGGATAAATCTAATCCTTAATTTGAGATATTGAAAATCCTGGTTGATGTTTATGGCCCTCGATCTGTACCAGAAAAGAAAGGAAATTAACTAGATGATGACATGGCATTGATCCAATTACTAATTCCTACGAGTATTTACCCATAGGTACTTATAAGTAAGTAGACTTCATGGGATTATAGCCAAACTATCAGCTATCATTTACACCAGTGTTTATTTGGTCAACACGATCTTTTAAGCCGGATATGATTTGAAACTAGCTCCATTACACACAAGCTGCAATAATTTTTTTCAACGACGAAATGCACTTTACAAAAATATTAAACTATCATCAATAAATAAACTTAATTCTAAATGAAAGGAACGATTATTTCTAGTTTTAGAGAGTAGTTTGGTACAGAAGTGGAACTATGAAGTAAATTCTCAAATGTATATGGGCATTACTATACTAGAAAGTTAAAGATGTAATTCATTGCAAAATTAGTAGATAATTCCAAGATATAATATCTTCCATGGAGCAGAGCATCTACAACTATAATGTTTATGTAATTCTTGCTGATAAACAAAATTCATGTCAAGATCTAATTCCAAAAATTAATTCCTAATATCATAGAAGTCGTCGTCTTCTGTTCCACATTTCGCATTTCTCTAGGAATATAAATTTAAAATTTTGCACTATCAGCCATCCACTCTCATCTGAACGGTTTTTATCTAATTTATATCCATACCAATCCCCAATCTCCAAGCTCCACATTCTCCTATCCCGCAATCCCCCCCCTTTAAATCTTGCGAAAAGACCTGATCCAATGCAAATGAAACGTACGATCAAACGAAAACGATGGAGTGGACAAACTGGATAGACTTTGGCTTATGTCCATTTCTGAAGGCTGTTGCGATGCATTGCATAATTGCAGTCCGCAGCACATGCAGATGGGGCTGAGGTTGGTACGAAGAACAGAGCACAAGAACTAAAAGCGTTTTTCTAGCACCGCGAATCTAGTTTGCAGCCATGGATCAACTATTCCCCAACCGACCAACTCAATTTTTCAGTCCATTACTATATATATATTTTTTTGTCGTACGTTTTTTAAACAAGAATTTGGAATGGGAATTTTCTAGCCGATTTCCTCTGAAGGCTGAACGAGGCCGTTGCAGTGTGTAAAATGTAACGAAGGCAACCGTTTAAACCAAAGGCGGCATTATATACCGTATAAATGCTGTAAGATTTTATCCAACCTGTCCAACTAAGCGCCCAGGTAACAACAACAACAACAACAACACTGCCATACAAGATATCGTAGTAAATTTTTGTGGAGGCTTTTATTTATAAAATTGATCTTGAGATTCTGTTCGACTGCCTGTCGTCGTCGTTGTGGTGTGGTGGATGACTTGGGCAAAAATATTGTGTTTATTTCGGTGCGGTTTTATTTGCATAGGGAAACCAGTTTCAAGATTGGAACAAATTAAAATCGATTTTAAATGTTACTTCAACAATTATTATTGACACGCTTTTTTTCCTGGGTAAGGCAGAATGGGAAAGAAAGAGAAAGAGAGGAGAGACAGGGTGAAGATGAAGGACAAGAAAAAGACGATCTGAAATGGAAAGTGACTTTTGTTATTATGAGGTGCTATAAAACTCGTGTTAAGAATTTTGTCGACTATGTTTTTTTTTGTGTTTTCACATTGAATTTGGAATATAGAATATTTTTCTTGTTGTATGGACGGGTGAATGGTGTTCGGGGTAAGTTACGAGGTGAGTTTGGACATTAAGCTGGATTATATGGAAAAATGAGACGTTTTTGAATTATTATTTTCGCTTAAATTTGAGTTTGTTGTGTTCCTTTTATTATTTTCAGCTTGGTCAGTGATATTTTTTTTTGTGTTTCATCTAATTCGAAGATATCGTTTCTTCCAGAACAGGATGTCCAAATACTATCTCCTTCTTTCTTTTCCAACTCTGGTTTGTGCTTTAAATTGCCTCTCGTTATGTTTGATTCGCTTATATCAATTCTTTTCTATCCGACACTGATATGCCACAAGCGAGTCATTCGTTGTATGGATAGAATTTTATCCAGGATTTGCAAAGTGCATTTGTGCCTCAAGGAGCTCGATGTCAAAAAATCCACTGGACCTGGACAACTTTCTCCCATTGGTCCCCAAAAACTGCGTAAACTCTTCGCCCTATCGTACTTCTCTTAAGAAAATTAGCTCACGTTTAGTCCGTACCAAAAAAAGGTTGAATCTAACAACCCGTCTAACTATCGACTAATAGCAATCCTGGAGAAAACGATCAACACCAGACAGATGATGATAAACAGTAAGACTTTAGGCCAAAAAGATTTAAGACCTTCTTGTTTTTCTAACAGAACACCTCAACCAAAGCATTCATTGTTGCGATCGGCTGGTCGCGTTGCTATAGATATCTTCAAGTAAAAGTATGACACCCCACTCTGCTAACTAAACTCCAAGCTATTGGCATCGACTTAGTTCTAAAGACGTCAAAAATATTGTCAGGCTAGAAGTTTTGCCATTCCTCTCCGGTGTGGATCTGAACATCGAAATCTTTGCTTAAGTTGAGTCAGATGGGCTTTCAATAATTTATCGTAGTAAAGAACTCTGCTGTGTCTACACTAGTGCTGCACACGAGACGAGACTTGTCTCGAAATCGTTTCGTCTCGATTTTCGAGACAAGAGCGAGATGAGACCTCCAGATTAAAAATCGATACGAGACCGAGACTACCATTCGAGATCTCGCGAGACATCTCGAGGTCTCGAAATCAAATCGTTATTTTGAAATCGTATCGACACCAATTATTTCAGTATCTTCACGCTGCGCTCTTTGACGAGCACAGCAATCGGCAGCAATACACGACTTGAACAAGCTGCGGAGACAAGGCGAAGAGTACGCATTCCATAAGCATTTAAATGCAGAGTCCATTCCAAAACAGAAGAGGTATTTTACTGTCATTTCATTTCATTTCAACGCATTTATGAATGAAATGCGTTGAAATGAAACGAAATGACTGTAAAATACCCCTTCTCTTTTGGAACGGACTCTACGTAAATGTAACTCTACACAAATTAGAAATTAACTTTCGATTCATTGATCCCCTCTACCCCGCCCTGGTGCCACTGCAAAAGGCAGATTTACGTGTCTACTTCTGGGAAGTGACTAGCATGGAAATACAAGGAATATTTGTATACAATTTCATTAATATGGCACATATTGATATTTCTCGAAATACAGAAGACTGAGCAATTTGTATTATTGACATTGAAATTCGAGACTTTTCGAGACGAGATCGAGACGAGACCTGCAAATACCCATTATTTCGAGACCGAGACGAGGCTGGGCAAAATCTCATCTCGTATCGTCTCGGCTCAGGTAAAACATATCCCAAATCCAGCGGCCCAAGTTTGCCCACTTTTTTTCTAGGACACTTTTTATATATCTACGATTCTAGGTACAATACAGTACAATATTTCAAAACGTCAAAACTCTGCCAAAACTAGAAGTAATTGAGATATTTCTTTGAAATTTGGTGTTCGTGGGTTTTCAAGGTCGCTGATTACGAACCAGTTATTAATTTTTCGAAAAACAACATGGCGGCCATCAATGTTAAAAAATCATAAATTTTTAATGAAAAGGGGTGTCTGGGGTTTTCCGGGTCTCAGATTCCGCATTCGTTATTATTTGTTTTATTAAAATTATTGTTTCATAAAGATTGGAATGTCGGAAAAACTATTTTTCTACCGCGTAAAGAAATATTCGAACTCGTTCAGGAAAATTCGAAGAATAATACGGAAGTTTTTCGTATTTTGAGGATTGGGGGAGTACGTACCACATAAAATCGGTCGAAGAGGGTCGGATAACCAAAAGAGCCAACTAAGAAAAGAGCTAACCAAAATTTGAATTAAAAGGCCGCAAAAAGCGTGACCTATCGCGTAAGAGGATGAACAGACCTGGCAGACCTGTGTTTTCTAGTATAAAAATGTTCAAACTTTAATTTGCTTATAGTTTGAAATTCTTACTCGATAGGTCACGTTTTTTGCAGTCAGCTCTTGGACTACGTTGTCTTGGGAGAGGATGGAAAGATTGGAGCTCATCCACCGCGTAAGGTAATGCGGTCTGATCTAACTGTGTGTTAGGATATGGGTATTCAGCGTTAACTTCTGGTTGGTTCTTTTCTCTTGGCTTGTCATGCTTTAAAACTTTTTTTCCCTTATGCATCCTATAACCAAAAATACGAAAGAGGGATTAAGGTTTTATATCACTATATCTATTAGGTCAGTTATCGCCATGGGCTTTGCCAATCAGTTATAGAAGGTGTACACATAGTGGTCATAAGCCTAGTGATCTTGTTTAACCTCGAGCATAAGTTTAACCACCGTCGGAATCCCTAGCTCGAAAATGTATTAGCAAATGTTCCCATTCGGGATTGCCCACTTGGACTGTAACTGGGATCAATACCAATCTTCAGTCCGCCCCGTCAGCAAGGCAGATACATTTCGACATAATTACAACGGGCTAACCAACGGGTCTCTTGCCTTTAGTGGTGTAATTAATACAGAAATTCCTCGGCCGCGAAATCACTTACCCTGGTTCCATGACGCTCGAAATTGATTTGAAACATATTTGAAATACATTTCGATCTTATGTTAACCCAGATCGATTTGAAATAGGATTGACTCGATCCGATACAAAAAATTTCCTTGATCGAATTGAAATTGAATCAAGAATGGACATGACACAAATTGAAATTAGATCGATCGGTCGTAACGGTTTAGCCGCTAGAGCTTTTTTAATTTTTTTTGGTAGAGTTTTACATATCACCGTGCATTTTTGTAGCCCTATAACATATTTGCATATGCAGATAATTGTAAATTTATAGATTTGTCCATCTTTCTTTTTTGTTATGTGAAAGTCCAAGCTTAGGACTACCAGTCGATCATGTCGTACTCGTCATTATGCAATGTCTAGCAGAAAGCTTGGTTAGAAGGAAGCAATACAGAAGAGGATATGTTGATAAGAGTCTGGAAGGTACTGAAGGAGGAGGCGATGGGCCTTTCGTTTGAATTCGAGGATGTTTAGAAATTCACACGGATGTAAAAAATATCAAAACAAAAAAATTTTGCAACGGGGATCCGATTACGCAAAGTTGATATCCTCAATATCAACAGGCTGAACCAGAGAAGCAACCATCGGGGTTAGCAGAAGACACCCTCGTTATGCCACGTGAATCTCGCTAACCATCCTTTTGTGATTTCCCTGGCCCTAAAATCCTCACTATTTCGGGAAATACTAGAAAACGATATTAAAGTAGTGCTTGGGGATGTGAACGCCAAAATAAGAAAATAAGAGGAGTTCCTACGAGTCACACAACGCTACCAATGACAATGGTAGTGGATTGGTGGTCGATCTCGCTAGCTCGAACTCGATAGTAGTAAGTTCAACAATGTTCTGGCACAAAAATATTCATAAGATGACGTGGTAGTCACCAGACGGCGTAACAAATAATGAAATTTACCACGTCCTAATTGACCACGGGTATAATGGATGTAGGAGCAATGAGGGTAGCGTGCTGCTGCTCGGACCACAATCTGGTCAAAGTGAAATTTAGAACACGGGTAACGACCAAAAGACACAGAGAGTAAACACATTTAAGCACGAGAAGGAGTCCGCGAACATTAGGGCAGCAGAAGAGGCACTATTGACTGGTTCGAGCAGGACTGAAGGTCTGAAATTGAAGAAGGAAACCAGAGCCACCGCAAGGCACCCCACAAGAGCTACGATGAAAGTCTTCATGCTAAAAAGAAGAACCACAGACAACCTGTAAAGAAATAAAAAGAGAGAATATCTAAACAAAGGATCTTACAGATGCCGGAAGACCAATAACGGAGAATTATATATCAGCAATAAATTTCAACCAATAACGGACATTTCCAGAGACATAGATGGGAACCTATGGGTAAATTCAAAAACTCTGCAACTCTGCATCACTGAAAAATTGGAAGTTTGTAGCAGTGATGTGGCAATGATGAGTTTTTGAATTTACCCTATTAGTAGATCCTTATAGGATAAAAGAAAGGTGGAGAGAATATTTTCAAAAGTTATTGAATCCAATCCCCATAAAAAAAGCATACACAGACGGAGGTGTTTGTACCTCAAGATAATATTTCAATAGAGCCACCGACACTGACTTCGTGAAGTTGTAAAAAGGCAAAAAATGCAACAAATCACCAGGCGTCGATGGAGTGGCAGCTGACTTGATAAACGAATAACGAATGAGAACCGCAACTCTTAAGAACTCATATGCAACATTTGGGAGACTCCTAGCCTGCAACAAGAACACCCGCAAAGCGTCAAATCGCCTGTGTGGCACCCAAACGGTCACACTTATTCTAGACCAACGATAGAACGAAGAAAACTGGTTACTTGGTTACCATAAAGGCTGCCATGAGCATGCTCAGTACATCGATTCTCGTTCGATTGCGAAGGTCAAGCAGCATTGGACGTGGTAGTACTTAGTTGGGGACTGCTTGGTAAAAAGACACTCGCGTTTGGAATGGTCTATGCCGATGCGCCGTGCATATTTTTAGATTGTCATGACTGTAGCGGGAGCGTGCGTACCCGCTCCCTAGAACATGCTTAAAAAATATGGGTTAAAAAAAATTCAAGCAAAAAAGTATCTTTTTATATAAAGGGTGTATTCACTAAGTTTACAAAGCGGCCGGTTGTTTATAGGTTTTGGTTAGACGAACAAGAAATCGAAAGTGGGGGGAAACGTAAAGGTTTAGCCGCTAGGGCTTTTTTAAAGTTTTTTGGTAGAGTTTTACATAGCACCCTGTATTTTTGTAACCCTATAACCTATATCCATGAATAAAGTAGCAGTGTACACAAAATACCCCCACCTAGCCAAAATTGTAAAAGAGACATTTTCACCCCACCACTCGCAGAATTATGAGTTGTCAACTTTTAGTATTTTTCACCAAAGCTTATGCCGAAAAGTACCAAATAAAGCCAATTTTACCATCAAAATTGCTTATAACTTCAAAAGTAAAGGCCGTAGCATAAAATTATAGGGACAATATTCATAGAAAATTTTCGAAGCTATCTAATTTTGGAAAAAAAATTAACTACGTATGGTGAAAAGGTTGTTGAAGGTGAAATTTTAGCTTAAAAAAATTTTGATTTTCACGACTCATAACTCTGTAAATTGGTAGGTTGGAACCGTCCCTTTTACAATTGTAAATAGGTGGGAGTATTCTGCGTAAACTGCTACCGTATTCATGTAAATAAGTTATACGGTTTCAAAACTGCGATATGATATGTAAAACTCGAACAAAAAAAATTGAAAACGCCCTAGCGGCTAAACAGTGCGACTCCGCCCACCCACACCTATGATTTTTTGTTCGTCTAATCAAAGCCTATCAGCAGCCGTCCACTTTGACTTTCACATTAAAAAAAACCCCGGTATTTTTCGCATACGCATGAAAAAAATCTCCGGTACTCAAAGGGTCAAAGAGAACAAGCCGAACAATCTTTCCCAGTTAGTATTTCCGAACTCCTAAAACTTTCAAGAGTTCAAACGCGAAGTTCACCGCCTCCTGCCCATGCATCCCCCAGGCTCCCTTTAACCTATTCTATCCTTTTTCTCTCCTCCAAGCAAAGCTTACTATGTACTAAACATTGCAGCATGTCGTGAACGAAATGACGGACTGGCAGTATAAAGGGTGACACATGAAAAATAAAAAAAAACATTCCAAAATCTAGAGCTTGTCTGTCTTCCCAAGCAAAATCTCCAAATCTTAAATAAATAAATCTTCACCATTTCACATTTAAACGAAAAACAACGAAAACAATCCTACAATAATTCTTATGAATTTATAACAGAAATAAAGAAACGAGAACAACCACCCTAGCCACGGTACACAAAGTAATAAATTTCTTAACATTGCTTCCTTCCCTTCTACATCTAAATTGGCCAGGAACATTCCCTTCTGTTTTTATTATGAATATTTGCTTCCTTAAGGCTTGATTAATCATTCAACTTTCATCATATCCACTTATGGATATCAATTCCTCACCAACCGGAAGCAATTCCCTGATAATCCATCATCTCCAATGTTCTCTCCACTTCTGTTCACCTGAACTGCTGCGAGACGAAATCTTACTTCTTAACCACTAACAACAGAACATACCGAATTTCCGGTACGGATTTTGCCCCCCACCGCCACCATAAAAGAATCAAACAATATGAAATGGTGGAAGAAGTGCCCCACAATATGTTGGCCCCAAGTCAAAGGAGTCTCACCGCAAATCAACACTATAAATCACAGCCAGTAACACAGGGTGTTTGTGATGATGAGCTACATATAGATATGTTTCTTTTTTGTTACCCAGTAAATCTGCAAGAGATTCTTTATGGCTACTTTGATGGACATGATGTTGTCTGTCGGAAATGTAGATGGTTCCACTTGTGTCGCAAACGACGTGGATTTACCGACAGAGAAAAAGAACACAGCAAAAATGTCTTTTTGGGGCCATAGGGCAGGTAAGTGGCTCAATTATGCACATATACACCTCATCAGCACGTCCCAGTATAAGCCGAAGCTGTTACGTAAACATAGAGGAAGACGGAAAAGTAAACATCGGAAGGATTTCAAGAAGTGCCCCCTACGGCTGCACAGACAGCATTGATAAAGGGCAACGGGAGACGGGGTACCGCACGACAGCCACCAGTAACCAGTTTTCTTTTATTTCGTTTTGTGCTTGTCAATGGCGCGATCTCTGTGGGGCAAACAACTTTTCCACCTGATTACCAGCTTGTCAGGTGTGTGAATAGCAGCAGCTAACTGTGATTATTGCTGCCGTTCTAGTCTCTGTGTCTCTAGGTCTATTCCATCAGTTCTTGCATGTTGCGTTGGAAACTAGTAGCAAAGAAGTATATATGTTCACAAAAGCGCCAGAGAGAATTGGACATGAACCGAATGACTCAACTATAAGAGTCCGGTGTGACTAGTAGTATACCCACCAACATTCACCTCATTCACCTGCGTTCGTCGGACCCATGGGGCGATTCTAATGAAAATATCGAGGTTGCAAGGTACTCACTTCTGTGGAATTAGCATAAAGTCACAAACAGAATTGAGATAGAGATCTTACTGAAGCGACCTTGAACCGACCTTCTCTACTCGGATCTTTTGATAGTCCGGAAGATGCTAGTCATCGTAGTCATATGGACATGGACAGAGTGAGTCAAAAACTAACCTGAATCTCCAAAATTACATTTCTTTATGTTCGTTTGTATTTCTCTTTAAAAATGGAAGAAAATTGTGTTTTTTTTTGTGGTTACAATTTTATAGAAGCCAAAAAAAAATCGCATCCGTCTTTTTGCAATGATTATTTATTCACATCCTCCTCCACCTCCTCGTAAATTCAAACAAACATCCGTTGATTGCAGGTAGGTTAATAGTAAAGAAGAATCTCGTAAGACTTTCAAAAACAAGTTTTCCCCACAAACAAAAAATTTTCTCTATGTACAAATGTACGCGGGTGCTGACGTTGGATGCTGCTACTCCTGCATAATAATAATGGCGCTCTCCTCCAGTTTCAGTTTCTCGAGCACCACAACAACTGAAAAAGCAATTTTTTTTTAATCGCGCGGTTTTCTTCATCTTTCTTTTCGCATTTTGCTTTTGTTATTGAGTAAAGGAGAAATAAAAGTAGCAAAGGTGCAACTTAGTGTGGTAATTAGGTAATCAGGTAATGTTTTAGCTCTTTTTTGGCGGCGCATCCACCACCAATCCAAAACCGCAGTCGGGCGCAGGCAGATTTAGCGTTGCGGATATTTGGATAACAATTTTTGGGCGCCGTTTTGTAACCCGAATTGCAAAAAACGTTTTTTTTTTGTTTTTGTTTTTTTGTGCAATGGAGAAATTATCATAATTTTTTTTTGGTTGGTTGGTTGAAGTAGAAGAAAGGGAGAGAAATGAACGTTTTTCTTCTCTGTGTTTTGGGTGACGAAGTTGCGTAATACATAAAAAGGTTTTTTATTTCGTGTTTTGATTTTTAGTAATGGAGTATTTCCTGGAGAGATTTCTTTCATGGGATTTTTATGGACTATAACAAAAACAAAAAAATCACTAACAAAGAAGGAAGATGTGGGTTTGTCGCTACTCGCATCCGCTTAGAGTTGGGAAGGGATCTCCTCAGAGGTATCTCGTCCAGTACAGAGTCTTGGGCTTCACAATCAACAACCATGCCCCATGAAACTGGCGGTAATGTTGTTGAAAAATTACGTGCCAAGGTTGTCGATATGACCGTACAATATAGCAGGAAAAACTATCTGGAGGAGGGTTCAGGCGAGGAGGGCTGAAGGGAAATTAGGAACTCCAACGGAGCATACTACTCCTTAAAAACCGAAGGCAGGACGCTTCTGGACCCACCAGAAAATTGGAAACACCATCTCCCTTATCTTCTAAGGGGAATAGTCCCAGGCCGGTGATGGGTAGGATGGTGGACTAAAATTGCCAAACTTCATCAGAAAGAATAACTAACATTGATCAAGCGATCACGTTTAGGAGCACTTCTTACTGCTGGAATGCTGTACAGGTCGATTTGTCTCCCATTGACGATACACTATCGCAGTATACTTAACACCACCAGTCTTGACACATTCGAATTCCGGATTTTGTCCAATTTTCTTCTATAAATCCGCTCTATAGATTTTGTCGAATAAGGGTAAGGGAGTGCCTATCTAGCTGTTTGCGTTCAGGGGTGAATGCAAATTGTATATAAAAAAGATGGTGTCTGTATCACGGATACGGACAAATGACGTGAATACGTCTCCAATGTTCTGAAAGGGATCGTTTTATTTTTTTATTGGTATCAAAAAGGTAGGAAATAAACAATAGAAAACAAATTGAAAAAACCTTGTTGATCAATTCTGAACCGATTGCTTAGAGAGCTTCGGGATACACTATGTTCAATGTTCTTCCATTTGGGGCTAGGATGTGAAGTATTTCGGATTTGCCAACTCTTGAACAACCTACTTACAGCTGACATGAAAATGACACTAATTTGGCAAAATTTGTCCGCCATATTGGCCCTGCAAAAGTTGAGATCATAGATTTGTTATTTGCTACCTTAAAAACCCCCATATACCGATTTTCATTGGAATCGGAATACAATTGGCATACTTGTCGGCAATATTGGTGCGGCCATTTTGAATTTATAAGATTTGATCATAAATTCGTTATTTGCGAACTTAAAAACGCCTAGATACCCACTTTCATTGGAGTCGGAACACAATTGACAATATTCGTCAGCCTTATTGGCCCCGCCATATTGAATCTAAACGCTTTGATCATAAGTTCGTTATTTGCTACCTTAAAAACCACTAGATACAGATTTCGGGCATATTTGCGCGGCCATTTTGAATTTCGAAAATTGGACTTCGAGCGCCATCATGGGAGACCTCCACTCATTTGTTTCATTGGAATCGGAACACAATTGACAAAAATCGTTGGCCATATTGGCGCGGCCATTTTGAATTTGGCAAATTCAACTATATTTGGGCGGCTTTTTTGAATTTCGGTCATATTTCGGCGACAATTTTAAATTTAATTTTGAAAGTAAACAATAAAATTCTTTGATCCTTCATCAACGTCATGGTATATTTTTTCCGATATAAACAATAGTTTTTGAACCGCAACTCAAAACTGTATGCCATAATTTCGTTATTATCGGTTTTTGTAATGGAGGAAGTAAACTTACAGACGTATTCATGTCAAAAACTCTGAAAGTCCCAGATTGGAAACAAAATTTCCTCAGAAAAGCAACAATAAAATGGTGAAATTTATCTTCAAACTAGTACGTATAGTGTGCTAGCATGTGGTACCTTACCTTCGCTCGGGTATAAGTTACCCGGTGGGGGACGATATAGCGGTAGGGATTCGCTGAACTGGTGCACGTAGCAGGCGAGGGGCTATTTGTGTCTTTAAACTTGTATTTTATTTGTATTAAATTACCGTTGTCATATTGGGCATTTTCGAGAATTCACCATGGTAGCTACCGGTCGAACCAGAAATTAATCTACCATGTTCGAGAGTTGATTACTTACCATAAGTTACCACTCACCATGTTGGAATATTCACCGATAAGGTAACCAGAGCCTCAGAGTCTCAATACAGGGTGGTGGATGGATAGTGGATTAACTTCTGGTTCGACCGGTGCTACCATGGTGAATTCTCGAAAATGCCCATTATGATTAAATATGGTTTAAAATGACGTCACACAGCTTACTGTACAATACTCGTCCCACACTTTCATTCGATACTCATAATCCGCCATTTTGAATTTTGAATGCCGCTACTTAGCTGATTGTATTATACTTGTCAAACCCTGTCATTTGATACCCATGTCGGGGGTCGGGGAGCACAATTACAAAATTCGGCCGCCATATTGGAACCGTCATATTGATTTTTTTACTAAATGGTCAGATTGCATTGTCACGCGAACTATATATCGGTCATTCCATACCAAACCGGACGTTTTTCGGTAAAAATTAAAATTAATGATACCGATTTTTTTTAAATTTTGCAGACGCATTCTACACATGACATAATGGGACCCATATTTCGGGAAAAAAAATTGCGATTTTTTTTCAGAAGATATGAATGGTTGTAAATTGCAAGAAATTTCAAAAAACGTCGCGCGGCCGACCATTCAAATTACTGTATCTTCGCAACCATTAGTCGTACAAAAAAATTATAAAATTTTTAAAATATGGCCCCGTTGGAGTTCCATTTTCAAATTTTCACTGTTTCTTTAGAATTGAAGTAGGAACACGATGATATTTTTTCCAAAACTTTAAGTTGGTGAGTTGATGATGAAAAATGCTAATGAAATTTTATAGACAAATAATAACAATTTAAATTTGAATGGTCGGCCGCGCGACGTTTTTTGAAATTTCTTGCAATTTACAACCATTCATATCTTCTGAAAAAAAAATCGCAATTTTTTTTCCCGAAATATGGGTCCCATTATGTCATGTGTAGAATGCGTCTGCAAAATTTAAAAAAAATCGGGATAATCAATTAAAATTTAGTGTTCGGTTTGATATGGAATGAGCGATATATGTGCCAAATTTGAAGTTGATCGGGTATATGGAGAAGGGTCAAAATGTGTGTGTGTCGTTTTTCCAATAACTCGAAAATTGTGAGTTCCAAGAATGTGAGAGGTCTAGTGCAACCTGCAAAACAATACGACTGCTTCGGCAATCTTTTGCTGGATGTTGGTCACCCAAGATGTCTACGTGACTATTGTACAGGAGCCATGGGTAAGCAACGGCGATATACAGGTCTTGGCTATGCGCGGAGGCCCTGGAACCTGTGTCATCTATTTTATCTATCTTCTAGCTACATCTATCTATATTAATAAAAGAAAGTTTCTGTATGTATGGATGTACGTATGTATGTATGTGTGTATGTGTGCGCTATAGCGGCCGCACCACATACGTACGCACACACACACGCACATATTTCTTCTCAAATTTTTGCTTAAAATGCTATTGGGACCTTGAAACGTGTATACACATTGAAAATTTCGATTCCGGTTTTCGGATCGATTACAATAACTTCCCAAACTGGGAAGTTAATAAAACCATGATACAAGTTTACCATACTCTAAGATCTTCTAGATCGGTTTGATAGAAGTTGGAGGTGCAAGATCAACGATGACCCAAATCCCTATCAGGTCATGGAACTATTACAAGCTTTGTAAAGCGGTGGCTTAGAAACATGATCCCTAGTGCACCAAAAATAGACCACGATCGCTTCCGACTACGATCAAGGAGCTCGAGTCTGTATCATCCGACTCGACCTAAAACAAGATAGATTTGAGAAGTGTTTTTCCTTTAGAAAGTGTTTTTCCTTTGGGCGATATAGTTGACGAAATAGTCGAAAAGAATGCAAAAGCAAGTGCTGTGTATTTGGTGGATCTGCCGAGGAAATATTTACTTTCAAGCTATACTAATAGTGACGGACGGAGTACTGTTAGCAGCTTACTAGTTTTGATGCATGTCATTGAGTGAAAGCATTCCATTTTTCGCCTTAAGAAAAAATAGGTGTCTTCCAACATTAAGTGCTAAGCGTCACCTAACAAATGCTGTGAAAACTGCATTTTCTTCTTATCCTCTCATGCTGAAGTCAAACCACGCCATGTATAAATACAACAATGAAAAGAAAATCGATTATGTTCATATTGGATGGAGTTTGGTTTGCTCTTCTTTTTCTATCAACAAAAAATCGATTTTTTTTAATTGAAAATTCTGTAGCGATCTCCTTTTTTTAATATAAATTACAAACCACCGCGTGTAATAATTCACTCCAGATACATATCATCGACGCACATCATACATCCAAGAATCTCTTATCACCAAATTCATTAAAATTCAATAGGGCGTTAAAAAAACACCCCTCCCTAAAAAGCATCAATCAAAAATTCAAAAACTTTCCGAAACAAACAAATCATCTATGCAGGAAATTTCGTTAGGGACTTTGTTCTAGATCGTCATACACTAGCAACCTCCTCTACATCCCCCCAAAAACACATGAAAGACCCCTGATAACGATTCACAAAATAAACTGATTTATTGACCCTATTATCATTTATCACCCCCAAAAACACACTTTAGCTAGCGCCTCACAGATTGACTACTTAAAAATTTCTATTTAATAAAATCACCCGTCGACGAATTGGACAACTTCGAGGAAAATTATTATTAGTATTATTATTATTTGTTGTTGTTGTTTTCTAGTTTATTTCCCTAAAAACGCCGGGCATTCATGGGGTCTGGGGTTCTCATTGCGCGCACAGAGATTTATGTTATCTTGTTTTAGAAGTCAATAGAGAAGTCGTTCACACTTTATTTTTCATTATTATGTAGAAAAACTTTATTTTTAGTCTAGTCTAGTCTAGTGTCGTCTATCGGTGGTGTTTTTATTCGTTCATGTTTTTATTGAATATGGAAATTGATAAGAATTTTTTATGGGAGGGAGTTTTATGATGAATAAAGTATGATATCGATTCATTCTGGTTATTTTTGTGTAGAAGATTGAAAAATTTATCAGGGAGAGTGTATCTGAACGAATAAAAACTGAACTTAATTTTTAATTGCCCATTTGTGATTTTTTTATTGACTCTAATTGCAAATGAAAAATTGGATTGGGGCAATGTTGGTGCATGGTAACATGTAGATAACAGACTCAATTGGAACTGAAACTCAATCTCTAGAGTATTATACTCCTGTCCTGTCCGAGGATAATGGATAATATGGTTTAAAACTCAAAATATGATCTTCTGATCACGCGATTCGGCCATCAAGGCTATTATCACCTGCGCAGCCTTTGGTACGCAAGAGATAGAGACAAGTTAAGTAGGACCTAGTGATATGCGATTCTGTATCGATTTAAGCCAAAATCGATTTTCCCGTGTAAAAAATCGGGGTTTTCGGATTCTTTTCCAGCTGATACGATTTGCAATAGTCGATTCTTTTTTAGAGAATCGTAATCATCAATTGCACCTTACTTCTCACTATACAGGGTATTCCCGACTAAGATGCTAATCCGTTAAGGGATAATTCCTGGGTATATTTGGAGAAAAAAATTGTTGGGGCTATCGGACTCATCCACTAAGCCACCCTAGTAAAAATGTGCACTGCGCATTTGTTCGCTATGCATGCTAGCTGTGGCGCCGTGCATGCTAGTGCGTGCCTGATGCATCCTAGTAGCCGTGGGCGAGTTTTATTTTTACTCGGGCACAGGGTGTTCAAGAAAAGACGTTTGAAGCATTTTTTTTGGAACATCCAGCAAGATGATGAAGACTACCTTCGACGATCGAATGCTGATGAAATATATCGTACGATGGTTTCTTCCTGTGCCATGTCGTAAAACGGCCAGGGAAGGCCGGCGGCAGGAAAGATGTCGCGATACTAGTGGCTTGATTTATGGACCCTGCGCCATAGGTGGTAATATGGAAGATCTAAAGGGCAGAAGACCAAACTTTCAGTCTTTGCCCTTAACGTGCTTTGTCTCTAACTAAGATAGCAAGGAGAAAGGTAGAGATATTTGGCGCGGCATTACTCGAACAGACTAATCGACGACAAATCTCTTCGCAGGCTGCGGAGATCGTTCAAGCTGATCGGCCTACAAATCTTAGGTGTATGAGTTGTCAAGAGTACAACAGTTCCGAATTGCAGCCGTGGTATATGCATAAAGCCTACAACTCGCGTGTAGGTAAAAAAGAAGAACGAGAAAGCCCGGAATAAGACGACGAAACATGAATGTTTAGGGCACCCCCCGTGTAAGGCTTATGATGACATTCAACACGCAGCGTGCGAGTGAGAACGCCCTACTACTAGGAAGAACCCATAGATATTTGAAGAACATCCGTGTATAACAAAACTGGTAAATCATTTAGCTTTAGATTCTCTCAGTATAAGGGCACTGCGGCTAAGTGTTTGATATGAAGGTCAGGAGGGAGCACGTGCAAGAGAACATGAAGAGCGTTCTCATGGCCATTGTTGCGCCTATCGTAGCCACCCTTTGGACACTTCCTAAGTTTTAGAGATCCTGCTCAGCGCTGGTCATCAAAAATTAGGCAATAAGTTATAGTCCGGGGAAATTAGCAAAAAAAAGGCACGAAAGGAGACAAAATTCCAAAATGGCTGAAAATTGGACCACAGCTTCCTTGGGACTTTTTAAGAAAACAATTTCGAAATCACAAAAAAAACATGGCCGCCGGAGATATCACTTTTTGGCAAAAAAGTCACTCAAAAACTGGTTTTTTTCGAAATTTTTTTTTGTTCAGTCAATACAAAACATTATTGCCTACAAAATACCCCTCTTGAAACTTTTTTGAAAACCTTGACCTCTCCGAATTATTCAAAGTATTTTTGGGCTGAAAAGTGATTTTTGGAAACTTTGACCTTGAATAACTTCGAAAGATTTAGGTTTTCGAAAAAATGACAAGAGAGCTTTGTGTAGGTAATAACGTCAACCAGTTTTTGAATGATTTTTTTGCCAAAACTGATATCTCCCGCGGCCATGTTTTTTTGTGATTCCGAAATTGTTTTCTTACAAAGTCCCAAGGAAGCTGTGGTCCAATTTTCAGCCATTTTGGAACTATTTCTCCTTAAAATGCTAATTTCCCCGGACTATTAATACAAAATTTACAGGCAAGCAACAAAACAACTATAAAACTAAGCAAAATGGCGTATACCTACTAAAACCACACTATCTATCGCTCAGCTAACAATAATTTATTTTCTAAGGCAAAGAATAATTTAAAAAAAGCAATAACCAAGAAAAACGTGACAATTTACTTTACTGATAAGAAAAAATGTAAGTTTTAGTTCAAGGAGACCACCAACAGTAATCATTATCATTTTTAAAAATAAGAACTACAAAACAATCTTAAACAGTTTTTATTTATTTTTTCGGTTTTATTATTTTTTAATTATCGCCCAGGTTAATTGCTTCATTCGCTTTGCAAGTTATTTTCTTTGTTAATAACAAAATACCGAAAAAACATACCTCTTAACCAGCAACACAACAGACAAAATCGTAATTATTGAATTCAGGTATTGATATGCATTGAAGAACATGAAATATTTTATTGCCCAACGTACATAACAATAAATCGCTTCGAATGCGGAATGAAAACAATTTGAAAATTTTCTAATATATTGGGAAATTTTACGTGAAAATTGTGCAAATTTTGCGAGTAATGATTTTTTTTAATAAAATAACACATACTTTTAGGTAACTGCATTAAAGTATGATCTTGTACAGAAGTGGTTGATGACATGGATAAAAAACTTTTGTTGCATTCAATTATTTATTGCATACTTACTGGAGATAACATAAAATATCTTTGCAGTAAAGTAATTCTTAATAGTAGCATACTTTTATGAGATTTACGGTGGTTGTGTGACAGAATAAAAATAAAAATTTGATATCAAAACTAAGACGCAAACCAAAAGGTCTAAGCATGATCGAATTTTTGGAAGTACAAAGCATTGCATACTCACAGAAATTGAAGAAAATTATCTTTTAACTGGGATCAGTCTTGAACTTACCTGAAAACAAATAAAGAAAATGTTAAAAATTTTGAAAAAATATAGAGAAAAATAATTATATTTTTAAAACAAAGAAGATGTTTGTATAATAAAACAAATTCTTCTTTAAATAATGTCAAATCAATCATTTTTGAGTGATTTTTATAAGGAAGGAAATCGATCGATCGCTAAATATTTTGAGAATGCTATCGCAAAAGTGATTCAGCTTAATTTTATTTTATAGATTTAGATTTGAAAAAAATTGATAACGATATTATCTATCATAGAAGTAAAAGTATTTTGGTTCTTTTGCTTTTAGAAATGAGGTAAAGAAATGATAAAAAATAAAGATAATATTCCATAGCTTAGTTTTATATTGTAGTGGTCAGCCATCAATGAAAATGCGGATTGCCGAATTCGGGGATTATCGCACTCAGAGCGCAAAGGTCATAACTTGTGGTGGTCAGGGTGGTCATAATGGCTCAGTCAAGCCACCAAAAATTAAGACATTACATAATACTCATTTTCAATATATATGAATGACTCCCTGGTTCACCTAGTAAGTCGGTACTCAAGTTTGATGAAACGAATCGACATTGAATAGTCACAGCATTGTACGTCACTTAGTGAGAGGATGTATTATTTGATGTCGCTACCAGACCACCAGGAAGAAGCATATCATGAGAGATCTACCCAACCACCGTCTGCATCCAAAAAAACCGTTTCTAATCAGCAGAGTCGACTTCGCGGGACCGTTCGCTACGAAACTGATCAAAGGTCGAGGACACAAATCAACAAAAATATACATTGCTGTTTTCGTTTGCTTTGCGACTGGGGCAATGCATTTAGAGTTGATCATTGACATTACTTTCTCTGCTATCGTAGCAGCTTCCTTCTGACGCTTCGTCAGCCGTCAAGGGCGTTGTGAAAAACTCGGAACTTTGTTGCAGTGGATAAAGACCTCATGCACCATCTCACGCAGGTGACCTCAGGCCCATCAACTGTATAGCAGATCTTTAGACACGAGGGAACGGAGGGACACTTCGGTGGTTTCTGCAGGGAGGGTGTCTCAATGAGTAATTAGAGGCGCGATGTAGCATCTTTGACGAGACATACTCACGTGTTTCATGGCACCAGCCCAGATAAGGGAGTTGTATTCGAGGCGAGCTTGAATGTAGGACTTGTTAAATTGTAGCCGCGGTGTTGGCTTAAGGAGGAACATGTATCTATTAGAAATTCCAAGGCTCTGTGATGCTTGTTTGGCAATTTGGAATATGTGGTCATTCTATTGAAGATTCCCGGTGAAAATGATGCCTAGAATGTTGAGAGAATTCAACTTGATTCTTGCGATCCAAAGGATCCAAAAAGGAAACTATCAATCTGAGTTCTTTAAAACCGAGTTGATACCAAAAGCTTGGAGTTTAGTCAACCGAGCAGAATGTCATAATCAGTCAAATGCGTTGGATAGATTCTAGAGCAGACCAGACTAAGCTCGCCAAAGCGGGAGATCTTTTTTGTTTCACAGATGTCGGGATTTGTGGTGAAGGCTTTAAATTTAGTAGAGCAAAGCAATCGCACACGCTGGCTAGTGTCTTTCAAGAAAAGGCGTACGATATATTGCCACGAAAACTTTAGAGAAGCCTTCTTTCTTTTTTTCATTCTGTCAGGTATTAGATCGAAGAAGCGACCCGACCGCAATGTGGGCTAATTGAACCTTAGACAAATTTATAGTCTGCCTAAAGATTCCTTGGACTTATTATCGAAAGTGTAAGAGTAACGTAGAGTACCATTCTTAGCCAATCTGGGAATTGGAGTGAAAGGGATTGAGAGTAGGTTATTTATAAAGACTAGAAGGGTGGGGGGGGCGAATTGAGCGATGGGGAACCTCTAAAACGATCAGCGAAGATCATGTACCATTCACTAATAGAAGGAAGCTTAATTTTAAAGATCCCTCTGTAGATGGTAAAAAAATGGTTTTCTCAAAGGAGACTTAATATCTAGGATCAAAAGCTCTCCTGGAAACACCAGATTGGGAGAGTAACTGCCTAGGCAATTAAATCTCTGCATATCTGTCGTCAATTTGTAGGCAAAACCTGGGGCCTCAACCGAGGGTACTGTTTTGGCTGCATACGATGGCCATAAGGTCCATGGTCAAGTATGCATCCATTGTATGGTGGGTCAAGCCCAAACAAAACGGTGCTATGATTAAGCTGGCCAAGGTCCAAAGACTGGCCTCCCGAGTAAAAATAAAAAACGGCCTTACAAAGGACGAACACCGGCCGCTTGGCTTTTTAAGGGGCATATGATGGACGTCGAGTTTTTAACTAATTTTTAATGGGAGCACATACGGCCTTACGACGGCCAAATTTGACCCAAAAATTTAAAAGGCCAAGTACTGAGCTGTAGAAATGGGCTGGGCATTCGACGGGAAATATGAGCCAAAAAAAGAATCTGCACCATATGTATTGTTGAGTGTGTTTTATGGAAACTTCATCATTTTCGTTATGTACAATGGTTCTTTCGATTTATCCTACTTAAAGATATCGATGCACAAGATAAACGAGCTCGCCAGTCGTCGGTTTGTTGTACGTGAAGTGTGTGGTGCGTGTTGATTTATATTTTAGTGGGAAATTTTGTTATTTAACGGCTAGAAAAAAAACAACCGAAAAAAATCAAACATTTAATTGCAGTGAAATATATTTTCTTATAGGAGGGCGATTATCCACGTTACTGCCACTGTACCACCGTCGTATACCCGTAATAGCAACCATACGGCAGCCGTACCACCGTCGTATGGCCGTTATTGGAACTGTAAGGCCGTTGTTTCACCGTCAATCGCCCCCTGTTCGGCCGTACTGTCCTGCAACGAGCCTTCTGTTAACCGCCAGATGGCCGAGGACTATGTTTCAATCACAGTCGGCATTTGCCCGTTCTAAGGCCATAATTTATTTTTACTCGGGCAAAAACAAAATTTGATTTTTACGGCAACAATTGGCACTTTTTAAAAAACATTAAAATTGCCGTCATTTTATGCCAAATCATCGTAGGGTAAATTTTTTTTTAAATTGTAGGTTTTTTTGTGTACTTTTTTGGGAACATACGCAATACTTCGTTACTTTATTTAAAATGCCCATTTTAGGAATTTGAAAAAAAAAAAAAATAAAAAATTTCAATTTTCAAATTCCTAAAATGGGCATTTTAAATAAAGTAACGAAGTATTGCATATGCTCAAAAGAAATAACATAAACCTACAAATTAAAAAAAATTTACCCTACGATGATTTGGCATTTTGCAGCACAGGCCCGATTATGCAGAAATTTTTTTTTCGCTTTATCTTAACACATGTAAAGAAAAAAAAGGAAAAATCCAACTTCCTAACTACATCACTATCATATGGCAATTTCCCTCTACTATTTAGATAGCTTTGATGAGGAGATGAAAGCAGAAATGAATAAATACTATAATAGGATATTTTATGAAAACTCTTATAATTGTTTTTATTGTAATTTATTATACTTTTTACCCATAAAATTCAATGTGCTCGTGATACACTAATGGAACATTATGTTTTACTCATACCTTTAAATAAAGTCAAATCATGTGGAAAAATCAAATCGTCAATATCAATTACAGACTTATTCTGATTGTTAATATATAGTCCAGTAGCGATAGTTTTTGTTTAAAATACATTTACTCTGTGGATTTCTAACGCTATAATTAAGAGAAATGTCGTAGGAGTTATATGAATACATATGTTTTGGCTAATTTCGGTCGAACCTGGACAAAAAGGCTGGAAACGCACATACACTTTATGGGAATGGGGTTGTAGGCAACTCTTCGCGAATAAATAAGGCTTTTCAAAATAACTCTAGGACTATTTTGGTCCTTGTTCAAACCTTTTTTCGGGAACAGCTGTTTTTAAATTTTTGCGATTTACGCATAGATGTGTAGATAGGCCACAATTTAAGCCGTAGGACAAGTTTTTACGATAATTACAGTTCCTGCTTCTGAAAAATTTCCATATTTCACGGTTTTTATTTTTTTTTTACAAAGAAGTTGTAGACCGATTTCAATTGTCCAAAACTCAGTTTCAAGCGCTATTACATACGATTTTGTTTTGAAGATAAAGTGGAAATTGAATTGGAAAATCCGTGCGCAAAGCAAATGATTACGATACTTTTGCGTCCCATTTCGTATGGAACCGAGTTTATCCGCCAGCATCCTCAAATATGCTTTAATATATGGAACATGAAATATTAGTTCAAATAAATCAATAAAAAAATGCAAGCTTGGCAACATTTTTTCAGGCTCTGAAAAACTCAGAAAACTCAAATTACGAAAAAATTAAGTTAGTTTTTAGTTATCTCAGTTTTAGTTAAATTATATTTAGTTTTCTCACATTTTATTAAAATCAAATTTTGAGCTTTAAGAAATTGTACACACTGCAAATCTCAGATTTTTGAAGTGTGTTATTTTAACACGATTTAGTGTGTTATTGTGACGTCACCCAATTGATTTATATTGTAGTCACTATTTACACCATAGGTTCTCAACCTTATTTTGCCCACCGCCCTCTTTGAGAATATTTTTTTTCTAGAGCCCCTAGGTAGGACGCATCGTGTGGCAGATGCTCGAACTACGTGTGTCCAATGTCAAGCGTCCAACGTGCGTCCAACGTTCGTATTTGGACACCTTCGCGCTGATGTGGGTATTGACTCTATCGTTGGAAACCCACATTCGAATGAAACTTTCACTGCATCGTGTAGGCCGGCCACTTTATATTAGATATAGTCGTAAGATAAAACCGGCTTTATACGATGCTGGGAACGTTTGATTCGAAAGTTTGCTTCCAACATTGGGGTGATACCCATCACAGCTGGAACATATCCAAGCACAAAAGTTGGACGCTTGGCATTGGACGCTCGTTGCTCGAGCGTCTGCCACACAATACGTCGAACCATCAAGCGTCCAACGTTGGAGGGTGTTCATAGCATCGTGTAGAGCCGGCTTAAGATATGACTCCTATCCTTTTTCTGAGTTTAAAAAAGAATGTTTCAATGAGAATAATTAAAACTCATACTATTCAAAAATAAGGGTCACTCACTGATCTGTTTTTAGTATTTTGAAACATTAAAAACAATAAAAACAGTTCAGTGAATTATACTATTTTTGCATGGTAAATAGCAAAAATATCAAGGCATCTGGAGTCATGGAGTGTTTCACGAATTTTTTAAGAGACTTTTGAAGATGTTAAAAATATTCAGAAAAAGGACCTTAACGATCTACTTTTTGAATTAGAGTGAAAAAAGTAGGAAACATTGTTGAATACTAAAAAGTGATACCTATTTTTAAATGGCAAATAGCAAAAAACCAAGCCAGCTGGAGTCTTGAACTGTTCCAAGAAATTTTTAGGTAATTTATGGGGATGCTAAAAAAGTTCAGAAAAAAGGACCTTAACGATTTACTTTTTGAGTTACATACAAGGCCGTAGCCAGCTCCGAATATCTAAGGGCGCTCATCGCACAATTATTGGCGCCCGAAATAACAACAGTTCGGAAAAATAAAAGATGCAAATATATAGTGTTTTTGTTACCTTGAGGCTGGTTTTGTACTAAACATTTTCTGAAAGTGAGAACGAAAATAATGAGTAGAATTCAGGTCAATTTGAGAATATTTATTAAATCAAATTAATCATTTGAGCAATGACAACACTTGCCTTGATGTGATAAGAACATTTCGAAAGACTTCACTCAAGTAAACAATCCGCGCGACCACTTGTTTTCATGCACTGTCACGTAATAACGTTCATCTTGCAAATCATGCACACAGCCTTTTCTACAACGGCTACTACGATGATATTTGTATTTGATAAAATAATGCTAAGCCACAAATAAACTCTTGACGTAGTCTTCTTCTATTTATGCTGTTATGACACTTACTTTTTTTCAGACAACACTTACGCTTTTTAGCAAGTTTAGAAAGAGACAAAAAATCTTTACGGAGATTTGGCATGAGTGCGAAGAATTAGCTAATGCTTAAAATTGAAGCAAATCTACGCGAAAAAGTTCAGCTAACTCGAAAAGTGCCAGAAAAAGTATGAACTTTTCATACTTTTTCGGGATCTTCATCTTAATTTTTGACAGTTCAGACTTCATTGTTAATAGTATTGAAAGTTCTTGATTTATTATTGTGTACATACAGTGAAATCGAAAACAAACTTGCAAATGTATGCGTATATGATAATATTATGTTGCTATTGGATACGAAAAAGTATTTTTATTGTTTGAAACTGCACGAAAATGCAAAGCCACCTACTCGCTCACATCAAGCTGTCCCTGTCTTTTCGCACTTAAAATTCGACGCTAAAAAAAAGTAAGTGTCATAACAGCATTAATTCGGAAGAAAATTTAAATTTAAGTGGTAAATCAAATGATTATTTACAATAAATGAGGAGTGCGCGAACAAAACGGCACATGTCCAATTTTGAAAATTGTTCAGAAAACGCAAAAAACTGTTTAGGTCTCTGAACTGATCACATCAACTATTTATGATTATGTCAGGTTGTGATACTATTTGAACTCATTCAGAACCAAAAAAAATATTTTAAAAATGTTTAATAAACTAAGAGAAAAAATTCCCTTTTGAAAATCCACATTGACGAATGGTTAAAAAATATAAATATTCGTAGGACATTGTGCCTTTTTGTAGGGAAACCTTCATTTTGTTATCAAAAAAGTATGACTGACATGCAAGTGCTTTTTGAAGTGTCTGAAATTGAAATTAGTTGTAGTTGAGTGTAATGAACACGGTTTAGTCAAAAAACTTAAAACGGTCAACCATGGACATGTGCCGTTTTGTTCGCCCACTCCTCAAATGCTAACGTTTCCAGAAATTCTTACGGTTTGACAAAATAATTTTTTTCTCATTGCAATTAAAAGTTCTTACCGTAAAGGGCGCTGCGCACCCTTTCGCGCCCCCGTGGCTACGGCCATGGTTACATATGTAAAAATGGCCTTTTTTCATATTTTTTTACAAATAAACCCTCTTATTTCTATTTTTTTCCATCAAACACTATTATTTTTATTAATGAAATAAAAGTCGCATTCCTTACGATCACAAAGATACCCTATTTCTGGAAATCGACCGTTGTTTCATTACATTGTCCTTCAAAATCATTAAACTATATTTTTCCCCCCAAAACCAAAATTCAAAACCCCTTATCTCGAAAGCGGGCAGAGATAGCAACCATTTTTGTGTTTTTCGATCATTTTTTGTCTACTATGGCTGGATTTACACGACCAGACACCGAACACGCAAAACTTAGCTGTAATCGTCAATTCTCTTTTGAAGTCCGATGGAGTGTCGCACAGGCTTTCACACGGCCGAACACCAACGAACGAACGAAATATTCAAAGCTTATTAGCTCTTTTTGTTGTTGCTTTTTGAAATTTCTCTTTTGCATTCTTGTCCTAGGAACAACAATAACGCAGGAACTGTCAAAATGTGCGTTTAAAAGTCCGCTGCGAGTGTCCATTCAAATTGTCTGCCCTTCTAACCGTCCTCTCTCATCCTCTTCCCAATAAACCCAGCTCCTTAGTTCGTTTTGTCTGTGCGGTGTCCGATCATGTAAAAGGGCACTTTATTTTATTAGTACGTGATTAGCGTGTCTTTTTTGTCTTTTTTAGACTACATTTTTTTAACCTGCTCCTGCCCTCACTATCCCATCTCAGCGCCCCCTAAATTTCTCTGGGTCTTCTACTGCCCCCAGAAAGTCTCAAACGCCCACAAGGGGCGTTATCGTCCACGTTGAGAACCTATGATTTACACGCTTTAAAGTGACTACAATGTTAATCAAATGGGTGACGACGTTACAATAACACACTAAAGCGTGTTAAAATAACACACTTCCAAAAGCTGAGATTTGCAGTGAGAAAAAGCAAAACTAGACTATGGTCATTAGGATAATCATAAATCGTGCCATTAGCATACTCAATAGGCCGGTTTTCGTTCGATAACGGAAGATAAGCAGCATTGGACGTGGTTAGTTCTTAGTCCGGGGCCCACTTGGAAAACGACACTCGGGCTTGGAAAGACGAAAAAGCAATTGCAAAAGGCGAACAAAAATAAAAGCTTATCGAACCCTTCAAATGTCACATTAATGAATGTTGCATATCCATGAATTCTATTTTAAAAAGCCATTTTCTACTGCGTTGTTTCAACAACTTTAGGTGTGCTGTTTAAAACACTTTACGGAAACAACACACTTTAAAGTGCATTAAAAATGACTACAAGGAAACAACACACTTAGGTGTGTTTTTTCAACACACTTTACATTTGCAGTGTAGAGTACCTCGTTGGAAAAGAAGTAACGAATAGGTCAAGGAGCTGTACTTCTTAGCTTGCAACATGAAGGACTTTTGTGGGATGATCCACAATTTGATATAGATTATTGGTGTCTGCAAAAAGCTCAACGTCCTTGCCAGAAAAAAAAAGAATTATTCACGCTGGAATTTCTGTGCTTTATTTCAGCTAAAGGGAATTAAATGAACGCTAAAAGAACAAATTCTTCTAAAGGCCCGTCCTCACTACGCGGACTTAGATCCCACGCATTTTTGGCCGTACGGCCAGACAAAAGCGAGCGTGTTGTTTTAATTTTCTGAATCATGAGTGAGAAAACAACCAGTTCTCATTTGAAACGCCGTACGCGCTTTTGAAAAGCTCATATTGTGTGGACGTACAATGTACCTTTTTAAGCACAGCCTTTTGTCCGCGTAGTTTTGAAGCACGGCCTTTACCATGGACAAAGTCGTAAAAAGTCATAAAACTCTATATGAAAAAAAGGCAAAAGCGCGTACGACCCAAGTCCGTGTAGTGTGGACCCACCATAAAGAATGAATAATAAAAACAAAAGACATACTTAGTCCTTAGCAACAGTCTTGACAAGCGATAAGAAAACAAAATTAAAAAAATAATATACATGCTTGGCTTTGTGAATTTAATTCAAGGAATTTTCAAATAAATCCTTTTGATATATTCAAGCAAAAATCTCTTTTGAGAATTTCTATATTTATTTATACTAGTCTTAATGAGATTCATAAAATTCTGAATTTAAAGTACATGTATTTAAAATATGTATGGTTCGTTGTTAATGAGATTCTGAATTTAAAATATCAAATATTAAGATAAACCCATCCAATTAAGTAAATCAATAGTGGGAGGAGGAAGGTTTATGAATTTATGAATGAATAATATATACAAAAAAAGGATGTCTATACCCAGTTACATAATAACAAAACTCGTAAAATTACAATTTCTTGGTTATTATCCACTTGAAGAGATCCTTTCATTAAATTCAATTGAAAAATTTCATCATCCCTTTTCACAGCTTTATGCCTTAACACAATTCCATGGCTTCAACTGCCGATAAAATCCGAGTAGCATCAAAGGATATAAAATACAAGTTTATATACATATATATACGAGTATATAAATTTTTTTCAATTATAAATTTCCCTTTTCCCACAACCTTTTAACTTTTCACAAATCAGAGAAAACTTTTAAATAAAAAAAAAGTCATTCTCCCTTAAACACGAGCCTTTTTTTAAAAAAAAAAAGGGAATCGGGTCACAAAAGTTCACCCACAAAACTTTTCCTCGGCACCCAGTACAGACACATACCCATTCGACCATCATTCCCCAGCAAACCAAGCTTTCAGAGCTTCAGACGTTTCGCAAAGTTTTCGTAAATCGAAAAAAACCAACAAAAAATATTTCCGCTGTTTCGGATTGAAATCGGAAAAATATCGTTAAAAAAGGAACAACGTGCTTATTCACTTTTAGTTACAATGGTTCGTAACGAAATCGGAAAGAAATCGTAAAAAATTATTCCTTAACTGTTGACTTTGATGGTTTCAACCGAAATTTACGAAATTTCGTCATACAATTTCCAGTTCGATTTAAAGTGCCGGAAAGTGAACTTAATTTAATTTGTTTTGTTTTTCCTTTAATTTATAGATGCTTTATAAATATATGTATAAAAAAATTCAAATTATATTTTCTTTTATTTTTGAGAATCTTACTCAACTATTGTTTTATTTCAGATCCCATACAGAATTTTCTTATAAATTTCATAATGTACATGTTTTAACATAATATATTTGATCTTGATGGCTTGATAATTGTATGGTCTTAATTATGACTTAGACAATGGGACTATATTAAGATCAGATATATTCTAGTAAAAACATGTATTTACGAAATGGATAAGAAAATTCTGTATGGATTCTGAAAGCTTTATAAAAGAGGGGAAATTTCACTTAAAAAACTTTCAGAGATCATACAGACTTTTCTTATCTATTTCTTAACAATACTTCTTTAAGAAGTCGTGTCATCATCTTCATACAAAATTCGTGTAGAAATCTGTAAAAATTCGTTTACGATATCGAATGAATTTGTCCGATATTAGGAACTATTTCGTTAAGAAATCGCAAAGTTTGGTTTGCTGGGTCTGTAGTAGGTGTGTATATATGTGTAAAACAGGGTGTATTACCTGCTTACGTAACAGGCAGGATGTGGTGGCGGCTCTGTGTTATTTCCACGTAAAAATAAATACAACACAAAAAATTGCACGGAAATTTCTTTACGCGATTTTTTTTTAACCTGGTTGAAAAAGGTGCTCAGGAAAAAGAGCTCTGTGAAAGCATTGCTGAAGATGGGAATATATAAAGCGTTTCATTCGTTCTTCATCCATGCTGCTTGATGCGATGTGTTTTGCATCTTTGTACTTTATTTAAGCCCTCCTGCTGCGCTTCGATATTGGCCATAACAAGAAAATCCAGGGAAAACTGAGAGTCGAGTTTTTCCATCCCCACTCACTACTCCCTGCCGTTGGCAATGACTCGAAACGTTGAATTTTTATTTTCGGTGTGCCACAGGGTGCCGTCATACCCGTCGCTTCTGTTTCCTTTCAAGATCTTTTTTTTTGCTACATTTCATTTTAAGTTTATTTATTTATTTATTTTTGTCGTCTTCTTCTTACCTCCCAAAATCTCGCCACTTTCCATGGAAAAATGAGAAGAATGATTGCCGAAAAATGAAAATCCCTTGGGGTAAATTGAGTTTTTCCAAATGAGCAACTTTTTACGGCTATCTTAACTCTAGACTTTCTAAATCTATTTTAATTGAGTTCTCGCTCTCTCCCCTCTCTCGACATTTTTGATGGGTTTTATTTTTAGAACTTTGAAATCCTCTCTCCGCTTTGAACAATATATATATCTGCTGGAACTGATGGAAAATTTGGTGAATATGTTGCGAGAAGAACATTGGCCAGGCGGGACGGTACGTGCAACCATCAAAAGCCTTTAAGCCTTTAAAACTTACAAAACGATGAATGAAGACGAAGAAGGTGTAATGAACCAGACAAAGGAAAATCCATGGCGCGCATAAGAGTCATGGAGATTTGACTAGACAGAAGGACCACCAGACGCCATCAGACACACTCTGTGCCAATAACAGCTGGAAAAATGTAAAAATAAAACCAAGAACACAGCTCCTACTGATAGTCTATATCCCCCCACCCCCTTCATATCACTGACTGCGGTGATTTTACTTTCGTTTCATGCCTTTTGTTATGCGAAAAAACGAAAAAATTCTCACACAGTTTTCCTTTTCTTCACTTTGTATCTCCATGAATGCAAATCATATTAAGTTATGTAGAAATGAAGATGTAAAAGTTAAGAAGTTTGAATCGTAATAAAAGTGAAAATGTTGTTTTAGAAGTTTTCTTTTATCGTTTCATGTATGTATGTACATAATACGAAATATGACGCAATACATGATTAGTTGGGGATCTGGAAACACCACGAGTAAGTATTGTATATGGGCGAATTGTGTTTATACTTGAATATACTAAAAATGGAGCGCAGAATTTTCCAGATAATATTCCAGACATTCGAAGAGTTTTTCTGGGTCTACCTATAAATAAGTTTGTTCTTTGTTTTAAGAATACTTGTTGTTCGATGGGGGCTATTTCGAGTGATTCGTCATCAGCAAAATTTTATTTAAACATTTTGGGAAATTCAGTTCAGAAAATTCCATGAAGACAGGTCGGAAGATCGCTTGGTCTATAAACAGAATTTTTCAGACAAACAAGGCGATAATTCTGCATCATTACTACAATCAGACTTCTTTGGTGCAAACATTTATTCCAAAGAGAACGAGGTTTCTATTCGAGAGCTAAAGGTCAAAACAGAATTGCGACTGCGACGGCGGACGGCGAAGTCGGTCGTTTAGCGCAAATGTAAAACAACGTTGTATAACGAAATTACAACTGCAGCGGCACTGCGCCGCAAAATCGAAGTCGGCGTACAAAACATAATTTTTTTCAAACACAATTTTTGGGTATGCAAAACGTCATGTCTCAATAAAAGTTGCGGTTGCAATTTCGTTATACATTAGCTGCTCCGTCCAAATATGACATAAATCGCAGTTGCAGTCGGCCGTCGCAGTCGCAATTCTGTTTTGAGCTTAATAGTCGCAAATCGTGGCGCGACAATAGTTGTCAGGGAAAAAAATAGTGGTAGTTTGTGGCACGACAATTATTATAGACGGAGAGATAGAGCCGAGTTTTGAAACCCATGTGTAACCCTTCCAATTTTGTTTTTAATAAGAAATGGCTAATCCAGGGGCCGGTTCATGTAACTCGACAACGAAATTTTTTTTTAGTTTCGCGTTTACATAGCTCGAAAAAATTGTAAATTTTCGTTTGACAGCTATCGAAAGGTTTTAGTTATCGAGTGCTTGGTAGGCCTAGAGAAAAAATTTCCTGTTCCAGTAACGTAGTTTCCTTATGCCCTTATGACACTCGCTTTTTTTCTGCTGATAAATCAGCTAACTAGAGTGAGAGGAGATGTTAGCATAGGCAATTTAAACTGGAGTGATCGACCAACAAATTTGACAAAATTGGAATAGAAAAATGGCATTGTCATATGCATTCTAGCAGTTCAGCTGGAAAATATGTAGAAAAAATTCAAGATTTCTTGACAGTTCTTGATTTTTCTACTGCTACTTTGATTTTATTACTGCTAACAGAACACAATTGAGATAGAACTGTCAAAACTTATTTCAAAAATTATAAAAACCAATGGTATCCTTTTCTCGCAAAATATTTCTATCTTTTTCGGACAATTGGACTTTCTAGCAGATTTATCAGCCGAAAAAAAGTGAGTGTCATAAGGGCATTACTGAAAACGAAAAATTTTCTTTCGAGCTACGTGAACGCTCAATTTTTTCGAGACAAATTTTTTCGTATTCAAATTCGTTTCGAACGATTATTATCGACGTTCGAAATACATGAACCGGCCCCTGGATTTTGTGGTGGCCGCCATATTGGGTTTAAAATGACATAACATAGCTTACTGTATTCTACTCGTCATACTCTTTCATTTGATACCCATGTCGAGGGCGTAGTAAAGAAAAGAGTACTCCGCTATTTTATGGTGGCCGCCATATTGGATGTGCCTTAAAATTGAATATACTATATTGCTTTGTTTTGCTTTGGTTCTGAAGCAAAGGTTTGTGCCAAATTTGAGCATCACCGGATATCACGAAGTGGTCGAAAACCCGATTGCAAGATTTATTCTCCGCAGAGAACGAAATTAATATAAAGCTTGTAAAATATCAATTATTATCGATATATCGATATATCAGAATATGTTCCAGCCTTTTGGCGAGCCGTAGTTATCCGCCCACATGGATTTTGATTTCGTAGGTGATCTAGATCACATTCTAGAAATGGTGAAAAGGTTACATTTCATAAGGCAGATTTTAGCTTTCACCCTCGCACCCCTTACCCCTGCACCAACTAGGTTGTCAGCCATTGTCGAAAATGGCTACCCACACACCCCCTTTACATATTAAAAACCAAATTGGAAATATGGGTTTCAAAACTCGGCTCTATCTCTTGGACTATTAGCTGGGCAGATAATAATCGCACGCAGGCTCGCCACATAACCTTGCGCGGACTGGGACTAAAATATTATTGAGGCCCTTTTAAGCTATAGAACAAAAGAACTCGATCGGACACTGGGGTATCAAGGGTAATGAAGCTGCGGACAAGCTCGCAAGGGAGGCGTCTGAGACGCTGTTCCAGGGCCGCGAACTTTTCTGTGACATATCACGGTTCACCTTCAAGTCCCTGATTGGGTGAAGTGATTGAACCGAACCTATTGTGAATCGTCTTGGACAGCCATGATGAGGTCATGTGGGGAATGGTGGAAGTGATGCTGAAGGCCATCCACCGGAGATTTAAACAATACAGGGAAAATGAGAGCTAAGAAGGGGGTGGTTCTTTTTTAGGCTGGGCTAGAGACCAATGTAACCAAGAGACAGCAGCTTCTCGGTAGAGTGCTGTTGACCTACCGATGTACCTACGGGCACGTCGCTTCGTAGCTTCGTCGAAGTCACCTTTCAACGGTAGGTCGTTGCTCTGTAAGCACTGTCCCGGCTCTAGTAAGAACCTTCGAGGGACGCCTTTTGAAGGTCACGTTGATGACGCCAGGTCGAAGTAATGCATTTACAGCTCGGTCTAGACTCAAACGTCATGCAAAAGGTTGGTGAGTTTAGTCAGTAGGAATCTGATACTACCGTCTGGGTGCGCACCCCCAACGGTGTCTCCTGTCTAAGGCCGTGGGTAACGAATCAAGCGAGTAGACGAGTCTGGCGTGTGAGACGGTATGATAGGGTTCAAACTACTAAGCTGCTTTCAGTTCATCGCACGCGCGAGAGAAAAACGATTATTTTCATTTTACTCGCCAGTCGCTCCCACCCTCTCATACAGGCGCGTGCTAACAATTGTCATTCGTGACCAATACGTACATTTAAAAACCCTCTCACACCCTCTCACGCACCACACTCGCCCGCTCGATTAATTCGTAACCGCAGCCTTAGGCATGGGCCACAGAGCACAGCCGAACCCCGCTTTCGTAAACTCCTTCCCAACAGACCGCCAGCAGAACGTCGGTCAGGTACCCGAAAAGCTGACAAGAAGACCCAGACAGCCGCCGCTCTGACTAAAGCTTCTGCACCCACCAGAAAATTGGCAGCAGCAGGTCCCATATCATCTAGGAGGGGGATGAGCCCCATGCCGAGTGTGCTGTCTATGGCAGCGATCGGAAGACTCTGCTGGGGAGCAGGGACCTCAAAAAAAGGGGAGCCGAAATGACCCTCTCATCTGGACAACCAGAAGACCCAGGTAGCTGCCGTTCTGCCCTAAGTTTTCGGACCGCAAGGCAAGGAGGGCCGAAATGAAATTGGGGAGCCCCACGGAGAACACACAAACCCGGCTTTCGCGAACCCCTTACGAGCAGACCGAAGGCAGGTCTGCGGTCAGGAATTCGAGAAGCCCCAGTTAACCAGGATCGCCATGGCAGTGGTACGTTGTTCAACGAGAACGTGCTCGAACAGTTAAGTCTAAGCGACTTGCTGAACCTATTCCTATGGAACATGAGGTAGAGGGGTGTAGCACAATAGGCCAAGCTAGTGACCGCGGTACTTTTGGACCCAGTACCTCACTAAAACAAGAGAAGAAAAAGACCAAATTCAAATCCTTTCATGGGTTGGGTACTGTCAATCCGCCCACCCTTGTTTGTGAACAGCGTCATCAAGGCTTTGAAGGCAATTGCAGTATACTGTTCAGGCAGGGCTCTAGGATTGTATGCGTTGCTCCGAAGATTTTCGGGCACCCACCAGTTTGGTAGATAAAGCTGTAGATGATCAGACGTAGTGAACTTCAAGCGGTTTCTTCCTGTACCGTCTTTTTTTACATGGTATGGTCAAGCTTAGGAATCATCCTTTTTACTACTAGTCCGTCATGTCATTCAAGTCATGGTGCAATGTCTAGTAGTAAGCTTGATCTTAATGATAGGAGAGAAAAGATAGGTTACGGTCTGGAGGGTGCGTGAGTAGCTGTCGATGAACCTTGCGTTTCAGCTCTGAGGTGTTATATGAGTTCGGAAACATCGACTGCGGAAGATAGTTCCACAATCGAGTTTGTCTATTTATAAACGAACTTCTACGAGGTACTGGCGTTTGAACTAGTTTTATATTTTTTTAATTCATTCTCCCTTTTTTGAAATTGCACTAATTTAAGCAAGCCGAAGATGAGATAGTAGGTAGGTAGGTCGGTAGGGCCAAAACATATGTCCTATAGTATCAGAATCATGATTCAGTAAGAGACAAAATACTGTGGAAGCGGGAATTAGAAGCTAGAATTCCCATTTATCGATTAGACGAAGTGAAGTAGACACTGGGGGTCACAAGAGGCGACAAACCCCCATTTGAGCCATATGTTCAAACTCTAATTTTGGAACCTTAGGCTGCTCTGGATGAAGTCGCTAGCCAGTAAAGAACTTTATAAATGCCTCTGGGTTGGTTTGAAATTGTCTCGGTTTGGTAGTCGCCTGCGGAGCATACGTTAGTCCGAAGTCAGTTGACTAGATGTGGTTTTGAAATCGAAAGAATGTTCGACATTAGCTGAATCAATTTAAGCGGTGTGCGTTGGGTAAGAAGTAGGAGATTAACTCCCTGGTGCAATGACAAGGAATCGCGAAAGGTTTCCAACGATTTCATATATGAATTGTTAGTTCTTTCAACGACGAGTTGGACGATATTAAGACTATGGAAGAGCAGGCTTTCTCAACCAATCAAAATGCCATTGGCAACGGAAAAGCAACTGATTTCCATGGTTGACAACGTTATCTGCCATTTAGGGCATTCTACCTTAAGTGGTTCCACCGCTACGTGGCGAAGTTAACAGACTAGTCTTTAGCCACTGTAAATGGCGTGAAAAGCTATCCAGCCGCGTAGGTAAATATCGGCCCACAACGGGTAAAGTGCATAGTTTCTGAGATATAGAATTAAACGCGTTTCCCTTCACTGTAAGTTTAGCAAGAGGTTAGGGATGACGCCATTTTGAATTTAAGCTTATAAAAATATATAAAATCATTTGGTAAAAAAAGTCGCGTGCGTTATTTTTCGCATTATGAAGGCCTTTTTTTCGACCTATTTATTGGACTACTTGCAAACCGGCCCAAGCTGCGATTCACTTACGTTGGCTCCATGTCCGCGATATGAATCCGCGTACCGATTTTCCACTCCTGCCTTCTCAGGACTAACATATCATCTTAAATAACGATCAAAATTTGTAACAGTTTGTAATTCGTATTTCTGTTTGAACAAAATATACAATGAAAGAGCATGGAACAATTAACGCATAACAACAGCAGTTCAGCTTCAGAAATACACAAAAATACAAACATTTGTAACATCCTGAACCAATTTGAACGTGCGGTCCTCACTAATGTACTAACTTAACATAAATGATCATTTCATCCTTAATGACTTCACATTTTCTTAAAATATTTCTTATTGAAATTTTCATCAACAACAGCACCCAGTAACCACTGTGAAATGAGCTACCAAGACATCATTTTCCACTTAACTCTGGCATCACTATTTCCACCCACCAAACTAGGGTCCAAAAACACAAGAGGGACTCATAGTTGCTCTCCATCCCCCACTTTGTCCATTAATAATTTGTAACCCTCGAGCATTAAGGCATTCGCTCCACCATCCTTCATTAAAGCCATTCTAGAATGCAATAAAACTTAACAAGAAGAAGAGCACATGAAGGACTCCCCGTTAGAAAAATTGCTATTCACCACAAGGATGCCTGCCTTGTTTCCACAATGGCCAGCAACTATAGATTTAGTAAGAATGTCATTTCGTCCTTACTACAACGTCTTCAGCCAAGCTCCACTTTAAGGACCTCTCAACGATGTTCTTCTCGTTGAAGAGGGCGAGGGCGGTGGGGGCTAGTGGATAACGAATCCTTCATCCCTTCATTTTGGGATCAATGACTTATGCCTGTTTTCTCTTGCAAAGGGACACAAATGAAAAAGGAAGACAGCCCAAGAACTGCTCAAGGATAACACAAGAAATATAAGAGGGTAAGGCGCGCTGATGTTAATACTTTGTGCGGTGGTAGCGGCAACTAGCGAGGCAGCCCTACCGTTTTCTTATATATTATGACCGCGGGTAGGTAGTGCGGTGTAGGAATGGTAAAAATGGTGGTGTGTTAGTTAGGCAACGAAATCAAGTTTGACTATGTTCAAATATAGCTGATAGGATGTTGCTGTGTGCAGTGGCAGATGACATTGGCTTAGGGGAGACACAACACACTATGCACAATTTCCGTGCACAGAAACGGAAGCAATGAAAAGAGACTGACCTCGAATCGAAAGTTCACAATAATTGGGGTTGGTGCAACCCTCGGATAAACTTGGAAAAAGGGAGAGAACCTGTATCAAATAAAATTGAAGGACTCTGAACTTTCAAGAGACTCTCAACCAACGAGGAAATTTTCTAGCATTTTCCATCATTGCAGGCAAATTGGAGCGAAGTTGGTACTAATTTAAATTCATCAAAAAGTTTGGTTATGTAAAGAAAGTTGCACGGAAAATTATTTTAATTGAAGACGGGGAAAAAAACTTTCAATTCTTCGACAAGTTATTGAATGAAACTTGGAAATGCTGCTATCAAGTATGCACAGTTTTTTTTTTTATTTTTCGGGAAATGCGGAAAATTTTTTTGTGTGTTTGACTTGAAATTCTTGGCAGGAAGCAGGACTTAAAAAGAAACTTCGGAAATATTCGTGTGAAAATCCAGTTGGGAATATCATAGGGCACCTTCTGTGGCTGCAGATAACTGTGGGAAATGCGACAAACTGCTTTTATTATTCACTCGGTTGGGTGTGGACATGAGTCATGTGCATTGGAGCTGGTCTCGTTCTATACAGGCATGGTGCTTATAAGCTGAAGGTTCGTTTTAATGTGCTTTAAAATATACTTCTAAGAGCAAGAAAAATTGTGTATTTATGTATGGTGAAATGATTGATAGGCACATAGAACGTTCACGGTATTGTATTATATTTGCCCAATGGGAAAGTGAACTAGTTCTAAGACTAGTAGAATAACTACTTTCTAAGGAGGGAGTAGTAGTTCTCAATTTGATACTTTTTTGTATGAAAACAGCCCACTACTTTTGTACATCGTTGTCCTACGATGGAGTCAATTGACCTCCTCTGCATTACTTCAAAATACTTCGAGAACTAATTCATTTTGAAGGTCTTGGAGAACTAATTTTGAAGTTCTTGGAGAAGTTCTTGGAGAACTTTTGAAGTTTTTGGAGGATTAATTCATTTTGAACTAACTGGAGAACTAATTCGTTTGAAGTATTTCGAGAACTAATTCATTTTGAACTAACTGGAGAACTAATTCGTTAGAAGTACTTCGAGAACTAATTCATTTTGAAGTTCGTGGAAAACTAATTCATTTTGAAGCTCTTGGAGGATTAATTCATTTTGAACTAACTGGAGAACTAATTCATTTTCAAGTACTTCGAGAACTAATTCATTTTAAAGTTCTTGGAGAGCTAATTCATTTTCAACTAACTGAAGAACTAATTCATTTGAAGTAATTCGAGAACTTATTCATTTTGAAGTTCTTGGAGAACTAATTCATTTTGATGTTCTTGGAGGACTAATTCATTTTGAACTAACTGGAGAATTAATTCATTTTGAAGTACTTCGAGAACTAATTCATTTTAAAGTTCTTGGAGAACTAACTCATTTTGAACTAACTGGAGAACTAATTCGTTTGAAGTACTTCGAGAACTAATTCATTTTAAAGTTCTTGGAGAACTAATTCATTTTGAACTAACTGGAGAACTAATTCGTTTGAAGTACTTCGTGAACTTATTCATTTTGAAGTTCTTGGTGTACTAATTCATTTTGAACTAACAAAACTACTAACTCAAAAACAAATTCTTTAGAAAAATCTTGTGGGCTTACCACTGACATCATTTGAACTAGCTCTTCTCAGGATTACTTTGGAACCAGTGCTGGAACTAGTCAATTTCCCATTAGTGCTAAAAATATTACTATTTTCTAATTAGTCAGTTTGTTCCGACTGGTTGGGGAAATCCAATATGCGTTCTCACAACTGAACCTGTGATGTTGCAAATGTTGTTTATTCAAGATCTGGACTCAGGTTACTGATCAGTCTGAAGATAGTTTTTGGATTTGTATTCCTTGTTTTTTAGTGTAGAAGGAACCAGTTCTGTCGACAGTTTTATCATTGAGTCTTCATACAACAAGTTCTAGTCGGAAAGACTGTAGATACAAGAGTAGAAGAACTGAAAACGCCGACAGATGATGATTAGAAGACTTGTACTAATGTCGACAAGACGGTTCTTCTCTTCTTTTCTTTCATTTAACCAAGTTTGGATTCCACGAGTATTAACAGCCCCTTTACCTCAGATTTGTAGTCCATACCGCTTGAACAAGCTCAGCCGTGTTCCTAAGCATTTGTCGCTTAGGCTTACCTGCCCAAGTAAGAACGCACCAAATAATGAACCCTGCTCAGCTCGCAGTTCGGACAGCAATACAGAACATGAATTGCATTCTCCTCGAGGCAAAGTTTGAACATTCCGCTAGTCTATTTACCCTCCTCAATTCTGGGAACACCTTGTTGGTTCGACGATAGACAAAACCTACAGTAAGTGGTCTTGATCGTGTGTCGATTACTAAAAATCAACAGTTTTGACCCAAATAAAACCTCCGTACGAAGCTTTTGACCGTACTTTCCCATCATATTCATATAGCTATAGTTAGATCTCTTCCATCAGCTGGATTATATGCATACAACCTCACACATGTGGCATAATAAAAGACAAATAGCACAGGAAATTCAAAACCACGAGTCTGACTCGTTATTACTCATTTTACATTTAATCCTTAGTTATGAGTCTACCTCTAGTTACTATAACTACAGGAAATAATTAAGAATTTCTCTTCCAATCAACAATTCATAAAAGAAACACTTGAAAATTTGCTTATATTTATTTTCTGTTAATATGTAAACAAATCCTGTCGTTCCTTTTCGCATGGCACTTCCTCAATCCGCTTGAATCCACTACTAACAACATTTCTCGCACATACATAATATTTATTGCGTTCGTAAACATTTTATCGGGAAAATATTCTTACATTTAATTTCATGCCTAATAAAAAGCAAAACTTCAAAGGAAATAAATAAATGAACACGAACCAAGCAAAGAACGTCTCGAGCCACTTGAGAGCATCGCCTAGGTAATCGCGGCTTTAACACGTTAAGTGCATTTGCCGGAAAATAAAGTGCCCCTTTTTTTGCAATTTCGTCGTAATCTCGTTAGACCCACTTAAAGTCAAGTTTTTAAGGAAAATTTTCAAGCGCAATAAAAAAAATGGAAATTAAATAAAAGAAAAAGCGCGACGGGAGAGAGGAAGTAGAACGTCTGGAGGTTGGGTCCTCTGTAACTCGGCATATGCGTTCTTTTAAAGTATGGCAAACAATCCGCAAAAGTCGCTCTGGTTTCAAACTATGACGACAAAAAGTCTCTCGGCAATTAGAGGTGAACAGAAAAAGGTTTTGTTGTTGTTGTTGCTGCTGCTGGTGACGACACAGTGGCAAGTAGATTAATTGGGACTGCAGAGAAGTAAAAAAAAGGGTGAACTTTGCACAGGTATGGATTGAATTTGAAGTCAACAGCCTCACGACCATTCTTTGATGCAGCAATGCGGAAAGTTTTCTTTTAAAACTTCGTTGATTGGATTCCATGGCTCTGTGTAGTTGACTGGTGGCTTTGTTTTGAATCTATATATATATATATAAAATTGTAATACAACTCACTCATTGACTCATAACGAAATCTCACAACTATAAAGGTTACAAATTTAAGTTTTGAAGGTAGTCTCTTAAAACACCTTAACCGACTTTCCACATTTATCCTTCAAGGGATTGAGATAGATGATAATCTCGATGATAGGTTAACTCGTGCCTGGAGTCGTACCCAAAGTGAACGGTTGAGACTCCCGAAATGTGGGGTTGACAATACCCTCTACCAAAAACCCCAATCTACCTCCAAATCCATCAGAATCAACTTCTGCGGCCTACGAATCAACTTCTACGAAATTAGAAATTCAAAAGAGTTTCTAAGCAGATTGAAATTCCAGAATTGGCCGATAGTGGCGACCTCTTGGCATGTGATGGGCCAATAAGATTGACTAGAAAGGCCAAACTCTTGCTATGAATATTGACGAGAGATCGTGGTAGAGTACTGGTCGATGTAACGATGGGAAATGAAAAGTGGTAAAATTTTGGAAGATCTGCTACATTTCTACGGCGGCCGTTTAGCATACTCAATAGACCGGCCCTCGTTTGATTGCGGAGGTCAAGCAGCATTGGACGTGATTAGCACTCGACACTGTTTATGCTCCCATTAGTCCCACTTGGTGAAAGAACAAAAACTGCCTGTAGGGAACAAAATGCCACGATTACGCATGAATCTATCAAGGAGGCGATTCGATCACTTGAACCAAGTCCCCTGAAGCAGACAGCAGTTTTCCCATTCTTATGTGGACTTCAACCAACCACTCCGTTAGTCTGAAAAATATTCAGGGCTTCATTCGCACTTGGATTGGTATGGTATACGAATGGCTCCTAGACAGAGGCAGATGTGGATCCAGGAAAGCGTTCATTTTGGGTATTCTAGCTTGTGCCTTGTCAGTCAAGGGATACTGTATTTTGGTATTTCGGTTTACACCTATGAAATTTTAAAAAGGATCTCTGCTGAAAAACTGATCTTTATCTTATCTGATATTCAAGCAGCAATAAGAGCGATTTAGTTCCCTAGAACCAAGTCCAAATTAGTTTACGAGTGTCAACTCACTAGTAGTATTGGCCACCTGACACTGTCCCTTCATTACTATGTACAATGAACCTATGGAGAGTCGGAAGGGTGGAACAGCCTACATGCAAGCCCTGCCACGGACGTATTTCCATCATTCTATGGTGTAAATCTGGACATTAAAATCTGGATTAAATTTCTATTTTGATGTCAGGCAATTAGTTGGCTCATACACTATTCACAGTAGTAAACATGTTGCTGTGTTCATACGACCTCTCTACCCAGCAAATTGTAACGAACCACGTTTCGTCACTAGAATCCCTCTCCAAGAACTTTAGAAAAATATTGAGGTACTAGACCGAATAGGGGTGATTCTCTCCTTGAAAGCTTCACTTCGAAACTTTAAAGCTTCCTGCCCAGATGAGCTTTTTGACTATAAAATAAACCGCTTCACAAGGCCAAATGCAGTCTTTAGCCAGGCTCGTTCCGGAGAGGTCATATTCTCCGGTCCTAGACCGTGTCGAGGTGTATGATCCGGCACGGTCAAACCACATACCGGTGGAATGTGGCCTGGACCTTGTGGAGGTGTATGATTCGACAATGTGCCGAAGCAGCAATTCCTATCCCGTGTCGAGGCGTATGATCCGGCACGGTTACACATATTACACACATTACATACCGAACACCTGAGGAATGTGGCCGATGCCTTGTCGAGGTGTATGATCCGACAATGTGCCGAAGCAGCAATTATAAACCGTGTCGAGGTGTATGATCCGGCACGGTTACACTACACACATAACACATACACAACACATACCGACCGAATACCTGAGGAATGTTTTCTGGACCAGTGTCGAGGTGTATGATCCGACACTGTTCCCGGCAGCATTTCCTAGACCAGTGTCGAGGTATGACCAGATACAATACCTACAATATACCGAACACCGCTTTATATACATACCCGCCTATACCGCACCAGTAATACCGCTAAACACCAGCTTACGCACATGTAGAGTGTAGTAGTGAGGAGATAGCTGCTTAGCGATGCTATTAAGAGGCATGCACCCAGAGATAACCAGTAGTTAGTTGCTTAGATATAGCCGTAAGAAATATGTCTTATGTATCCAGATATAATATTAGGAGACCCAAATTGTAAGTATATAAGGATTTTTGAATAAATAAAAGAAATATTATTTTGTAAGAACGTGTTTGTTCTCACAAGACCTTGGACAACTCAACAGCCCCCGGCAACCCTCCCTTAAGGGGTTATATCTATGTGAAAAAAAATTTTTTTCGATTTTTTTTTATTGGCTAAAAGTATGCCAAAACATCCCTAGAATTGGAATAAAAAAAGTCCAAATACTAATATACTTCAGATAATTTTTGAGAATTAATTTTCTGAAGCAACTCCAACGCTCGAAAAACGTAAAATTTGCTCTTTTCAGCGGTTCTTGATTTTTTGAATTCGGCGGTCGTAAATTAAATTATTACTTATCGATCATAGATAATGGACTTCTAAATTGAAGTATAGATGTCACTGTATACTATATAGCACATATTATACACTCTTTAGGCCCCCATCCCCATGTAGGAAATAATTGAAATTTCACAGATCTACAACGTTTTAAAACTTCAAACGCGTTTTTCTCGAAACCATGTTTGTGAAATCGGCCGGACACCAAACTCCGTCAGTTTTCATCCGATTGACTTGAAATTTTAACTGTAGCTTCTTAATATGATTATCTAGTGAAGTACACACGATTTTTGCGATTGGTTAACAAGAAAAAAAATTATAAACAATTTAAATCGATTTTTTTCGTCAAAAAAACGATTTTTTTTTTAAACCGCCGCTATTTTGCGAAAAAAAATTCTAAAAATATAATCGTGGGTACTTCACTAGCAAAACTCGTGAAGATAATGAAAGAAAATTTTTTATTGTTCCAGATGCTAATGGGGCTGCGTAATGTGTCCGGCCGCGGAACACCTTTTGAAAATACTACATACGTTACCATGATCTACAGCCGCCATTTTGTTTTAAATTTCGTATAAAAATTTTTTTTTGTACTCTTGAAGAGTTGTCTTATCGATTGGTATATTATTTGTAACACCTTTTTCACAAAATCAATGCAAAAAAAAATCCTGAAAAAAGCTTTGATTTTTGACCGTCACATAGATATAACCCCTTAAAAAAGGAGGTTTAGAGAACTACCGGACGAAACACCATTACAAAATTGCCTTCTAAGTTCTCGATACCATGCGATTTGCTGGTTGCTATATAGATTAGTTAGTCCGGGACTGGCATTTTTTTGACTTATACCCCGGCTTCACTGGCCGAATTGCGCAAGTTCGAGATAATTAGCCCACTGAGCCAGCGAGCAATAATAACAAGAGTGCTTAGGCAGAGCTCAAGGACAAGTAAAAGAGTTAAAGATATGAAAGAAGAGATTAACAATAACATTAAGCAAAAAGTCCAAAAAAAAATTTACAAACGCGCCATGGATATACATTTTATGCAAAAAACACAAGTATATGAAAGAAACAAAAGATGTTCCCCTATTCGAATGTTTACATTCAAATGGAAGCAACAATGGAACAGAGCACGTGTAAATTGGGTTTGCACGGATTGTATGTATGCGTACAATTTCGTGTAATATTAGGAATGGATTTCCACTTGTATTGGACGTTATAAAAGGCGGGAATCTTGCAAGGCGAGGAAGTCACTTCCGCTTCATTTTTTATCTTTCTTTCACATACATTGCGTGTAGTATGGAAGTAATTCTGCCTCCTTTTATCATAAATATTGCTTCTTTGATATTTTGACTTTTTCACTCAAATTGCAATTTTTATCAGCTGATCTCAAGGGCATTGAAACATTTTTAAAAATTTGTTCTAGCTCATCACACTTATTATTATTGCTCGCTGACTGAGCTTCATTTTTGCTTGATTTCCCATACATTTTCACATTTCGAAGTCAGGAAAAATAAAGTCTGATTTCGCCCAACAGAACCTGAAATCAAGCTTGAAAGTAAAAGCTCGCTCAAAAGAGAGTAATCAACTGGAATCGTGGAATGCCATTCCAGGGAGCTTTTGCATTTCTGACTTCTGGCGAAAAAGCAACAACAATTTCAAGCACTGAACTCGACTTTAGCCGGTGAAGCCACTTATGCGGATTGAATTGAACTTGATTAAACTGAGGCCAGTGAAGCCGGGGTATTAGCCTTGTCTGAATTTGTTATATTCTTTTGCTGAAGTAACCACGACCGACACGACAGAGCCATATGTCAGCTTCGGTCTAATCACTACTCTGCAGGTGTAGAGCCAGGGCATCATGTTTGTCTTCAAGCCCCATGTCTTGCCAAATATCTGCTTCCTACCATAGAAAGCTATGGTGGCCTTCTTTGAACTCTCTTCGATGTGGAGCCTTCAATTCTGTTTTTAGTCTATATACGACCCAAATGCTTAATGGGATCGGTGGAATAGCTTCGGCGCATGTCTTTAAATTTTCGGAAGCGTTTGAGGTTGTGTGTAGAAGCAGAAAGCACCCATTTCTAAGCTTGTTAATTATTTTTGTTAGCAATAATGTTATTTATTATTATTTGTAGTGACAATTGCTTCTTTCGCTTAATCAAGTTCTTACGGCAAAATTTGTTATCATTTTTTTGGGTCACCCTGTATTATTTATCTATCGTTCGAGCTAAGCTTACTACCAGATATTGCCCGATGAAAAGTTCGTAAGCAGCTGGTGTGAATCTGAAGACTTTGTCCCATGCCCTGGTACAGACTGAGTTCACCTGACAGCTTGGTTAACCTCCAAGCAAGGAGAAAACTAGGAATGTTATATACCTGGTCCTGGTGGTCCTGATGGCGGAAGAAAAAACGGTAACCAATAATGTGCTTCTATGCAGACCAAGTCGCGGTCATCAGCTAGTCTTTAATAAACGAAGCCCGAAACACACTTTTGTGTTGTGGTGTGTCGTGGCACTATGTGCCCAATCAGAAACGCCAAATCGGGACGCGCCACACCACAACACATTGTAATAATGTAATCAGCGCCATCTATATTAATAAAAGAAAGTTTCTGTATGCGTGTATGTATGTGTGCGATGTGTGCGCTATAGCGGGCGCACCAGTGATCGTAGAGCTTCGAAAATTTGCACGAAGATCCGTGGGGGTCTCCCATGATGCACGTCAAAGCCCGAGTTTAGTAATTCAAAATGGCCGCCACAAAATGACCAAAATTTAAAATGGCCACCCAAATTTGCCAATTGTGTTCCGATTTCCATGAAAATCGGTATCTGGGGGTTTTTAAGGTAGCAAATAACGAATTTATGATCAGAACTTATAAATTCAAAATGGCCGCCCCAATATGGCTGACAAATTGCCAATTGTGTTTCAATTCCAATGAAAATCGGTATCTGCGGGTTTTTAAGGTAGGAAATAACAAATTTATGATCAGAACTTATAAATTCAAAATGGCCGTGCTAATATGGCGGACGAATTTGCCAAATGTTTTCCGATTCCAATGAAAATAGGTATCTGGGGATTTTTAAGGTAGCAAATAACGAATTTATGATCAGAACTTATAAATTCAAAATGGCCGCGCCAATATGGCGGACGAATTTTTCCAATTGTATTCCGATTGTAATGAAAGTGGAGATCTAGGGTTTTTAAGGTTGCAAATAACGAATTTGTGATCGAAACTTATACATTCAAAATGGCCGCACCAATATGGCCAATGAGTTTGCCAATTGTATTCGGATTCCAATGAAAATCGGTATGAAGGTAAAAAATAAAGAATTTATGATCAAAATTTATAAATTTTAAGTTTCGGGGCTAATATGGGGGCGAATTTTACCAAATAAATGTCATTTCCCGGTCAGCTGTATGTAAGTTTATCAAGAGTTGGGAAATCGAAAAATCTTCATATCCTAGCTCCAAATGGAAGAACATTGACCATAGTGTATCCTGGTCGTTTCCTCTATTGTCGTGAAGTTTGCCACATTATGAAATGTAGGAAATTTCTTAAATTTCCCTAACCAGTCTAGAGACAGTAAAAACGGTAGAAACGGTAGAAATAGGTTTTCAAATTAATATGAAGAACATCTCTATATAATTCAATAACAAAAAAGCTGTACAGGATAGTTATCCACAGTTCTACCGGTCAGATGCCTGCAAGGATGATTTTCGGGATGCAGATTACGCTGCCAGGTGATTTAAAGTTTGGAATCGCGCAACAAGATGAAGACTTACTACGAGCTTAAAACGAACGGATCTAGATTTAAGGAAGGCGATCGAATTTAGCTATAAAATCCTCGACGAATAAAAGGTAATTCGACAAAACTACAAAAAAAATGGAAGGGTCATCACGAGGTTAAACGATGTCATCTAACGCATCTATTGTTCGATCGGTAAGAACGGGACCTGAAGGAAGCAGTGTTCGGGACGAACACTAAGTAAGAAGGGGGCAGTGTAATGGCTAACCGAAAAGAAAATGTCAAAATTCCAATTCAGTGGAAAATTTCATGTTCAAAGGCACCTACTTGAATACAGTGTCACATCTCAATTTAGTACGGTTGTTCTAACTGAACCGCCAAGAAGAGGAAGGTGAAACACATGTGTGCCAGAGGTATTGTTTTGAAATTAAAGTTGTTAAAAAGAAACAAATTGTTCCAATTAATCCCTGACGAATCCGAGAACGCTTGAGAAGAAATATTACAATATTTTTTGTAGGTAACTCTAAATTTTTGTATGGTATCCAAAATCATGTTTTGCAGGGTTTTTGTTGTTTTCATTATTCTTTTTTCCTGCCGCGGGCAGTGCACACTTAAACTTTTTTAATTTAAAGGCGTTGCAATGCACGCGGGTTTTATGCTAGTATAAAATATATGAATTAGATCACGACACAGAGCGCCACGACACACCACAACACAATAGTGTAATTTCGGCTTAACATGCATTGCATGTACATACCTGTCCCTCGTAAATCGTCTCAATTCTTCACATAAAGGTGCCGAAGTCTGGATCAACACAAAACAAACTTCAGCAGAAATTTTTGATGAATTTTTAAGAAACGTCTCCATGTACCTCGAGTCACCGCACAAAGCACCGATGTGCCTTAAAGCTTAGCACGTCTTGAATTTATTATTAGACAACCATCGCGTCATCAAGACCAGCTCAGGAGATGAGATATGCTTCATTCTGAGCGCTACAGAACTACCTCCTGCACACCTTCTGTCTATATATACATACATACATATATGTGGCAGCACAGGTTGATTACGGCGACTCTGCGGTACCGACTTGCTCCCGACTGGAATTGCCAAAAAAGATTGTTTCGACACCTCGCAGAGGGAATGTAGATGGCATCAGCGGAGACTACCCTGATATATTACCGGGACCACCACCTCCGTAAAGAGAGAGTGACTAATGTAAACGGCGATCCCGTAAATTAATAAAAGTGTCACGACAAGCGGAAAATGCGATATTTATATATATTTTTTTCCCGTTTTTTTTTCGACGGCCATGTTTCACTCCAGAGCCAACAACAACGCCACCATGTCCAAATTTGTGGTGTGAATGTTCCTCCTGATGTACTTGATCACAATTTGTCATGCAGGAGGCGCTGATGTTCTGCAGTTTGTGGTGTGGATTGAATTTTTTGTTTTTTTTTTGTGTGTGTTCTTCTCAGCCTGAATTAATCGGGTTTAATTATTTTATTTTGAACTAGTTCTAATTTAATTTTTTTTTGTGTTTTTATTTTAATTTATATATCAACAACATGACAAAGAGTTACGTAACGCACAAAAGGGAGAATATTCATATCAGTTTTTGGCATATGATATAACCACACACACACAAATACAAAAAATACAGAATGAATTATTCAAAAGTAGCTTATGTTGGCTTTGAATTCTCTAGATGGAGAGAAAAAAGTATGAACGGATTAAGTTGTCATGTTATTAGTATGGCTTTCTTTATATGAACTAAACACAGAATGTTGCATGAATAACAATTCTCTTCCGGAGTTGGCTATGACAAAATTAATCATTCATCACAAGTGGATTTTCTTAATAATCATTTTTTTTCAGTGTGGTAAAGACCTTGAAAATTCTTCATTTGGGATGATATAAGAAGAACTGCCGACATTTCAATATGAAGAAACAAACACACGAAAAAAATTCATGCCACTTAATTAATCAATGATCTTTTTATGGTTTTATAGTCCTACAATAAAATTCAAGAATTGTGTCATGATACTTTTAAGTATAGACCGAAATTTTAAGCTCTTAACATTATCATTTATGCCTGCGGATTTGAAAGTAAAAAAATTGTAGGCGGTTTTTTTTCGTATGGGGATTTATGATTTTGTTAAACTAATCACTTTATTAGTAACAAATATAAATATCGAAAAAGAAAAAAAAATTGTCTTTTTCGTGAAGTTCGTTAGTATTCACATTTTAAATAAACGATTTCCGGATTAAGCAGAGCAGAAAGTGTAAATGGTTTCTTAATATGGCAAAAACGAAAGGTTGGTAACTTAAAAATCGCTATATATGTCGAGACGACAGACAAAAATGGTTCTATAAATAATATATTGACTTATTCAGAAGTTATTGTTAGTTTTTTTTAAGATGGGTGGTCTTTACGTAAATGAGATTAACGACATCAGATGGTAAAAATAGTGTTCTTTCATCGTAATTTATTTATACAAGAAAAACTAGTCTAGTTTTCTTTTTAATAAGGTTTTGCAATGCAATGAAATAAACGAAGACAACCACTGGCAACGAAAAAGTCTTAACCATTTAAGATTTTTCTCTATTAAATATTCGTACTCTGCACAGAGCTTATGACTATAGTCCAAGCAACATAGGCCAAAAAATGCACAATGGAGGAAAAAATGCATACATAAACCAATTTTGGCACAGCCCAGTCGCAATAAACTGACTACTTAAAAAATAGAAATAATATTAGCACTAGTGGGAGACTGACTAGTTCCAGTACTGGTGCCAAAGTAATCCTGAGAGGAGCTAGTTCAAACACAATATCAGTGGTAAGCCCTCAAGATTTTTCTAAAAAAAATTGTTTTTTAGTTAGTAGTTTTGTTAGTTCAAAATGAATTAATTCTTGAAGTACTTCAAAATGAATTAGTCCTCCAGTTAGTTCAAAATGAATTAGTTCTCCAAGAACTTTAAAATGAATTACTTCTCGAAGTACTTCAAAATGAATTAGTTCTCCAAGTAGTTTAAAATGAGTTATTTCTCGAAGCACTTCAAAATGAAATAGTTCTCCAAGAACTTCAAAATGAATTACTTCTCGAAATACTTCAAAATGAATTAGTTCTCCAGTTAGTTCAAAATGAATTAGTTCTCCAAGAACTTCAAAATGAAATACTTCTGGAAGTACTTCAAAATGAATTAGTTCTCCAAGTAGTTCAAAATGAATTATTTCTCGAAGCACTTCAAAATGAAATAGTTCTCCAAGAACTTCAAAATGAATTACTTCTCGAAGTACTTCAAAATGAATTAGTTCTCCAGTTAATTCAAAATGAACTAGTTCTCCTAGAACTTCAAAATGAATTAGTTCTCGAAGTACTTCAAAATGAATTAGTTCTCCAAGTAGCTCAAAATGAATTATTTCTCGAAGCACTTCAAAATGAAATAGGTATCCAATAACTTCAAAATGAATTAGTTCTCCAGTTAGTTCAAAATGAATTAGTGCTCCAAGAAATTCAAAATGAATTAGTTCCCGGAGTACTTCAAAATTTTTTTTTTAGCTCAGGCAAAGCCCTTTGTACTGTCGACAATCTATTTTCTTCGTATAGAGTGCAATGTCGAACAGCAAGCTCTAGTCGATAGATAGTGAAGGGGAAGAGAGAAGTAGGAAGGAACTGCCACAACCACGTAACCCCAACCATTTCTATAGCGACTCTGGCATCGGGAGAAACAACTCGCTGGAGTGTTGTGCCTCCTGAAACAAGTTGAATCCCATCAACCAACCGATGGCATGCGCTTGGTGGAGCGGGGCAGTGCTAGCGGAAGGCTATGACTGCAGGGAAGGTGGGAAAGGCGAAGCACCGTGGGGCTCTGCCGGGACTCGAACCCGGGACCTCTGGGATAATAGCCAGGCGCCTTACTCCCTAGACTACCGAGGCCCCCTGAATGAAAATGAATTAGTTCTCGAAGTATTTCGAAGTAATGCAGAGGCGGGCAACGCTGTACAAAAGTAGTAGGTTGTTTTTATATAAAAGGTACCCAACTGAGAACTACTACTCCCTCCCTAGAAAGTAGTTAATCTACTAGTCTTAGAACTAGTTCACTTTCCTACTGGGAGTTGTAGAGGAAGGTGTCCTTAACAACATACTAAAAATTTCGCGTGGTGGGGGTGGAGCTAGCGGAGGGGGCGCTCTAAAGGTCCCTTTTTCAGTTTTTCGCTAATACATAACTCGAAAACTACGGCCTCTAGCGAAAAAAAATTAAAAGATTAACCAACATAAAATTCTCTACAAAATAGGTTTTATACACTTTTTCGCTAGGTTCAATACTTCAGGAGATTTTGGAGGGGGAAAGTGGTAAATTCTTAAAAAAATTATTTTTTTTTGTTAAAAATCAAGTTGCCTGACGATAGGATGGGTTCAGGTATAAATAGAGCGATTTTGCGGTATCATTTGACGTAAACTCATTAAGTTTATGCCTCCTTCATACTAAGGCAAAATTAATAAAATTCAGGACTTGGCGATTTCCTTTTCCTGTCCTTTTTTAGGGATTTACAAGGCTGCTCACTTTTTAGTATTTCGTAATTCATATACAAAAAATAGGCAATGAATGAAAATATGCTTATTTAGCTTATTGTAGGTCGAATGGTTCTGGAAGTAGGCAATGTCTCAGAGGAATAGAAGAGAGCAGGCGCGGATCTAGAATTTTGTTTTTGGGGGGAGGGGGTCACGGAATTAAAAGTGGCGGAAAATACTTTCTACTCCTAAAAACCCAAAAAAAAAAATTAACAAAACGAACAAAACTAACCGAATTTTCTGGTGGGTTAAAAACAAACGTGTCCTACGAAAACGCTCCCTAATGTGTCCCTTTCTTGCGAGTGCAGCTAACTTCAGAGTTTGCAAATCAAAACATAAGATTTGGCGCCCTGGGCCTATAAGATTTGCCGCCCCATAAATTATTTATTTATTTATTTATTTATTTGTTTAGCCAAACAAGGCACACTTAAATTAAAAAACACAGTAGTACAACAGTCCTTATTATTATTATAAAAATAATTGATTATTAATAACTATTGACAACTACTGAAACTTACTACTATAATTGTAAAGAGGTGGGAGTTATGTTAGTAGAGATCTGAGTTTTTTCTTATAGGATGCCTTGTTGAGTGATGGGGAGAAACAGGAGCTGTGAGTATTAAAGACCATACAACATCTGTTGACGGGCTCGTTCCTAGCGTAATCGGTGCGATGACGGTATTCCCGAAGTAATTTAGTATGACGTGTGTGTCGGACTTCATCATTGAATTTGATCTTGTCCGACAGAAACTGCACTTTAAGTTTTCCACTTAGAACGTCAAAGGCAACGCAAGATATGAGCAGTTTTCTCCTGCTAGATAACGGCATGAGATCAAGCACCTTGAGCCTGTCCAAGTAGTGCGGTAGGCTTTCGTAGTCATGCGGGTCGTGTAGATTTCTCAAGGCAAAAAGGAGAAATCTCTTCTGAACTGATTCAATCCTGCTACTGCTTACTTGGAATATAGGATCCCAGATAGGACACGCATATTCCAGGATAGGGCGGACTAGAGAACAGAAGAGTGTTTTCGTGACCCGTACATTACTGAATTCTTTGGCTCTCCTCTTGATGAAACCAAGAAGTTTGTTGGCTCTAGCAGTAATACTATCGTATTGCAGGTTGAAATTGAGTTTTTGGTCTAGGACCACGCCTAGATCTGCGATATGATCAACCTGATTCAACATCATGCCGTTGAGATAATAGTACTGCTTCTGTGGGTTTCTACTACGGGAGAAGGTAATTGCATGACATTTGCTGGTGTTAAGTTGCAGTTTGTTCGTAGTACACCAGTCTTGTAAGGCATTGAGTTTCGTCTGCATGAAGGAAACATCAGTTTGGCCTTTAATGACACTATAGATTTTGGGGTCATCCGCATAGAAAAGATGTGGAATATTTACTAATTTTTCTGAAAGATCGGAGATAAAAATATTAAAGAGGAGAGGACCAAGATGACTACCCTGAGGAACGCCAGAGGTTACTTCGATCTCATTAGATAGAAATCCTTGGAATCTGATAACCTGTGTTCTTTCGTTCAGATATGATTTTAACCATTCCAGGGCAGAACCTGATATTCCAAATTTTAATAATTTTGCAATTAAAATGTCGTGGTCTACTCGATCAAAGGCCTTGCTGAAATCAGTGTACACTGCATCCAATTGATGGCCGCTCTCCTTACCGCTTAGCAATTCGGAGGTAAGGACCATAAGGTTAGAAGTTGTTGAACGCCCTTTCCGAAAACCGTGTTGTTGTTCGTTTAGATATGGGTTGATAAGAGGGGCAATCCTGTCGAAAACAAGTTTTTCAAAAAGCTTAGGAATTGAAGATAAGATGACCCTATAGTTTTCCACCGACTGCTTATCACCGGATTTATAGATTGGCGTTAGGTAGGATTTCTTCCATAGCATAGGGAACTTACCTAACGATAAAGATTTGTTGAAGATAACGTGAAGAGGAATTACGATATGTTTTGAGCAGCACTGCAGGAAAATAGGAGGGAGATTGTCGCGACCATTACTTTTTTTGATATCAAGATTCTTTAGACCCGACAAAATCTCGTCGACAGAGAGGGATATGCCATTTATGAGGGAGGTGTCAGTGTGCAAGTCAGTCAGATTGTCCGTTGCACTAGATATGGGGTGAGGTCATACAAAAGAATAATCACCATTTATTAAATGTTTAGTTTTCAAACGTCAAATGTTCTTCGCTTATCCGGTAACGTAGGTAATTTTTTATTATTTTTAATATAGAAAAAGAAAGTTCTACACTGCGGTGACAAGAAATTTTCCCAGGCTCAAGTAACCCAATACCTACTGAGATACATAATGCTATTTCTGTATATGGAAATGCTTCCTTAAAATCCTTGTGCTTATCCCTTTTTTTAACGTGACGCCAAGAATTGTTTTAAAAGAACACATTCTAATTTTTGGAGATTTATGGGGTTAGCTCTAACTTTCCCATCAGGTATTATATCCAATTTGCATAAGAATACAAAATTGTCATATGAAGATTTTAGCCTCCAGAACTCGTTCAACACTTGTTAGCATATAGGGGAAAAGGTATTAATCTTTTGGGCATAAAAGGTCGCCTTTTAGTCCTTTCAACAATACTCCCTAACGACACTCATGGTATAGTTTCTTTTCTTCTTCTTTCTCTTGTGATCGCTTCTGATTTCTTCTGTGCATTTTTTCTTACCTCCCTGCTCAAAAGAATTAAAAGGTGGAAGACCACTTTACGTAAATTACTAAATTACTTGAAGACATTGAGAGGGGTACCGTAAGCTTGTTTCTAGTATATTACTTAATTTTTTTTCTCATAGAGTATTCTTATAAATATATATCTAGTTCTTAATTATATTGCTTAAACTATATTGTATACATATAAATATTTACACCTTATCAACTAACTAATTTAAACAAAAATTATATTAACAAGTTTACACTGTAAATATTCGACTTTTCCGCTTTAGTGATATACGTATTGGGTTTTTTTATCGAACCATAGGCGAAATTGCCTGTTGGTCGTGTAGTCGGTTTACTATTTGATAAAGGTTTGAGCTAACTACGATTTGGCCAAAGCGACGTTTTTCCTTTCCATCTGGTTGCTATTGAGTGTAGTGAGTAGCCCCCCCCATACACGTACCACACACCAGATCACCAGATCAGTACATTCTATTGTTAACTTGTTTTGGTTCTAATGACTGTATAAAATTTGTGTAACTTTAAGCATTAGAAATTAATATACACTCCTGCAAAAAACTATAGGGACAAGTAAATATTTACTGTTTTTTTATAAATTGACAGGGAAAAGAAGGAATTTAAGGAAGCTATTCAGAAAAATGGGAACAAAACTCACTATTAGTACCCAAGTCAAAAGGTGGGTTGCTATTTTATTTCAGAAAATCTCTAAATTAAAAAAACTAATTTCGTTCCTATAATTATTCACAGGTTCTACAACACAATTCTTCAATAATTTTCTTTACCCTTAGTTACAAGAGATAACTTAACTGGTAACTTCTAATTATTGGTAAAATACTGTCAATAAAAGGTATTAAAAATAAACAAAAAAGTTCCTTCTTTTCACTGTCAATTTATAAAAAAACAAGTATGTAAATATTTTCTTGTCTCTATCGTTTTTTGCAGGAGTGTATGTATTTCGAATTTATGCTTACACTGTTTACCTCCTTATTAAGCATGCAGTGCTAAGTTCCTTTTTGAGTTTCCAGGATGGTTGTCGAGGGAGATTTTTCTCTAGTCGTTGAGTCAACTTTGTTACAGGTCCCACAATGCCTTAGGGGTTGAACAGGACAGAACACCGGGAATGACAGGAAGAGTTTTTCACACAGACAAGTAGGGAAGTGGTGAACCATATAGGTATCGGTCCGGTCACACCCCCCACGACCCCTTCCGTCGAGCTAGTGTTTACTTTGTGACCAGCATAACACCCCCCTAACGGTTATTTCGGAGGATTAGGGTGGGCGAGTCTTTCAGAATTTTTTTATGTCTGCGATTGCTATCCGGATCAGTTCTTCAAAGCTGCAGATGAAGGAAGCATGACCAAGCATGATGGTTGCCAACCTTGCTATTACCAGCAAGGAGCTCCATTGTGCCGGAACAATAGAAAATCAAAAAAGTATTTGCATTTTATATTTAAATACATTTCTTAAACTATTTTGCACATCTGTGGTTGTGTGTGATCGTCTAATTCATTTTATAGAACGTTTTTTTACCTTTCTCATCTATTGGGGATGTCATGAACTACACGGTATCGTGCTGAAGATGATAGGCCCTTACGATTTATCTATGGTTGTATTCTGCATTATATGTTACGTATGTATGGACTCATCAAATTTTTTTTTTCTTGTGTGAGGTACTGGGTCCAAAGGTACAGCCTAAACCTCATATTTTTAGGCCAGACCGCTTGAACAGCAGTCTGCCTAGTGGCTTGTCGCTAGACTTGCATGCTCGAGCAGGGACTCCTCGAACAAGAAACTCCTGCTCCTCACTATTGCGGGGCATTCATAGAGGACGTGGAGATCAGACTCATCCTCCTGCAAGCAAAGCCTGCAGGTGGGGTCCTCCGTCTTTCCTATACTCCATAAGTGGTAGTTTAGGGCGTAGTGCCCGGTAATCAAGCCAACAAGTGTTCTGACGTCATTTCTACTGCGCCCCAAAAAATCCTTGGCCGTGTTAGGAGAGTTGACCAGTCCAGGCGTGGACCTGCAGCGTTCAGTATGTTTCGTCAAAGTCCGATCGGCTAGGGCGCTTTGCAGCAAGCTGGCAGGTGCTTCGATAGCCGGCTCTGGACACATGAAGGCAATGTCGGACCCCTGTTTAGATAGGGCATCCGCTTTTTCATTACCTTTGGAGCCCTGATAACCCGGGACCCAAACAAGGGAAACTTGATTGAGAACGCCCAGCTCATCAAGAGCACGTTGGCAGTTCCAAACTAATTTAGACTTGGTCCTCTCTGAAAAGCATTCGCCCACGATCAAAGACCAGTCGATTACACCGACTTCTTGACTGTTAGAAAGATCTCAAGAAGTTTTCTCGATCGTAACCAGTCCATAGTGGAGGAAGCGTACAGAAATCCTATCGATATCACTAAAATACAAATATTGTACTAAAATTGTGTGAATATAAAGTTGAGTGCTATTATTACATAGAAATAATTACGTTTTCCTTCCTGGAGTCAACCAGTGCGACACGGGTGCTATCTTTATGCACCCAACATAGATTTCCAACCAAATTATATCATCCACGCTCAAAAAGGAAAATAAAAAAATCAATGCTAACGAGTTTTTTTTTGTTTCATATTTTCTAAAAGAGAAATTTTCCTTTTTTTTCGCAACACACAAATTTTCATTTAAGGTAAACAATCCTGATTGCGTGTGTATTACCATATTTTACTAATCGCACGTACAACTATAGTCATGTTATGTGTTATGTAATATAATAGCGCGTGTTTTAAGCAATTTACATGTTTTTCTGCCTTTATAAATAATTCAAAGGAAAACATTTACCAGTAAACATCAGTTGAAGTCATCATGGTTGCATGTATCCAAAAAGAAATTTTGTTTCCACAATTCTTTTGGGTTTTGTTTTTTTTTATTTACTTCCCTTCGTTATATTTCCCTTTCAGTTTATTTGTAGTACAGTTACAGCGCTCTAATGAAAAATATTCCACCCCCTGTTTTATTCAAACTAGGTATATTCACACATTCACAATTTTTTTTTTTTTACTTTTTTTCTTTTCTTTCTTTCTTTGAAAAACTTTCACACTTCACTTGTTTTACGCTCAAATCTTTTTTTTTTCAAATGGAAATCACCTGAATTTAAATCAATCAAGACAAACTAAAACCCAGGAAGGAGAATTGCAACAAACCCCTCGTCCTTATTAGTGGGTGGAAAAGGGTTGGGTGGGCGCACAGGTAAACTTTCAAAGGAAAGGTGAGACCGAGTCGCTTGTAACTTCGCGAAACAATTAAATGAGAAAAACACACTTCAAAGAGGCAACAAGGAACAATTTTTTTTTGTCGTGTAGATATGTGCAATATCTTTTTTTATGCTATATATATAGAAAAAAGGATAAAGGAACGCACACGAATTCAGAGTGAAAAATTTTCCGTCATTTTATCGAGAAAACCGCTACCAAACTGAAGTCGAAATGTTTCATGTTTGTTGGGGAAAAGCACCACAGCGCCAGAGAGCACACGAGTTCATCCCTTATTCGGGGGTGGAAAATTTCCGCCCCGACTGTTCTGTAAGGGATTCCATCCAACATTTATAATCCTCCCCTTAGTCCCTTCATGACGTGTATCCTGGGGATATGATGGTTACCAAAACCAACCCATATCACGAAACAGACGAGTCCTTTTTTTCGTTTGTATATGCTCATTGCTGTATTTGTGTTTTTTTATAAAAATGTGTGCGTGCACCCCTGTATGTATATATACATTATACTAAAGATTAGCATCTGTATTTGCCAAGTAAGGGCGCCGAACGAGGGGACTTTGAAGGGAAAATTCGCCCCTTTTTTGAGTCTGTATGCGAATATAACTAACCAAAAAAAAATCCTTCCATCGTTTTATGGAGTAAAGATTACACACCGATGACGAAAACGACTATTATACCGAGAACGACAACGACTAAGATGAGGACGACACCGACTAGAATTTCATTATTAATAGGAACCCACCAAAAACAACGGTAAATTTGTGCGCCTGTATTATATTATACACACACATGATATTAAGGATCACACAATAAAAAAACAAGGGTGAAAGCTTGCGAAGGATATCAAAATTGAGTTTATTATTGTATTGGTAACAATTTTACTGTTATATATGCTGCACATTGTCTGCGACGGAGCGCACATTTCTGTCTGGATATAGAAAAATATTCAAGGAGTGATGGTAATGTCGGCATTTTTATTTTATTTTTTTTTTTTTTTGGTTTTGGTAGTAATGCAGGCAACAGAAAGGACGAAAGCAGCCAGAAGAGAATCTGTATGTTTTTTTTGTGTTTCTTCACGTTCATGTGTTGTTGTTTCACCCCCAAAAAATTTTTGTGGGGGAGAAGGGGGTAGTTTTTGGAGTAATGATTTCTTTAAGGAATAACAACAAAAATAAATTTAGATCTAGATTGAAGTCGATAATGTAGTAAAGTTTTGTTTTAAGTATGTACTTTAGGGGAAAAAATTGAATTTGTTTTTTTTTGGAATTAACTCGATTAAAAGTTTTGAAAAAATATTGAAATTCAATCGAAGTTGGATTAAAGTAACATTATGGTATTTGGATACTTGTAGGAGTTGAGTATATAAAGAGAATTTTGATATATTTAACTCTAGTAGATCATTGGAAGGGATCAGACAGGATTAAAGAAATTGCAGGCATCCTATAAAAGGTATAACTTCGCCAGGATATTCTGCTAGTCCTAAACAGGGTTTTTAGAGTAATTAATGGTCCTTAGTAAAATCTATAAATCTAGTGTATAGTATTAGACCACCCGTGCCTCGAAAGAACATCAATATTCTTGGATCGGTTCTCTTGGTAGGGAGTGAGCGTGAGGTTGACAACAAACAACTTCCTCAGAAACAATTCTCCTTATGAAATCGACAAGGGAGCAGTCACACCGATCACTATCTAGTTGGGCTATGTCTCCAGTGGTAATTAGGACAGCTAGCGAACCACCGGAATGGGCTCCATCTCGAACAGGCCAATATGCCTAGATCAAACATCCCCTCTTCTCACGCTCTTCTAATTTTCCACGCAACTTGTTACTCCCGTTCCAGTTTAAGCCAAGGTGTTGGCCGTGCCGATGACTACGTGGCCAGCTAGTTGTTAAAGATTGCAGATAGTAGGGGTTCAATAGGGCAAGATCAGAGCGGAGTCGCTCTGTAAGGATAAACCCATTTCCGCATTACACGTGGGACAGTTCACAAATAAATAAAAAATAAATAAAAAAACGAAATTGCTTGCCACCATCGTAAGAGGAAGAACTACTGTCCAAAAAGGCCAAAATTTCCCGGGATGCCCTAAATAAAAAGCCTTTCGCATAAATACAGCATGGTTAAGTAGATCAAGCCAGGTGTTGAACGGTTGCTGCACTAGGTAGTCAGATATCATCTGTAAGTGGGCTAGAAGCGGGCTTATTTAATACTAGCAAAAAACCCGCGTGCGTTGCAACGCCTTTAAATAAAAAAAGTTTTTGTGTGCATTGCCCGCGGTAGGAAAAAAGTGAAAGAAACAACAAATCTGGAAAATATGATTTTGGATACCTTTTATATGGTTAATTTCTACTGACAGCTTTTTGACAGCTGTCATTAGTCAAAACCGGTTTTTGATATGATATTCGTATTCAGCGGTATCGAAAACCTAAGGATACCAAGTTTCACCTTGAACCGATGGAAATCAAGTGCCCAACGCTTTGTTGAACTTAAAAAAATTGAAACCCATATTAAATCCCATTTAAAATTCAACCTGCATGGGGGACGGTTTATAATTATGTTTTTCTCTTTTCGGTTAGCCGTTACACTGCCCCCTTCTTACTTAGTGTTCGTTGCGAACACAGCTTCCGTCCCGTTCTTACCGATCGAACTTTTTGGAAGCGATAGATGGCATCGTGTAACCTCGTGATGGCAGTGGAGGGTCCTACCCTTTTATTTGTAATTTTGGCGATTTACCTTTAATTAGTCGAGGATTTTATAGGTACATCGCGTGGAAAACTTCACGACAATAGGGGAAATGACCAAGATACACTATGTTCAATGTGGAGCTACGATGTGAAGATTAAGATTTTGGAGCTACGATGTGAAAATTAAGATTTCCCAACTCCTGAACAACCTGCATACAGCTGACAGGTAAATGACACTTATTGGCAAAATTCGTCCGCCATATTGGCTCCGACATTTTAAATTTATTAGTTTTGATCATAAATTCGTTATTTGCTACCTTAGAAACCCCCAGATACCGATTTTCATTGGAATCGGAATACAATTAGCAAACTCATCGGCCATATTGGTGCGGCCATTTTGAATTTATAAGTTTTGATCATAAATTCGTTATTTTCCACCTTAAAAACCCCTAGATATCCACTTTCATTGGAATCGGGCCACAATTGCCACCTTAAAAACCCCTAGATATCCACTTTCATTGGAATCGGGCCACAATTGCCACCTTAAAAACCCCTAGATATCCACTTTCATTGGAATCGGAGCATAATTGGCAAATTCGTCGGTCATATTGGAGCGGCCTTTTTGAATTTATCAGTTTTAATCATAAATTCGTTATTTGCCACCTTAAAAACCCCTAGATATCCACTTTCATTGGAATCAGAATACAATTGGAATATTTTGTCCGCGGCCATTTTGAATTTATAAGTTCTGGTCATAAATTCGTTATTTGCCTTATTTGACCTTAAAAAACCCGAGATACCGATTTTCATTGTAATCGGAACGCCATTGGCAAATTCGTCCACCATATTGACGCGGCCACTTTGAATTTATAAGTTCGGATCATAAATTCGTTATTTGCTACCTTAAAACCCCCCAGGATACCGATTTTCATTGGAATCGGAACACAATTGGCCAATTTGGGTGGCTATTTTGAATTTCGAACATATTTCGGCGGCCATTTTGAATTTATAAGTTCTGATCAAACATTCGTTATTTACTACCTAAAAAACCCCAGATACCGATTTTCATTGGAATCGGAACACAATTGACAAATTCGTCGGCCATATTGGCGCGGCCATTTTGAATTATAGATACCAAACTGAAGTTATTTAAAACCCCCAATAGGTGGAGCGTTTGAGGCTGGAGGATGATCCTTAGCGAGCTTCTACAGATGCTTAACCAAACTCCAACACTCTAAGACAGGGGTGGCCACCTTTTGTATACATAAGATCTACTTTTTGTCAAAAAATATGTCGCGATCGACTTGTTGTCATACCCGTAGTCTAAGTAGGGGAAGAGGTGTGAAGTAGAAATGTGGCGACAGCTAGCGTCAGTGTAAAAGACAAAAAAATCCAAACGGCTCACTAGCCCTTCACGTCGACGCATCAGATAACGCCGTAGGTGCAACAGTACATCAAGTTGTGGATGGAGTTGCAACACCTTTAGGCTTTTTTCTAGGAAGCTCACAACCACTGAACAGAATTAAAGCATGTATGGCAGAGAACTTCGGGCGATGCATCAAGGAGTGAAACACTTCAGGCACTTCAGTCAAGACAAAATTGGACCTTCGTTCCTGAACCACTCCGAAAATTAGATATAAAAAAACTCCACTGTCTGGATTTTCCAGGGGTAAAGATAACAACCAGGTTTGTAAGCACCTGAATGATTGAACGAGTCCACAGAACTCTAGAGGTACCGACCATGTGCTACCAAACAAAAGACTGGTACGCAGTCTTGCCATTAATACTGTTAGGATTGCGAACAGCAATTAAGCCAGACATACGAGTAACCGCTGCAGAATTGGTCCTTTCATTCGCGCTTGCCAGGGGAATTCTTCGTTGACAAGCAGAAAAACCTCAACCCTTGTGAATTTGTAAAGGAATTCAAGAATAGTATTAACGACATCAACCCTAGAGCAGCTCTGTCACATGCAAAACAAAGCTTTTTCATCCAGGACGGGTCCTACACATTAAATTTTTCATTCAATTTTCTGACGTTCAAGACTACCTTCTCTTTCGCTCGAATACGAAGCTAAAGAGATTCGACTTGAAAGGAGAATTGAATGCAGCTCAGAGTGAAACGGAAATTTTCCTTCAAGTCCTGGGTTTTCATTAAACTTTTTTATGAGTGTGGGTATATGTATGAATATGAGTGTACACTATGGTGGGACAATAAGGGCAAAAAATTGTCGAAAAAACGTGCATCCCCTATCTTAAAGTTCAATTCAAATGATGAATTTTGGCGGCAACCGGAGTATTTTTGGTTGAAACAAACACATCGCGCACGGCATATGAAGTTTTTGAGATTCACGATCGTGCGTTGTTCGTTGACAGCGTTTTTGACAGCTGTCATATGTCAAACCTTCAAGTTGACATTAAATTCGTAATCAGCGATAATAACACGACATTTCACGTAATTTTATAAAAATTGTCAAAAAATGTAATTTGTTGTTGTTCGTGAATCTCAAAAACTTCATCTGCGCTGCGCGATGTGTTAGTTTCAACCAAAAATGGACCTCTTCTGTTTTGGAACGGGCTCTGCATTTAAATGCTTATGGAATGCGCACTCTTCGCCTTGTCTCCGCAGCCTGCTCAAGTCATGTATTCGTGCCGAATGTTGTGCTCGTCAAAGAGCGCAGCGTGAAGATACTGAAATAGTTGGTGTCGATACGATTTCAAAATAACGATTGATTTCGAGACCTCGAGATGTCTCGCGAGATCTCGAATGGTAGTCTCGGTCTCGTATCGATTTTTAATCTGGAGGTCTTGTCTCGATCTCGTCTCGAAAATCGAGACGAGACGAGACGATTTCGAGACAAGTCTCGTCTCGTGTGCAGCACTACTGGCTTTGGATTGTGTCCAAAAAGTAAATAGGTGTACGAACCAGAATAATATAACCTAGCCTGAGTTTTAAGATAGAATAAAAGTATTGGTGGGAACGAGAAATCAGACAGCTGGCAGAGCAGGGGCCGACTTGGAGTTATGGAATCTGGAACCATACTTTTTAAGAGGGTAGGTAGGTAAGTAGCCCCATTGAGAAATGGGTCTCCGATTCGTCGTCTAAGCAAGTTAAGGTAGTGATTAGGCTGCCGTGTCCTGCAGCAGGAAAAGATATCCTGACCATGTAACGACCATCAATCGGATGGTTTGCAGCATTAACAACTGGACCCGGATTGTTTCAAGCGTTAGCGTAAGTGGGAGACGGCCATGCAGTTTTGTCATTGTCCGGAGCACGCGAGAAAGAAGTTGACTCTCACCGAATCTCATTGGTTGGACAACAGGTAAGTAATGAGGCTGTAGTAATCACATTTGGCATGCTTCGAACAATCACCATTAACAGAATGACATGACGAACTGGTAGTACAAAAGGTAACTCCCAAGCTTAGTTTCTCACAGAAAAAATCACTCCTTAAAATTCCCGGAGTGAATTTAATTGCGAGAAGTTCGCTTTCGAAACTAGATTTATCTAGCAAACAGTACATTCTAAACACCGTTCGCACTTGACCCTACTAAATACACGAGTACATTTACAAAACCACACTTTTCTTCTATTTAAACATCATTCTACGTGTTCCACGGCAATATTTTGCTATAGAAGGGCAAATAAGGAGCATTAATTACCCGTCAAACACACAAACACGATTAATTCCGATTACAGAACGAATGATTGATTACCGACACGTGCGCATCATTCCCCCCCACCCATAAAATCTCCCACCAGGCGAAATTATGATTTTTGCTATTATCATCCCCTCAGCAGCGTTTTGCACCAAAAAAACAAACATCCTGCCTCCTACAAAATTGTAGGCGGTTAATATTTTGGGCGTTGCTCATCACTCCCATCAATAGTGAACTTTAATTAGGGGAAGTTAAAGGTGCTTCAAGGACATTCACAAGAAAGGACAAAAACGAACTATCGAACGAAACAACTAAAAAAATTGATAAAAATTGTAAATAGCGAAATTGATTACGATTTTTTTTTACAAAAATTACTTTTTTTTGGGTGGAAAAATACAATTTGCTAATATTGACTTTAAGCGCGGTTTTGATAAGGAACGAACTTGGAACATTTTTAAAGAAATATTTCGAGAAGAAGTTTATGGTTGTGACTTTCAGATAAATTTATCTTTTTATTTACATAATTTGAGTAATCTTGTTGAGTAACAAGACAATTGTATGTTTGTTGTGCAGCTGCGGTTTCGGTTTCACGTTTCAATTCACGCGCGTGGTGATGTGAGAAGAGACTTACGACATCTTTTGAGAAAAGGACACATCAAAATCTAAATCTGGACAAAAATAATGCTGTCTTGCATAACATAAGAGTTTTAAGAACATTTCTGGAAAGTAAAAGAATTAGGAAAATGAAGGGTGATCCGAAATCAGTGAAATGTAGTCCAATATAAGAAAATATGTACGTGCCAAAATTTTTTTATGTGACAGAGTTATGCTTAGGAGTCAGGCTTTGTATTACCAGTTTGTTATGTCTTATGTCGTTCAAGTGGCATGGTACATTAGTAGTAAACTTAAAACGAAAGATGGATAGAAGATACAATAGGTTCAGAGAAGTCTGGAGGGACCTGGAGGTGATGAATTTTTTGACTCTAGGATGGTTTACGACTTCGGAAATACTGACTGTGGAAGGTTGTTCCATAATCGAGTTGGTCTATACACGAATCACGAACGAGCGAATCTCTTGACTGGCGGGTGCGAGGTGATGACGTGGAGGCAGGGTATTTTTAATTATGGTGGAACAGTCCCCGTGGTAATATCGCTGCTACATCCCTACGGCGCACAGTGGGGCAAATAGCTCATTTTTTGGACATGCGACAATTCCCAAGCCTGGAATTAATGAAACTTAAAAATTTTTTTTTTAAACTATTCGTGATAAAATTGCCTTTAATTCTATCGAGCCAGAATTTTGAAATTTGAAAATTAAAGATGGCTAATCCAATATGGCGGACATAAATTTGGTAAGAAAATTAAATTTTTTCGTAAGATTCTTTAAAATTATTGAAATTAATTATTATTAATTAATTTTTTGTTTCCAAAAAAATCCCCAAAGTAACAATTTTTTAAAATATTAAAGAATCTTCTGACAAAAATTTAATTTTCTTACAAAATTTATGTCCGCCATATTGGATTAGCCATCTTTAATTTTCAAATTTCAAAATTCTGGCTCGATAGAATTAAAGGCAATTTTATCACGAATAGTTTAAAAAAAAATTTTTAAGTTTCATTAATTCCAGGCTTGGGAATTGTCGCATGTCCAAAAAATGAGCTATTTGCCCCACTGTGCGGCGGCTACAAGTGTCAATAGAGGAATACTGCCTACGTCGAGTTTGAAGGAGTTTGACAGCTTGGAATTTAGTTAGCAGAGGAGGATGTCAACACTTTGTTACATATCTAGAGCATCTTTGGAAATATCTAGTCCAACCAGGCCAGATTCATCAAAATGATGTATATTTTAGTTGATAGGCCAATAGCTACAGAAATGGCGTTCTTACTACAGAAACACAAATCCCAGTCAGTGGCTTGAAAGAAGCCCAAATCAGTTCTGCTCTTTTTGAAGCTAGAGCAGAGGATCCACATGAAAAACTCACGCTGATTAGACAGTCAACGTCGATGTAGTTCGGCCTTAAATGCAAGGTGAAAATTAAGACGAGGAAGTGAACTCCTTGGCTTGATGCTGCTTGGTGTTTACAGTATTATTATCTGCAGAAAGCTCATCCTCTGACGCCATTTAAATAAATTAGGCAATTTATATTATGAACGTTGAAATTACTCGCAATAATGATTTTACACTATGGGTGGGAGAATAGGTATCCGAAGATCTGCTTCATTTCTTTTATTAATACGAAGTGGTTTCGAAGAAATATCCTTAATCCAGACATGATTAAAATTAGAAAATGCAAACCTCGCTGGAGTGACATGCCTCCTTAAATGAGGTGATTCCTGTTAACCGTTTGATAAAGGCTGTGGCGTCGCCAAGGAACAGGAACGAGCTAGATGTAACTTACAAACTTGTCGTCAGTAGTGCTGCACACGAGACGAGACTTGAGATCGAGACGAGACCTCCAGATCAAAAATCGATACGAGACCGAGACTACCATTCGAGATCTCGCGAGACATCTCGAGGTCTCGAAATCAAATCGTTATTTTGAAATCGTATCGACCCCAACTATTTCAGTATCTTCACGCTGCGCTCTTTGACAAGCACAACATTCGGACCAATACATGACTTGAGCAGGCTGCGGAGACTAGGCGAAGAGTACGCAATCCATAAGCATTTAAATGCAGAGTCCATTCCAAAACAGAAGAGGTATTTTACTGTCATTTCATATCACTTTAACGCATTCAAAATGAAATGTGTTGAAATGAAATGATATGACTGTAAAATACCTCTTCTCTTTTGGAACGGACTCTACGTAAATGTAACTCTCCACAAATTAGAAATTAACTTTCGATTCATTGAACCCCTCTACCCCCCCCCCCCCCCCCCCATACACCTGGTGCCACTGCAAAGGGCAGATTTACGTGTCTACGTCTGGGAAGTGACTAGCATGGCAATATAAGGAATATTTGTATACAATTTCATTAATATGGCACATATTGATATTTCTCGAAATGAACAATTTGTATTATTGACAGTGAAATTCGAGACTTTTCGAGACGAGACGAAACATTTCGAGACGAGACGAGACTTTTCGAGACGAGACGAGACCTGCAAATACCCATTTTTTCGAGACCGAGTCGAGACTGGGCCAAATCTCTTCTCGTCTCGTGTGCAGCACTAGTCGTCAATCGATTTATCTATGCCTGGCACAATTTACGTTGGTCCAATTCCGACGCAAGTCGTCTGCTAACTAGTTGCCGGCACAATCGTTCTGGCTGCCTAGTTATTTCATGGTGCTGAAAGAAAAAGACCCAGTGCAAGAACTACCGAAGAAAATCAAAGAGCCTCACACGATATACTTGAGCTTCATTTACGCCAAACTCCTTCCTAACGCAGCAAAGGCTGGATGATAGTTAAGGCGGCTACTCACACGCCTGCCGCAGGGGCAATTTCGGGCGCACGGCAGTCGGGCCAATTTCGGAGGGATAATATCCTACTAGGAAATTGCCCCTCCGAAATTGGCCCGACTGCTGTGCGCCCGAAATAGCCCCTGCAGCAGGCGTGTGAGTAGTCGGCTTTAGGAAACCGGGTATCTCCAACAAGCATATCTGGTGTCCGCTGCACAAGGTTTCTAGATTTTCTAAGGAAATGACAGCACCCATCTTACATATCCTCCAGGAAGAACAACCACAACCTGTGCTGCCAGAACGATGCGGAAAACTATTGATGCTATTAGATTGCATTCCGCCAAAGCTAGGTGTGGGTGCCAGGATCTAGTGTTAAAGCCTCAAGTTTAAAAGAGATTTCAGTTTGGTAATCCTGGCTGCTGTATTTCAAGCAGAGACGACCTTATATTGGCATGTCTCTATGAAAATTTAAGGTAACAATAGTCCGGGGAAATTAGCATTTAAAGGAGACAAAATTCGGAAATGGCTGAAAATTTGTCCACAGCTTCCTTGGGACTTTATAAGAAAACAATTTCGGAATCCAAAAAAAACATGGCCGCCGGAACTATAGCGGTTTCCGGTGTTTTCCATGTATCTCGGTTTCTATAGGTCGTACAACCCCGTACAAAGGCCCTAAATGTTGACAATGAAATTCTCTACAAATTTAGTTCTTACAAAGATGTTGAACCGATTAACCCTAGGATAGGGCTTTTTGTCTTTTTGTAGGCAATATCGTTTCGTATTGACTGATCAAGCATTTTTTTCGAAAAAACCAGTTTTTGAGTCATGTTTTTGCCAAAAAGTGATTTTTGGAAACTTTGACCTTGAATAACTTTGAAAGGGTTAATCGGGTCAATATCTTTCTAAGAACTAAAGTTGTAGAGAATTTCATTTTCAACATTTAGGGCCTTTGTACGGGGTTGTACGACCTATCCAAACCGAGATACAAGGAAAACACCGGAAAACCGCTATATTTCCGGCGGCCATGATCCCGAAATTGTTTTCTTATAAAGTCCCAAGGAAGCTGTGGACCAATTTTCAGCCATTTCCGAATTTTGTCTCCTTTCGTGCGTTTTTTTTTTTGCTAATTTCCCCGGACTACAAGTGGTTCAAGTAGTTTTTTTTATCCATTAAGAACCAATTGTTAACCTGAGCGACAAATTTCCATAGGGCTAAGTCTAAACTAATTTGGTACCCTTATGTGGGTATCTGGCCATCAGGATTCGTAGTAGGCAATGGAACTGCGAACGCCTTGGCCAGACAGTTCTGGTTTTGTTTTCATCGGTTTCAAACCGTCTATTAGAGCACCCAACCAGTTTGGTGAAAAGGACCCTAGATGATGACCCTAGTGATCTACTCTAATGAATTACACCAAACACTGGAGTTCCTCACCTAGCCTTGTGAACTCAAAGAGGCGTATTCTTTGCCTGCTTTGCAACGTGCGCAGAGAAATACTAGAGCGCAGAAAGAGGATGCTAGGACACTAGTTGGTTTCTCAACATTATGCCCTATATTATCACCTATGAACGATCGAAAGTATAGATGACTCCAGGTAAGAGCTCTGCATCCAGGAAGGGAGTTTTCCCTTATGTACTCCAACAATGTAGCACGATAACGAGGAGCAGGATCTAATTGTTTAACGCGACCATACTAAGCCAAACAAATTTTGAGCGACAAATCTTCAGGTACATAGATTGCTGAGCCTATTCAAGTTACATATCTACCCTACAAATCTGAGATGTAGGCGCTGGTAAGAGTACAAGTGGTACAAGTTGCGGAAGCGATACTTTTATGGCCAAATACCTCATAAAAATAAAAAAGGAGAACTACTTCACACCTCAAACCGCATCGTTGTTTTTGTACATAATTTTAAATTCGATATTTCCGGAATATTTTCCAGGTTCCTATATTTTACACAGCGAATACGGGGTAAAATATCATAGCATTGTCGTAATCCCGGATAATATCCAGGATAACCTAGGTTGATGTTTATTATAAAATCCCGAATAAGCATTAACTTCGTTGATGTATACAACTTTAAGAATTAGCGTAATCCCGGATTACACTCGTAATCTAGGTTGACGTTTATGATAAAATCGCAAACAAGGATTATTTTCGTTGATGTATACAACCTATAGGAATTTTTTTTTAGAAAATAAGAACAAAAATTGATGAGTAATTCCTATTCAAAATAAACGAGCTTTTTTTTCTAAATAAAACAAAAACGAAATTTTTTGTAGTATTCATCTTTTCGTTTTACAAAATTTAAAGTCTTTAAGGACTAATCTACGATTATTACTTTTCACATTAATCCAACATCATTTAAATGCGATAACATCTATCCAAAAAGGATTTAAATGGAAACATTTAGGATTGAAATAAAAATAAAAAAAAAAATAAAATCTCGATTTAATTTTATCCTTAATGGCAATTTTTTTATGGTATATTTTCCCTTCCCCACAGAAATAACATTAAAAACCAATAAATTAGCTTCAGCTTATATCCTTGCATCTCATCCCTTTTCCTTGCTGCTTCATATAAAAATAAATGTCAAAAAAATTGAACAAAATTCTAATGGATCTACAACTGCAAACTACAGATAACCGAGTTTGTGCTCTTATACGAGTGTATCCCCCGTTTTTCTTGCACAAGCATTTCCCCTAGATTTTCAAGGTTTTTTTGAAATGCCAACTCCATGCCCACAACCCTTGTTGAAACCTCCACCCACCTACACACAATATTATCGAACTTCTTTTTCTGGCGTG